>OW387145.1:30540717-31152386 GCA_936440205.1 Lepidonotus clava | reverse complement strand
GAGGGGGGGGGGGGGGTCATGGTAGCTTGGGCGCATGGACAGTGATATAGGAGGGAGTCCTATTGGTCAATCAGGTTGACCAATGAGTGTACAGCTGCCCGGGACAGCTGCACTGCCAATGGACACTACTGGGACCCCCCCCCCCCCCCCCCCCCCCACCTCTATGATGAGATTCTGATTTCTAGTTAAGGGCGAACATCGATCGTTCCAACGATCGGAACTTTGATGGTCATTTGCTTCTTGTTATTTTTGCAGATAAGATGCACTTTTCCACCGACCACAATTAAGTTGTTGAATTGAGTTCAGGCTCAATTGGTCTAGCAGTAGGCATCTATTAAGAGAAACGATAATTATACATTGTAATTTCGCCTGTGGTGGGCAATGGCGGATTTCGAAGGTGGCAAGGGGGGGGGGACACTTTTTTCCCCACAAAACTCAGATTTTATAGATGTAGAATTCAGCCAAAAACTCACGAAGAGAAATATTTTCCAATCCCCCCCCCCCGCCCCCCCCGCCCCCCCCGCCCCCCCCCCCCCCGCCCCCCCCCCGCCCCCCCCCCCCCCCCCCCACACACACACCTTTTCAAAACTCCTAATCCACCACTAGTTTTTCCCTTCTAATGGTCACCCAAGGTGTATGGGATAAGGTCCACATAGTTATAGGGCTGGTAAAGGGCTGAGTATGTCGGTGAGTGCCTATATGGCGTAGATTAAAAATTAGAAATATGAAATGCAAAAGGGACAGTTTTTAGACATGATCATTATATGTATTTGCAAAAAGATATAACAATGATCATGAGAACCAAAGCAATCTATAAATGTGTTTTTTTAAACACCGATTAGGCCTACTCGTAAGAACTTGAACCATCAAGATGACCTACATCATTGCAGTGTCCAAGGGACAAAATGTTGCAAAGTCAAAATATATAAATTTCTATCAATCCCAGTCTTTATTGTCTGTAGTAATTACAGAAGTAGTATTCAATATATAACTTATCATTTCCAATATTTTGATTTAACATTATCAACACCGGATGGTACGAATTTGTAGGCCTAGTTTTGTTGATTGAGTATCTCATTGACATACTCCACGTCGCTTCAGATTCCCGTGTAATCATTACTTGGGGAATGTGAAGCGGCCAAGGAGTATGTCTCATTGATTTTCATTTTTGACACCAGATGCCAGCACTGTAATACTCTTTACCCAGTATTTCAATAATCCAATAAGAGAGAGTGTAACCGTGTTATTTTGAACAAATAATTTTGACTATCTTGATCAGAAATGGTAGAACTATAGGCCCTGCCTCATCTTTTTAATGTCAATATTTTGCTGTAGAAAAATAGTTTTGTTTTCATTTTTCCATTAAAAATAACTATCATCTCATTATGAAATTTAACGGATTCAAGTAAGAATAGATGCACATTACTAATTGCAAAATTATAATACTAGGGGGAAAGACACAGAAAGCAGTGTAATAAGATTGGATTTGATGGGCACCTTTCGAAGAGCATGGTCAGTTTTTAAAGGGATGGCGGGAGAATGGTCCCATGGGCAGGGACGGATTTAGAGGGGGGCGCATGGGGCGTGCCCCCCCCCCCCTTTTTTTTTGGGGGGGGGGGGGGGAACCAAATTTCGAATTTTTTTTAATGTAAAACTCAAGACTTTGGAGGGGTGGCCGGGATCTTAATATGTGTGCCCCCTCCTTTAAAAAAATTCCTGGATCCGCCCCTGATGGGTTTATGCTGAAACATTCACAATAAAATTCTGTTTTTGATGCACTTTTCGCTTCTTGCAGCAAACAAACGTGATCGTGAGTCCCACAGTGGTGGCCTCTCCTGCAGTAATCTTCACCACTGGAGTAAACCCACAACCTCCAGGGTATGCCCCACCTCCAGGGGAGGGCCAACACCAGTTCTACCACCCCAACACCCCGCTACAACCCCCACCTTACCAGGCCAACACCAGTTCAGCACCACCTCCCTACTACGACTACCATCCGGCCACATACTCTGCTGACCAGCCCCCACCCTACAACCCCCAGCACACCGAAAATACTAGACCGATTTCGCATGCCCCGAAACCTGTGTTTACGTGATCTGAAACATTGGTGATTTTGTGATATATTTTTTCTGTACATTTGTAATTCTACCAACAAACCAATGTTCTCTGTTGCTGATCACTAAGCTGATCTCTATTTTTGTATAATTGTTTTTATTTATTCTTTGCGTACACCTTTCTTTCATTAATATATTCTTAAGCCCCATACCAACTAAGCAACTTTTGCACAGTTGGGCAACAGATCAGCACTAAAATCGGCCAATTCTAGGGGCAGAATCGGCTGACTTTACCAGCGATTCAAAACATGCACATTTTCAATATACCATACCCACTGGGAATCGCCCAGCTATCAGAGTTGCCGGGCAATTTGACCCTCGTGCCGTCGCCTATTACCCGCAAAATCGCCTAGTGGGTATGGAGCTTTACTGATGGAGCTAAATATAAAAAGATTATACATCAATCGTCGAAACTGTTATACATTATATACATTCATATTTTCAAACATGAATTATTATTTAGCATAGCTATTGACCACAGGATCCAATCTAAAATTTAATGATCTATTATATTTCGCGTTGTTGTATCTTACCTTATTGGTACATGTATACTTTTCAACTGCGTGCTTCAAACATAATCATGGTATTTCGTGCCCGCACATCATTTTGCTGTATAAGCTCAAATTAGATGTTTCTGCAAACAAAACTATATCTGTGGTATGACCAAAGGAATCCTGCGCTGTCTATGTGTGCAAAATATATTTTACCTTAAATATAATTATGATGATGGTAAGAACATATGTATGCCTGTGATTTTTTGTCTTTAGGTAAGATAAAATGTGTGTATGTTAGTCTGGAAGGAGAAGTATGTATTGCTACTTGATTTTTACATTAGTGCTTCAAATAAAAATGACCTGAATACAGTTGTGAACGCAGAACTACAATAATCTTTTAAATGTTTTATTGGTAATAATCTTCAAGGTTTCCCTTGGTTTTCAGAGTTATTACAGTAACAGTAAATATATACATACAGTCAATATAATGTTATGAAAATCAAGCATTGCATGGAAGACATGTACACATTGGATCATCAATTATTGGACTTATTTGTTTAAATATGTCAACAATGATAAAAAAAAAATCAATCTATAATAGCTAACTATGAAAATAACAACAGAGCGATGTATGTCAGTTTCTTTTTTTAGATTCTTGCCTGAAATGCGTTTCATTCAGATGTATTGTATTGTTGTGATTTCAATAAAGATAGTCTTGTTTCATCTCGGTTGTATGCTTTCCTTACTCTTATGTGTACTTTGATGCTAAATCTACCTCAATAGGTTAACTTTCTTTATACGAATATGCCTAGGCATATGAATGTGCTGCCATATGACATGCATCTATACACATACATGTATACATACATGAATATACATGTATGAAATTTACATGTATTATATTGAACTAAATCTTCCACCACAGCCAGCTGGCTTGTTGGTCTAGGGGTATGATTCTCGCTTTGGGTGCGAGAGGTCCCGGGTTCAAATCCCGGACAAGCCCGATCATTTTGTACATGTACATGTAAGTAACATGTAGATGTCGCCAGTTTGGCGCCGCGCTACCTGGTGCTTGATTGGTGACATCACACGATTACAACACGTGTATGTTCAGTCAGAGAAAAGGCAAACTTTAGGCTAAAATATACAGCAGAAATTATCTGAGAGATACTTCCTTAAATAAAAGGTCGACGTCCCTGAATTTGTCTGAAAAAGTTCATACCTCAATATTACCCCCAACACCCCAATTTCATTCTAAGTAAGCTGTGTAAGTAGAAGAAAAATTTGTTTCCTGTATTTCCAATCATAGTATAAAAACTCATAGTGTCATCCACATCATTGATTATAATGATTCATTTCAAAAGATAGATAATTCCATTGACTATGACACTGTAACGATTATAGGATACATTATCATACCATTTATAATGAACCTTACAATTTGAGTTCCGTGAATCTGCTGCTATCCAGTGTGGTTTCTAGTGAAAGAAAATTACGATTCATTTACAAATAACCTGTGCTTCTATGCCAATAATTGTGGAATTCCAAAAATACATACACAATTGATGAATATAGGAAAACCACCTGTATTTTGGTGGCAGAACTGTCTGTACAAGAGATTGATTATGTAACCACAAAGGGCAATGATCAACCATTCAGTCGTTTCCACTTATAGCCTACTTAGGAGGCCTTGTATGTCTTTTTTTCCATTTTTCCTAGACATTGGTTAGAAATAGCACCGACTCGCCTACAGTAATTGTTTTGTGTTGATTCATGATCATTAGGCCCCTAGGCCTAGTTACTTTCACACATCAGTACATTTTACGTAACTCTTTGACTGCGCTATATATAGGTAAATTTGATACAGGCCTATTGTGTGATAACTACAGATTATGGTCATCCCAGACCCAGTCGCTCCCGCTAGAGGCGCCAGTTTTACATTAAAAAAATTCAATTTGACCACCAAAAAATAATGGGTTTAAATAATGCACCCCCTCTATATCCGTCCCTGGTATACTTAATGTTTGTCCGTACTCTTTCTTTTACGTGAAGTTTGCTGACTTGCATAGGCAACCGGCCTACTTCACTTTCTACTTTTTTCTTACTCGTTAGAGAAAAACATTCTCAAATACTTTTGTATTAAATTTTCATGCAAATTTCAATATTTTAGAATTGCTTCAGAAACTAGATCCGTTTTTAAAGTTAAAACAATGTAGTTCCGATTCTATCTGATTGGCTGCATGACTTTGGTCCCCCAAAGGCTGTATTGCCAATTGTGGATCCAAAGATAACTACAGATCACAGGTTGATTGCCTTCCTCTAGCTACGTGCACCAAGCCCTTTATATGGGTATCTGGGTTAAAATTGCAATTATACTGCAAGGCCTTTTTCTTCGCGTTGTACAAATTTTCGCAAATGTGCCAATGCGGAGGTTGGACCAGTGACCTATAGTTGTGAGAAATGATTTGGAAATTCGCATAGAAAACGACGGGTGGTCAGACGGCGCGACACTTCTTTTTTCGTATGTGACCCAAGGACAGTCTGAACATTGATGTGTTTTTGATAACGTGGACGTCGTTGAGGCGAGGGCCCCCATATTACACACTTACACGTTCCGCCAGTGGCGAGCACACAGAGGCCACTCTGGTGATCACACCAACTGGACTAATGTCTTGCAGGGGGCTCTTAGGAGAATGAATTTACTCCTGAAAAATGACGTCACATGCCCATACATATCGGTGATCAATCTGCCTCACTACCAAGGTATCAACATACGTTTACAAGTAAGTGTGTAATTCAATCATCTATAATACACTAATGCTGAATAACGTTATTTCTTGATTCAAGATCGCCCAACAGAGGTATTACACTACAGGTACACCGGCTCAATAGCTTTTGATATGTGAAATTCTTCCCAATAATTATTAATCAAAGAAACACATTCAAAAGTACCCATTCCTCTTTTATTGCCCCCCCCCCCCCCCTCAGAAAAAAGGTCTGCCAGATTCGTTCGGCGAATGATTTCACTTTACGTTACATGTGTTTTGACATCATCCCATTAGCCACTTTAATAGCCAACTTTCACCCACCCACTTTGTTCCCACTTCTTCTCTGGATCGTTAATGCTTTCCTTCTTTTTTTTAAATTAATTAATTTATTTAACCACATTCATTACAAATAATGATCTTCCATGTAGGAGAGTTAAATATGTATAGACACAATTAGGGGAATTACGAACAATTAGTACATATTACAACATTATAGAAAGAACAAAGGTAACCTCGTTAAATCATTGTTGATGTCCACATAATGAAATATGTAGGGGTAATAAGGGTATTTTCGCGCACCTGATGCGCGAAATTAGACATGTAAAAACTGAGTAACTATCATGTCAATGTCTTTTTCTGAAGCAATTGTGACATGAGGAAATCAAAATACATGCATGTAACATTTAATTTTAAAAAAGTAAACTGGTATAGAGTGCCGATATTGATATAGATTATTGTAGTTCTTACTTGGTATTAGCACATACGATAAACTAGATAAGTAATATTAATTATTCAAATACATCTGCGTGAAATTAGAACTTGTAGATAGTCTAATTTCACGCAGCTACTGTAATTTCGTGCACCATACATTTCTATGGCAAAAATAAACATATTTGAGAAAATGCACTGAAAATTAACTAATGAATGGATTTTTGTAAAATTTTGGGGAACAATTACTTACTACTATACCTAAACTTCCATATAAATTGTTATCACGGATTCTACTTAATATTTAAATAGCAGACAAAATATAAAAAAATATTAATATCACAAAATAAGTTGTACTGACACGGGTGGCCAGTCCATGTTTGGGCGGCATAACGTGAGCTTAGAAGCGCACGTGTAAGCCAATGTTTCACTTTGACAGTAGTGAAATAAGGGAGGAGTTAAGTTGTGACGTACCACCATATAATAATGTGTTCCGCTCTTAGCTAGCCAGAGTAGCTGCAAGCACTGTGTGAGTAAACATCCTGTGAAGGTTGGACCTTTAATCTGCAGTCTAGGTTCTGGAGAGAGGCATATAGAAATTGTGTTAGAGCGCGGAGCGTTGACTGAATGTGTTTGAGGGAACTCTAACCTCGAGACTGATCATGGTCTATCGAGTTCTTGTCACGGAACGACTAGACATTGGATAATAAACAACAAATCCTTTCACAACGAGTGTTCACGTCTTACATGATGAGGGAACTATAATTATGTATTGGACGACCGCAGTCGACGAGGAGGGAGACTGCGAATGGAGCTAGCTATTATCTATACAACGAAATAACACAAACACGCATTAACTTTAAATGGATAATTAAACCCTCTATAGATCAAAGTCATAATTACAAACATTTTGAGCAGAAACATTCAAACTATTTTTTTCACAGTTGGTCATATGAGAGGCCAATTCAACCTTATGAGAGGGTATATCAAACTAATTAACAGCTAATGGACATTAAAGTTGTGCGAACTAATATTTCAATTTAGGCCTACTGGGGTCTAATTTCGCGCATTTTAATAGTTAATATAGGCCTATAATGCGCGAAATAGAACACATATGTGCGTGAAATTAGGCTTAAAATATTACCAAATTGAACTCTTATTACTCTTATCAAAAATTTCTGTAGGATGTTATTATCTTAGATTTGCTTTCAAGCCACGTTTTTCTTAGCATAAAATTCACCTAATGGTCTGTGAAATCTCACCCTATATTATTATTGAAATACAAACGATTATTGCCTTATGATAGTATTTATGGTTTATCAATAATATATTGTAGTAATAATATGACTATAAGCCTATACCATGACACATTTACAACTGGTTGGCCTAACAGTTTCCTAACCATGGGGCACATAGCTATGGATTAGGCCTATACAAGAACCAGAGCGTGACCAGATGTCACCGAGAAAATGCCAAGACAAGGTTAAGATCTAAGTTTGGATCCCACCTCTTCAGGCGGCTTGTTGGTCTAGGGGCATGATTCTCGCTTAGGGTGCGAGAGGTCCCGGGTTCAACTCCCGGACAAGCCCGATATATTTTTTAAATTTCATTTTACTTTGATAATTACAAATGTGAGGCTCCATCAAAATTCAATTTCCATGCATGTTTTACCTGCATAGATAGTCAGTCTAGTTGGCCAATAGGCCTAGGCACTCACATGCCATTGCAGCATTTCATAACCAAATGTATTCCCAGTTTTTAAAGAATCATTAATGAGAATATGAGGTAAACATTAAAGATAATAATATCATATAAACATTATCTTAACAAGAATCAAAAAATTATCTTTAATGGCTGTGATTTCCTGCCCGTCTGGCTTGTTGGTCTAGGGGTATGATTCTCGCTTCGGGTGCGAGAGGTCCCGGGTTCAATTCCCGGACAAGCCCGTGGTTTTGTTAAGTGGTGCCTTCGTTGGCACAATGTGATACATTGGCCTGGTAGCTATTTATAAAGAAGAACTGCGCGGCTATTATATTCACAAAATTAAGGATGATAATACCTACACAATTTCTCAAGTCTTTGGGTGCCGGCAAACAACAAAAATTGTGGGTATAATTACGACTACCAGCAACCTTTATCAATCTTTTTTATCATCAATGTTAAAGGTGTTAAAAAATTATTTAAGGCAGGTTTCCACAAAACGATAAACTTTAAAAACTAGCGTTAACCATTTCTTATCACGGCAACTATTGGCAAAAACAAGCGTTGGTCGTTGAGGATGGAAAGGGTTAACCCTGAATGGTTGCCAAAAAAACGTGGTTTGTCATTCTTTGGAAACCAGTCTTTAAACTCTTTTTGTTATTTCTCTTTGTCAATACTTCATCAATTTGAAGTTCGTTATACTTAATTGCATTAGATATTTTATGTTGTCACTTAACAAATAGTTCCCTTTGTGGTCTAGCTTCTGCCCGTGGCCATAGGCTGCCTTTTCCATGCACACGCTATTTCCCAGATTAAAAGAACGATTAATTTATGGATCATGCAGTGAATTACTTCTTAGCGTCTGCTCGCTACCACATGCATACAGGCCGTTCTGCTAATTTTAAATGGGGGCCTTTCATAAAGCAGTGATAAATTTATCTGAAAAAATTATTTCCATGAGAAATAGCCTTGAGTGCAGCCGAGGTTTATTTTTGAGGGAAAATAATATAATTAGATGATAATATTAAAATTCCGATTGGAATTTTTTTCCCCATAAAGTAGGTATTATGATATGCACGTCTTCAAACACTTCAGAGCTCCCAGGGACTATCCATAAATGATGTCACACCTTTTCAGGGTAGGCTACTTTTAGGACCCACCCATCCCCTGTCACACTGAATTTTCTGTTTCAAATATGAAAATAAGGGCAGTTTTCAGGCAGTGTCACACTGTTCAACCTACCCACCCACCCCCTTGCGCGTGACATCATTTATGGATGCCCCCCACGACCATGCATGAGATATAATGATATGTTCCTGTGATTTCAGAACAAAATTTAAAGGTACTATCAAGATGACAGTCACACGCAATTTAGGCTAAATAACTTCATCGTTACAAAAAAAAGATTATTTGGGTATTTTACACAGGGTTAGTTATAGCCACCTATAAATACATATTATAAGACAACAATGACTCTTGTGTCCGTTGTTCAAAAGATGTGAGGTGCAATAGGCGGTTTATACGGGGCATAGGCCTATGTGTAAGTGTGATAGTGGTTTCAAAAGTGAGTCCTTTTCTATCATTTGAACGTGTGTCTTTTATAGGTGACAAACACCTCCTAAGGTGTCAATGTCCCCCACCCCATCCCGACACATAGGTGTCTGTACCTTTTATCACACCCATTGAAAGTGTGAAATGTCCTCAACCTCACAAATTCATAAGGTGTGAAAGACCCCCACGGACTACGTGCTACAATACATGTAGGCCAACTAGGAATTTCATGACTTACAGCTACATCGAATGAGTATTGTTTGATTTCTTTTGTTATGATAACCTTGATTTCATTAGGATATATCTTACAGAATGTCAACGTTTATGGAAGTCGAGGCAAGTCACAAATGTTAATCTATTCTGTACAAAATTGTGATAAATTCTTTACTATTCCTCATAGAGGACAATAATTTGACATGATACATGTGTTATTTTTGTACACTGTATGAGGGATGAAGTAAAAAATTCCTCTCTGGACCGTCCCCACACCCCTATTCTTTATAAAACTTTTTTTGGTAACTGTTCTAATAATTCTACCAATCACAATTGCCGACACATCATTTTCCTGATACGGCATTAACATGTTCTATAAAATTATTGTTTCCTTATTCAATTGGAATTTAAACAAAATTAATTGATTAAAAACGTAGTTGGTTATCTTGTATCTTTTTGACCCTTGAATAGTCTACCACCAAGAACTAAATAAAAGTAGAGGGCCTCCCATCAATGTTAAGTTTTTTATGGCGAAATGGGATGGTCCGTCATCTGATTAGGGACCGATTCTGAATCGGTCCAAATAGACAAATAAATAAGAAAGGAATCTGTCTGATTCTGGTATTAACCTATAGATCAGTAACTAATAACCATAGATATATCTGATATACTTTTGTGCACACTATAGATTTAACTTTTTTGTTTTGGTTAAACTTTTTTTTTTCCAGATGCAGAGCATTATGCATGTATGTACCTACATTATATAGTGAGTCATCCCGGTCTACTTGCGTATGCACATTATAGTGAATAAAAAAGAAATCGTATTTTGATATTTTTTCATATTTATTTGAAAACAAACATTTTGTAATGTGTTAAACATGTACAAATTAAGCAGAATAATTTAGTTACAATTGCTCCTTGGCCTACAGCAGCATTAGAGATATTCAGAGGTATTAGAATAGCATCGTCTCTGGCATGGCAGTCAGTATTTCATACAGAAGTTGGCTATCAGGCTGATAGAGCAATAAGTTAAGGACCCTGGTAATATTGTGGTATCATGATAAAGTCAGTTTTCTTATTATAACATGACGGGCATGGTCATTGCATGGTATGGCCTCATAAAGTCAGTTGTATATTCGGGGATCCCGTGGTGACTTTGATATAGAGGTGGGAGGGCCATATTATGTGCCCCCGTATGTACGTGGTGTGGCGCAGGGTACCCTGGGAAATGATGGGCGGGGCCTCCAAACACGTGACCGGACATCCCGGCGTGCATCAGGGGCGGCGAGCCACCCGACATGTGCATGGAGAGTGAGGACGGAGAGCCTCCCGACATGTGCATGGAGAGTGAAGACGGAGAGCTTGTGGCGGCCATTGGGTGTGACGTCATGGCGGCATGTGACGTCATAATGGGCGTTCCGATGGAGGGCATCATGTAGGTGGAGGTCGGGGGGAGGACGCCGGTGGAGGACGGGCTCAGGTGAATGGAGGACGGCAGGTCTCCATCCTTGACTTGTCTCTTTTCCTTCATGCGACGGTTCTGGAACCAGGTTTTGATCTGGAGAAAAAATAAGATAGCAAGTTGATTAAACATGTCAAATAAACATCATTTTGAAAAAAATACAATGTTGGGGATACCTTTAAGTCATTACTGAAGTAAGACAAGCTATCTAGGCTTAGATCCCTATCAAAAAAAATCCTATTATAGACTTGGTCGGAAAAGATATCAAAGATTGGCTAATTATTATAGGTGGATATTCAATCATAAGGGTATAACAGTTTTTAAGCCTATGATATACCCACTACATATAAAATATAACACCTGATCATAGTTTAACTCATTGGAAGTGGTTCTCACCTGTTGCTCAGAAAGTTCCAGTCGGCGGGCCAGCCTGGTCCGTTCAGGAGCAGCCAGGTAGCGGTGGTGCATGAAGTTCCTCTCCAGCTGTGAGATCTGGTCAGGGGTGAAGGAGGTCCTGTTCTTTTTCCGCCTCCCATTGGATGGCGCGTCTGAAGATGGGGAACCTAAAATAACAAAAACGCAAATTCATAAGTTATAAAGTTCATGGTATAGGTAAGAAACAGTTTTAAAATTGAATAATATTCTCGGCTAGTCCATCTGATCATTGTTTAGCTTACCAAAGGCAAAGGCGTGGAATAAAAAGTTAGAGTAATAATCTTTGACCTTGCACATTGAAGCATTTGTTTGCAAGTTATATGTTATAAAACACAACAAAGGTATAACAAAACAAATACAAGACCATTTACATAGACTATTTGTCAGAAAAATCAGAGGTAAATTTGAGCAGATTCTTACCTGAGCCACTGCTGCTGTCGGTAGGAGAGGGAGAGTCCCTGTGGAGGTCGTCCTCCTCTTCCTCCAGGGGGCTGGAGGTGTCACGTGCCCCCTCCTCCAGGTGGGGCCTTTTGGCGGCCCGGTCCTCCAGGTCGGACTCAGAGGTCAGGGACCCGGAAGGGGACCTGGAGGGGGTGGTGGAGGTGGTGGAGGGGGTCTCCACCTGGCGTTGGCGCTTCTGCGGCAGGCTCCTGGGTGTCTGGTTCTCCAGTACCTTGGGCAGGCTGAGGTGGAAGGCTCCTGTAGGGGTAGACTGCATGGGGGATCCGTATGGGTAGGTTTGTCCTCCTGGGTGGGGGTAATGTCCTTGTTGGGGGGTGCTGGAGGAGGTGACCACAGCGGCGTCTGATGACCCGGTAGTGGCTGGAGAGCTGGGCCTGGAGGACGGCCTGGAGGAACTGAGCAGGCTGTCTATGGAGAAAGAGGAGGAGTAGCGAGGTTTAGGAGATACTGCTCCCTCCAATGGGACGGCTCCTTTCACAGAAGAACTATCCGCCATGACGTGTTTAGTATAATCCAGGTAATGATAATCAGTGATATTATAAGTCCAAGTGTAGCTGTGCACTGCACGGAGGTGGAAGTGGTTCTGTGGTCAGTAGTGGGGGTGTGGGTGGTTTTATACGCTGACCCCCACCCCCCTGCTGACCAGTCGCGCCGGGCGTTCAAGTCTTGCCACTTGTGGCTCAAACAGTCCCTCACCTCAACCCCCCGATCAGCTGCCACTTGGCGTCCTCCAGCGCTAATCGCCCCATTGTCTTCGCCAATTAATCGCCCAGTGCTGCGCCCTGATTGGCTGGCGCGCAGACTGAGACATAGCCATCGCCAGGCTGGCGCTAGAAGGCCTTGCTGGCGAACGAGGCGCGCGGCGGGGGGTGTGGGTGGCGAAGTGAGACAACCCAATTGTTTGTCTGCAAAGCCTGTCTGCGCAACAAATCACTCCCATCGCTTCTGGTGCGACTTGAAAGGGCCCCGAAGACGGAAACGTAGAGGGAGAAGCCGCTTAGGACTAAAGCCAGCCAATTAGAAGGGGTTAATGAGTTAGGGTGCGACTTTAGTGTCATGATCTGTGTACACATTTGCGCCTCGTCGCCATGCCCTAGGACAAGAAAGGGGGGAGATTTAGGCGCATTTTAGGAAGAGCTTTGAGGTCTTCGCCGCTCTGGGTGTTTTGGGGACAACCCGAGAAAACCGGATTTAAGCGGATTATGGTGCCAATGACTTCCGGGATTATCGAACATTTGCCCGGATTTAGGGAATAGATAATAAACATGTGAAAGTTATACCATGACAAAGGACATAATGGAATATGCCCGTCTTTGTAGTCTAAAAGTGTTGAAGGGTGATTATGAATGATTTAGCAATTTACCACAAGATGGAATGTGTACAAAGTTAACCAACTTTCTTGTTTTGTTTTGAACAACTTCCTGACCTTTATGCATGGCTATGAAATATTTTCTTTCGGCACCATATATTATGTGAATTTGCAATTCTCAAAAATCACAAGGGAACGGTTCTTTTATTGTTTTATAACATAAGGCTACACAAAGCTTAGTGTAACTGAGCCCGGGATTAGGATACGTTTCCCACGTTAACGGGTTAAGCCTTAGGACAATACCTATCCTTTGACCAGAGTGTTCTCAATACTCGCCCATAACAATCAGACTGACTCTATTAGACGACTTTATTAGGGTTACTTAAACAACTTGGTATAACAGTAATTTTATGGAATATAGGCCCAAAGAAGAAAAATGTCCATGTTTCCAGGATAAATAGTATATTTAATTTTCTTTTACGTATAGCTGGGTTGCATATCGCACAAAGTCAATGCTTACAACAAATGGATATAGCTATATGAGAGTTTAGGCCTATAGCTTAATTTCATATGGCTGTTTTATATATTGTGTACAACCATGTCGGGTAAGCTTTTGCATAGATTAATTCTATAGCAGCTCAATGTCAACTTTAACGCGTTTATTGCAACCCAGAGAATATGCCATTGCATGGCTTAGCTAGGGATATTGAACTCATAGCCTATCGATTCCCATTATAACACATGAGAAGGAGAATTAACACTCAATTGTCCTGCTACTAAGGATGATTGATTTAATCATCATTTAACTCATTACAATTTCGAACCTTATACAAAACAAATCTGGGACAAATCTAATCCATGTTGAACGGATCACGTTTCTTTTCATTAAAAATGAATGGTGCACACAAAAGCATGTTCTAATTCATTCGTAATTAGGCTCCACCCATACCTATTATACGTTCTCACTGTGTTACTTGAGAGCCCCTGAGATGTATAATTAACCTTGCTAAAGATTACCAAAACAATATTACAACCAATGACCAGATGTATATACGCTTAGGCATTCAGCACGGGCTATTGTGTGCATTATCGCCCATGATTGCCGCACAAGCAGAAACAATGCCCCGCTTAGCGCGATTATCTCCGCGGATTAGAGGGCGTTTGATTCAGTAAAGCCGATTGTCAACAATGGTCGCGTGGAGTACTAAACAAACGCGGCCTTTCTTTTAGTCTCATTAATCGCTGGTTAAAAACAAAGGCTCCGTAAATGACCCCACCACCCGTGGGAGCGGCCATGTCGCGCCGTGGGTTGGGTTGTTTTTCGAGCCGGCGCAGACTGGCGCCAAAAGCGCGCGAGACGAAGCAAAATGTCGTCTGCGTTAGAAAAACTTGACGGGACGCCGGCGCCATTGCCTCCGCACTACCCGTATGTCCGTCGGGATGCTGGAGCTTTGTATACTTTGTAGTCAGTCTGGTTTGGGCGTGAGGCATCATGGGGGCTCTCTTTGAACATGTTGATGTGGTCGTGTGTGTGTTGATTTACCTGCAATTTAGTCGTTAACCTGCAATCTGATAATACCAGATGATTTAGTGGGGTGGGGTGGAATAAGGTTGCCCATTGCCTTTAGCCTATAGAGTATTAAAAGTTGGCAAAAGAAAAGACATTGAGTATTTCAGGGTGATTAAGATTTTCCTTGCAGCTCCACAATTCAATTACCAAGATTAATCCAAGCTTTTTAACTGCTACATTTATAAGCGCGTATAACTTACGTGAATTCAATAGAAATTTAATGATTCAATGATAACACAAAACATATTAGGTAATTGTTTCCGCTATGAAATACTGTGTACAATTGGGAGATTAATCTAAACTGGGACACGGATTAGAAAACAGTCATTGATCAGGGAATATAATTACGTGCTACTGAACATCTAATATACTTACAGGTAAACTAATGAGAATAAACCCTACATACGATCAGTTATAAATGTTGCCCGTGTCGCATCAAAATTTCATACTTTGCACTATTTAATAGTGCGGTAAATGATCCTTCCTTTGATCAGCTAATATAATTATTATGTCCGGAAGCAGCTAGACGTTCATAGAGAGATCGCCGATAATTAAAAGACTTCATATTACTTCCCAAGTATTTAATGGATTTTTGGCATTTATAATAGAACTTCCACGTCGATGACTCATGATTATTACAATCTTGCTCTTCAGCATTAAATGAAAGTTACCTCGAGTAATCTCATTTATGCTCATGCCTATTACGATTCTTGTTATCATTAATGGCAAAATGTTATAAAGTTTTCTACAAAACCTATAGTATACATTGAAAACAGCCCAGACCAATATGGGAGCTCACGAAATGTTCTTATAACGTTGCAGACCATCAAAGAACGTTGCTAGAGCGCTGTACAACGTTATCGGTACGTCTTTTCTTGACTGAGATGGGCGTTTTACACACACCTACATATACAATGACACTATTCTAACATAATTATCCTTAACAATTACGTTATTGAATAGTCATTATACCGTATCCTCGTGACTGACTCATATATTTCTCTATCGTTAGGAATTGATTGTGCACGATAGCGCACACGTACGTGTTCCAAATCACATGATGTTTTAAATATACAATATATCGTGTTCAACTACTTTTGTTACTGGTAAAAGAATGTGTCCTTCATATCTGTCGGTAGAGGGAGTGGGGGTGGTGTTGCCATGTAGACGTTTATCTATAGATAAAGATGTCCTTGATATGAAAATATTTTGTTTAACACAAACAGTAGTAACGACTTCAGAATTCCTAAACCGATGGCTTGTGCTGCGTTGTCGTGATAAAGCCGTTATTACAATTGTTTTCCGTCTAGATGGAAGTTAAAGATGAGACCATTGTTTCATCTTCGGGAATCCTGGGTGCTACCTCTAGCTGTTGATAATGTTTTATTTTTTCATTAACCATAGTCACTCATACAGGAATGATATTTCGTATAGGTACAATCCAATATGAATATATCAATTTAGAATCAGTAGACATTATCAAGCAACAATCATTATTATGGCATTATCATATTAAATTGGACACCAACTCACTGCTTGAGGTATATCTGGGATTATTTATTGTTGTGTTGGACAGCAAAGGCAGGGGCGTATCTTATTATGTACAATGAAACTGGTTTAGCATTATCCACACCAATCGGTCTTTGACTAATACATTGTTAAATCAAATAACTGAATACAATGTATACTCATACCGGCATACTTATAAATATATATCATTATGCGTTAATGGCACATGCATGATTGACCACATCATGCGTGTGCCCGCATTCATCTATCTATTGTAGACACATTAGCAAACACAGCCAAGAAGTAAGCTGATCCAATAGGCCCACAGAAAAGACAATCATGTAGGCGACACCGGTAACACCTGACGACTTAGTAACAAAAAAAAGACTCCTGTCTCCCAAAGGTGCATCCTGACAGTTGACACGTTCGCCATCTGTCGTCTAGGTGGCGCTGCAGGCGCATTATGGCTTCCCGCCTGCACCACGTCGTCTGACAGAAATATCGTCTGCTCCTTTTTGTTTTCAATCCAGACGCCCCTATCCTTTATCCGGCCACCAAGTGACCATCTTTATTGTCGGTCAATCATGGACGGCGACGCCCACCCCTGGTTGGTCTTTTGTCTTTAATACTTCTCGAGACACTTATCCAGCTACCCCTATTGTCCTGAGAACGTCTTGAGACGCCGCGCGCGGTAGGGTAACGTCTTAAGCGTCTCAAAAACAATGGCGACCCATCAGGGGTCCCGCTAGAGGCGCCACTGGTCGTACGCGTCCCATTCATCGAATGACAAGGTTTACCGGTACAGCGACATTAAGGACACAAACAGCCAATAGTCCGGATTCTCAAACATGAAGCACTTTGGATTTGTTAAACATGATGTTTTGTGATATAATTGGCATGGGTAATTACGGACAAGCAGACTCGCAGTGTGAAAAGTGTTCCATGCACATAAAGATGAATAGGGTATATATCCCTTAGGTATGTATTAGCAGAGCTCATTTATGCAATGACGAACCGTTTTGTAACAAAGCTGAACTAAAGATAGTGGTTAATAGTCATAATAGTGGATAATAAAATGTATCTCGCGACTCGCGATCGTCATTGGAAATAGGAACCTTCCCCTTTTTATATGGATATTGCACTATCGTCATGATCTCATAACATCAACTGATGACGTCCTTTGTACTAATACATGCAAATCTACTATTACTATATGTTATTACTGAAGGCGCAACTGCATGTTATATGTTATTGCTAAAGCTCGTATTATTGGAATCACCGCGCGGGTGGTTTGATAATACATATATTTTCCTTTATGAGGTGTCAGAAGCTATATTTGTGTGTGCTAACCATGCAGAATCGTTGGCGTGTACCCAGGTATTAGAGTGTCTCGTAGTAAAATGTAGGCGGACTTGCATAATGTATACATATCATTTAGAAATATATGTATATACAATTGAAGTGATGCATATGGCTGTTAGACGCCCCTTATATTGATAATGCTACTTGCAATTTTCATAGGCCTACGAAGTTTCTTTATTTTCCCACTAGTTTTTGAAGTTCTGTTCAAAAATGGCTTCATTTCTTGAAAATGATTTTGCGTAATGAACAAAACAACCAGATCGAACGAATCTTGGGAATTCTCGCAACCTCGGCTTAGCGTAGCTGTATCACTCAAGACCCATCGCACTCCCAAGACACCAGGGCTCATCGAAGGTCACTTAGGTGTGAAAATATGCCACCCACTCCAAGGAGATCTCAATCTCACAGGTGCAAATGAGCTGCGGACGCAACCAAGTCCATATATACCTATCTGTCAATGGCCGTGAATTGTTCACACCTTCCGACCCCTGTGTTTTACCCGGAAGTTGGTGTCCTTTCCGCTAGAGACCGTTGCCATGGTCACACTCAGACAAACAACATTACCTCCTTCACAAGGGGATTTAGGGACTAGCTGGTATGTAATACCGATAAGCACTGGACAGTGGCCTGTGATTGGACAGGATTTAACCAGACATTTTGTTATTGAAAGTTATTAAAAATAATGTCTTGCTTGCAAACATGTAATAGGCCTACATGTATCAGGAAAAAAGACAAAGATTTGTACTATTTATATACACATAGACAGTCTTCTGCAACTGAATGTGGATCAAAAATTAAAAGTGGTTTGATCAGCAGTTCAAATACACTCAAAGGGAAAAGAACACCGAGCTTGTCCGACTGGCTCAGGTCTACACTAGGCCTATAGGAGGCGTGGTCCAGAATCTCTTTTGATAAATGACATTGTTCCAAGCTTCCACGGTCGAATATAATTCTTTGCCCTCTTTTACCAAAATGCAGTAAATTTGGGGCGTGAGCCTATACCTCCTTCAGATTTGTCAGTGTGTAGGCTACAATAGGCTACTAAAATATACATATTGCATTTACCAGTTTACATATAAAAGTAAAATACCGCCAGCAAGCAGCAGCAGATGCAGGGGTATTTAATTCACACAATCGGAACAAGGTTACAACTGTCAAAACGGGAAATCCCTTTGCCATAATGAGAAATCAGAATGTCAGCATTTATTAGATACCCATTCCATGGAATAATGTGATATGATTAAGAAAGAGGTATAACTGTAGCTTAATATGCAAAAATATTGCCAAAATATTCAGTAAAAACATCCGAAATTTAATATGGAACTCCCTCAACTCAGACAGCTTCTTATGCCCATGGGCCCCTCATGCTTTCGCAAGGAGCAACTTTTTCTCTTTTTCTATATAGAAATTGGAGCATAACTTAAAAGGTTGGAACAAAATACACACATTTCTCACAGAAGAGGCTATTTGCCAAGAAAGAGGAGGATAATACTGGCATATCCGAAGGTTGATTAGGGAGATTCGCCAGGTGACGCTGCAGTGTTGACGGGTAATACCTTCATCCTGATTAACACTTTTGGTATTATTAGCCACGTCTTAGATAATATAAGACATTCTTCGACAATGAGAACAACAATGTGTTTCTATCCCATACAATAAGGTGCACCGGAACATATTTACCTGACACGTATTTAGAGATAATGGCCGGGGTCATGGTGATGAGTGTTTATTTTCCAGTAGGTTCATGACTGCATCAATGCTTCTCATGCTTATTATATCAAGGAAATATTGGTCACGGTTTTGTGCCAGGAAAAAGCATTAATGTAAGTTTCTGTTTCTTTGCACTATATATGGTGACAAGATAGGAATTCAGAATGTACCAAAATGTAGACATTACATGCAAGGTTCCTGTGCTATACCTGAAATCCGGCTACAGAAAACATTACGTTCACTTTGGTAACTAATAGCCTGACGATTTTAATCACAACGCAGCGCTCAGATACTATAGGCTTACCATATCCATAGAGATACATAATATGTCTATGCCATGCCATTATAAGCCTTATATCAACGTTACCGGTATGTCACACCATGCATATAACCCATCATCAACTATGTCACCATTTGCATAGATTTTCCCCTTTGAATATTAATATAGACCCATGTTAGCGAAACACCTTCAAGTTATTAAACAATTGTCTTCAGAAACATAACCAACTTGCCATTCAACTGGCGCCGAGAGTCATTGCACCCGCATAGCCAAATGTCGTCTGGTGCAAACCCCAGAAAAGGCGCCAAAGCTTGACGATATACCCAACGTTATAATAACGGGTGTCTAACAATCCAGACCGTTCAATACGTTTCTTTTTCGACGGAAAGCTATAGGCCCCTACATACATGTCAGACAATGGACACAGGCGCCAAAATCATGTTGTTGTTTCTACGCTATACGGTAGTTTATTTATGAATCGACTAACGGGAATAACATGTCTAGCACGATTAGGTCTTCAGCTTCCGGGTTTAGACTAATAACCGGTCTGTACATACGGTCAATGAGTGTTACAGAAAATGCAGTTAGGATATCCTTATGATAAATGGCTACCAGGAACAGAGATACGTCAAGGTTATCCTGTCAAAAACCAATGTGTTGTGGCATAGACATATATGGTATCTCTATGGTTATGGTAAGGACATTGAAACAAATCATCCGTGTCATCCGACAATTTTTTCAGCTCACAAGTTAGGACCTTGGGATAAACTCCTGACAAACTTACAATAACCATTCCTTGGGATAACATAATTTTACACAGACCGAAAACATAGTTGAGACTCTGGTAATGATTAGGCTTTTGTTAAGCTCCGTTTACATAATTATTACGATGGCTATACCCTTACGATGATGATAACCACAATATCGGAAGAACAGGGAGACAGCCTTTAAGAATATGACTTTAAATATTGTTGGACATTTTATTTGGACTGTAATAAGGCTATCAGGGCTATTAGGAGAAGGGCTTCCCGCTTTCCCGGCCCCTATAGTGGTATCCATGAAGTTGTTGTCCCCAACGAAAGTGATGGAGATAGGGCACGGCGCCCATGGCAATAAGGGGGCCCAAATTCGGTAATCAAAGCGTCTCTCTCATTTCCTTTAAAAAGGATCCATGTGCCATTTTTCGACATGCACATCTGGGCATAGTTTGGAGTAAGTTAAATTCCTAATGACATGGCGTCTCCGCTTGAAGTATAGGAAAATACTGTTTCAAGTCCAAATTTCATAATCATGTTCTTCTTAAAAAAGAAAATGCACACACACCCACACCCACACCCACCCACACCCACACCCACACCCACACCCACCCACACCCACACCCACACCCACACCCACCCACACCCACACCCACGCCCACGCCCACGCCCACGCCCACGCCCACGCCCACGCCCACGCCCACGCCCACGCCCACGCCCACGCCCACGCCCACGCCCACGCCCACGCCCACGCCCACGCCCACGCCCACGCCCACGCCCACGCCCACGCCCACGCCCACGCCCACGCCCACGCCCACGCCCACGCCCACGCCCACCCACCCACACCCACCCACCCACACCCACACCCACCCACCCCCATATATATATATATATATATATATATATATATATATATATATATATATATATATATACCAACGTGTAAGGAAAATTTAAAAGTGAGACAAGAAGATCCGAGAAAGAAGATTGAGTTCATAATCCGCAATTGCTATCACTATCGTTTATTTTCTTTGCATAGTCGAGAGAATAGGAACAGTTTCGTTAACCCATCTTCATAATGGATTATTATAAATGTAAATTTCCGAAATCTTGGATCCGCCCATGAAGCTACTTATGTTTATGATGACTTTTAAACAAGTATGAAGTTTCTGTGGTATGAACTGTCATTTAATTGTGACCGAGTATTTTGCTTCTCTGTCTTGCCATTTCGTTAGTTAAATGTCTGCGGTCATTTAGGTCTAAGGACACCAACCCTTTAGGTGCACAACCAAAGGCCCCATCTATTTCTAGATGTCTTTTAATGGAAAGAAGCCATAGCATTTGCAACAGCTGTCAAGGGTTGTGGCAACGGTACGTGATCGGCAATAGTTTTATTTTGTGCTTCTTTGTCTCAATCGGCTTGGAAATATTCCCCGTAGAGCTCTCAAAAAAGTCTGTACAACCCTTCCAATAATGGACAAATACTAAACTCCTGGCATCTGAACGTAACGTGTATTGATGTAACAATCCAAAATAGGGGGCTCTTATTTGGGGCAAAATTGTACATTTTTTGTGGGCTAAAGGATATATTTTAGTTGCTAGATTGATATAAACCACATGCTAGTTTGATATAAACCATATTTACTAGAATTGTATATTTGCATGAAGATAGATTTCTGATTGTTGGTATGCAGACATATTATTATTTTCATACTATGAAGCAGATTGGTACAGTTTTCCCTCGTGATAATAGCCTATATGAAACTTCCAAAAATGATTACTTTGATCTTTCTCGCCGTTCAATATAATACTAAAACATTATACAATACATGATATATGTTCAAGAAAATCTTTTTCTCTCTCATTATTTTTGTTTTTAGAAATACGGAGAGGGTTGGGACATGAGCTTATGAGATTTTTTTTTTTCGATATAGGACAAAATTCTCTGTCACATGAGTTCTTTGAACAATGGTAATTGGTAACCATGGAGATACTCATAAGGTTTAAACGCTTAGCAACACCTGTGCCTGTGATCTCTCCGTATTAACCTTGGCGAATTACCAATAAGTCCGATAGTTGTTTGGTTTATCATTAATATCTGGGTGCGAATTGATTGCTTTATCATTACTATCTAGGGACGAACAATAGTGCTATCATAGGAGTCATATTATACAAGCCAAATTTTTCATAACATGAAGCAGTTTTGGTATATCATACATGATTGTATAACAGTTTTGAAAACATGCAGGCATCAACTACTACCTATATGCTCGTCACGGAACAAAGGTAGGCCCTAGGAGAAAAACGCCTTACCCGAAGCCAAAGCACAAGCTTCCTTCTACTCTAGAGTGATGTTGAATTTATTTGATACTTTTATCCAATGCACTTAAAAAAAATGTTTAATTTTTTATTTTAATAACTTCATGTTTCATGTGCAATTTTGTAATGGTAATGGCTGGAAACCATCTTTGGTTGTCCCAAGGTTTACTCTTTTTGTCTTCTTTATTGTTATTAATATTGTTAATTACTACGTCATGTTTGGTATGTATTGTACAGGTGATACTGGAAAAAAATTGTCCTTGGGACCTATATCTCGAACAACTTGGCAGTGAGTCACTAGGGATATCAATAACTGTTTACATCCGAGGGAAGTCCTATGTCAGAATACAAATAATGTATTTATACAAATGAGGTCCATTGGCAGATACGTATTATTTCCAGCACTTAGTCAGAATTTCCATCATGCCGCCTCCATAGAATGTTGCTATTACTGTACTTGCTGCACGCAATGAACAGGTATAATATTTTTCGGCACTGGGTATTTCGTCACATCCTACGAATTCTATGGACAAGTCAGGGTTAAATGGCGCGCTTATTTAGAGATACAACACATAACTATATGGAAAATGTTAGAAACATTTTTTAATATAATTACAACTTTGAACTTTGCAATGCTATTCTATCAGAATCTGCCATTGACCTTTGTAACGCCATTGAAAATAATCGTGGTAATTTTGAGCCAATACAAGAAGTGAATTATGGAAATTCCAAACTTCTTCAATATGCCAGATTATCATATAAAATCAAGCCTGCATGATCAGAAACAAAAGAAAAAGTAATTATAATTATTTGCAAGAACTGGCTAATCAAACGTTAAAAGAACTATATAGCCTAAGTAAGGTACTGCTTATGATAGTAGTATAGGGGTGATGTTGGACGAGGGCCTGGTTTATTATGATTATACCTCACAGCTGAGGCAAGATGGTAATGACTATTTTTCATGTCTGCAGGCTTCTATCCATTTATATAATAGTGGTATATACCTGGTAGCAATATGACTGTTAAACATTATTTTTCCAATGTAATGGAACATTTTATTGATTCATGATTTACTCCCTCATGTAAAATATTCCCTTTATTGTGGGTAAACCCGAAACTATACATGGTGAGCTGCCAACTGAGAAGTCTATGATCAAACTATATATGGAAACATCCCTAGGATATGAGCTATAACTGTCATTAAATTGGAAATATTCATTTCTTCATCCGATATATTTGGTGCACTTATTGATCGGTATGATGATATGATTACACATAGCTCTGTCTGGGTACCTTATGAGGTATGCGCTACAGCAGTCATCACGTTGGGGGGTAAATATTACCTTATTTGATACATTTTTGTGTTACTATAAATAAATGTGTTTATATATGTACAAACATGTATGTATCTTTAGGTTTGTATCTTGACAAATGGCGCTCAAACGAATGTGTGCCAGGGTGAGAGAGATATGTCCGTTACTTTAGGATATAGCAAAATATAATTACATAATGATTTACCCATCATTTTAATAATGGTGATATTGCTAAATTATCGTGATAATAACGTATCAGCAAGGTATTCTGCAGTTATACTCGATCATTATACTATAATTATTGTTGATATACATAATAAAGGTGAGGATATATTTCTATGTAATTGCTCCCAAACTAACGGACGTGTCTCTCCCAATTGGTGCAAATTAAAGTGAAAGAGAAAAAAAAACATGACAATTATACTAAGCAGTATATTGGCAGTTATCATCGTTGATTTTCGTAGAGGAGGCAAAACACGAGATACCACTGGGGCTTTGGTTTAGGGAGGATAACATGTATATGAACTATTTTGAAACACGGTTTACGCCAAGTTGAAATAAATAGAAGAACTTTTTTTACGTCATATGACAAATCATTTATTGTGGTCGTCAGGTGAACATTCATAAAAAAAGACCAGATAGGTGATATGGGAAAGATTCATAGGTCTTTTTTTTTCAATTAAAACCTAGGGTATGTCCAACATCCTGAATGCAACAGTGATGTACGGTATGAGTCACGCAAACGCTTTTTGGGAGTCCCTAGTTATATCTATATAGTATTTTAGCTATTGGTGGGGACTCCCTCAATCAGTCATGTCTTTAATCATTAAATTCTCTTTGTTCTTAATGACCGGTTACACAATCTCATGTTCAGTATTTAAAGAGTATTGTCCTCCAATTGTTAGATTCAGGTAGTGTGAGAAGCCAGAAGTAGGTTACATAACAACTACTTAAGCCAATCAACCCCTCACCCTTTCACTGCCACCTGCAGGTGGGCAGGTCTAGGTGGTGGGTGATAGGTCACTCAGTCCTAGGTAGTAGTAGTCCTTTCCTAAACCCCTCCCCCAACTGTATGTGACAGCAGAGTAGTAGTCATGGTCAGTGCTCATAACCTATAGAGCCTTCTGTTGGTGGGAGGGGTATTGTAAGAGAAGTGAACCTGTTGGGTTATCTAATATGTATAATACATGTGTTGCTTGTGTTAGTCATTGAGGGACGACCATCGCTCATGCATGAGCGGAACTTAGACAATTTACTTCTTGTTGTAGGTTATGGTACGTTCCGTCATTCACGTAGATGAGTCAATGAGTTACCTAGAGATAATCCCATACATAACCGCTGAAAAAAACATTCTTGACTCCAACAATTTTCTGATTAGATAAGCAGTGGCAGCTTTTAAGGGTTCGCAGGGATTGGCAACCCTCCCTTACTCCCTTACAAAAAGTTGTGGGTTTTGTGGTACATTCTACTGTTCATGTAGATGATTCAACAAATTTAGAGATGGCCCCATGAATAACGCTACGATAAAGACCTGCTGAGTCCAACATTTTTCTGATTAGATAAACAGTGCCCTCCCTTTCTTGGTAAAAATGTGTGTGTGTTTTTAATGTAAAATTCGGCCAAATAGTCAAAGAGGAAGGGTTTTTCCAATAGCGCCCCCCATTTCCCCGTTTTTCAAAATCCTATAGATCTGCCAATAATTCGTATCAGGTGGAACGCACCAGTGGCAATTGCACTGATATTGATATCTAGCTTCTTGTAACTTGAGTCACCTCCACCCACCTGGTGGACAGTGTTGTTTATTACGAAATATAGCGAGGTATTTCATCAACATGTTTGAATCTATTAAGACCTTCATCAAGATTCACCAAGATAGATGTAAATTGTTGGCTTGTATTATCATTAATCTTTTTTCCCAAGTGTTTCATAAGTTCCAAATCGCCACGGTAAGTGACCTCAAATAAAAAAGAATTAAAGCAATCCAGTGTAGTTGTTATAGATTCAATTTCTCCACAAATTATAGCCCCTATTCCCTTTTTTCCATCTACGAGTATACTTCTAGAGGTTATATTAGCTCTGCAAATAGTATTTTACTATTATTGGACCTAAGACAGCGTTTTCATTGGCTGACAAAGCTGAACATTGTTTGATTGATGAAACTTATGGCTTTCTGCACTTTGTCTGTACTACGTGCATGCATTTTGTCCAATCAAGCACTGTGATAGATTGCTCACGTCACTCTGACATATTCCCGAAACACATATAGAAATATGCGTGGTGCTTATACATTAAAGGTCTTCTATTGGCGCCTGAAGGTTTATAACATAAAACAAACTGAAGTCTGCTTAGGAAAGAGTCCAGTCAAAATGCATTTGTAGCAGTCATCCTGTTGCAAAGATTTAAAGAAATTTAAGCTTTTACAATATTTTTGAGCTCAGAAGAAGATAATTCTTTCGAAGATGCATATTGAAATAAAGTGTATCCAAATGGGGCAGTTTGGTTGGATCGCTCAGCAGTAGGCTCCATGCCAGCTCATGTGAACAACAGCTCATGGCGTCGCAGGAACTATTAGGGTTAGTCAGCGAATGTCCGTGAGTGGTGTTTTAAAAGGCACAACAGCACCAATTGAAAAATTAAGTAAACAAAAATAAAAGAGGTGTCACATTGGACTTCGAAAATCCCAATGACATCTAAACAATATTCAACAAGCCTTATAAGTGTCTCCATTGGCAACAGCAGTTAGTATATGGCTCCCGTGACGTCAGCAGCCTACCTTGTCCAAACTTGCCTCCTCCCTAATCGCACTTCAAATTTGAGGCCAGTTTCACACTTATAGTCACAAAATAGTCCCTAAGGCTGTTGTTTGCGTTAACAGGTCGCATGAGACACTGCCCTGCTTTGATAAAGACATAAGTAGAATACTATAAGAGGTTCGCCGAACTTTGAAATATTTCTTTTCGTGAGTCATAAGATACCAAACCACATGCATGATCACCGACTAGCGTTAACCCTTTCCATCAATAGTGACCAGTACTTGTTTGTGATACTAGTAGCTGTGGTTGAAGATTCATACCGTTTGTCATCTCAGCCATTATCGAATGAAGCATTCACCTCGAATCATCAAAAGATCACCAAGGGAGTTCCATGCAAACGTTGGGGTGGGGTGGGGGTGGGTATTCGGGGTGTTCTGAGCTGTTAATGAAATTAATGTTTGTACTTTCATTACACATACACTTTGGGAAATCTGCACTTTCACTGGTTTCGGTCACGGACAGCAGGGTTTTGGAGATGGGTTTTGTACCCAATTAAAGGCCATATTCCAGTGTGCGATGTTTTGCTATAGCGGTTGGTATTTTACTAGTGATGTTCACCACCACCGGACCACCACAAGTAACACCATGCACCGCAAGGTGAAATAAAGGGATTTGCTTGCATTTGTACTTGAATTGGGTCAACGCAAGTATATCCCAAATGATTTTATAATAGGTTTTCTATGGAATGCTTGAAATGGTGGAAACCAACATGTCGGAGATAACCCTCTATAAACTGAACATCTCTGCCTTGCACGATGAGGATGAATAAGTATGTTATAACACAAACGATGACATTGCTATAATTATCATATAATAAAACAGATGTTGTTGAAGAGCCTCGCATTCAAACTTCTAAACTGCTGACCGAGGCACTTTTTCCTGAATGAAATAACTCCTCTGCTGATGCAGCAATTGACTTATGATTAAATTCCCCTCAGGTGAAACAGCTTCACAAGCAAAACCCTTGGGGGGAAGTAGCATTTCACTAAAGTGTTTCTACTGAAGCAATTTCCAAAGTTATAGACACAGTAATACAAGAATTCAAATGGGCTGATCTGCACATGTTAAAATTAGTTCAAATTGAAAAGGCCAACAGAGTACTAATGCGACGTGGACTAATAAGTAATTTGACACTTTTAATTAACAATTTCAAAGTTTGCAGTTTTGAGTAATATATTGCTAATAAAATCTTGTTTATTGCCTTAGGATTTTGTTTGGTGCCTGTGACATTTGATCTTGGATTGCCCTCAGATGTGAATTCCTGTTTGATGCACTTTTAAAAAAGTAGGCATAATTGATGAATACAATGTCATATACACTACTCCCGGTCAGTACGCCTATTCTTTTTCTCCGTAGATTTCTGAGTGTGACCTACAGTTTTGCCTCAGGTAAACCTCTGACAGAGGTTTATCCAATAAACCTCCGGATGAGGTTATTTGAGAAACTACCAATAGCATATATACGATTATGTAGGCCCTATCAAAAAGTCTCAAACCACTGCCCTTCAAATAGCTAGCCAAAGAGGTTAATTATCTAACACCCTAATTAGGCAGAAAGTGGGCATATAATTAATGAGGAACGGTTTTATATAAATTGATTAGAAAGTTGATATATTGATTGAAATGATAATTATTATGGCATATACCTACTTTACAACATATTCATATACGTCCTTGTTGTAAGGATGCTGGTATGAAAACTGGGTAAACTATTACTTAAGCATTTTATGACATATAGTATAAAAAACGTAGACCCAGTGAGTTGCAGGTGGTGTTCGACTAGGACTTACTGAGAAAAGTCCAACACCAAAACCAGTATGTTGCATATATAATCTCCTATGCCTACAATCTCGGAGGTTGTAACTGCAGGCTGAGAGGTTATATTATAGCATAACCTCCTCATCCGCGGTGGATTACTTTCACACAAACCCCATATCAATTCTCCCTACCACGGCTAGACAGTTTTCGGTATTTTACCTGCAGGTTAGCCTAGATCGAGATGCATGCTGGGTGATATGTCGACAAGTTACAAGGCTTAAGTATAGGATTTTCAATAATCCTGGCATAATTTTCAAAGGAACATGATGGAAAAGTAGCATTCATTATTTTTCAGTTTCTATCTATATTATTCATCATTTTCTAAGTTTGTTTGAAAATGTTTTCAACATAGATGGATTAAGAGCAAATATTTGTAAATTTTCTATAGTTTTTCCGGTGTTTTTGTCGACAAAAATTTGGAAAAATTAGCCTACAGGTGCAGAAAACACTATGAATCAGTTATCCATGGTAGGGAGAATTTTGTGAAATAGGTATGTCACCTTTCACTTCAACGTCCATCCTCCTAGTCGTATTGCCCTGGTGTATTCCAGTGCGAGTGTAGGAAGAACTGCTCATATCAACGTAATGAATACCACGGTCTAGGCCCTATTTTGGAAATTCTAGTGAATCTATACTCAGACAGCTACCATGGACAGTTCTGTTACGTAATCCATTAACCATTGGCTGCTATGTCATCTTTCCCCGCCGGGATCAAACCGGCTGTATATGCGTGACGTTGTGTATGAGACGTCGTTTATGCTAAAGACAGTGTATACATACACGACATTGCCTGCATAAGAGAAACAATGTACACAACATTGAAGCCATCTGTGAATTCCCATTTTGATATAGGCCTACTACTAACTTATCGCTTACATGTACTAATAGAATCAATATACGTTGACTGAGTAAGATTGGCAATACAATGAAACAATCTTTAAATTCTGAATTGCTGAATACTACTCACATTATCATGTATATAATCCATCCAATTCAGGTGATATTCTCAGTAGGGTGATGATGATGATTATGATTGCTGGAGTTTAAGGTCCATCAACAATTTTTCTGCTATATTCGGATCATTGTAGGTATACACGCGACCATAATGACACCCGATTGCTGTATACTACTCAGATTGTCATGCATTTAATCCATTTAATTCAGGTGATATTCTCGTAAACATAGTAAAACATATAGAAGCGGCGTCGCATGTATAGGCAGTGTCCTTTTAAGTAGGGTAATTTTTCAGCTTTATTAGGACCAACTCAGTTTTCGGCTTGTACAACGTAGTATGGTCGAATCTATGGGGATGAGAATGACGGCAAGGCAAGGTAATATTTCAGTAGGGTGAGTACACGACGTCAGCTTCCTAAGATGACTTATGTGCGCGACGAGTTTCAAATTCCCATCTCTATACGACAATTCATGCAACAATTACGTAAATACTGGAGCTTGTTGAAGTGACGTCGCTTGTATAAGACAAACTATATCCGCGACAATGTCCGCCATATGAAAATTCCCATTTCCATATCATACTAACTTGTCGGCTCGCGTTTATAGTAGAATCAATACATGCGATATTGTCGCATATATAGTGGAGCTTATATTTTCCTTGAATTTTCCATGTCTCATGTTATTTTTGACTATTACTCTCGATCGTGCATGTGATGATTAGTGTAGAAAGATTGATATTTGTACATGCTGTTTGATTTTTATTCACTTTCTACTGCTTGGATGTCATAGATAGATAAAGAATCCTTTTCGCTTCTAAGGCATTCTACAATTATAAGCATGAATTTAAATGGTATAGAAAATATATAACTGTCTTTTATTAATGTAATTATTACATGTAAGAGCTAAAATAATTTGGTTGACAGTCTCCAAAAGAAATATGGTACAACAATTCTAGTATTACAAACAGTATTTGAATGAATCTAGAAACCACATATCTGATTAGCGACACCAATATTATTAACATCAATAATTACATATGAACATATTTTGCATACGACAGAAAAAAACTTCTCCCATCCACCACAACAGCAAAATAAAAGGTAAGGTCTATAGAATGGGTAACAAGTGATCATAGGTTACAAGCAATTTCTTATTGTTTAATTTCGAATTTCATTTATTCATAAAAATGTCAATTTGTTTATGCTTAGGTATTCAAAAGTAGCCAATGGAAACGCTCTTATCCCGCTTTTTGATATAGCACCATTCAAGAAGTAAGATCGAAGTTAAGCTGTTACTTAGTGCATAAAATATCCTATGATAGAAATATGACGACTGGAAAAAAAGACTGCAAACTGTAATAATAACCATCCGCCGTCAGCGCCGTGATGAGGTCATCATATCGCGAAATAGTCCGAAATAGTCCGGTCCTCTACGGGGTTCACAATATCGGGTACACGGTCGTTGACCGCCGAGCAGGGCCGACACATACATCCGGTAGGCAGCGCCACTTTGATCACCCGCGGCAAGTACCTGCGCGCGCCGTCGTCGAGGCAGGTCATGCGCACGCGTCGCACGCTACTTCCGGTCGCCTGGCAACAGTTACAGGTCCGGTGGACGTCGTTGGTTTCCGGCATGTAGACGCTGTAGGACTGACAACGGCCCTTACAAGCCAATGACAGCAGACGTCTGTCTCGACAGCCGGGGACTCGCAGCTTGTGGGCCACCCAGTGGATGCGGCAACTGTCTGACGTCACCAGAGCGTCTGTCAGGAGGGCGTGGCCGAGCAGCAGGAAGGTGACGGACGCATGCAGCGGCCATGTGCGGATGACGGCCATGTCGGAGGGGCGGGGGGCCGCGCAGGGTCCGGAGGGCGGGGTCCAGCGGGGGCGGGGTCCAGGGGGCGGGGCCCTCGGGGTCTCCGAGACTTCCACTGGACGCAAGCTCTGGATGAGAAAAGAAATTAGATTGAATAGATTATTGCTTATTTAGTAAAAAAAAAAAAGTATCCTAAGTTATTTAAGTTAAGAGTAAGCAAGTTGACATAATCATGTGACAAACAGATTTAATTTGATAAATATGTGTACACTCTGTCATTAATAAAAGCAAATGGAATGATTCAGAATCTTGGTAATTTTGCCTGTAAGTAGTATACTGAAAGAGGAGTTTGCTCCTCACATTTTGACAGAGACGGTACTAGATTTGATTTAGGCATGAGAGTCATCTATAAAGTTCAAATGGATTTCTATGCAAATGACCTTTTGAAATTCTAATTCCCAATAAGATAAAAGGTTTGCACCATTTCCAACTTTAAGATCCGAATGATCTTGATGAGCAGTTCTTTTAATTTATCTTTCTCTCAAAATGATTGAGATATAGGCCTATTCTACACATAAGAAACAAATCTGAGTCCGAAATTGGTGAGTTCTGGTCTATGACTGTCCTATAAACATGCAACGTATGGTTCAATAGGGTTGTTGTTCCTTCTATGTACTGGTATGTACTTAAAACCCACAACAAACTAACGGCACCGGTCAGAAGATTACTCCATAAGTCGATGCGTCTTGAATATAGGCCTACATATTCAATTATTATTTTAAGTCATTGCTGTTGAACTGCTAGCTTTTATTTTGGAAGAAACAGTGCGAACTTGAAGTGAAGTTAAATGATTTTCTGTGTTCGAAGTCCTGGTCAGACAGTGAACTGAATTGTGTGAATTGAGATGCATGTTTCATAATTTAGAAGCTTTTAGCTAAACTGAAATCCCATGGACCCGACAGTTCTAATGAAAGCATTACAGCTAATTTTGAAAGGACTAAATGACAGAACTGCTAACGTCAGCATGCTGAATACTTTTTAAAATAAGGTGAGAATCATTATAACTTTGACACCAATTAGTACATGTCAAATCTGAACCAGCTATTAGTATGTAGTTCAGAAGTTTGTGTAAAACCTTAGAAAAATCTTTTCTAATGTTGATAGGGGAATGTCCATTTTTCTGGGCAATCTCATGTCCCATAAATTGCTCAAGAAATAGAAATTCACAAATCGATACATTTGACATTTCTCCCATGAGATTGGATACATCTTCGAATATATTATTCCAACGAACACAATAATCAATTGGCATGTTCAACAGCACACACCTGCAAGTATGAAATTTTTCTAGGGAGTTTCACTACATATATTAAACAGTTACTGTGTTGCTCACTAAGCTCCTCTCTCTCTTTTTTTTGGCAGTGGCCTATTCTTTCTGAGGACGCCGTCAGAGGATGTAGGAGCTCTTCGTTTACAACACTCTTTTCTAAGGAGATGAACAGCAGGCCAGACAGCTATAGCTTTGTTTGTTCCGTTTATAGAACGTAAAGCAACCAATAGATTAGTAAAGTACTTTCTTTTGTGTTTGATCTTGTTGTTCCTTTAGATACAATTTGTAACATCTAAATTGGCAGCTAGTGCCATGGTGTGTCCGTGAATCACTGTCAATTGTCAGAGTATGTTACATAAGCACTACTCAGTTGCTGCCAACTTTGCTGCATGGCCTCACTCTCTGTAGAGGACAGGGCAGGGCTGAGTGAATAGTAATGGTTCTTTTACACCAATCCAACAGCTCTGATCATATTCACAGCTACAACAACATGGAAATGTTGAAACGAATTGAGGAGATGATTGACAGGGTCTTTTGCCACCTGTCTTGGGCCCTTGGAATTGAGTAAAAAGGTTCTTCAGTAGAGAATCAAACCCAACACTGGCTTTACAATTTGAATTTGAATTGTTACGAGGTCTGTTCTGGGCTTATAGATGTGAGCAAACCTACTGCATTTTCTGAGTAACCAATCCAGTGTTTTACTTTGGCAACCCTGTGAAGAAAGTATACAATCTTCAAAATATCTCACGCATGAACAAAGTTTCATGGTTGTAATAGAGTTGTCATATGATCGTCAAAGTGACAACTTTAACAGGAAGTGACATACGGGAAGTGATATTCTGAGAATACATTTTAAACTTGACAGTTGGAAAAGAAAGTAATCTAATCCATTTGGTCTAAATATTTATCAGTGATTAGAAACTGATGTTTAGTATAAGTGTTTAAGTCTATTGGTCCGCTGGTTAAGAAAGGGCTGATTTTGTTCATGTTACCTTATTTTATAAATAATCAAAGGGATCTCATTATAAAGCTATGAGTGCATAAATATACCACCAGGATAAAATGTCATGAGGAAAATATGTTTGGAAATTATCAGATATAGATTGGACATTCACAAAAACATATTGTGACATTGCAATCAGCTTTTATAATAGGGCATAACACATTTTAAGTTTTAAGTTTTTCAGTCCTTTCTTGGTCAGCAGACCTATAGATGTTGGATGAAGTAATATTAAGGGGTTGTTTTGACTTTTTCCAAGGATAGAAAGAGAGATTGATGATAGGTTTGGTGGTTGTCAAAGGATGGTCATGCTAACAACTCATAGTGTGGGGAAGATGCTTTTTAACTGAGACTGACAATTCCAGCATAGGTTGTTGAACGCAGGCTTCAGGAGTGTAAACAAATCGTCATAGGTGACAACAAACATGTTTTCACATGAGAATGCTTAACTGGAACCAACATAATAGAATTTACCATGAGATTACTTCAAAATGTGACATGAGATTTTTATATATATGTTTCTGCATCCTATGGTATAGATAGTTTTCCTTACATTTTTGTAAAACATTGATAAGATAAAAAGAAATTGTAAATAGGTAGTGTGAGTGCAATCCAACATTGTTATTCAGGATAATGTTTCTATGTAATTGGAAGGAACTATAATATTAGTTTTCAAACAGCTTTTGTAAAAGCACTGACTTCCAAAATACATTTGCACTTAAATGTTTTTTTTTGTCCCATAATTATGCCTTTATTAATCCCCAGGCTAGGATGACTATCAACTGACACTTAGATGTCTGACAACCAATGGGTCGTCATTATATGCCTAAATCTTTAGAATGACACTCTCATGACTATTGCCATGTAAAGTATCCGATACTGTGTAGTTCGTTTATATACTTTACTAGGCCTATATGGTAACTGTCCTTGTATATGCTAGTCTTGGTTATCTCACTGTTTGTTGTCAGTAATTCAATCAGTGTCTCATTGCAGTCACCGATAGTATTAACAATCAGTTTGTGACCAACGATGTCCTCTTGAAATTGGTCACTGTTGGACACAATTTTAAAGTTGTCACCTTCAAAAATGATCACTGTTGTTCACACTTTTATCATAAGAATGCAGTTTTTGAACGGACAATCGCACTGTATAACAAATATGCTCTTAATAAAGACATTAACAGAATTCAAATTGATACAGCAGAACGGTGACAGGACACTTACCCCCCGGACACTTACCCCCTAGGACACTTACCCCCTGGACACTTACCCCCTGGACACATACCCCCTGGACACATACCCCCTGGGGGTATAGACCCTTAAAATCGACAGTGCGACATGGCCATTTCTTAAATTCGACACGGCGACACGGCCGTTTTTTAAATTCGACATGCGACATGGCAAATAAGTGACAAATGACAATGCCTTTTTCTTAAATTCGACAAGGGACAGGGGCTTAAAAAAGATAACGACATGGGACATGGCTGTTCCTTAAATTCGACATGCGACGTGGGTCTAAACCAAGATATAGTGACAGGCGACATGGCCTTTTTTAAAATTCGACACGCGACGTGGGACCCCCCCATCCATAGCCCCCCCTGGACACTTACCCCCTAGGACACTTACCCCCTAGGACACATACCCCCTAGGACACATACCCCCTGGACACTTACCCCCTAGGACACTTACCCCCTAGGACACTTACCCCCCAACCTTGGAGAACTTGCTCTGATGATGTTTTGATGGGGTGTCTTCAAATGGACGCCCATTAATCCCCTCATGTTTACTTTAGTTCGGGTGACTGGCGGCCCTCCCCTTGGAGGGGGCTCCCGAGGGTGAGGTGAAACAGTCACATGTTGAATTTAAGTATATATATATATATATATCAGAAGAGAGGGATATATATCTAGTTTACTCCCCATTATTAAAAACTGTGGGAAATAGTGACTAGGAATATGGACGAGTTAGCCTTTTAGGTATGAATCCTAAAGAACTATCAGAAGAGAGGGATATATATTTAGTTTACTCCCCATTATTAAAAACTGTGGAATATAGTGACTAGGAACAGGATATATATTTGTTAACAACCCATTATTAAAAACTGTGGAAGTGGGGCCCCGCAGGAACCACCCACATGAGCCCAATTAGGACCAGGGCCAGTGACCAGCGCCTAAAACAACAGGGATTAAAATTAGCTTGACATCCAAACGGGTGGCACGTGTTTTGACACTTTCCCATTCACTAACTATTGAGTAGAGATGAGTAGCCTTTTAGGTTTGAATCCTAGACATCTATTAGAAGAGAGGGATATTTATTTAGTTTACTTTCCATTAGAAAGACTAAGTTCTTACCACATAATTTCCTCTACATTATTTGCCAAGGTTGGGGGGTAAGTGTCCTAGGGGGTAAGTGTCCTAGGGGGTAAGTGTCCTAGGGGGTAAGTGTCCTAGGGGGTAAGTGTCCGGGGGGTAAGTGTCCAGGGGGTATGTGTCCGGGGGGTATGTGTCCGGGGGTTATATGTCCTAAAACCAGCAGAACGACTGTTATTTCTGTCTGAAAAACACTGAAGTGATGTTGCTCTTTGATAGTCATTGTTGTTATGCAAACATTCTTGAGCGATCTTAAATCTATGGCTGTTACAAATGGTTGTTCTGCAAGTGTGCTGCGTCACATAACGGGTCTTGCTGTACCGAACATTGGCACACATGGACACCTACCTGTCTTTGTTCAACAGCGAGTGAATCCGGCTTTCATCCTTACAGGGATGGTTTTTTTTTATGTCCCGGGGGGACATTTTGGGGTGTGAATTTTAATATTCTGTTGCCAGCAAATAATAGCAGTGTCCCTCAGCTTATAAAATATAAAGAAGGTAAGTTGCAGAAATGTATTTATCAATCAATTCAATTCAATTCAATGTGTGTGCAAAACCATCACAACTGCGGCAATTGGCACATGAGGGAAACAAGGATAGAAGAACAGCGAAACAATTTTGAAACCATCCTTGTTCTCTCACTGTTGTGAGCATTTCATTATGCAACACGGCACAGGCACCATTGGTCTGTCATTATAATGGGTCTTGCTCTTGCAATGACCGTGAGAGTTATTCTTGTTCAACAGCCTTCTCATTGGCTGTTTGCAGGTAAGGGGTCAGTGGTACCATGCCTGTGGGAGGGGCCATGTACCCTGATTGACAAGTACCCCCTCCCATTCCTACCTTTGACCCATTGCAGCAAGGCTGCTGCCCTAAGTCATTGTTGATTATGTGTAGGATAATGGACTCGTAGTATTGCATGGGGTGGAATAATGCACTCGCCCTACGGGCTCGTGCATTATTCCACCCCATGCACTACTACGAGTCCATTATCTGACATAAACCACGAGAGAAAGTATCTCAAGCCCCTTGGTACCTTATGTATTTCTGAATTCACAACTTTTTTCATGATCATAGATATAAAAGTTCACTTTGTCTCTGTGTGACCCTAGTGGATGGCCCTAGACCCCTAGATACGAAATGGGTATTTTCTTAAATTCAACAGAATTACACATGCCCTAGTGATAATGACATAGGCTTTATAAATAAAGTGAAAAGGGGCATAAGCATTTTTTAAATTCCAATGCAACATAAGAAACAGATAAGTGACAATGACATGTGACATGTGACAATAGCATTTCTTAAATTTGACATTAAATTTGACATGACAATGTGGCAGAGTGAAGCTCCTTACTAGCAGAGGGGGAGGGGAGAGGTGCAGGGGGAGAGGAGAGGGGTGGAAGGGTGTTGATTGCCTACTGAGTGTAGAGTCATAGACTGTAGTAAGATCCCACTCCACTAGTCACCAAAAGTCAATGAAAGGGTAAATCTGGGTCAGAACAGACTAACTGAACCAACAATGGATAAAAGGTAAGACTGACCAGACTTCTAACAGCTGCCCCAGTAGGGTAGTGGTTAGGCTGTGGCACTATGAATCCAAAGGTCTATGGTTCGATCCTAGGCTGTGCACTTCAATCGTCAAACTTTTCATGAATTCAAAATTGGGTGTTCTTGCCAGTATATTTGAACAACAAATCAGCAACTGTGCATTATTTGAGAGAACCAGTGCATTATCAGAGTAGCAGTGCATTATCACCTGAGAATGCACTGCTAGAACAAAGGAAATCCGAGTAAGAGTGGTTTATAGATGATTATTGTTCACCATTAATGCAAGTCTTTTCAGTGACTACATTATGCGATTGGCTACATGGGCCTTTGCACAATACCAATTGTAACAATGATCAGTCTGCTGGTTGGTCCACAACTAACGTGATCATTGTTTAAAACAGTCGCTGTTTTATATATTTGACACCCCCAACAACTATTTAGAATGCTGTTTACGTGCTATAATTCAGGCTGAAATAGTTGACAGATTGGCTGGGCTACCATAAATATTGTGTAAGTTTAATATTATTTTAGGTTTGATGAGGCAGATTCTGTCTGCATTGGCAAAAGATCAAACAAAACTATAGAGAGTAAGAACTAGCATTGTCGGTATGTGAATCAGTAACCAAACAGCTGTAAGATCAGTAAATTAATCAGATATGGCAACATCAAAGATCGCCAAGTGTGAATCATATGGGAGAATATGGGCCTTAAACCCGTACTCCATGTAATGATTTTGATGCTGGCGATTTTGTAATTGTTTTCTCCAAAAATGAACCTTTTCTCCAAAATGAACCTTTCATCCTATATACCATTCAAAGATCATACTTAAACCCTTCTCATAATCTACAACATTTCTAAATCTAACCTTAATTCCAAATACCAATTTTCTAAGATAAGCACCAAAATCGGAATGTGGAATATAGACTTTACACAGTTCCTGAAACAAGTTTGCCAAACAACATAGCGAACAAAGCTCTACAGAGGCGGATAGGAATGATAATATCCCATCTATGCTATCTGCCGGGGGCTATGTCAGCCTACCCACGCAGCGTTTCACGTGTCAGCACCAGCTGTAAAGCAGGGTAATCCTATGCCACCTTTTGGACTTCCTCCCCCAAACTTTGCCATTTGGTTTTTGATGGCACACATGTGTGACAATAAAAACAATGTTTCCAATGGACTAGGATGTTTTTGATATGGAGTTACCGTTGGATATGATATATCATGTTGTTGTAGAACTGAAGTAAACATGTACTTTTCTTGCCTGTTTTCTAATCATATTTAGACCAAGAACAACAGCCATTGATATCAAAGGTTTGATTCTCTCCAAAACAACGATGTGGTATCAGTTTTTCAGTTTAAAGATTTAAGAAAAGTTTATGAACCTGTAATTAACTAAGATAGCCTATCAGTTATGGATACAGCAGAATTGTCATGATAAATCTTCAGTTTTTACACTAAAAGGTTTCTACCTAAGCAAACGTTTATCCCACGTCCTCACTAAAGGTTGTAAACAATTTGCACGTGGGCGCTAAGTATGAAGTTTAGCAGTCAAAGATCAAATTCTAGGATAAATACTTTTATTATAAAAAAACATTAAGATCATTCGCACTTGTTTTTGTTTTTAAAGCTTCTCATCGAAAACGTTTCAGGCATGTATATTTATTAGAACCAGTATGGTTATCATTAACTATCTCTCTCTCCAAACAAATTTATTCCTTATTTCTTGATTAAGTATTTTTTTTATTAAAATAAAATTCAATACATTACGCTATTGATTCAGACATTTACCAAGCTTTATCTCACATCACTTTATTGTATGATTCTCCTCTTGATATGTAGCTCTGATTTATTCTAATTCTTTGGACTATAATAAGAGGAGTGCTTTCGTTATAAACTTATGTATATGGTATAAGGGAAAAATCAAACTTTCTATTAGTTTCTGGTCAATGCTTTTAAGATAAATTATTTGATAGGACTTAGTCAGTGTATAATCACTGAAGACTGTATATTCTACACACCAAATACGTTCATTTACATTTATGGAAGGAATCACTATCATCTCCCTTTCAAAATCTATGGCAACACTTTTGCTGCGATTTCATGGTGATTTTGCCCAAAATTGGCAATGCCAACGATTATAATATTATTATGTCATACATTGTGATAGCATATTGGCTGCAAGACCTTAACACAGAGGGCTATACCTTATTGGTCTTGACTTCTTGGTCATGATCACCTATAAGAGATACTTTTCCTTTTTAAGAGTCCCTAGTTATATCTATATAGTTTTGTAGCTGTTGGTGGGGACTCCCTCAATCAGTCATGTCTGTAGTCATTCAATTCTCTTTGTTCTTAATGACCGGTTACACAATGTCATGTTCCCCAGTTGAAGGGAATTGTCCTCCAATTGTAGTTAGAGTCAAGTAGTGTGAAAAACCAGCAGTGGGATACATAATCACTACTTGAGGCAAACAGCCCTCACCCCTCCACATCAGGACCTCCACTGTCACCTGCAGGTGGGCAGTCTCAGGTGGGTGAGTGATAGGTCACTCAGTACTAGATGTATGGCAGTGATTGCAGGGACCTAGTATAGGGCAGATGGGAGATTCGCACTGGGCGCGGCCATGTTGAAGAAGGGAGGGTCCTGATTGGCTAAAAAGTTATGCTTGACCCCCGACAGCTAGTGGCACCAAAGGACTATGCATGTGCAGATCTGAACTCCCGACTTCGCTATAGTAGGCCCTTTCTATACCCCTCCCTCAGCTGTGTGTAACAGCAGGAGTGGTGGTGGGCAGTGCTCATAGCCCATCCAGCTTACCAGTATTAGGAAGGGTGTACTTGGTGGAAGGGGTCCTGGTGGTGGTAACAGGTTATAATGTTCTTGATGCATGCTTTAGGGACAACCATCACTCATGCATGAGCAAAAACTTTGTAGCTCTTTTGCTTCTTGTGAAATAGAACTACTCTGATTGAAAATGCAGTCCTGAACACATTGACCTGTGTTTTTCTCACTAAATCGATTAATTTATCGGTATTCAATTAGTAATGAATGTAAATGAAAGTACACCAACATTCCTATCTCAATGTTGTTTGACATTGACAGCAGTTTTCGCAACAGAATTGCAAATTATACGACACTTATCATATCAAATTGTTTAGTGACTGCTTTACCTAATCAATTAGGAAAATACAGATCAAGAAGAATACAATATTTTAGAACTATATGTATGACATAGACACGCATTTCCAAAGACATGTCTAAATTTAAAGGTAATACCCCATATATTTACTTACGGTTATAGAGAAAGCACGTAAACAAGTTTGTTACACACTTCCATATAGGCTTAATTTGTGGTCCCCATACCATACGACGAATCTAAGAAATGCCTATGTTACAAGTCATTTATTCCAACGTCCTATTTAAGAAGTGCTTCCGTCCTCTTTCGCTATAACTTCCGGCTATTGAAAGCACATTTCTATATTCCACTGTATGCGCTGTTTGAAATTACTTGTGTTTCTGTCAATATCTACAAGTAATATAGCCTTAAGCGGAGTGGCTTGAGTTCAATCAGCACCTTTAACCAATGACCTGTATTATAACTTATTGACTTTAGGCTTACCAGCAGTCATGGTTTCCCCATTAGACTAATGGCAAAGACTCGGAAATGACTCAGAGGAACCCTGCTGTGTCCTAGATATTGTGTGGGGGCAGACCAAATACAACCTTGTATCCAATGGTTTCAGTGTAAATAATAGGGATTCTAATAATATTAATTGTACAAGTTTGGCTTAGTCATAATTTGGTAAGGACTGCATAGATGGACTGACATAGCCGTGGGCGGGTAGCACTGAAGTCTATTTACCATTCAACTGATTATGGGATTCATCCACTGATTGCTCTGAAAGTTAGTGACATGTTATGATATGTGATTCCAGATTTTACAGAAAGGCATTTACCCGTATCAGATCCTCTTTGAGGTTATTTTGCAATGACATCACAACTGTTTGTGACTTGTGACAGATGGAATGGCTCATCACAAGATACTAATCATAACACATTGGTTTTAGTGACCGATAAAAGCCAGTTACAAAAAATACAAGCCAAGAGTTAAATGTAAATTTCTAGTCCTGATCATACATCCAAAAGCTTGTAGATTAATGGAAAAATAAAAGAAGGTCAAGACAGGACACTATACCTCTTCCATAACTAATTGAGGTCAATGCAATCTCAGAGAGTTAGTAGACAGTCGATAGCTGTTGTACTAATTACTTGTTGACCCTCCTTATAGACCTTGGGATATTTATAGAGACTGCTATTCATGGGTATGGCCTCTTACTTAGGGGCTAGTATCATCCTCAACAGGTGAGGCTTAGGCCTCTCATTAATTGTACAGGTATTTTGGGACTCTGGGTGGCAGTTAAGGATGACCATGCCATGACCCAGGTGGTGTAATGGGTGGCATCAGTTAACCTATCCACCTTTATCTTTATATGATATTAACTTACTTGACAGGTTTCATGTGGTTGGTTCTGGTTACGTACATAAATGACAACATTTGCTGAACCTGACTGTATTTTGACATTGGCTATTATTTTGCCAATTATTTTATCATTATTTTGTTATTGGCTATAATGACTCGGGTAGCTATTATGACTGGGGTATAAATAATTTGAAAAATTTGGGCTTCTATGATGATTTACATGAGAAAGACTTGAAGAAATTCATTGATCTACCAAGAAGTCCCCTTCTAACTAATAATTCCCCTTTAAAGACAATTTAGTCTGTGCAGTCACTAGCATTTCAAAATTTAAGTCCTGTACTATCAAATATGTACATTAAAACCATTGACAGTTTTCCGTTCAAATAATTATTATTAATTTTAAATAGACAGTCTATTCTATACACGTCTATGCTTCAATAGCACCGATTGGCAACCATTCGTTGTTCAACCAAATATAATATAAGGGATTCTCGGGTGTCATCGGCCAATCTTTATACAAGAATTGGAAATAGTAATGTCTATCTGACTAGAAATTTCTATTTTCTCATGAATACTTTCTCGTACAAGGTGTATATATCAATCACAGTCTGTGACCCAGAACACACATTTTCTTTCTTGATCCCTTTTGAAAGTAATTGGTAATTCACTGTGTACGTTTTGTACAACGACCAATTTACTAAGTCCTTATATATACCTAATTGTGTGCCTTAATCCTTCCAATCTTGTTGATTAGTGAGTGATGCCCTGATGTCACATAAATTCCTTGTCATAGTCATATAGCTTTATATAGAGTTTGTCCGTGAATAACTACATACTAACGGACGTAAACAAGTCCCAATCATCGCAATTAACCACGAAGGTTATGAGTAAACAGAGTTGGATGAGGCAGTGGAGTATAATTAAGATCCAATATGACTCACTATCAGTCATTATAATTCTATACAGCATGCCAACCAACGGAAACGGACGATTGACCACCCCCATCTTACAGTTATAGAAGTTAAGGCCAGACACCAGTGATTCGAGTGTATATGGTGTAGCTGCCTTTAATCATAATCATTGTATTTGTAATGTTTTCTATTATCATTTAGCTTTGAAACTTTGGTATATCTTTTTGATATGTGTGCGGATGGAATATTTTGCTATAGTTATGAAATGTAGAAGATAATATTACAAAGAGAATTCTGACCCTTTTTTAGGAACCAGAATCTATTTTGCAAACTTGCATCTCCAATTTTACGTGTTTTTTGCCGTTAACAGACCCGCATTATAACTTTAGGAATTCAGGGTATAGTCACATACTTGCAGTTTTACATTAGGAATTCGGGGTAGGTAGAGAATGGGATTCTCTTTAGCCACCAGACATGAAAGTAGTTGGTAGAGAATGGGATTCTCTTTAGCCACCAGACATGAAAGTGGTTGGTTACAATGATCAGCTTGATGTTGATCCCTCTCCTCCCTAGTGACCCCCTGGAGTTAATGTAACAGGTAACCATCGAGGTGTCCAGAATGTAAGACCTCGTGCAGACGTGGTGACATGACCACATTTTGGTGACCACCATGTGGTTCGCAATACCACGTGGCTATGAAAATAACATATTTTTCTTTTATTGAATCAAACTATTTCACAGTGTACATCGTGCTTTTCAAATAGTAGTACCTAATGGGTGATGAATATGATATTACAATTTTACTATACTTCAGAATATGGCTCATGTAAAGGGTCTACTTAATAGTATTTATCTTTACAAAATAACTTCATATATTTTGCTTGTACCATTGGTAGTTACAAATCTGCAAACAATACTATGGCACTAATAGAGATTTAGGACGTATTATATACTGATGGACGTATTATATACTGATGAACTTATTAAATTTAAATGATTAATATATGTTACGATTAAGTATGTACTTTTCCTTAAATACGTCTTCTAAATCTATTAGAGTGATAAATACTTATGATTTTAGATTAATCACTGATATGGCGGCCTGCTTATGACGTCATCTGCACAACTTCTAGTTAGTGGGGGTGTATGCCAATTGAGTAAACAGGGGATGTGGGGGAACTATTGCTCGGTCTGCATTCATTTTATAACTCAAGTTAATCTTTTGAACATTTTAGAATTTTAAAGGTTGGAGAAAGTATAATAATTATATTTCCGTTTCAAACTGCCTTATTTATTCAAAATCGTGGTAGGTATATTTTTGTAAGATGACATGATTTTTCTTATAAAGCTTTTACTATAGTTTTATTTATGATATCCACAAACTGTCGTTTGCACAAAAGGATTTAGTTTTCATGATATCCTTAGGAAGAGTGAGATAGCTATTTCATGAATTATTGGTTGCCATTGAAACTTGTATTCAACAAATTCGCCTTACTATCTCAGTGCCAATATCGAGACCATTTGAATGGAAATTAGTGCGAAAAAAAAATTCTTTGAAGATCTAGACAAAATTGGAGTTTTGGGCATTTCTAGCCTAATTTAGTATTTGAGTCTTCTTTTTCAATAACACAAAATTCACGTATTGACCTATTATGAGATATCTGGCAGTAAAGGTTTAGGCAATTCTATCAGGGGGATGACGTTACTGTCCCTAGTTACACTATTGTCACCCTATATGCGTTTTTCCTGGCTTGGTGACCAATGCATTGCCATGAGAACGGCGCGTATACGTTATTCGATATCCTGGTGCTATTCGGGTTGTGAGTAGTCTAGGCAAAGTGATAATTGGATCAGGTTGACGTGCACTGACGTACTTTGCAAGCACCGGATTTGACCCAGTAGGCGTACTAATGCTATTGTCAGGTAGTTTATCTTTCCTGTGCTAATAAAGTGTCAATTGTCACGGCATAACCTGGGATTTTTTCAGGGTGTCAGGTACGCGCTAAGTCTTCCATACGTTTATAACCGAACTGCGAGAATGAATTACGTCTATAAACGTGAGTGTTATCGGTCAGGAATTGCGTGCAATGTTCTCATATGTATATAGACCCCAACGGACTTCGGGGTCATTTATACCCAAGACAAGTTGCCTTACGTGACTTCCAGTTTCAATGAAATCTCTTTGAATTCAACACAACATGTGCTTGTGTTATGATTGTGAAATAGCGAAAACTGAGAAGACTTGTGGCCTCTTAAATTTTGACGATGTCAATGTTACTTTATCAACAATGGCAGAGGGTGAGGTGGCCCATTTGTAGCAGTGATTATCAGCTTTCCATAAAGAACAGTGATTGATTTACTGGTTAAATACAGTTTGTAATATGGAATATGTTTATATCTTAATCACATACATGCTTTTCAGTAACAGTTAGGATTGAAGGATATTTAGGAATTTAATAACGTTTGAACAATATAGAATCGAATTGAATTCAAGTAGTGTGAACACCCTTTGCCAATGTTGATGAAGTAAAAAGCTTTGTTTAAAAAAAAGTATAGATTAATGGCATCTCTGACGCTGTGCGACATTATGCGATATTCAAGAGATTACAAATACTATTCTTAGAATAGTTATCTAGATGTTATGAATGCAAGCTTTATAACTGTGAATAATAATTATGCCATCCCTTCTAATGGGTCAGTGCTTTATAAGCAGAGTTAACACTAGCTAATAAGGAAGCTTCCAAGAAAACTATTTCTACAATGTACTAAGTGTATGTATAAATTATCGCGTGTTAGTCCCTTCCTAAAATGGTGCAAGTTCGCCAGCGAGGAGGATAGAGGAAAATCATCTGGACATTGTCTTTGTGCTTTCCTATTTGGAACCACTTGCATATCAGGTCTCTGGGCAATCTGCTTGTTGAATTTATATAATGAATGATTTTAATGATTTCTACATATATACGATATCTAACTCCTTTCATAAAAACACAGGATTTGGTTGATAATAAAGGCAACTTGTACTTGAATAATACGCAGTGCATAATCAGAACGCCAGCCTTTAGAAATCTAATCGAATGTAAAATCTAGAATGTAAAATTCCCGGGTATCCAGAAATGAGGTACATCTAGTTATTGCAAATCAATTGATTTACATAAGACCTCACATCAAAAGAAAAAAAACGTTTGTCTACCATATCAAACCAAGAGAAAACTCTTACCTTACCTTTCACGGTGTTCCCCTTCACACCAAGAAAATGACGACCCGACTTCTCCTGTCAAAGGCCTCCAGTGGGTGCATCCATGCTACAGGCGTTTCCTCCTGGGTCTCCTCCCGTGAATAAAACTCCCTGGAGGACGCGGCAGTGGTAGTACGCAAGTAGTAGTAGTAGTGGTATAAGTGAAGAAAGGAAATATAGCTTTTTGTGTGGTTATTGCTTAGGCTGGTCAGTGGAAGTAGCGCATTTACTATTGTATTTAATGCGTATGTATGTATGCTCGTACACCTTTGTTCTGCTTTGAGAAGTGTGGCCACACGTCCAGACGCGCTCTGTACCTCAAGCTGTGTGGCTTTACTCTGGCCGAGGCGCCCCCTATATCTGCAATGAACCCAACTACTATTGCCTTCTGCCTTATGAGCAGTGTGAATTGCTCGGAGTTGCTCGACCACCTGCTCACCAGCTGCTCTCCATCTGCTAGCCTCACACCTCGCTCTTCTCACACCCACGCAAACCTGTATGTGATGTATGTATACAAACGCGTCTTCCCGTCAATTTCCTCTCGGCCCTTGCAAACTTGTAATCATATTTCTCCCGTATGCAGGCCATTTATATCCACAGATTTGTGAGAGTGGACTGTATATCAATTTCTCATATGGAACTGCCAATGGGATATTGGTTTTTGCAATTGGTATAATATATACTTGATTCAACCAAATTCACATGGTTCAGGATCTGAATTTAAGAACGGCTATTGGTGAATGCTTGATTGTTTTGTGAATTATTAAAAGGGAGTATTAGATAAGAATATTTTCTGATTCATTAAAAGGGGTATTACATAAGATTATTTTCATTGAAAAGGGTTTTTAGATAAGATGAGAACAAAAACGACGGCTGAACCGCTGAGTTTTTTTGTCATACTCTGGAGTCATCAGCATCTGACAGTTATGACCAATCATGGGAATTGGTGTCCTAGAGGGGGAAAGTATGAAAATGAATTTAAAACTATATCTTACAGACAATGCAGACCATTTTTTAGATATTCCAATTAGAGGAGTTTATAGGAGATTGAAATCACCTACGTGGTACACACTGGCCCACCCCTGTTTAACCATGTGTGCTCCATTTCCATATTATAGCCCCTTGATCCAAAATATAATCATCTTAATCATCACAATTATTCAAAGTACAATAACCTTTCACACAAATCTCCATTCAAATAACAGTTTTACTACTGCAAAGTGAAAGACTTTTGTTTTTAAACTTGACAAAAATATTTTATGCAATCTGAATATATTTTTTTCTGTTGCCATGGTAACATGGTAACATTCTTCATTGTAACACCCTTTTTAAAAAGGATGTTCCTTGCAAAATTACCCATAATGCAACTGTCATAGATATATAGAAGGTTTTTTTGCTCGCAATCTTAATTTCTGGAAAATTCTGCCTGGGTCACATTTCTTAGGAATATAGTAGTGTTAGCTTGTTTTCATCAATAACTCACTTAATAATGGACTTAGAGTAAAATTACTAATATTCCTCGAGGTTACCATATCCCGTGACTGGTCACTAAATTCTTTAGGACCCATATGCATGTTGGTATGAGCATTTTCTGCATTTTTGTAGGCAATATAATTATATACATACTGAAGGTACTGCACCAGCGGAATTGATTCGACTATCTTGTATGAGAACATGGTATCCATCAAATTATCTAATTAGTTATCGGGAAAACTGCAAATAGGAAAGCTTTTGTATGATGATTGCGTTAATTGTTTTGCAGGAAAGACACGAGAAATTATTTTATCCATCAGTGGCATAACTTTGGGAAAATGTAGATGTTTTAATCTTTTTCAAAGATTTTAAAAAAGAAATGGAGGTATACAGTACTGCCATGTGACTATATAAACGTTCTGCTCCAGCTTTATTTGGTTCTGTACAGGGACTGCTCTAGCATTATTGAATATTTGACCATTGATATAATTATTGTTCCTTAATAATTATCATGAAATGCAATGCAGGTAAACGTGACAATAAATTTGTAAATTCAAATCTGTCCCCAAATAATTGTTTTCCTGTATAATCTCATATTCCCATGAACCCCTGGACATAATATCTCTTTTAACATACGTCCCATAATCCCCACAAGTGACAAAATAACGGATTTCACTGTGACCTAAATTGTTACTTCTGACATTCTGTACCACCGAGCATTTGGTAGTAAAAAATTGGTAAAAGGTCGATAGAAGCAGCAGATTCGGGGGCCCTGTAATTCATCTCATTGATTGAAACACCCAAAGACGGCATAACATTATTTTCAACAACATTGTCCTTTCCTCGATATCACATCTGCGCCAGAACCCACTAATCATTCACTCATAATGTGTCAGGGCTCCCCCACACAACAGTAAACTACCTGAATAAAAATACCCTCTGCTGGGAATCCCAATCTCAGGTAGCCGAGACCTCAGGCCCAATATGATTCATGTTTATGCATGTTGGTGTGAGCATTTTCTACGTTTTGTAGGCAATATATAGCCTTGGGCTAAATTGTGCTTGTCTAGGATAAATAGAATTGTTTAAAAACACAAAAACGATTCTTGAACCAAATAGCCACTCCTTTCATTATGAACCAATAGCCTTGTCCTCAACATACCCAACATAATTCTTTAAAAATGATCTTCATCCATCTATGACCTTGATCTTGTTCTTGGCAGGGTGACCTTCACCCAATTATGACCTTGACCATGCTTTTACATTGCCATAACTCTAACCCTGTACGATTCATTGGGAGAACTTTATCTAGACACAAAAACATCACATAAACAGTGGGTGGGGCAATCCAGAAAGTGGACTTTGCAAGCCCGTTTCCAAGGGGGGTGGCATGGGGTATGGGTCACCCCCCCCCCCCCCCCCCAAGCTGGGCAAGGTCCACTTTTTGAAAAACCAATACTTTAGTTTTTCCTGCCCCCCATCTAATCATGGCCATCTGCTACCTCTGTAACACCTCTTTTACCTCTGCTAGCCCTATAAAAAATCTCTCGTATCATCTTCAGCTCTCTGATGAGCATGCCAGATTCACAGTGTGACCAATAACATTGCTGGATTACATTCTAACATTGCAAAATATGTCGCCAGCTCATATGTTGCCATGATAAAGAGTGGAGCCCCTAACCTTCACAACCCATGGACAATACCCTGGCTTTAAGCTGTTTTACCTCTAGAAAGTCCTCTCTTTGAAAATATTCACTCCCCCATGAAAAATTCTGGATATGGGCCTGCTTTGTATTGGTCTAGTGTGACCACAGGCCAACCCATCTGGGCCACTGCCCTGTCAAGAGAAGCCCCACCTGAGTCGCGGTTCAGGGTTCATGGCTAGCGCCCAGGTCAGACGTGGTTGTGGTCACTTTTCACAGAGACTAATGAATACAAAAACCGTAGCTTAGCTGAAGCTTAGACAGTCTGGTCAGGAGACCAAGCTCACCTTATTGACAAACAGCAACCAAGCTGTCAAGGACCACCCCACAACCTTCTTACCACTAACTTTTATTAGATTAGTAAGAAAAAGTTGATTAAAAGTTACACTTCTTAAGCCTCTTTTCCACTAAGAACCTTTGACTATTGAGGGTTTTTATGATAGTTATGTTGCATTAGAAAAAAGGTGGAATATTATGTATGCTACAATTTCAAATGTTTTCTAATGGTAACTAATGAGTCAATGTCTAATACTTATGCCCATTGTAGTGGGGTCTGTTAAGGTCATTTTTTTGAGAAATCATTACGGAGTGGACAAAAAGCACCAAATTTTGTATGAGGTACCTCTGAGGCATAACTATGAAATCTGGAAGGGGAGCCACCTTGAAATAGCAATAGGATGGATGTGGGGGCCAAAAAACCAATATGGCTGACTTTTGCTATGAATAATCTTATATCTCAGCTTCTAAAAATTATTAAAGGGACATGGTTGGTGTCAAAAGTGAAAGATTATGGGACAGGGAATTCAATTATTTGCATTTGAAGTCAATGCAGAAATCCTAAATCCAAGATGGCTGACCAATTTTAAGATTTTAGCTGCTAAGGTATTTAGACAAGTGGAAATGGTTCCAATATCTATTGTTTATAACCTAGAGGGCTCAATAGATATAATATTCATCCAATACTATACTACAAATTTCAAAATGGCTGAATTTATTAGCAAAATACCTTGACAATGATTGCCATATTCCAAAATAATTCAAAAGAAAGGGATATCAACTTTATTCTTTCTCCATAAGATTTCTTCATTTCATTTGGTATGATGATCCCTGAGGACCCCTTCATTGAATTTGAAAGGGGAGCCACACCGAAATATCAACACAACCCCAGTTTGGGCAAAAATCCAATTTGACCAACTTTTATTGAAATTATCTTATTCTCAGCTTCTGAAATACCTAGAAACACATTGTTAGTGTCAGAATTGGTAGATTTTAGGAGAGGGAATTCAATTATTTGCCTTTGGAATCTACAGAAGATATTGCATCCAAGATGGCCAATAAATTGGATAAAATAACTTAAATTTCAAATGCTAAAAACATACAAAATTTGTGAAAATTTCATTTTGGTATCTCAAGGTGGCCCCCCTTTTAAATCTGATAGTTATGCCTCAGGGGTGCCTTATGCAAATTTTGGTGCTTTTATCAGCTCTGTAATGAAAATGTTGTTAACAGACCCAATTATGCAACTACTGGCGATTACTGAAATTTTGAGTAAAAATTGACTAGTGTAATACAGCTTTTAGATATTACCTTGATTATTATAACTTGTACTACTTATTGATTACCTTGATAATTATAACTTTTACTACTTATAATATTGTTATTTCGACAGAAAGTGGACTTTTTTAATTCAACACTGTTAATTACTTCCAACCCGTTGATTTTCAACCGGTGGAACTTTTTCACCCCGTTAAATTCACACTGTTGATTATTGATATACCCTCCCAATTACACGGTTCTAATCAATTCTGATGAAGGATGTAACAATCCTAAACATGTAAATTCGACCACCTTTGAATGTCTTAATAAATTTCAAAGTCTACAACAAGCCGTCGTTGAGTTAGATGTTCTACACTTCAATTTATTAGCTTTTAGATATTAACATTTTAGACGAACATAGAGTAAACCCCTAGTTCAGATACAAAAAGCTTCCTGAAAAAAAGGTTTGGCAGGTTCATTGATGAAGTTTTAACCCCTGTAAGTAGTGACCTTTATGCATTCGACATCCGACATTAAACGTAAGTGGTTAAAACTGTTCGGGGCATGGGTCATCCTCCCATCCTCATTAATTGACACGGAAAGCGTGACTCTCCTCCATTTACAACACCCCCTTAGACATCACCTTTGATGTTTAAAAGGTACTAATTGCATATACGACGTCAGAATCGTCAGATTCTATGACAGGAACACTTCCGAGCAGTCTTTCATGGATCATGATTAACCCAAATGCCATGGTCCTTAATGTTGATAGGTCACATACGTGTCCACGTCAACGATTTCAATGTAGGCTACAAGGTCTTAGTATAATTCTGCTAAGGGGATTTCCATTAGTTACGTACACATTTTGACATGATGTCTAAGAATCCCCGTTTCCCAACCCACCCTTAATATGTAATACACATTAGAAATGTACTAAAACCTTTGATTCCCTACCATGCGTGAGTGCTAAAATGACACACCGCCACCTCATTCTTGGCCACGTAACAATTGTAATTCGATCAACGATGACCTGGGACTTATGTAAGGCCTAAGATACACGAATAAACTATCTTTATACTTATTATTTCACTCATTGACATCTTGCTTTTTTGCAACCATTATTCGGGAGGCAATATCAGCAAAACTGACACAGCCGTCCCTTGTCCACTGCACAAGGTCCACTGACCAACCCGTTTCCCTTAAAAACCCGACCAACTATAGGTAGCATATATATACGCCACATGAAAGTTACTATATACATATTTACCGTTTCGGACTCGTTATTATTAAATTTGCTACAAATGGGAAATAACAAGTAACAACTGTAATTAGTTTGGACATATATAAATATAGGAAATATTTATTAAATCCTCCTATTACAAAAAGCTCAAATTTAAAATTCAACGATGTGAGCAGGTCGGTGCTGTGGGAGCAACTGAATTCAAACCGTTAGCCTCCTGATTTATATAGTCACATGTCAATGGGTCCGCGTAACCACAGTTACAGAATGGTTATGTCCCTCGCCTGCAAGCGGAAATAACAATTTTAAGGTCTTGGAACCCAAAATATTACGTTATATCCCATGCCCTGCTTCATTTAAAGATGAGCTAGGTTAGCGCATGATTATAAATTACATGTAGGCCTATCCATGTTACGCCATTATACTGAGGTTTAGCAACTTCGACCTATCAGCTACCATAGAGGTATCGCATCTCATATTTCAGCTATTTCTATTTAGTACTCTTTGCAAGATGGACATAATATAGGTACAATCATTAAATTGTATATTGAGAGATTGCTTACGCGTAGTTCAACGCTGGCCTCACAGCTCAGAAATTGAAAATCAAAATGAATTAATACGGCCCGGTAAGCTTATAGGACGTTATATGATGCATACTTTTAAATATACATATAAATTATATCCCCTCATTCAAAATATATAAGCCACATATATATTTCATCATAATTATATATAAACTATATGCCCTCATTCAAAATATATAAGCCACATATATGTTTCATCATATGTAAATCAAGAAAATATATATTTGGTTTATATGTCAGGGAGTTCAAGGGCATATCACGAAAGTATTGAAAGAGGAGAGACGCATTATTGCCAACTTTGTACATACAAAATTGGCGGCGCGTAATTACATGTACATATAAATAAGAATTTGTCAAAAATTTGAGAGGAGCACCGTCACTTTTTAAAGATAGACACCTATCAGTGATGCTTGTTTTCAACGGTTGCCGTAAATATCGTACACTGTGCCCTATAGGCCTACAGATCCATAGACCTACTGTTTATAATAAAAACAGACAAGTAATAAACAATAACCCTTTCTATAGTCATATGCATCCATATATTATTCATAAATGCATTATGTTTTTAAATCAAATTCTTGATATCAAACAAAACCCATCCTTGAATAAAAGGGACACGATTCTCTGCACATTCAGAGTAATTATATCACTAATTTTTTTTAAATGGTACCTTAGTAACGCATTAATCCACAGGTAATTGTATCTTTGCGTGGGTCGATCGCGCTTAACGGTAAAGTGATCTATGGCGACCATCCCAACCTACGCCATGCAAGACAGGAAAAGCCAAACTAAAGCGATGGGAAAGAAGTCAGTGACGCTATGCAGACTTCGCAGAAGAAACGCCAGAGATCGGGGACTTCATACTAAAGATAGATGCCATCTCGCGAAGTTTGCCGGGGCTTCTTCGCTCTTGTCCCTACGAAAATATCTCCGGGTGTTCATTTAGCTTCCCAAAATAGCTCGGCCAATGAGATCTGACATAGTGGCTCGCCACAACCTCCACAATTGGTATAGGCGCTTTCGGGTAGACAAACGACCAGGAAATAAATGTGGGGAAAATATAATTAGCCCGAGGACGCCGGCTTGGGGCAATATCTCCAGGGGCAGTGATGTTTCTCCTTGCCTAACGTGGTTTAGACTTTGTCCTTAGGGGGTGGGGGGTGGGGGTTTGAGTGTGGGGAGGTGGTGTTGGAGAGGCTAGTTGTGGAGTTCGCCCAGTGCAGGGAAGGTCAAGGGAAAACCAGCAGAACCGGAGTGGGTTGTGCCTGCAGGCAGGCGATGGAGTGAAAGGGGTGGAAAAAAAGGGAAAATAAAAATATGAGAAGGGGAGGGGGGCCACTCTGTCCTAAAATGATCACTCTCTCAATCAAGTGTTATTATCATCTGGAAGCTCAGGGGTTATTCTCAAGGGTTGCTTAAGTTAATGTATGAATGATTAAAAAAGAGGCGAGTGCAATTTGCCTTATTAATGGTATTATGATCATCTAACTACATAAAACTCACCAAAGTAACACATAATTTCAAAGCACCACGCTATATCTGAAAGGAGATGTCCAATCCGGTACCTTTTTCAGGGAGTGTCAAAGAAACAGTTGGAAAAACGTATCTATAATTATATAATCCTGGTTTTTTTTCCCAATTATTGTGGTTTTGTTGCACCAGACCCATAATGATCGCATGTTACAGAGCAGTTCCATGTGGTATTACACTACTTTCCTTTTGCAGAGATGAGAATATAACATTGCTCTTGTTAGGCGTTTCTTGTGCAAAATGGACAAAATAGGGGATAGAACAAAACCCACCACTTTAAGTAGGTTATTGCCAGCTTTTGGATTAACATATACCTAACATGTATAATAATAATAATCATAATGACTTCATGAGCATAACCCGTAACCCCGGTGGAAAACGGGCTAGGAATTGTACCCTGGGCCACTTCCCCCTCTGATTCCCACCATTCCAGAAAAGGGAGTTACCCCCATGCCCTAGACGGCAAAAAAGTAAAAACATAAGGGGTAAAGGAGGTAAAGTCGAGTGGCTGGTAAGTAGGGTGGAGGTGGACAGGGCATGTACAACATCCCAATACACGCCCACGCAACCAACAACTTGTATAAAAACTCCCCCCATCGATCCTTTCTTCACACAACTGGCCCTGGGTCTGGAGATCAATTCCTCCCTCCGACCACGGCCCTGTTGATTGACCAAATCAGAGTCCGGCCACTTCTCCCTACTGCTGGGATATGGAGGCAGGGAACTTAGAGAAGAAAGAAGGGGCGCTCAGGGGTTGTGTGTTATTGTTCACTGTTGCGCCACCTGTATGATCAATTCTGGATTAGGTTTGTTTGGTAATTGGTTGTTGAATGCATAACTGCCAATTGCAAGGTGATATCAATGGCGGTGACGGTAATCGAAATCCTGTCCCTACACTTTTACCAGGACAAGGGTTCTTTTACTTCTCTACATACTGCATATGCACAGTATAAGAAGGATAGGCTTTTGACAGAGCAATATTATATGCACAACTGCTTGGAGCAAAGTAGCAAATTTGGATTGGAGTTACAGTTAATATAAAGGGAAACTAAAGAAGATAGTTATATTCCCAATACTCCAAAAGTACATACCCAGTAAATGACTTTGCAGCATAATTATGGTCATGGTTCACTGGTTTTTATTGTGCAAGTACCTTGGGATCAGCGGCCGTCTGTTTCATAATTTTGTCCCCTAACAGGTATTTGCTATTATATAATGGAAGCGTAACGGACTTTAAAAAACTGTTCAGTAGGAAAGCATATTACAAACAGACATTTAGGAATGTAAATTCCCATTGCTAGTAATGACAAAATTCGGCTTTGTTAGCATATGAAGCGGAAACATGCAGTACTTTCTCTGTTCTCCCTTATGTTCTGATCCCATAAAGGGAGTTAACAGTCTCTAAAGTTACAACATCCCTGATTGAAGCTGGGGGTGCTGCTATGACATAGATTGCCTCCTCTCTAGTCGGTTTGCACCATAAAACTGGCCTAGTGTGGACTTCCTGCAGTTGATAAGGGGAATTTCCGGGACATGAGATTGGGTGCATATCTGTATGCTTCTCACTGTTTGCCCATTTCAATGACCCTATGCATGAAAGTGTGCTAGTAGCGTTTTCATGCATGGGAGAGGAGCACTTGATATGCATGAAACAGCTAAGCTTTTTTGTGTGCTGGAAACAGTTTTGCCTTTGTTATGTGTGAAACAGAAGCACTTTTTGCAATTTTAGATGCATGAATCTTCAGTACTTTAAACGATCATTAGGAGAGAGGAATGTGTGCCAGAGTTGAGCTTAATCAAATATCTAATATAACTTGAAGGGTCACTACATTATAGCCATTACAGTAATTTTAACTATCATTTCATCGAAGGTTTTAGTTGAGTATGGTTTTATTACACCTATTGTGGTTAATCAGAGAGAATTCGTTTTAGGCCCTAAGTTCCTATTGCAGTTCTGGTTATATGAATTCCTTGACAGATAAAGTTACCTTGATGTTGAATGAACGTTCATGCCCTTAAAATTCACCACACGTATAGAGCTGAGTAACATTAAATTATCTCTGGTTTTGGATTCCTATTTTTTCGAATCAGAATAAGACAACTAATGGCAATTTTGATATGATTCATCCTAAAGGATTCAGTATATACTAGTAAGTATATACTGGTAAGTAAATACATGTATATATGTGCACTAAATAAATACACACATGCATTCATGAATTAACTGCATTACAAAAACGCTTCCATGGGGTTTCATTGTTACGTTCCCTCTGCTTGTACATACTTAATTGATGGCCCCCGGGCCTTATATTTCCTCAGAAAACTAAAAAAGAAATAGCTTATTTTGACCCTCCCATCTTTATGTATACAAGTTGAACTTGATATAAATAATAATACAAGTTTGATAAACCCCAAATAAGAACAGATGGTGTCTGTTCTCGCAAGTATTTTTTGTATGTGGGCATACAAATCCAACCAGACGTTTGTAATTGCATAATTGATTACCCCTCTTCTTCAGGAAAAAGGAACAGCACTTGGGCGGTAAAACCCAACCTTATCCCCCTAAGTATAGTAATTGACGTAGTATTCTGGGGATGTGCGCCGGATGGCCAGGCTTAATCAAGTTTGGGACTTAAACACTATTCATGCTACCTCAAGGTTATCTACCACATGCCTAGCTAACCAAGCTAACATCTCGATTACCATGGGAACATTGAGACTTTGTTCACTGATCAAGTGTGCAACGAATAAATCACGTAGCCTATAAAAGTGGGTGAAAATACAAGTGCCGTTTCTTAGGAACGCTCATTACCTCAATATCCCGCATTTCCCAGTCTCATCAACACCCATTCTCCTTGATAGAAGACTTTTCAATAATTTCCTGGCCCCCTATTGTCTTTGGAGGAGTCTTTTGTTCCTCTGAATTCTCTGAACAAGCAAAAACTATAAATGAATTTGCTACAATACTCTCAGTTAATCTTCAATTTATCTTTATGTTATTTTCATAAAATATAGATGATTAAAATGTAAACTGTGTATGATATCATGTATGCCATGCAAATTAACACATCTCTTATACTACTCTGCATATGGGTCAAACACGTATTTCTCTTTAGTGGACGCATCTGCGAGTTCCTTCCAAAATACAATATAAGCGTCGATTTGACTGCATGTGTTGCTTTTGGAGCAGTGGATGAGAAAGAATTCAGATGCAGTAGATCACACTAAATGCGTCCATACCTAAAATCAGTACACGCTTAGACCTGTATAATGCACCGAATTCCTTATTAACGATGTAGCATTAGGCCCTAGATGGGGAAGCCAATGTTAATTATCCCCTTACCCAAAATAGCCCAAATGTCGAGGTCAAGGAAAATGAATGGTTCTGGGCCGGGAATAGACGACCCGTTACAAAAATGTCAACCTCTGACACCTGAGCCGGCCACTGCGCCTGCGCGCGCCACCGGAAGTGGTGATGGGACGGACATCCGGTCAGAATCATCTGCTTTTGTCTTCCCATCTGCCGCGCCCCCTGAGATCATAACCCCTCAGGTGAAAAAAGGTTTTCGCTGGATAATTTTTGTGTATGTTTCTCGGTGTATTCTATAGCTTGAAGCAAGAGGGCAATTTACATATGTATTATGTCACAATATGAAATGCACAATGTAGTCAAATTATTGGCATTTTCAATATCAAGAGATCTATGTTAAATGTATTTCATGCTAAGCCTAAATACGATCATTGGCTAAAACGAAGTTTTTGATATTTAGTTTATAGTCTCTGTATACTTCAATAGAAAGATAAGAATACATGTATTGGGAGGATAATAATCATTATGCTACACGTGATTGGAATCTATACCTATATCCTATAGCATGTGGTCATATTATACCTGCATCTCAATTAATCAGTACGACTATTGGAAGGTCACATCTGTATGCTTTATGAAATAGCATTTTATCTTATAGGCCTAATAGAAGACAAAAAATCCCATATCAGCATTATAACATTTAAGTCTTTTTCAATTCATTTCATTTTGTATTTCTATGTCTACACTCAGATTCCTTATTTGCCCATACATATCCCCTATTCACCCAAACCAGGACAAATAGGCCTACCACTAAACTGCTCTGAGCTGCTCACCCTACCCACCCACACCCCAACCCTCCCCAACCACCCAGCGGTGGGTCAGGACGACCAGCCATCTAAATGTTAAAGGGGGCTGGTGCTCTTTTTCCGGCTCGGCCCGTCGCTGTCTATGCTTGGCCGACGACGACGTCGCAGGAAGAGGCGCACGGCTCAGCCGGTCATTAAGGGGTCGGCAGGCGGCGGATCGGCCGCTAATCAGGCGACGAATAGGCCACCGATAGGGTCGGCATGGTGGGGGAGGGCTGAGCCGGTTCTCTGCCGTACGTGAGCCTTGGGGGTGGGATGGAGCCTGGGGGCGTGGGGGCGTTTGGGGGGGGGGGGGGTACTTTTCAGTCTTCAAGGATGCATTATTCTTTTCAATCTGATGATAGATTATAATTATGTAAATATCTATTAGAGTTCCCCTGGTATTCAGGAATAGTTTTGGAGGTGATATATGGATGATTGGGGAGAATGCTTTTTTTTCAATCTGATAATATTATAATTATGTAAATATCTATCATAGTTCCCCTGGTATTCAGAAAAAATTTTGAAGGTAGATATGGATGATTGATGAGAATGATTATCTGATTAAAGTAAAAGATTTTACATATAACATTTAAGATTTGGCTATAAAGATAGAGCTTGGGAACAGAACCCGCATAAATCCGTTTCTCTCCTCTTAATGTCTTTCTCATTTAAGTATATTCACTGTCAATTACATTCCATAAGGGTGATGTATATTTCGCACAATTGATTTCCCATACTAAAGCAATTTATATGCGTAGAATGTACTTATTCTACAAAAATCAATAGCCATTATCATGAGTTTATATTGCAGCATTGCACTTTGAATTGCGATATCAACCAATGTTGAACTTCCCCTATTTTGGTTGTCCTTGTTCTACATTATCTAAAATGGTCATTATAATGCATGTACGTAACCACAATATAACAACCAGCGTTATAACCTGTAATAACAGTAAAATGTTTCTTCCGTTATCTGAGGATTTAACATAAAAGCTTAATATCACATGACATTGATGAGTTGATGATCCGTTTTATAAATAGTCCATTTATTGTCAAAATTTGCACAAAATAAAACATATCGGCATAAAATCAACATTGATAGTATCCATCCATGATCAGAGGCGATGAGATTAATACAACTATAGACTACATATTTTGAATCTGACCTCCGATTAGCAAATATTACTTGAAATATTTTATTGGATACTAAGCTATTATCATACGTGATGAGAGAATACTTTACTGATATATCAATGTGCAATCAATGTATAATGTTTTGAACAAAAGGAATAATTATACACGTAACCTGTGATGAGTGTATGTATTTGTGGTTATTAATTGTTTACTCACAGGCAGAAAAGTGAGAAGTTTTTGTAAAACTTATTTTTTTGTCTGTTTAAATAAACAATTAAAAAAAAAAGCATTCCATAGACTACATACAATGTTGAATTGAGTGCCCCCTCCCCAAACGCCCCCATGCAGTGCCGCCCTTGTACAGTGTAGAAGTGTGGGCGGACTTGACCCCCTGCACAAAACAGTTGTGATACTGCATCCAGCCGAATAGTGGCTTATTGGCGGAAATGTTTTTGGTGTCTCCGGTTTTGTTAGGATTTAGGCAGAGTACACACGAAACTGTCTCCAGTAGGGTGCCCTATGTGTACCGATCTACGCCACGATATAGGCTTCAGACGAGGAAGGCAGTCGGATAAGCTTTAATACTTGAAAGAGCAAATGGTCTTTATACATAATTTGTTTTTGTTATAGGTTATTTTGCCGTCGATCGATTCATAAAAGTTTGGAAACCAATGTTCTCTTGGAGATTTTGACTGACCACTAAGGTCATTTTGGCACTGGGTATACCTAGCATGCCGCATTGGCTTGGAAAAAACGTAACTGGTTGTATACCCAACCGTAGAAAAGTATATAATAACTTTTAAGAAACGAAGTCATCTAAATAAGGCCTATTTTGGTACATTTCTGAACATTGACTTCTTTATCGAAACATGTCAGAGTGTAATAAGGGCGCTATAATAGGATGTATTCGAATTATAACATATTGGCTTAGTACCAGATATAGCTTCAGATTTAAAAAAATGTTTATCTGTGATTTTAGTTTGATACTTATTTTTTAACCTATCAAACTTGCGTCAAATACAAGATGAGCAATTTACCTATATATGAAAATCGAATGTATTATGTTGTGTTGCGAGACACATCGGGTGCAGTTCAGTTGCTCACTCGCTGCCAAGTTCCTATATTCGGCAGTGAATATGATAATCATTGTGAAAGTATTAACCATTTAAAATTTGTGTCAATTTTGGTAAATTCCACATGATTTTAATAATTTGAACTGCCAACGTATGCAAGGCTAAAGCTGTTTTGAATTATCTTAAGCCGGTGCCACTAGAGGTTGATAAGCGAATCTTATTTGACAAGACAATGAGAATTGCAGAACGTACCAAATTAACTTATAATGACTACCATTTTCCCAATTGAGGAGGTTTCCAGAAGATGGGTCCCATGTCTTATACCGTAATATCAAGGTCTAATCAAGAGCCCTGTGCCTTTAACTATTAGGGAGAGACTCCGGTTTGTCAGGTAGAATGGAGGTCCACGACCTTAATTAGTGGAAGGTTAAATTGCAAGATGATCTAGACACGTGGTGGTGGTGTCTACTTCAGCTCCACATCCTATCATTCCAGACTGACCTTTCCCACCACCAGCTGGACCAATAACCTTAATAGAACCTGTGCAAGAAGAGCACATTATGAAGGTGTGAGTAATTCTGAACATATAAGCCTACATAGGTTAAAGTTTATTGGTCTTGAGCCCTTGGATATCGCATTAAGAACTGTTAAGGTCAAATTCTATCTTGCATTGTCATGAATTTACAGCAATTCTGGACAAATATAGGGTAAGTTTAAAAAGACACAAGGAGTTTGCATTTTAGAAGCCAACATTTTAAGCAGTAGCTGCAAGCACAAGCATTCATCGTAATCTCAGAGAAAATTGCTTGCAGTTGCACTTGCATTGGGTCAACCTAAGTGCCAACACAAGCAGATTCATCTATATTCCATCTTCCAGTGCTTAATTTTGCTGGCTATGACGTTAAATTCCTCAAGCAAACCACTTATAGCAAGTAAATCACTGCTTAGTAGAATATGGGTTTTGGTATTTAAAAGTTCTGCTTCCTTTCTGTACAGAAACATTATGCATTTGGACAATTCTATATTGGGCAAAATAAATTGCTCTTGGTGATTATTCTAACGGATATGCCGCTAACGTTTCACTCCTTCCAATTGAATCTAAATTAAAACTTGTGACTTTCTTATGGTATTTTCCTTAAAAGCAATCCTATTCCTAGTTATTTTTCGGATGCATCACTATAAATAACCCATTGGATTAGGAGCACCTTCCTCGTGTTAAATTGTAAAAAAAAATCAAATTTAATTTATCTCATAAAGGCAGGTTAGGCTTAGGGAAAGAGTAATTTGATGATCAATTCTAATTAATTACAAAACTAGGTCGACAACAGTCAGTATTTAGATGATTTTAAATAAATGAATGAAACATGTTTAATTTGCTCACTCGTTCCAATGGGTTTCATATGAGACTCCCTATGGTACTTAAATAAATGAAGAAATTCCTTTTTCTATCGTTTGATTTTGCCTGGGAATGACTTTAGGGTTTAGCGTTCTCACGACGTGGAGATTGGAAGGTCTTGACCTATGAAAGCAGGTGAAGTTAGGGAAAGAGGATGGAGGCAGGTTTCTACATGCCAACTTAACCCAGGCGACTAGTGCCTGTCAGCGGTTGACCATAGTTAACCCTGTTAGTTGCCTATAACCAGATCATCCCTTATGGTACTGAAGATATGGCTGTGTGGAAAGGTTTACCACTTGCCAGATGCCAACATGTATTAATCAGCGAAGTTAAATCAGCATGTGTAAACTCATGCACCTTAAGGGCTGACTGTTCAAGCTCTCTCAATATGATAAAGGTGAGGGGCCAACTCTTTGGAATTGATCTTATGGGCCTATGTAATGAATGATCTACTGAGATGCGACTCTGGTAGCATACGGTCGTCCATATTAAGGCAGGGGTACGACAGGACGAACCATAATGAATATTGAAGCCTTAAATTGAGGTGACTTGAATCTGGGAAAAAATAGAATCAACAAGAATCATCTGTTTGCCCTCAGACTCCTGGTTGAATCTGATTGGGAGTTCGAGTAATAGGTCTATCCACAAAACTGTAATAAAAGATACATTCATATTACATCAAAATTACTGTACTTAAGATTTTGTAAACGAGGGGTACCTATGGCAATTCTTCATATTAGCAATGAGATTGAGGATATATAGTATCCTTCTTGGAAATAGTTTAGCCTTCACTACCTTTGACATTAACATGTTTTTATCAACATGTAAAGTAGTCCTTGACCGCGAGTTATTATTGTAGTTTTGTATCATACTATTTACACATCTAAGAATACATTGTTCGGGGAAACTGATAATTGAAATCAATAAGATATATCAGTCTTTTTTGTCGAAAAAAAAGTCAAAGTGTGTAACCTACGGACAAGTCTATAGGTCATCATTCCCTTTGCCGACAATAACTTAATCATAAACATTAATTTTACTTCTCCAACGAAAAACCATATCTTTCGTTCTAGTTGTTGTTATTGAATTATCGTACATGTTACTTAATTAAGTAGGATTCATGCAACAATAAGTATATATATTGAAGGATACAGGCCGAAGGAGGATTACATTGCTACATGCGTAGTGTTTTCCTTAGCAACGGTCCCTAACCTAACATTACAAAAATTAACGGTTGTCAACGGTTGTCAAAATGGAGGAATTAGGGTTGGATGGCAGTGGCAGTCAAAATGTATACAAGAATTATAAGTTTACTTTTCAGACATGAATATTGACTTGATGATCATGTTTTGTTGAATATTTTTGTAAATATTGGTTAGAAATCAAAGGCTGTAGGTCCAAACCCCCCTTTTTCTTTTCCTATTTTTCAAATTTTCAAATGAATTATTCTATAAGCCCTGAGTGACCTCACATAAACAATATGAGATTATTGTTTACCAACGCGCTGACTACTGAGGTGATGCCAAACTAATGTAATAGAGACCTATGTGGAGAAAATGACTCATGGCCTTGATCTATGTACTTGACGGAGTTCAGCGTCAATTCAGTTATATACAAACGCTCATTTCCTTTCAGATATATGGCCTATGACTTATCAATTCTATAGATCTAGTGTCATATTTCAAACAGTCGGCCTTGGATCCTAAACCTTATAAATCAAAACTGTGTTACAAACTATGGATCTTTTAATCATACCACATTTCATGGCCTAGAATTATTGGATGAATGGATTGCAATTGAATCATGTGTCATACCTATATTTAGGCATGGCATATCCTCCCTCTAAGAATTACAAGTATTTACCAAATGTATTACATAATATATATTAAAATCATAATTCTCTAATAAATGATTTAAGGATAAATGAAATATGAAATTAAGATGTAAGTAAGACCTATTGGTCAGTTGTAATTAGGTCACTGACCAGAGGTCAGGTGGGGAGGTGCAGGTATGCTGTAAGGACTCTGGGACCAGCACATATACATGGTATTTATAATCAATAGTGTAAGCACCTGACCTACTGTTTGGATATGCTTGAGTCATCTCAGGGCCGCCCTTTAACGCCCACATTCTGGAGCCAACATTCAATCTGGGCTGCCCTCAAGTCAGCAGGTGCTCGAGTCACCCTAGGATCTTCATGTCTCAGTGGAGACCAGTCCTTGACTGTTTGTTATGGTCATTTTGCTATATTTCCCCAAGAATAAGTCAATAACAGGTAGATGTTAACCGTTTAGCATTAAAGAGGACACTGATTTATTTTGGGATAACAAGATGCCTTGTATAGGCCACAGGCAAACAGCTTGATTGTGATTGGCTCAGACCATATCATGTGGTGTTACCCCGTAAATCTTGTGTTTCGAGTTACATCTCAAATATTTACATAATTTGGGTTACTTTTGAATGGTTAATATTTGAGTAGTTACATTTCGAGTACTCACATAATTTGAATAGTCCGACATTTCAATTACTTTTCATAAAGATTATATGATTACTACAACAGGCTTAGAGTCACAGAGTCCCCTTTGATGCCTGCAGAATGTTAGATTTCCGTGAATATTCTTTTAATACTCAAAATGCTGTTGTAATCAAGTTATATTTAAAATCTAGGAGGCTGACATAAGTTTAAAAGCTAATAAAACTCACAGCTCAAGAAATCAGATTTTCAGAGATTTTAGAATTTCAATAGATTCCAAACTCTCCTTTACTCGTAGGTGGCGTTTCATAAGGTATCGTTACCTGCGATACCTTGACGTTGATGTACTTGATCGTTGAAAGTTGACCATTAGAAGACAGTGTGCTCCACTTCCGTTCTTTAATGGGTATCATTTTACAGAAACCGGGGGCGAAAACTAGAACTTCTCGTCTTCGGAGATCGGATAACGGGGTTGGCCCAAAGTTTACATGGATACATTTCGCGCCACTAAATTCTCGTGCATCCAGCCTGAATGCCAAGTTTTGTAGCAGAGCATATTGTCGTGGTTTGCTGATACTTTTTCCTGTCTAACGTATTATCATTGTTTATAATTCAAGTCTTATTTTCACACACTATTGAAGGTGTGCGTGAAAATAAATAATACAAACTTCAGTATCATGGTAACTGATAAAATACGGGGGTGGTCTCTGAACTAGTTGACTTTCCCTCCATTCATACACCAAGAAGTCATCAAGGTTTACGTTAAATACTAAGTGAGATATGGATGTTCAAAATATATATTTGAATTTTACAATTTACAACACACCTGCGCAAACTTAATAAATTAGTATTACATGTTACTTATACCCAGAGATATGGTTATTTGTTGGATATTCAATGATGTTTTCCATGTAGCAATGCCAAAAGAAACAAATTTTGTAATTGAGACTGAAAGGAGCCGCACCATTCACGCCTCAACCACTGGTGTCTATCCAGCTTTGGATCCTATAAGCTAAGCTAATACTCCGAACCATGGAAACGTCAGGAAATATCCAGGAAAGGCTTTCCCGATTCCACTGTAATGCAAGTTGGATAAAGCTATTCATTTAAGAGAGTCCTGACCCAATGTTGGCACGTGAGTGCCTTAGAATTAAAGCATATTAACAGGATGTTGGGAGTCATAATCATAGAAAAAAACTGCTGAGTGGACACTCCCCCTAAGCAAATCCTGTGGGAAGCGTGTGGGTTTGCCCCCTCAGTTATAAATACAGAAACCTGTCTGATTAAACCTAGGAGACATGACGACTACAGGCATGCCAGTCATAGAATGTCCTTTCCGCGGAAAATCATAGAATTAATTAAAAACACATTTTAAACTCATTTTTAGGGAAGAAATACACCTAATACGTTATAAGGAGGACCCCAACAACTGTTCCTCACTAAATAGAGCAAGAAATGCTTCCTAAAATTTATAATAATTATTTTTCATTTTGTCAGTCAAATTTCATAAAGGTGGCCCTACCCCCCTATATAAAAACATATTTTCTCCTCAGATTTGGACTTATCTGAAAAATGACCCAAAATATTTCAAAAACCGCGGAATTCCGCGGATCCGCGGAAATCTGGCATGCCTACCCGACACATATATGTGGCAAAAATCCTTATTTTTGGAATTCAAAATTAAAGTAATCGGTATCAAAATGTTGGGCGCAATCTTTTCTACAATTCTAAGTCGGCTGAAGCTGATATCCTTTGAGGGTCACTTTAGCATAGGTATATCAAAAAAAAAGCTGAATCTGAAGGTTTAAACGTTTCAAAAAAGTCTGGAGGTAACAATGTCTTCTTGACCAAGCAACCTTCATTAACGTTCCATACCAATTAGGGCAATTTTGAGATTGCCGATCGTCTTTTTCAATATTCGTCTATTTGCATTCAATATTAAAATATGTATGCTTGATATGAATCACTATCAAAATCTGTCGTTTATGTGTACTAGAATCGCCCAACGATTGATGCAGTGATTTATTCCAATGGGCATGGGGCTTACGTCGTTGACTTAAAATACTTATGACCTTAAAGAGAGGCAAATTAATAATGGGAAAATCACAATTCTTTTTAACAAAGTTATAATAGATGCAAAGTTTACTCCATTATGAACATAAATGTATATCTTTTTAAACAAAAACTATCTTACATATACGTACATCACGGTATTGACATAACGAGATACGTCTCACAATTGTGTTTTCTCTAATTCAGTTGTTGTTCAGTCATACGGTTAAAAAGCCACATCCGAATATAAGCCGCAACCCACATTTTTCTTAACAATGTTTATAAACCGCCCCCTAACTTCGGACAATCAAAATGTCGAGATATATTCCGATCCATATACAGAACATGAGGAAGACCGGCCTTTGATATATTGCCATGGATGGTGGTAAATATGACTAAGACTGGTGGCTAAATACATCAATGTCCAGGATGGGCTAAATTAACTCTTTAATTGTACTGGGGGAATTAAAGCATCCCTGGCTCGTGGTCCGAGTTATATGATCGGTGCCAAAGAACGCCTAGACATCCGGTCAATCGGGAGTATTGGTCAGCTGAGGTCTCCATGGTTACCTTTAAAGGTCAACTAGGGTCGGTGACCTTGGGAGTGTTTGAGTCAGCAGGGGCCCATGGAGGAAACTTTAGGCTAGGAGATTTATGAAGTAAACACGTTAATGTGGCGTGGAATACATTGCGTATCATACGCACTAAATATGTTCGTGTGTGGTGAGTGTGTGTGTGTGTGTGTGAGCGTGTGCGTGTGTGTGTGTGTATGCGCACGCGCCTGTATGTGGGGTGAGGGGTTAGTTAAAAAAAAAGGCAAGATAACTACACGATGCCCTAGCTGATTTCCCCATTTCAAAGTGAATAGCTTGCCATTTGCTTGGCGATATGTTGTGATACCTGTACATGTATATTGATTTGAGATGTAAGAATGTTCTGAGAAAAACAACAGAGGAACATTGAAAGGAATAGTGAGATAAAGTTTATCATCAAAAAGAAGGAACAAATTAATATTTTCCCATTTTATCATAATTCAATTCATCATAGCCAAGTGTCCTGAGTAATTAACCCGCCATTTGCTATCTCTGACTCTTTAGCTGGCAAAGTTGCTCTCGTTTGCTTGTGTCAGGATCTGACCCGCCACCTGGTGTATACAACCTCGCACTACAGCTGTATGTGATATCATTTTCTTTTACATATATACATTTTTGATGAAATGCATATATATACATATGCATTTCTTGATGAAATGCATATATTATATGCATTTTTTGATGAAATACATATGCATTTCATCTAAATGAAATACATATGCATTTCATCTAAATGAAATATATGCATTTCATCTAAATTAAATTCATATGCATTTCATCTAAAAGAATATCTACACGTTTGCTACATATGATTACAACAAAATATCTACATAACATCATCATAATATACATTTTACCCTGAGTTGGTCATCTACATTTGATATAACCAAATATCACATCATATTGAGAAACCTTTACTGCACCCTGGCAATGGATCGTTATAATGGATAGGGTGCCTTAGTGATGTGGTATTACCACTTTTATATTTAGATCAACTAGTTATTTCATCGATAAAACATCCAATCAGCAGTTCTACAAACATTTCATAGACGTAAGTTCATAGCATTAGCAATCCTTGACAATATGAGTATGTACATGAGAAGTATATTTTGAAAGATTGATTATCCAATTTCTTATAACGATAAACGACATGTCGTACATCAGCAAATTGACGCTTTCTTTAATTAGTCCCTTTGGCAAGTCTTAACGTTTTGCTAACAATAATTTCGACGCGTTTGCCAGACTTTAATCATTTTTCGTTTTTAATCCTACTTTATTTGATAGACAATACAAGGGATAACATTTCAAGGTACGGGCCAAAAACTGAATTCACTCGTTATCACACTAACTATAAAATGGTCAAAAACCTCACAGTGAGTAAACGTCAAGTAAATAGGTCAGGCAAAAGTAGATATTCCATCACATATTTATATCTACTCGAAAATACTCCTTCCATGAATGCCTTTTAAAAAATAATCAAACCCAACAAACACTAATCGCATCACACTGAGCTATCACGCACGTTATGAGAACCATCCTTTGAGTCCTGTTTGTTTGAGACCTTTACTGGGAGACTCTATCTTTTCCTTTATCCAACTCTCGAACAGTTTGTCCATTTTACTTCTGGATCGAGCGTCGCCGTTGTTCACAGTGGCCAAGATACGGTCTGGACGGAAGAACTGACAGAACCGCTTCATTTCAGTGTAGCTGCTGTGTTCGCTATAGGGCACCCCTGGTAAAATTAATTGGAAATATAGAAATAATTAATTTTGTTCTGGATTCTCAAACACATTATCAAAATTCAAGGAATTAATATTTTTTTTGGGGTTATCTAACCGTGGTTCAGAATTTATGGAAATAATTTTATTTGGCATATTCAAATACTTGTTCAAAATATAAGGAATCTTTTTTGTTTGGGATTCTCAAACCCTTGTTCAAGATTTGATAAAATCATCTTATTTTTGGTTTCTCAAACCGTTGTTCAGAGTCCAAGGAAATTATTTTGTTTGTGTTCTGAAATTTTTTTTCAAAGTTTAAGGGAATGATTTTGTTTGGGATTCTCAAACTCTTGTATGAGAACTCTAGTTCAAGTTGTCTTTAACATTCTCTTTCCAATCTAATGGCTGATTTGTATGTAATTATTAGGATGTAAAAACAAGACAAGTATTATGAGTTCGGAGATATCAAGCAAATGGAAAACATCATTTCAATGATATTTTATGTTTTCAATACACTGATGCCATTGAACGATGAAGTCGTTGAGGCAAAACACACTTTCCCGCGCCTTAAATCGTTCTCAGCTGTAGGTTAAATTCACAGGAAAATAATAAATTATAAACTCACCATATATGGTGATGTTCTCCCGCTTCATCTTGGGCCTCAGTTTGTCGAGGCCGGTCTGTCGTGTCCCTCCAGTATGGGTCCAGCCCGTGGGTTCAAACGCCAACACTCGGTCAAAGCGAGGTTTCAGTTTTTCTACGTACTTTACTAGATTCTGCAAAGATTCGTATAAAGGGTTTGTGGTTGTTGTATTAATATTAGTGACTAATCTGATATATATCTACGTTGTAAAGTGTATAGGGGTTCAGTCGAATTGTTAAAGGGAGGGGCCAGTGACCAAAAATGTGTATACTGCCGTGATCCTTGCCATCCAGGGAATAAACATACCAAATTTTGTGCTTTTATCTCTAACAGTTTTTGTTTTATTCACATTTGTCTGTATCAAACTGAGTCCCCCTGCCTGCATCTGACACTGCCTGCACAGGTCATTTATCTGTATGTGACATCACAAGCAGAACAGTTAAAAATTGATAAAACTGAAAAAATACCAATATCTAATTGATATAATTGTTCCCTATGAGCCCTAATGTATTTAAAATTACCAAATTAATTGATTTATGAAAGAAAAAATCAAAAAGATATTTAACTATGGAATTTATTATTTTGAAATATAAATATCACGTTTTTTTTGTGTGACGTCACACACAGACATCCATTTTCTTGTGTTCAGGGCACTCAGAACATTAGTTGATTAACAACTCCTATTTTATATCAATATAAGGTGTCTTTTGTAATGGAAAGTGGTTGTACCTCTAAGTTAGCAATCTATCTAAAGTGCTAGGTGGCATTTAAGCAAAATGTAAATTTCACTGGCCTCTCTCTTTAAGATATCCTCCCAATGATTTAGAATATCAAACTTTAATCTGGCCCTCCCGTCTCCTGTTGTTAGTTGACTTCGCTCTATCATTTGGTGTTTAATTACCTTTTCAACAATGCATTATTGACTTTGTGCAATTATATACGAACCTTAAAAAATTCTAATAATCATAATTACTTCATTGAGAAACATATTTCTTCCACGCATTAACAGGTTGCCCACGCTTTAAGACCTATGTTTGGCAATTTAAGACCTTTTTAAGACCTCTTGCAAGAAACAAGAAAAAGTTGAAATTTAAGACCCCTTTAAGGCCTTAAATTTGAGAAAATCAATTTAAGACATTTTAAGACTTGCATGGGCCCCTGATTAAGGAATGATATTCAGAGTCAGATGAAAGGTTAGCAACTGCAGTGTTTAATTGGTACCTGGTAGTTAAGTTGGCGCATGGGGAGGACATGGACCTTGGCCTCCCGGGGCTCCAGGGTGAGTCGTTTCCCCAGGGCGGGGTCCTCCAGACAGTCGAGGATGGCCTTCTTCTCCCGGGTCACACACACCCGGCAGTTAAGGTCCTCCGCGATCGCTGCAGCAAAGACGTAGAATAGGACTTGATACTGGGGATTTACTAATTTTTTGATATGAATATACCAGGAACCCATGCATGCTACATACCATTTCTACGAGGTTTAAGAATCCTTTCTAATGATAGAAATCATGTCCAAATTTAGCTCCTATTCATATTGGTGATTTATAGAATTTTGGTTAAAAGAATAAGTGTATAGTACAATTTTAAAAAGTTGTAGAATGATATAAACAGTTTACATCACAAATAAGCCCACCCACTCCCAACCCAAGATTGAAACTGCGTTATACTCAATTTTACCTGACTTCTTAATAGCTCTGGTTTGTTAAATGATGACGGGGGTTGTAAAAGTCAAAGTGCGAAGAAGTCATTTCAATTATGACTCAAGGAAATGGCACACCAAATAAAATTGATATTTCCTATATACGCAAAATACAACCATGGTGATAAATCACTGTAAAATGTATTAACAACAACTTCTTCAGGAAATACCATTAGTTAGTAATGTTTAAACGAAGGCCATAAGTAATATCGTCTTACCCCTAAATATTCGTTCCTTCCCAATCGTGTACGACCCAACGGCGATGAGGGTGTTTGGGAACTCACTCATGTATTCTGCCGCCTTCGCGACTGAGTACTTTATGACATCTTTTTGGGGCGGGAAGGAATAGGTTGGATCACAGTACCTGTAAAATGTAAAAGATACATGCTAGACCAATAATTATTGAACCTGTGAATAATCCAAAGAGAGCCTTTTTGAATAAACGAATCTATTTGAAGAGATGGGAACTGGCATAGGCTTTTGGTGCCAAATTAAATCTATTTAAAAATGAGTTTTAAAAATGAACCACAAATGTCCTTAGTATCAGTCATTGGCCTGGTTTTTGGGTAGTAATCTGGCAATCGCAATGACATTTTACTTGTTTTAATCACACAATTATATAGTGTGATCTCAGAGATGCCACTGCCGACTGATGAAAAAGTAGGAAACACTTTTCCTACTTTTTTTCTAGAAGCAACTAGGTGGGAAATAACTTGCACAAAATACTCTAAAACAGATGTTAAGATAATGTAGGAAGAATCAGTCACACGATCCAAAATCACCCAAAAGTAGGAAATCCTACAAAAGTAGGAAAAGTTGCATCTCTGTGATCTAAAAACAATATATCTTTCAACCAGGATACGCCATTAGGCCAGGTGGCGCCCCCGTGTGGAGGTAGCCTGCATACTTACAATTTTACCAGTCTTTTGACTGTTGTGCCTTGCTTTTTAGTGAAAAAAATGGATTTGTATTGGTGTATTTGCGTGAATGGATACCATTTTTTTCACTAGTAAGGGTTGAATGTCGATCCTTTGTGTTCAGTTGAGTACATAACGGAAAGTTGTGTAAGTCAATTGACTGAACAATCACTTCTTTTGTTCAGCCAATTACCCTTTGGTTGCACCTTCACAGTGCCTGCACATGTAGTAGGTGAAGAGGTACATCACTCTGCCCTGTGCTCATTGGTTGGCTGTCCAAGTGTAGGACCGCCCCTGCTGGTCTGGGCACGTGGGGGTAGTTGAGGTGAGTGTTGGGGTAGGGGTAATGCACTCGGCCCTGTGATCATTGGTGCCCCTGATTGGTCAAGGCAGTCTCCTCTGGTCGGCCCTGATTGACAGGTGAGGGTGGTGTGGGCCACCCATCCACCCAGCACGGCCCGTCCACTTGCCTACCACCGCCTCCCCTCTCCCAAAACTGCAGAGTGTGTTGATTACAGGTACCTGTGATGGTCACTGGTGACACGCCTGAGAAGGCAGAAAAGAGGTACAAGTGTCCACTGGTCAGGGTGTAGATCTGTATTCACCTGGCTGGGACCAGTCTAGCCCATTTGCACTCCTATTTCGTCGCACATGCCCTATTGATCGTAGGGTCGCACCTTCACGGCCAGCTATGTTCACAGACAGAAGGGGGGGGGGGGGGGAGACACCACCCTGTACATTACTTCACACCAGATCCTTTAGGATCTACTTATCGGAATTCCTGATGATTAGCCGCCTATTCCGACAAATTTTATAAAAGGGGGGTGGGGGAGGGGGCACGCCCTTCACTTCTCTCCTCCATTATTTTCGCCACCAAAGCAGGATTTTTTAGTACAGAGGACTGAAAAAAATATTTTATCTTGTACATATTTACAATGGGTGCATTTCTTCACAATAGATCCTTTAGGATCTACATTTCAGAATTCTTGTTCTTGCATTTTTTTCACTCTAGATCGTTTACGATCTACCTTCATGGGTTTCTTGTTTATCATTCCAATTCGAGAACTAATTGACTGATAGAAAATAATAAATTTCTTTTTTAATTTTAATTTTTTTTTTAAATATATGTTTATATATATATTCTTTTTATTTTGCATAAGTTTATGTACCGTTAAGTATCTCTATAATTAACGATTGCAGACACAGTGTCTGGGTAGAGCTTGCCGATATGGACCAGCTCTATAATTGCTCTACAATTAAACATTTCCAGAATATGTCAGTATTATCTACGTGATGTCTATGTTTTCGTAACTAATTAGGCTAATCAGGGAAATTTTGATCGGGGCCTCAAGATCAGCAATTTTGTCATTTACCAAAATTGATGGTATTATTGCAAGATAGTATCAAAGAGTGATACTCAGATGTGAAATTTATTCATGATAGACAGAATCTCTTATCCTGAGACACTGATCAAGATTTCCCTGATGAGCCAATTAGTTACGAAGATATGGGCCTAGGTAGAGGTAGTTTATGTGGACTGACTACGACTTACGTGGTGTCGAGGTAGAGCTGGTTGATGTGGACTGACTGGAGGGCGGGGTAGCGCTCCATGTCGGTGCAGGCCCTGAAGTCGCCCGTGTGAAGGTACGCTTGGTTATTGGGCAGCTTGAACAGGATTATCACAGATCCAGGGCAGCTGAAATGTAATCAATGTGGTCTTTCTTTATAGTTTTTGGTTAGAGAAAAAAAAAATTCAAAATATTAAACCCTATTTGAAGTGGATTTCTAAATCAGAATCAGAATCAATCTTGTATTTAGGACGCACAAGGGAACGTTATCTTAGTTCAGATTAAAATCAGAGAGTTGTCATCCCAATTAACAATGTCACAGATGCAAGGTTGAGGTTTTGCCACGTAGCACTTAACTGAGCTGTCTGTATTCAAATTCAAACCCTCTAATATCAATTTCGTCGAAGGTTATTTTATATACACTCATCGTTATAGAGTTCAGTTCCTGAGCATCTAGTTGAATTCTTCCCGAAAACTACTTTTAACAATTCTCAAGTTAAACCAATGAATTATAGTATAATTTATGTATCAGAAATAAAAACAAACAACTAGACATTATTTAAATATATTATTTCCAACATGCAGCGTTGTCGATACTTCACTATTAAATATGGATTATATGTTAGTGGGTTACTATTTGCTGTTTACACTCATATATGTGCTGACAAAAATGTGCTTACTGATTTGCTTCCATGAAAGTCAGTTCCACTCCCTCGACAACCGTTGGCGTATCAAGTGGAATGGTGTTAATATACTTCGGGTCAACCTTGAGTTTGCTCTTAACCAGATTTCCGGTAATCTAGAAAAATAAATTGTTTCCCAGTAAGCGTCTAGACAAGTCACCTACATTAGAAGACAAATTCCAGGAATGAAAAAAGACAGGTTGTATAGTGATCTGAATTTATCACATAAAACTGAAGATACAACAATCAGACTATAACCGTTATTGTTTCATTCTTCTCAATATATTGCTACCGTCTTAAATACACAATATTTGTTCTTATTTATGTCTAGTAGAGGAGCACGATTTTTTCCGCAAATTTTTGTTTAATTAAAATAAGAAACAAAACAGTTATGCTTTACAAATTTGAAACTAAGATAGACTAAGCTTGATGGATTGGGTACGAACCTTTGTACAGTAAATAGGGTGCTGGAATTTTCGGGTTAGGCCTCCATAGTGGTCGTAGTGGAAATGTGTCAGGATGTAGGCACGGCAGCCAGGCACTGACCCGTAGCGGAAGGCATCAACGGTGAAAGAAGTACCTGTAGAAATGCAAGGATTAGAAAATTTGTGTCAAGAAGGATAATTAATTTCATACTACGTTTTTACTGGAAAATATATTATATTTGTATAGATTGTGACTAAAAATCCAAAGGCAAATTATGAACATTGTCACACCATCGTTATTTTCCATTATAGTTGGCTATTATCGGAAGATCACGAACCTTTATTACAGTGGGGAATAATATGAAAGAAGTATGATTTTGAAAACCAACAAAAGAATGAAACCTTATGATTTTGGTAACAAGAAACTCAAAACGCATATTTTTAAAACTCTTATTCTCGCCTGCAGCTAAAACTGTTTTCAGTCAAATGATATTGTGACGTGCATTCCAACTGTTACTTAGGTAATTTATAATTTCTATTAATAAAATTTGGGAAGGAATGATTGATTAGTACGCTCTTATATTTGGGTATATTTAGAAAAGTGTAACCTACCTGGCATTTTCTTGTAAAACGGACATTCCTTTTTACCACGCCAACCAGTGGAGCCCCCTTTGGTTGCAGAAGCGCCGTTTGTCCCTGAGGTAGAACCATTCGCACCTACCCCACCACCTTTACTCGTCCCCGAGCGAACCAGTGGCCAACGCTGAGCACTCGCACCTCCTCTAGCTACAGGAGGAGGTATTGTCAAAGACCCCCGAGTTATGGGCACATTTTCCTTTTTCACCGCATTACTGCTGGTCTTTGCAAATTGACACTTGAAGAAGTTCTGAATCGAGGTCTGCTTGGTCCCAACTTTGCTTGTAGTTTGTTGGTTGGGTGTAGTTGGTTTGGGATTAAATGTAGAATGTGAAGAAGTTGATGGAAGTGGAATGTATTCTATATCGGGAGTGTCGTCTTCGAAAGGCTTTTGGAGAGCTTCGAACCAATCCTCATCTTCCTCTCCGTCTGAATAAATCGTGGTAATTTCCCCCTTTTCTGTGTCTGCGTTGATGTTGTCGGGTACGTTTGTTTGTTTTTCTGTCAGCTCTATGGACCGTTCAGAGTTTTTATCAATTTCATCTGAGACTGCGTCAGAAATCATTTCAGATATGTCTTTCTCCTCTAAGTCCATCTGTCTGTTCGTGGTTGTTTTATTTTTAGATTCGCGAGTTTGCATTGTTTGTTCCACTTTATTTTCACGATTTGACTCATATTTAATTTCTTCCTTGCTCTCACAAACAAAGATATCGTCATCTGTTTCAGGTTCGTCCTTCTCTTTAAGATTCTCTGATGGGGTTGGTCTGAGTGGGGACAAAGCGCTGCTTAAACTTGATGAAGTTGATATCTGAGAAATAGAAACACCATCGTCCTCCTCTTTTTTCTGTGAAAACGTCAGCTGCTTCTTTGGAGGTGTAAATTTGAAGGGGGACGAAAGGCCAGTATTTTGTTTGAAATAGGGGCTTGTTGATAGAGAGACGTTTGAAAATGTTGGTGGGGTGGTCGGCAATTTTTTGACTGGTGATGTAGGTTTCTTCCCTGAACCACAGGTTGACTTGTCAAAGTCTAATTTTCTAACATGCTTAATTTCTGGAGGAGACTCTTCAACTGCAAGAGATGAAAATACTAACGCATGAGTAATTTTTTCAGAAAAGCGCAGCATATTTTATATATTTACATATCTATTCCATCAAATTTGATTGATCATGGATGCTCTAGAAACAAATCACGTGTGAAGATAATCAATAATACGGTTCCATACTACTTTTTTGCTTTACTGTTGACAATGTTCCCGATGGACGCACTTATGTATCAGTTTGTATACTGAATAAAACATCTATACAGCAGGCTTAAATGATTTGGCAGAAAAGTTCGTAATTAGCTTTTATTTTTTTGCGATCAGCTCCCACTTAGTCTACGTCTTTTATTCTTTACACTAATACATCTTTTTAGCATGAATTACTGCTCGACTTTTGGAAATGATTATACATATTTTTTTGCGCTTTGCTCCTCTTATATCTATTTCTAACTGTACTTAAAAAAGGATTAAACTTTGAATGTCTTACACGAAGAACCAGTCTCTGAGGATATGAACTCTCTAGCCCTACTGGTAGATCTGATGCTGGGTACACCCGCTCGGTTGTTGGCCAAGACCGTATGCTGGTACCTTCTGTAGTGACTTGGTATTGTGCTGTCACACCTCAAACCGGCCGGGCATTCTGCAAAATAAGATGGAAATGACAAGGTTAACAAAAGTGTATATGAAACAATCGGTTATATATACATCATCACGCTGAAAAAAATAAAAGCTTAACAGAGAAAATGATCCTTGCAATTTGTATAGCGGAATTTTTTAGGAAAGACAACAATATCAACATTTGAACAATCACCTGTAGAGGTTTTTAGTGGAGCATCCATACATTCCATTGCATGCCACCTCGGTGACTGCAAGGCAAGACACCTAAAGGGCATCTGGCAAAATGGACAATGACCATCTTTGTCAGTTTGAGAGGTTGTAGTAGATGGAGTCACTACTGGAGTTTTGTGCTGTGATCCTATGTTTGAAGATTGAGACATTGATTTTGAAGCCAGAGTGGCTTCTTGACCATTTTGTCTCCCCTCTTCAGGCTCTTGGTTTACACGTTGATCGCATATATTAGAACTAGATTGCTGGTGTGGATTTAATTCTTTCTTAACACGCTTTTTACTATTGTTCTTGTTAGTGTCGGTAAAACACTGGGCTGGTGATGACGTTGACGCTTTCCTCTTCTCCCCTGATCGTGGTGAAATAGTTGATGACGTAACTGTCAGTTTGGTCTCCGAATTGTCCCCTCCACCTCCGGAAATATCTTTCTTGCTGTTTCCGTGAGTTGCATTATGAGATTTTCTAGAGAATCTTTGGAGATCTGGTGTTTGACTTAAATTACCAATGCCTCTCTCATCTGTGCCTGCTTTACCCTTTTCAGACTTTTGGTCCGAATGAAGCTTGGGTTGAGCGATAATAGAGGATTTCTTAGATTTGCGGGTGCTCCTGGACGATCCTTTCGGTTTTGGACCATTTTTAGTTTTGTCATGCTTCTTTGTTGAGTAAGTCCAGATTTCTTCGTCACTTTCTCCGTCCATTGTGCTTGTAAATCTACGAAATCTTGATATTCAATTTAGCGCTTTTTCTTTACGCCATCTTTCTTTGCTGAAGCTGGTTCCCGGCTGGTTCCACATAGAAGCCTTATTAACGCCGACTCGATATAACCAGCAAAGAGCAAGCACCTGCTTGAGCCAAGAGCTCCCACCGAATCGTTTTTCCGCTCCAGTCCGTGAACCATGAAATAATGAGACAATAATGCACCGTGCCAATCAGAGTAAGATCTCATAAGGTTCCCATTTGAGACTTCCGAACCTGCACATTCGCGATGTTGTTCTCTGAATCAGCCAGTCACTGACTGTCTACAGTGCTGTCAGTCACTGACTCAGTGTTATTATTTTGATTTGCTGGTTTCTGCAACGCACGATTACAGTTTGTTCAGTTCTCGGACGGATTAAAGTTCAGTGTGGTCACAGCCTCGCACTGTGGATGGCTTGTGTCATCGGACAACTGACACAGTAAGTATTCGTTCTCTTCTAATCTAGTTTGCATTTTAGATCTATAGGAATGCTTCCTTTCTCGTGACGGTACAAATTTAGTTCGAGAGGCCCAGACCCAACATCAGACTCATCCAGCTTCTATCTCAACCATCACTGGGCAAAGGCAGTGTAAATTAGGTGCAAATTGAAGTATACCTTCTTGAAAATGATAAATAACGTCATTTAGATCTATAAATCTCTGCAGTCTTAAAACCTGTAGTCTACCACATCATAGCTAGAGAAGGCCATGTAGATCTAGGTTCTAAAAGGGGCGTGGTCCCCAAGATTGCTAGGCCGATGCATAGAGATACATAAGTTATGTATGTCTATGGCCGATGACACTACAGCAAAAACAGGCTGGACTTGCAGTCTCTCATGCCGAGTCCTCCTAGCTGAGAGTGCAGCGGGGACCAGCATTATGCTGCATAGGACTGGTGTCATCCCCCTCCTGATATTTGGCTTGTCTCTTTATTCTGTAAAATGAAATTGATCTAGAGGTCTAAAGTGTGTTAAGAATTATCAGTTCTGAAATCTGCCGCCATTTTCTCCAAAGGAAGTTCTAAAGCATAATTTTTCTTTCAAAACCCAATATTTGCCATCTATAATTTGCAATCATAAAATACGTCAATGTGATTTTGTACAAGGCTGATGCCCCCGTGCATTAGAATCTATAATATATTTAAGTGCATTTGAATTCATTATGATATATTTTGAAAAAAATGCGTTAGATCTAAAAGAAATTGGTGAAACCAGGAATGCGCGAAAACTTGCAAATCTACGCTATTTTCTGTGTTTGTTTTTGGCTCTGGTTTTGTCGATGCATTTTGGCTTGTTTACCAGTTGCTGTACTGTGGTTAGAGATTTTAAAATTACCAAGCATTCCATATGTAAATTAGCAAGTACCGCAAGCAAGTGCTGCAAGCAGGTGTCGCAAGTACATATATATTCCACCTTGCGGTACCCTACCACAATTAAGTAAGCGGCAGCTTGCTTGCGTTTTTTCAGGGTACCGCACGCAAGTACCGCATAGTGGAATATAACCTTTATTGGTTGTGAACAGCCTGTCCACGGTGAGAGCAATTGGTTGGTGCACGTATGTGGCATCAATATATTTTGACCTCTCCAACTTAAGGATGGAGACATTAAAATATAGTGGAATTCGTCCCCAATATTATTAACATAGCACAATGGGCATGTTCTTGCATGTATGTCAACCCCGTTGTGTCCACCTATTACTAATTTATGATTACCACATCTAAATTTACATAGATCAGTTGTTATTGTGGCCTGACTCTGGGTGATTTTAGAAAGAAATCTATAGGGAAACGTTTGACTGACCCCATTGCTCATTATCATTTCATTACTTACAATTACATAGTTCATATTCTATATACCCCCCCCCCCCCCCCCAAAAAAAAAAATAATAATAATAAAAAAAAAATTGAATTGTAAGCGTATGGGAAATATGAGTTGACAGAGCTTATTTCTGTCCAAGCTTTTGCCCCAGGACAACAATCAAATCTTGACGTTAAAATCGAATATACTGTTCATTCCCCAGGGCGTCTGGCAATAAAACTGTACACTCTTCCATCCCATCCCACAAAACACACATAAGGTTAATTGCCTCAGGTGTATTTTTTCCAACTAGTTGCATATGATAATTGACTATTGAAAGCTTATATAGAAAATTTTGTCTTTGATTCTTAGAATTTATCCAAATACAGAACATTTTTAGAATTGCTATGAATATGAGCACTCTGTACTTTCGAAAGAGAAGAGAGTGTATTACGTTACCACTGGCGCTTTAGCTACTTTTTGTTGCGAACTGATTTATACTTATAATATTCCTGGATTCTTAGTTGCTGTTGAATTAACTATCATTCTAGTCGCTATTCTAGTTTATCGATGGCTGGAATATAGCTTTATTTAGGCTCCAAAACATAGCTGAATGTGTTTTTTTCTGGTGAACACGAATATTTTTTCATTTAAATTGTGCATCTCTTTCGTAAGTAATTCCCTTCTGATGTCCATTCTCAAGGATAGGGGCGGGAGAATTCCCTAACAGAATTGTTTAACAACCCCAAGGAGGGCACTTTTACCAGTGTTTGCTGGGACATGAAAAGGTCTTAGAGGCGACATGGGACATGAGAAGTTAAGGGACAAGTGATATTATAACAATTTCTTAAATTCGACATGCGTCATGGGGACCTCCCCATCAAGGGCCCCAATGGAAACTGGCATGATCTCTGACTCATACGGTTTACAAAGGTTTATTGGCTTCGTGTACAGATAATAAGAAGCAACAAGCGTCATGCAGTATGACTTTGTTTTAGGGATACTGTTGTGTGTCTTGGTCAACGTATATATGACTCGCCCATACCGGTATACTGATACACTTCTCAGCGCTCTTTTTAAGTAATACTTTGTCATCTTTATCCAGTCTGACGTACATGATTGATTAAAGAGCAGGAAACCAAGCTACTTAACAAGTTTACAATTATATCCTGCGTATTCTTGTTTATGTGCTGCGCCCAGAATATTTTATGACCATTGAAGTTTGATACACGTACTAGTAGCCATTAGTTACTGAACCTGCAAAACGTAACCATGGGAACCAACTATATATTTATTGGGTAGAGCCTGTGACATTGATTAGAATATATGACAGTTAAGAGAGCAAAATATTTCGAAATTCTCGTTATAATTAACCTAAGATAGCTTAATTTTTTTTTATCCCAGAAGTTCAATCAAAAATCAAACCTTAAAATAAGGAAAATATCAGTCGATGTATTGAAAAAAAGTATCAACACATATGTGAAAAAAACCTAGAATCTCAGATGATATAAAATACTCTGCCCTATATATTGAAATATAAGAATACGTATCAGATTATGTATATACAACGTCCAGTAGTTTGCATGGAAATGCAAACAACCAACATGCATTATGACATATCCAAAGTGTACTCATTTTGTATACTACAGGTATAGCGTCAGGAACACCCCGGGGGGAATGCCTTCTACACTGAATCTAATGGGTCCGTTGGCTTCGGACAAACATGTATTGGCGCGAAGAAGGAAAACAACAGTCCCAAGTGACCTCTCCACCGTTAACACCATGACCCCTTAAGGTTATGCCACAAGGTGGAATGGCGATCGTCCGCATGGGAGGTATGCACCCTAATGGGTTGGTGCGTGTTATGCTCTTCATTCTGACCACCTTCCTCGTGTACTACTTCACTGCCAGATTCGCCCATCTCGCCAGTAAGACAAAGGAGAAGAAAATCAGGTTCAAATCTGCTGTCCAAGGCCCTGTTCCAAACATCAACTACAAACATATTGAAAATGAACATGGGATATTGCATGCGCACCGACAGGGCGTGCTATCTTTTAGTGCTGGATTTGGGAATCTCTCAAATCCCAAGGTGTTCAATACAAGGAATATTCACAGAATTGTACACTTGGACCTAAAAGGTGCACCGCCCAAGTTGGAATATCTAAGGAAAATTATTCCCCGGCTAAGAGAATGGGGCGCCACCGGGATGCTGATAGAGTACGAAGATATGTTTCCATACTGGGGTGACCTGAAAGTTCTTGCTCGCCCGAACGCGTACAACACCAGCACTATAGCTGAGATACTAAGACTCGCAGAAACCAATGAACTCAAAGTGATCCCCTTAATCCAGACTTTTGGTCACTTTGAGTTCGTCCTGAAACATGACCAATTCAAGCACATTCGCGAACATAAGGACAGAGATAAGAATCTCAACCCTGTCCATGATGACTCGTTGAGAATCGTCTCCAAAATGATTGACCAGCTCATGAGTTTGCACCCCAACGTTAAACACCTGCACATTGGGTGTGACGAGGTGCAATACCTGGGCCACTCCACAGAGTCCGTGGCCCTGATGAGGGAGAAGTTTTACGACGGGAAGGGACTCTTCCTCCACCACGTCTCCCGTGTACTGAAATACGTCAATACTAAGTACCCGCGGGTCACCGCTATCATGTGGGACGATATGATCAGGAAGATCGACAGCTACAGATTGAAGGTAACTTCTACAACCCTGTTAATTGTTTTCTCAGCCTCTTTTTATATTATATTATGTAAACTTTCTTCTCTTTCAGTGTTGGATATTAAATATTTCAATATAGTACAATTCTTCTATTTTTGTATGTCGCATATTCCTGGAAAACTCTACTCTGCTCTCTAAATATTACAGGTCACTTCTCATGTCTTTTAAATTGGTACTATCATCAGGATCCAAGAGCACAGGGAAAACAGGGAAAATGGCAACAAAAAATCCCTGACAGGGAAAACACAGGGAATTTGCTAATTTTACCAAAACACAGGGAAAACACAGGGAATTTCATTTACCAAAACACAGGGAATTTCATTTAGCAAGGTTCTGAAATTCCTGATTCTCAAAATAGTAAGGGTTTGACTTCTTGTTGTTCAGTCGTCCAAATTTTTTCTGTTTGTGAAGGCTTTTAAATTTGAACAACATACTGTATATGACACAGGGAAAATTGCTGCAGAACAGGGAAATCTAAGGGACCCTGCGTTGGGACCCTGTCTATGGTCGCACTTATCAAGGTTTTATTTGTGAAGTGATTCTTTGTATTACTTTTGGGTATAAGTATGTCTCTGCCATCAGCATAAAATATATATTTTACTCTCCATTCTTGAAGTAAATCAAAAGCACAATATCAATTTAGAGAAACGGACGGTGTGTGCTCATTCTACTTCCTAGGTTTGCATCGAATACTCTCTTGTCTAATTTGTAGTCACTTTGCGAGAACCTCACGGTAATTCAATGATCAAATCTGTTAGTTTGAATACTCAACTATGTGACATTTTATGTACCTGTGTAGAATTAACAAGAAGACACTTTGTTGAATAACGAACTAATTTTTCTTTTTTCAGCAATACAATTTTGGTAGCCTGGTAGAGCCAATGGTCTGGCTCTACTTACCCAGCGTCGAAAGGCATTTCCCATCTGCATTCTGGTCAAACTATGCTGACATCTTCAAGTCGCTGTGGACAGCTTCGGCTTTTAAAGGGGCCACGGGTCGGGACCAGTACGTAGTGGACATAGACTACCACCTGAGGAACCAGAAAAATTGGATTAAGGTCATGGAGAAGACCCACAGTAAACATTATCCTAAGATGACCTTTAAGGGCATTGCCCTTACGGGCTGGCAGAGGTATGACCACCACCTCCCCCTGTGTGAGCTGCTCCCAGTGGGAATTCCCTCCCTAGTCTCCTGCCTCCACTGCCTAGCCTTTGCTGGTTTTCCTCCCAGGGTTCACAGTATGGTCTCCCAGGTCCTCCAGTGTAAGAAGGACCTGAATCTCTCCCCTGCCACGTCCCTGGAGAACCATGCCAAGTGTATGTTCCCCGGCAGCGACATCTACGATGCGGTCTCCGAGTTGAAGATCACGCGACATCATATTGAGAACTATGCGCGACGAAAAGTGAGAGACGACAAGATGAAGGATGTTATCCGCCGAAGAGTCATGTTGCATCTTCGCTCGCTTCCTGGGATTCTCGCAGAAGCGCTTGATCAGGATGCGATTGTCGAGTTCATGGTCACTCAGGTCGTCCACGGGTCGAGTCGCTTGGCCGATGTACACCGAGAAGCCCAGTCCACTTTATATGAGATGTACCCCTGGATGAGGCCTAAAGGTCGGGTATAGGTGTTTGTGGTGTATGCTACTCTCTCTTGCCTATGTTTCACCCTCCTTGTCTACCTAGCCATAAGGCTGAGGAGACTGCATCGGACCATGTCGGAAAGACCCCGGGTAACCCTACCTTTGGCTGGACCGCGACTCCCACCAGCCCCAGTCCATGCTGCAAGACCAAAATACATGTACAGTGTGCGCCACACCTGAACATTACTGAGATATTTCGGTGCTATACACCTTAGTTACCATAAATTCTATATGACCTGAAGTGTAAATGAAGTGCCAGGTCAAAATAACCATAAAATGGTATGCAGGTGTTTCAGATTATCATTAAGGAGTGTAATATTTTCCATGTTTAAAATTATCATTAAGGAGTATAACATGTTCCAGGTAACCATAAAGGTTAATACAGTTACTTTAGATTACCATAAATGAGTAATACAGACGTTTTAGATTACTATCAAATGGTAATCCAGATGTTACAAATTATCATTTATGGTAAATATGGTTATTCCAGATTGTCAGCAAATGTATCCTTTTTATTTATTAAATATTATTAACAGGGTCATATTGGAAAATGAAAGGTGAGTTCTCACCAGCTATGTAACATTGACAGAAAGTGTAATAATATCTAGCTAGCCTTCGACAGTAAATGGTTTTCCGATATTTATCGTGGGTCGGTTTAAGGTATTTCTTTCAGTAACAAACGAGGATTATAATCTCTTGGTTTGGGCTACTAGATAATATGTATACCAGTTTATTTTAGACTGTGATATAACTTACACTGCTACTCATTCTAACATTTCGGCCTATTGGGATTTTACTTCGGGTTTTCTGTTTTTGTGCAATATTATTATTTTACACCGACACCGACATATAAAAGGTATAACACACCTAAATTTCAGTAATGATTGGGTAATATAGCAGTCCCAATTATGATATGAGATACATTGTGCAATGGGGGATGTAATTGAAATCACAAATCTGAGATCTACTAAACATGGCAAAGCTTTGCTTATTTTTCAGACGGACTTTACAAAACTTGATTTTATTCCGCTGTGACCAACTGCCAATCGCCAAAATATCTCTGGGATGAAGTATTTACTTTAGTAGAACAAACCTATAAACCCGTTCTCAAACTTTACTAGAAACTAAGAACCGCTTATAAGCCTTGCCCGTTCATCTGAACAGTTTAATTCAATCTCAACAAGTCTTGCTATGTCTGAAAATTTCAAGTTTGTTCACTTTCTATTAATCTTTTGAGTTTTTTTTTGTGGTAAATATTACATGAAAAGTTCATTTGTATAGGTATACCTACATTTTGTTTAATGGGTTTCCTCTACGGACGTGATTACTGTATTTTAAAGGTATGAACACTTTGATAGTGTGAAGTTACCAGGACCAGTAATTTTACGGTAACTTATATTATCAAATTAAATTATAAGTGCAATTAAAGAGAAGAAAAATTATTTTTTTCACATGAAGCAGGAATTTAACGAAACTACAAAAATCCCGCTTTGTATTTTTTCAAGTGAACAATTCGAATGGCAGTCAGTACTTAGCATTCTTTACGTTTCGTAAAGATATTGTTATGACCATATCAGCATTTTGTATGTCTATGTATTTATACCTTATCATACATTCTTATGCTATACTTCTTCTCCTAGCATCAATTGTTGCGCCGACCAATATAGAATTTCTTCTCTCTTTGTGTAGAATGTACATTATGATCTCATTACTGTACTTATATTAATTAGTAGGTTTTCTCAATACTACAATCATGTTGATCATAGTAATTTTCCTGATACATATTAGAAATGTTTCCATTCTTATAGAAATAGGCAATTATTGGTAAGGCAGGGCAATAGAGTAAGACTGAGTTCCATTTAGTGTGGTTAATACATTCCTCTCTCTCTCTCTGGATGTACTTTTCGGGCACTACATTTCTCGCAGTATTTGTTGATGAGAACCATGCGTACAGAAAACGGGTTATAAACATGTACTTTTCGATTTACATTATGTCATCGTTGACTTTGATCTCTAAAAACAAAGTAATAGTTGAAATTTCTCTTACTCATACGAAGACATTCTCATGTTTTCAGCGGTTATGTAGAAAGATCATTGTGCGTTTCTCATAGCCTGAAACGAGAATTGGAAATCACTTGTTTTTAACTCCTGGCACAATTCTCCGCTTGGCTTGAGCTCTGAATGCTTAAGCGCGTGGCTTACCGTTTGACAGTTCATTTAGAGAGAGTCACCTGAAAATCGCTTCATAAGACTTCATAATGAATCGAGAAAAATGCCAAACCACTGGGAAAAGGTGAAAAACCTGAGTCATTTTCGGTAATATATCTTTTGACCTTCTCCCTCTAGATTTTTCAAGTATAAAAGGGCCTTGTTGAATACAAATCTCACCAAATTTCTCAAACACACATTAAACAAAATAATAAAAATACAATTGTCAAGATTGAATGGGGTTATTTTGAATGTAAGTTCTAACATTGATATTACAAATCGTAATGGTCACTTAATGCTCAGCCCTGCCATGCTGTATAATGAGAGTTACTCATCCCGTCACACTAGTAGGGGAAGTCTGTGGGAGACGGTAGCATTCACAGAGACATCTGATCTGACCCGTTTTATTGAGATTATGGATCTTGGTCCATTGCTGAAAGAAGCATGTTGGAAGAGATGGATCTTAAGATCGCAACTTGAACCTCAATCGAAACGCATTTGAAGAAAAGAACTGATGGTTTTCTGGGATTTTTCCAGAATCCCTAGAAAATCAGTTAAACGGACTGTATAGTTGTGAGGATAGAAATATCCATAGGATACGATGCCCATAGAAAGCCAATAAACACGTACAAATAGTGGAGGTATACGTAAAAAGTTAGTGTAGTAATTCCAATGAGTGTCACAAACTAAAATGATAGTGACAGGTTTTGTGAAATGTTGTACGTAATGTTACTGTTCGTGTCGAGAGGTCCATCAATGAAGGTGCAGTAAACTAAGAGGTGGTCTTTCTGTGTTGTGTAGATTTTGTACGATGACTACTGACTTGGACTTACTATGCTTTCATCTGTCAAAAAATGTGGGCAACATTAGTCTTGTAGTAGTTACAGAAGAACAGCAGACGTATTGTATCTATTTACAGGGATGTAAGTTTTCAGATTTTTGTCGTAATTCTGATCTTCCTTTCATGCCAAATTGAAGTGGCCAAATCACTGCAAAGTGTGGTTAATTGTTTTCCAGATGACCGTCAAGGCCTGGTGAACTTTATATGGTAACAAGTGGCTTTGCCAGGATTCGAATCCACAATCTTTGGGTTTGGAGGTGAGGGTCTTAACCACTTCACCATGGAGGATGAGGCTGGAACTAAGAAATGGGGTCATGACCCAATTTGCTGGTTCCCACAGGTCCTCTTGAAAACAGTTTAACAAAACAGCAGCCAGATGGACAGGTTGGTTATGACCCATTTTGCTGGTTCTTGGTAAGTCCTGAAGAAAGATCAGTATGTAGGCAGCAACATGCGAAAGGACATCATTTTAGAAGAAGTAGGGTAATGACCACATCGTAGTTCAGTATTTTGTTGACAAAGTTTAGAATTCCGAGAAATAAATCTGAAGGGGCTCGAGGAAGTAAATGAAAGGTGATAGCCAAATAGCTATTTCCTAGCCTTTACATTCACTTCGACTTACATCCTGATTCAAGCAGCTGTTTCTGCATTGTACGGATGTCAGTCCATTTCATAACTCTTAGTGAAGTAACTGCACTACATGGCTGTTAGTGCATTGCATGGCTATTAGTGCAGTTCATGGCTGTTGGTGCATTACATGGCTGTTAATGCAGTACATGTATGTCAGTGCACTACATGGCTATTGGTGAAGTACATAGCTGTTCGTCCCTATTCGTGTATTATGTGACTATTAGTGCAGTATATGACTGTTCATGCATTACATGTTTGTTATCATATAAGTGGCTGTCAGTGCAGTATATGACTGTTAGTGCAGTACTTGGCTGTTGGTGCATTACATGGCTATAAGTGCAGGACATGGCTGTTGGTGCATTAAATAGCTGTTAGTGCAGTACAGGCTCTTAATGCAGTAAATGACTGTTGATACATTACGTCTTTGTTAGTGCAGTACATGTCAGTTAGTGTATTACATGGCTGTTACTGCATATTTGGCAGTCAGTGCATTACATGGCTATAGGAGCACTACATGGCTGTTAGTGCATTGCATGGCTGTTAGTGCATTACATGGCTTAAGTGTTATGTCTGTGTCAGTTAAGGTTGTTGTTAGTATGTCGCAAGGTTATCTGTGTTCGTGGCTGTTGGTGTGTCATATGGCACTGTATCTGAAAAAATATTTAGATATGCCAGACTTTATGTCTGACATTTATTGGTTTTGTGTCAGCCGTTTCGATGCATCCTGTCGGATGCTGTGCAAGCACAGACATGTCCAATGTTTAATGAAGATATACGTATTATATGGTATGTGGCATCCCACTGTGTGTACAATTACTATAACATTACCTATCAAGTATCAATAGAACTTGGACGTGTTCTATTGCAAAAAAGAAGTGTATTTGTAATCTAGATCTCACTTACCCCAGCCTAGTGTAGAATAAGTCATATATGAATTACTGTAATGATGCATAACCATCCCAGTTCGCTTAGTTCTACTGCAACTGTATACTAATAGCAGTTTTCAATGTTTTGTCTTTGACTTGCAGAGTCAGTTTTGGCGATCTGTTCAAGCAATGGGTTTATGGTCAATCTCTGTTAACTGTACTACTGGTGTTCAAGGGGAGAAAAAAAAGAGATTCAATTTTTAACTTTTTTATTTCTGTGATTTCAGTGTACAAGAATGTTTCAGTTTATGAAGATGGGTCAGGTTTAAAAAAAAGTCACTGATATCCATATTTGCGTTATGATTTTCCGTTACATTGTTCTAAAACATTCCCGTAAATAGAACGTCTGGGCTCTGTACCGATTTTCATGGTACATGCATACAAAATTGGAATAGAGAAAGTTTCGTCTACTTTCCCTAAATAATCTTCTGCCCAGTGTACCATCCCTGACTGAAGTACTTTTCTCCAATGTTATATAATGAAATATAAAGTATTTCAGTGCTGTTCTGATGTATCAAAGAAGTATACTTTTAGATACAAATGGTGTTTATGTGTGAGATGTTTTTTTTTCCGGGGACATAATTCTGTTAAACCACAGGTGTTGGTTGGTAAATATATGTCCATGAAAAATGCGTGCTACATTGATTTCTGTGATTCACCTAGAATACACATGTGCAATATACACCGTACTTAAAGTCCACGTGTGCTTGCAAACGTTCAGATCATTTGTGACGAGTCTTAGGTTCATGTACTGAAGTTTACATTTATTAACGTCTGCGACCGTGAAATGGTTATTTGAAGCATATATAACAATATATGTAACTGTCGTTGTAAATGTTGAGGAAATTGTTTTATGGAAATGGTCTGTGTGTACTATATTTTGAGATTTAATCAAAAGCTTAATGTTCTCGGAAGGGTAAATTCTAACATGAATAAGGGTGTTTAAGGGTTTACTTTTTTGGTAAGGCCGTAGTCCACTGTGCCAAGTTAGGATCCGTTGTTCTAAGTTGTGTTCAGCCTTCCCCATGCATGACTGTTTTGTGTATTTAGGTTCAAAACACTGACACCAGAGGGGAGTTTGAGGCGCTGGTTAGGTTTAGTGTCAGTAGAAAAGTTTGTAACGCCACAGAGTGCCATCACGTATAGAGAGATAGGTTGTGAAGGAGACAATTTACGTCCTTTTTGATAGGAAAAATGTTTTGATGCCATGATGACATTAGTAGGTGAGAAGCCTGTAGGGAAAAGCGAAGTAGTTTTAGGTCTGTGCGGGTTACAGTATAATACCATAACACACGTGCTGTTCTATGCTATTGTACGAGTTTGTACGCCCAAGTTTTGAGACTTGTGACAAAGTAGTATTTTTCCAGTGTTATTCGCTGTATTACTCGTATTCGCTTGGGTGAGTTTTCAGTTTTTCTTTGGGACGTAGGCAATTTGAATTTGGAAAAGTAAGCGGCGCTTGGTGGTTGCTCTCTGAAATATCCAAAAATCTAGATTTTTTTTTTTTTGGGAAGTCAGCCACCAATGCTGAAACATCGGCTGGAACCTAATCCTATCCTGGGGTGTCTTGTGCGAAATCGCCAGTCAGGCGAATAGTAAAAGGGCGAATACTTATCATAACGGTATACATTTATGCTGTTGTTATGCTTTTTATTGATACTCAAATAACATGACACATAAAATATACATCATAGAATTCACTCTTAAGATGTGATAAGTTCTCTTCCTCATATGTTCTGGACGAAACTCTTTTCCTCTTACATTCCAAATAACCAATAACTGCAATGATGTTATTGATGGAATTGTTTTTTGTGCAACGCATTAAGTTGTTTTGTACTCAATTTTTAATTACATATCAGTTACCGTTTTCTCAAATCTAATTCTCTTGGAACAATACAATCACAAAGGGAATCGATCGATCGTTTATTTACAGTCATGTTTTGTTTGCATTTTTTAAGATTATATTTCAATTCTTTAAAGAGAGTACACTGCCAATATTTACTTAAAAGTGATTGTACTTAACAAATGCAGCCAAATTGTAATACAAGCGATGTAGAAGAAAAATATCATATTTAATCAGACTTAGATGTTTCATATTTCTTGTATTTTAGATACATATATGTTTACACATGTATTCTCACAAACAAAAAATCAGCGAAAACTGGGTACTATTCACCTAAGACAGTATGCCAAGACCTAGCCCATTCTTAAATAGATGTTTTCCTTTTTACCATGTGGAGTTCTAAATCTTTCTATCCTTGTACATCTAAATTTTATACCAGAAAAGAAAAAATATGAGAAAATGTATTTCCCTGTGTTTATCTCAAACCTAACTTTCCAAAGAATTGTGCCATTATTATTTGTTATATGTTGTCCCAATAACAGGGAATGGTTAAATATTACTTGCGGTACCTAGATATTATACACTTATATTTGTTTCAAATTACTATTTACACAAAGATGAGTGGAACAAACATGTTGTATATCATCTGTCTAGAAAATAAAGCAAACGATATCATACCTTTTATTTCTCTCATTTTTTCCACAGATGTCATAAATATCTCCGAATGCATTTGATAAATTCTCAAAACTTTTGTAGCGCTCTTTGTTTCTTCCACTAACACTTCGTCGATCTAGAAAAATATGACAATGGGATCCTCATTTATAAATCAGACTTCTCCAATGAAAAATACCCTTTTTGAATAAAAAAAATTCCGAACTAGTATTTCAGAAAAAAGGTCGCGAGGGATGCTTTACGCTTGTTTTTCTCTGTAGCTTAAAGATGAGTCCGATTATTCAGATTCTCATTGAATAATATTTTTTCCCTAATTCTGTCTTAACTTTTGATTGTATAGTTACAACGTTTACACACAATCCTCAAATACAGTTTACTTATAACTCGGGACATTTTCTAGGTTGAATAGAAATGTGTTAAAAAAGGAATTATACAAGAGAACATACGTATAGGCAATGCTAAAATCAGATTTTACATGTTTATTGAAAACTGACAAGCGCTTCAAGGAATAACAAATAGTAGGCAGTAATGTCCATCGTCCAGCAATGAGTATTACTTATAAAATCACCGGTGATTCTCCTGTAGTATTCGGAATGCAACGTAAAACGCTAATCATACAAAACAAATCTACAGAATCGATATGGAAACACTTAACTTTACATATTTAATCATTTTGCTGGATACGACATAAGGAACCTACGAGTTCGAAAGTATCAGAGGCACTGATGACAAAATATGTTTTATGTAACATTATGCTGCACGTTTTTGTAGGTTTATATATAAGGGAGGAATAATACTCAGATATTCATCTGGGTTTCCTTTATTTACACTACTTGTTCCACTAGCTCCAAGAAATCACACCTATGTAATATCCACTTATTCTTTTTAAATTCTAAGCTCTCATCGAAACGAAAATATATAGATCTAATTCATGATAGAATTAGCCATTAAGCTGTTTTACTCTAATTTAAGACTATATCTCACGGGTCATATGCACAACATTGTCAAAACTATTAAGTTTATAAGCTGATAATATGTCCTATAATGTTTGTATCTTTAGACATACTAATCCTACTGAACATCACTCAATCTGAACTGAATGTTCGACGAAATAAAACAAATCTCTTCTGAAAATTGGTTCTTCTCTAATGCGGTAAACCTTCCCACATAGGTCTATGCAGATACTGTTTGCGACTGTCCAGTTTCCTCTAACCAGCGGAAGCAACACGACAGTGCTCTCGACTGGAACTAAAGGAGAAGCAACCATTTAAGTAACTAAAGTTTTAATGAATAGAAGAAAAATCACAAATATAATTATGCGAGGTGTCTCGTGGTTTAGAAAATGACGCAGTCCAAATTCTCATTATTTTTTCTTCCAAAAAGACCATTAGCATGGTGGAACCAGCTTAAATGGTATACACTAGTGTTTACATGCTATTTTCCATTAATTATTACCGTTGCAAAATATCCCAGCATAGCTTATTTATGATGCCTATTTACAACTATTTCTTTTGTGAATATTCAAGCATACATTTCATGTATCTAAAGTGCTATTTACAATGTTTTCTTTTCTGCTATCATCAATTAATCCAGTTTTTGCGCTCCTATATTTCCATACATCTAGCTTTTATTTACAAGAATAGCCTATGTACAAAATAAAGTAACAGTGATAAGGAAATCTTCCCCTGTTGTCATCATCACCGACTGAACATGGCCTTTAAGTCCTTCACACTTTTCGTAGAGGAAGTCTCAGGTTCAGCTCTACTCGACTGTTTTTGATCTTCATTATGAGGGGTGGCGAGTGGCTTCCTTGGGGTTCTGGGTTTGATGCCTGAACTGGCACCAGAGCTTGTACTAGAGGCATAACTCGAGGTGGAGGAGATGGAATGGCTAGGGGTGACGGCAGGTGAGGCGGATGGCGTACTGCTCTTGAAAGCGGTACGTTTTGCTGCGGTTGGTGGCTTTTTGTGACCGAATTGCGGGGAATCTTTCTTCTTGTCTCCATTGGCGGGCGCGTCCGCTCGTGCTGACTGCATGTACTTAAAAGCAATATGTCCCTCCGTCTTCATACTTTCCCTCTTGCCCCCTGGCAGTTTAGGCATGTACTTCTGCGGCGCAGTCTGATCGTACTCATCTCCAGGAAGGTCGTCGGCTGTAATCTCAGCCGGCTTGTTGCTCGGGAGCTTCAAGAAGTGTGACGGCACCCAGCCGACACCAGTCGCGCTCTGCACCAGCCACCACCCCGTTCCTGTTTTCTCTAAAACAGACACCACCTCCCCCTCTGTTAAGTCCGTCTCCCCCGAGTCCCCGCCCTTAAAGGCCGACCGTGACTCGTACTGCGGCCGGCCCTTCGTCGACTCCTTCCGGTTAAATGGGGAGACGTTGTAGTACTCGTGGCCCTCTGACTCGTCGACGTGTGTCTCTACGGGGTCACCCAGGACGATGTTCTCGTAGACGGTGCCCTCGCGCGCCTCGGCCGGGTCCTCGTCGTCGTCGCTGCTCAGTCGGACGATGCCCGGCAGGGGCGCGGGGGGTCTGATGTAGGTTTTCTGAAATGGGCAAAGTCAGTTGATTATTTGGTTATGTATAGTGCATAGTATGGCCCTAGACCCCTAAATTCGACAGGGCGACATGACCATTTTTGGGCCTTGTGACATGGGACAGGACTATTTCTTAAATTTGACAGGGCGACATGGACCTCTCTTAAATTCGACAGGGCGACATGCGACATCAGGACCGCCCCCCCCCCATCAAGGGCCCCCATAGTTAGATGGAATATGTAGAAGATTTTGTGAAGAGAGACGCGTGCGGCTTTATATTCCCAAAGTAAAAACAATTCGTTTTCAATTAAGAAATAGATCTAAGAGCAAAAAGAAAGTAGAGTTTTTTTGTAGTCCCGAAAAGATTATTTCATGTTTCTGTCGAAGGTTAAATTTGTCTTATATTATGCGCACACATAACCTTCCAATAGAAAACCTGTGTGCTTTAAGAAAACGTTAACTAAAGCCGTAGACATATATGAGATATCTATGCTAAAGCGTTTTTTTTATCCTTTCGCATAAAGGATCCGAAATGTCGACTGTTCCCCGGCACAGATGATACAGAGATTGCACTCCAGATCGATAAAAGAAAAAGTAGGAAACAAAATTGCTACCTTTTTTTCGAGAAGCAAATAGAAGAAAAGTAATCTTTAAAAATATAGCCCTGCATGAATAGGTCAAAAGGAAAACAAAAACGCTAGGAAATGTTGTGGTATTGTCCAAAATCACAAAAGCAAAAAACTAGGTAGGATAACATAAAACGAAATATTTGATTTAGTAAGATGAGGGCATTGCAATAGTTACCTTGACAGAACCAAGTCTTGGTGGGGCCCGGCTGACCCGTGGTCTCAGGGCTTTCATCTTGCCCTCCTCCGAAAAAACGGACCCTAGTCCCTCCCTCTGTCGCTGACGGCCCTCCTTCACCCGCGCCCTCATCGTGTTGATCTCCGTGTCGCTCATCATGTCGACAAAGTCGCTCTCACTGTCGCTGTCGTCGTCGTCGGGCGACTCGAAGAGGCTGAGTCGCACGTCGAGGTCGTCTCTGTCTTCTTTTGGCGTTAGTGGAGGCGTCACAGCTTTTTCCAGTGCACGCCTAGCCTGAGGAAGTAAGGTGAAGGTTTATGATTATTAAGCTTGGATTCAGTCATTAAAGTGGACACAAAATAGACATTTCATTTAAACTTACTGGGCCTATACATTATGGTAGAGTAAGCGATTTTATTGGATTTTTATAAAGTTTTAAAGGACATATAATTCAAAGGCCGTCGATAAGGTCTATGAAATGTAGTTTTGTCTAAGGTGAGAGATTGTTTCCATTAAATGCATCTTTCTCTATATCGGTGTTTGAATTATTCCAAACCAACAAATTACAAACCTCATGTACACCTATAAATAACATTTCAAAATGTTTTTTCATGAAATATCCGATTTGTTAACTCTTTTAGTATATTATACAGGGTACCAACATAAATTCCATTTTCAAATTCCCTGTGTTTCCGTGAGATTTCCCTGTCCTGTTGCAATTTTTCCCTGCGTCATATCCAGCAAATTTTTCAAATTTAAAAGCCTCTGTGTACAGACAAAATTTGGACAACCCAAAAACAAAAAGTTGAATCCTTAAAATCTTGAGAATCAGGAATTTCAGAACCTGGCCAATTGAAATTCCCTGTTTTTTTTCCCTGTTAGGGAATTATCTTTACCATTTTCCCTGTTTTCCCTTTTTGGTTGGTACCGTGTATATTGCAAAATTATTGTAGTAAATTCTGTAAACAAACCTTGCGTGAGTTGGCCTTGGCCAGGTTGACGGCGGGCGCCATGCCCTCCCGGTTGGCGTATCGTACCCGCCACCAGCCGTCCAGGTGTTTCTCCAGCACCTCCACCACCTGCCCCTTGTCCAGGTCCACCTCGTCGTCCGCGTGAGACTCGAACTCTGTTAGAGCGATGTACTTCTCCTCTGAAACGGGAAGGAAGGGACAGTTATTGTAATGTTACATATATTGCTATAAAGTGTAACATCAATTTTTTTTTTAAATAAAAAAACATAAAGTGTAATCTTGTGTGGTTGACCGGACGTTAAACTGCCCCAACAAACAAAGTTTGTACAAATGTATAGATAAAAGTGAAATTATGTTGATAGTAGGCGTATGTGTATAGGTGAAAATATGTAAATTATCGAGACTATATCCCATGATAAATACAACCAGCAAGAATTAAGAAATAATTATGAAAATACTGTTCCTCAAATATAAGTTACAGGATAGGCAAGCTAAATGATGTTAAAATTACAATAGTGGAATCTAATATAAACACTTATTAAAAATTCTTATCTCATTATAACTATATCATCATATTATGTATTTATACATCGTCATATCCGAAGACAACAACTAACATTTCATCAAATGATATTAATTGAATTATTGAATCCCTTTACTGTCTAGAAAAATAGATCTATCTGAAGACAGCCTATACAACTTTTATTAAGGAAGAAAATATTTGGGTACCTCTTCCTGATGCGATTTTAGCTGCAGGTTCATCCTCTCGCCCGTCCACCTTCTCCAGGTAGCTGAAGGGGACCCAACCATAGGACTGACCTTTGCATACGAGCCACCAGCCTGTTTAGACACAAACATAGAATAAAGCATATCAATATTTCATTGATTTATATTAGGCATCTATGTGATATAAATTGGTAACACACTTTGCAACCCTAAAGGAAATTTTGAGCTAGAGAATTGATCTAACCACAGACATTTCTATGAACGAGCAAGAAAGTACATGTGTATGTAATTTTCCATCCGGTTGAGTCACATGGATTCTATAGAAATGAAGTGGAAAAAAATGGACGAGACAGAAAAAAAATGGACTGGAATGAAAGAAAAGTGGACTGAAAGTTTTGATTTATTTTGTTCGAAAAATGATTTATTGAGTAGGACTCAAATAACAATCTTGGGACATACGTTCACCGGCAAGAACGTGAAAATCTTTTGAAGTTTAGTATCAGTTCAATAATTCCAAGAGTCACCAAAGTATGTAACATTATACAGTTATTTTGCACTACTTTTTTTTATCACATCATATCTCAGACTGCCGCTCATCCCCAAGGCAGACCCGGCTTATATATGCCACCAGAGGTCCATGCTGCGAACATTGTTACATGCAGAAGCATGAGACCCGAGAACTAAAACTGAGGGCTTGTCCGGGATTTGAACCCGGGACCTCTCGCACCCTAAGCGAGAATCATACCCCTAGACCAACAAGCCGCCGTAGGCAACGCACCTCAGAGAAAAGAAATTCCCTAAAAACTCATCTACCGTCTAGATTTTATGCTCTATTTAAGATGGCAACACCTTTCAACGTTGACCGAATCAGGATTGAGTTTTACCTAGAATTGTAAAGATTCCCAGTATCATACTTATTTTTCCACAAATATAAAAGACCCTCTATCAAGATTTTCGCAAGTGCCTTTAAATTCAAATCATGTAACACTAGTACTGTGACACAGGTCACCTTATTTATTCAAGCAAAACGTTTTGTATAAGGGCCCTTCCAGTCAAATTAATACATAAACATCAATGGTAGGGTTGTGGGGGTAAGCATTTCAGAAAAATAGGTAAACGTTTATGTACAAGCCAAGAGGGGAAAGGGAGGGGGGTTCCTACAATTTCAGATGTTTCTTTTGCATCTGGAATTAATAGAATGCCCTTAAGATTCTTTTGAATGCTCCTGATGGTATACGAACTGTTCTAAAAATAAACTACGTTTTCTTGGCCAATTTACCTTATACATAATAACAAAGATGGCATATATACTAACCTGACTCATTTCTGATGAACACCTCGAGTGAGTCGCCGGCCTTGAGCGTTATCTCGTCGGCGCCCACCTTCTCGTAGTCGGCGATGGCCACGTAGCTCTCGTTGGGCAGGGGCGTGCTGATCTCAGACGGGCCCCCCTGACCCGCCACCTCCTTACGCTGCATGCTCGCCCTGGTAGAAAATCAAAGGAGACAGTTACATTTCACCCATTACGAGAATGAATTGCTGGATTTCCCCAGGATTTCCCTCAGACTTAAATTTGTTCTAATTGATAAAGTTCAAGGAATTACCCACCTTTGAATATCAAAATTATAGAAATTAGGAAAAATATGAAAAAAGATACGGCCGGATCATGGAGTACACTCTCGGGCGGCCACGACCGGATTGGGGTCTAAAGTGATAATTTGTCCGCATAGTGAGTTTTTTTTCTGGGAATTTCCCTTATTTTTTTTGGGTTAGGTATATTCCTTTTTTGTCTATTGATATATTTAATTAGCTTTCATGATGAGGAGGCCGGTTCTGAGTATTTATAAAGGAACAGGGAATGAGGATAGGAAATCAAAATGTTAGTTGCACGTGCCCTTCAGGTGCACCATTCTTTAACTATTTTTGGCAAAAATAGAAGAATATTGATATCTAGTTCGTATGCATGGATATATAGCCTAGGTGTAGCCACTGGTTGAATTGGCTGATGTATATAGGAACACTGTTTTAGGTATTCCATCTTCTGAGAAATTGCTTTCTGAACCATTTCCAGTTATATCAACAACCATTTGACCAAGACCAGTTCTTGGCTTTCATAAGCAAAGTAGTTAAATGTAGATCTACAAAAAGCAAATAGCTGTGGGCCCCAAAACAGAACTGCACATAACTTGGGCCCTTAACCCTCAAATTTAAAATGTCAATTTCTAAAGTTCGAAATGGCGACATGGCGACATGTGCTTGACGGACAACAACATGGGTATTAAGAATATGATTAGAAATAACATCAGCTTTTCGTTATGTTCTTTTACATTGAGAACGATAAGCAGCAATGACACCCGACAATTTTGTATTTTTTAAAAGTCGATATGCGACATCGGTATACCCCCATCAAGGGCCCCATGACTTGCCTGGTGGTGGAGGCCTTGACGTCGAGGTCTGTGGGCTGGAAAAAGCGGACGATCCCCTGAGAGGAGGACACCACCGGTGGGAGGTTGATTAATACCTGCGGACAAACAAAAATATTATATGAAATCAGATTAAAGGTTATATGACATTTGAATATGTCCATTCTTATTTTGCCAGCAAAGATACATGTTAATGGACTTCTTGTAAACCGTTCAGATGAAACAGGGCCTACATGCTTTCTAACAATGCCTAGAACAACTGGATGTCAGTTTAGATTTTGTATTAATTTTGGCCATGTTAGGGTCCCCACTCAGATTTCATTTTATAATTTCTTGTTTTTTCCCTGAGATTTCCCTCTCACAGCAATTTTTCCCTCTATCGTTTCCAGCAAATTGTTCCTATCACAAAGCCTATGGTGCAGAGAAAATGTGGAAAACCAAACAACAAGTCAAGATTTTTGAGAATCAGGAATTTTAGAACCTTGGCAAATGACATTCCCTGTGTTTTCGACAGGGAGACGTCGTGATTCCCGAAATCCGACAGGGCGACATGAGGACCCCATCTATACCCCTAAGACGCTTGCATATTCCCTGGTTTATAAAATAAAATATGGAAAAAATAATTTTAAAAAAAGCAGACATACAACACACGCCCTTTTCACTACAGAACGAGAATGAAGATATGCAAAGACATTAACATCCTCTATGTTAAGCCGGATGGGCGTGTGCCTCAGAATTCTTCGCGGTGATTATGAGGTATCATATCCTATCATATGTTCACACCAGAGTGCCTGGGGACATGTTGCGTGCATGAAGAGGCATCGAGGGTTAGCCAAGAGGTGGCTGAGGTCGTCGGGCCTCACGCCATAGACCTAGATGGTTGTATTGACGGAGGCAGAGGTTGAGATTATAGAGAACTGATATATTTTCCAGATCAATACTTGCAGAACTCGTAAATGCCTAGATGATTTGCAAAAAATTGCATTGATCAGATACAATAAATCCGACTGAAATGTAGGCCTATTACCCAATATGTATGTTACATCTATTTGTCATCTATAACAGATGCAGGCATATAATCAATACCAATAATAGTTCGTGGAAATTGAATAACAGCCAAGTTCAAAGCTCAACAGGGTTTTAGGGTGACTTCCCGCTCGAGCAGGAACACCTCAAATTTTACCTGACCAACCGAGCTAGACATGGTAGTGCACGTGAAAGTGCTTTTTCTAAATTAAATTGGCAGACTAAAGGATTTCATCAACACTGTCACTTGCCCATTAGACAAAATGTATGTATGCGAAGTTGTTGAAATAAAAAAAAAACACTTTGACCTACAAAGATCTGAAAGGACTTTAGCGTACCAATACTTACTCTATGATGATATAAAGAAAACAGGTCACAAGTCAGTGTTCGCCTGAACAATTTTCACACCCAAACGCTTTTTAAAATGAATGATAAATGTGCATGAATAATGCCCACCGAAGCGATTTTCTGACTTGAGCAAAAAAACGAAGAATCGGATATCATTGTTTTCTAAAAAACTTTGCTCCAGAAATGGGAAGAAAATGCAATCTCTACAATTTTTTAAGAAATGGAATCCGCCTTATTTTGATGTTAACATCCACTAACTAGTACCTGATTAAGTATTGTCTGTAACTATTTCAAGTCACTGTTCATGGTGGTCTTGCATATATTTCACTTTTCTTTTTATGAATTTGACAACAAACTTATTTATGTCAAGATTGGTAAGTGACATAATCCGTCGCCTAATATTGCTTAGTCGTATATCCAGCTCTTTGTCCAAATCCTTTTTGTTCCTAGGATGTTTTAAGCTGATACCACTAGATATATACCGTTCTTCTGTTCAGTCCCTGTGGGTCTTAGGATTTATTTGAAAGCCGAACATAAACAAGGCACAACAAGAGTTCTTGAATAGAGATCTGTGATAAGATCTTAACATCTTATATAGTAAACTACTTTTACTGAACGATGTGTGAACAACAACAGTTACTGATACAATAGTATCTGACAATAATATCAAAGAACAAACTAATATATATCAACTAATTGATTATCATGTTACGTTTTGCAATAACAAAAATAAATTAGTCATGCCCACCACTTTCCAAATGTGCTACGTGCTGTTGATATAAACTTTATCCGCTTTATCCAGCTCCATTATGTGTGATCCTTAAGTGCCAACTAGCTCACACCAAAATACCCCCGGCGACAGACTCTGGACCTGCAGGTGGTCGTCGTGATCAAATAGGAGTATGTAACCATATACAGCCAACCACTCGGCACCCTCACGTTGGCTGTTTTATTTTTAGTTTTGCCAGACACGACCCATCCCAGATCCCTCCCTCCCACCTGCATGTCACAGCTATGATGTATACCTGCACAAAGGTGTTTTCTAGGGCAATATTGGTGCTCCCTGCACTCAAGTTTTACTGCAATATGGATCCTTGGATCTTCTCTTGCCGTAACCCTTTGACCCTAGTTTACCTATTGAGCCTTATATTTATACACACTCCCCTTCCTGACATCCCCCCATTGGCCTGTACTCCCTTTTGGAGCCCTGGATCTTCCCTTGCCCTAATCACTTGACCCTAGTATACCTATTGGCCCCTTCATTCATACACACAGTCCCGCACCCCCCTGACATCCTTCTATGGGCCTGTACTCCAATGTGGAGCCTTGGATCTTCCCTTGCCCTTACCCTAACCGGTTGACCCTTCATTGATACATACACTCCCCATTCATCCTCCTATGGGGTTGTGCTCCGAAGAGGATCCTTGGATTTACCCTTGCCCTAACCCATCGACCCCTCCATTCATACATATGCTCCCCTGACATCCTCCCATGGGCTTGTACTCCAATGTGGATCCCTGGATCTTCCCTTGCCCTCACCCCTTGACCCTAGTTTGCCTATAAAGCTCTACATTTATACACACTCCTCTGGCATCCTCCCATGGGCTTGTGCTCCAATGTGGATCCCTGGATCTTCCCTTGCCCTAACCCTTTGACCCTAGTTTGCCTATTGAGCTCTACATTTATACACACTCCCCTGACATCCTCCCATGGGCCTGTGCTCCAATGTGGATCCCTGGATCTTCCCTTGCCCTAACCCTTTGACCTTAATGTACCCATTGACTCCTATTTATATGTGCAATCCCTGTACATCCTCCTGTGTCCCCCCTTTCAAAAAAGACCCCATCGACCATCAATGACATATTGGGGTCATTGCACTACTATTTGACTCCTTCCAGGACCACTCCCATCTCCACCTTCAAAAACACGATACGTCTTCGTCTAACGCCTTTCTGACTGCACTATAACCCTGGGGAGCGAAGAACCGATATTTATGGCTCTCAGCGTCAATTCTTTGTTAAAAAACAAGTGAACCATGAGACTTTAATTTACTTTGCATGTATTTCCCACAAGTGGAATAACAGGTGATCTTCCATTTTGGGAGTAAAATCCCCAAAGCAGGTGAACTGAAACCTTCCCTTTCTACTCTTTTTCCATCTACAAACTTTGCATCGTGACTCTGCTAAACTTAGCAAACCACATGATTAGCTAGGTCTCTGTATCCCTCCCTCTATATTTACAATCCGACTTGAAATGAATTTTTAAAAACCTACCATGGCAATAGTGCAAATAAGAGATTAAATAGATGAATTTGAGCAGACCTTCCAAAATACACCTTTAATATTTACGCTGTTTCTGGGGGGAAACCTGTTAAACAATTATAGACATGAAAGTGTACCATCTGGTTCTAAGATAAAATTGTCACGGTAAATACCGAATACGATAAGTATTTGGCTTCTATGTTTACTTTAAATTCTCTTTAAATAATAACTTGCGTACTTTTTATTACGCTCTTCCTGATTACAGGGAAACCCATCCTAAGTGTTTGCAAACAGGCTTTTCTAATGACAATTATATCTATACAGAAATGTCACTGACATGCCCATGTAGCTCGATTTATACCACAAAGTTAAAGAAACAACACATGGTTAAAGAAACAACTTCCCCAACTACCATGGCAGTACTAATTTATTTTCTTATTAACATAGAAACTTTAGGAAATCTCTAGATCAGTAATGCCTTTCTCAATCAGAAATATATTTCTTGAAGGGGAGTGTTACTGACCTTCCAATAACTTCTACCTTACTACTGCTACCTTACTAATTATCTATCATTTACTGAAATTATCATAACCCCTGGCTCTTCCGAGGGCCATTGCAACAATATCATTTCAATTTGGCTAGACACAACTATATCCAAACAAAACCTCGTATATGCCTCAAGAAGACCACATACGTTATAAGGTTTTTCCATCTAATTTCTGACCGCCTAGCCCTCCCGCGACCCTCATGATCCAACACACGTCTTGCTCCTGGGCCTGGATCCCCGCAGTGCCCTCTGACTCATCGGATCCCACCATGTACAAGGTTAAAGCCTGTGATCCACGACGCGATAAAACACCAACAGATTTTTTCCCCATGCATTTTTCAATAACTTAAGAATACATATTCAAATTCAACATATCCCTTGTTCACATAATTCTTGGGTAAAAGCTGTGAAGAAATAGCATGTCCTACAAGAATAATCTTTATTTGTCAAAACGATTTCTGAAATCGGTTCAAAATCGGGCCATAATCGCGTCGTGGATCACCGCCTTATGGGCTCTGTATACAAAGGGTGGTGGTTGTTTGCCAACAGTCGTGTTGTGGTCAGGTGTCTGTTCTGACGGGTACTGGTACTAACGTACCCCTTCTTCTTTACATAATTACAGGTATAAATATAGTGCCTTAACATAGGCCAATTTGATGAGTCACATTCTCCAGGTAGTATACATAAATAGTGGTGCATTGCATTACCTTAAATGGTTTGGTTCTGGGAGGCCCTTTAAGAATGAAAGGCTCTTGATTATTCGCTGATCCTCATGAATACAAGGGCGATCGGATCATGTATGGGGGCTGAATCTTGCCTAAACTCTTTGTCAACCAGAAAAAGAGATCTTCATATCAAACTTTGGATGTTGATGTCCCCATAGTATATAGTGCGCAGTCCAAACATTAAGGAATGCAATCTTGCACACACTTCAATTATTGATATCTACCATTCGACATTTATTTTTCAATAAATAAGTGATATTTTAGGTCGAAATTTTTAGGATCATTAAATGTTGTTAAAGAATCTCGACCAACTTATGCCTATCATTTCCAACCATATTGTTACACGAACACAGCTATTCTTTTCTTTAGCTTTAATTGCAAAAGATTAATGCCTCAAAATGAAATGAAACAAATGTACCAATTCTGAATGACCGACATTCTTCCGAAGAAGAATACATCACTTTTACAAAGACAAAATACCACCCTTCAAATATATCATGGCACTTAATTGAGACATACAAAACTATTATAATTATAGTATTAATCTTTTTCTATGTATTTGACACTAGGCGTATTTATGATATAATTATGGATATAAAAAAATCATTAATAATTATTAACGGTTTACCGATCTAGGTTTAGTCAGACTAGGTTTGAACTACATGTACTCACCTTACAATACTCGTCCAAAAGTTGAAGCCTCCTTAGTGCTACCTTCTGAATATTATCCCGACCTAGAAAAACCCGTCCTGCAAAAGTAGAACGACAATTAGATTAACATTTGGCTATACGTTAATACAATGTGGTTCGGCAGTTCCCAGCGGACCTGGACCCCACCCATCGGGTGTTCAGCAGGTGATGTGGGGATGCTGTGGGCGTTTAACAGGTGAGGGGTGGGATCTACCTGAGCCTCATGTAACACGCACCTGTGGAATCGATCACCTGGCTACCTGTGACCATGTGCAGCTATTCAGTTGAAAATGATTAAAGCAGGATGATTTGAACCCAGATTGTTTTAAACGCAATTGGGGTTTGTCAGATAAAAACTGCTCCCATTATCTGTGTACATATGTAGCAGGGTTGGAGATTAACGTCAGTCTCTCCGTCATTTGTTGAAACATTTCAGACGTTTTCCCTCTCTTTTGGCGACAAGGCAATGTTTTTGGGAAAAGTAAATCTTCAGAGTTGGCTGACATTTTTCGGAAACAGATAACATACATTCAAAGAGTCTTGTCATTTCGGATGGCTAATAAGAAAATCAATTCCAACCCCATATTGTGAAATTGTTTATTATTGTTTAAAGTTTCTCAAGGTAACAAGTATTATTTCCAGAAATCCCCGGGAATTTCCCTACTTCCTTAGAATATTAGATCAGTGTTTAGCAGTGCAAGCTTTTGAAGTGAACCAGGTAGCCAGGCAACAGCATTCTAGTGATTGTTGCTGCTAGTTATTTGGAAGTGCAGTGGATGTGAAAAACTGTCGGAAAATTATAAAATTTTTAACCAAAATGTCCGTTTTAGGCTATAGCGTGCAAAAGATGATATGATATTTCGATTGTATTATGCATTATGCCTTCTGCAATTAAAGATTTGTAAATGCAGCACATAGAAAAGATGCAAAATATGTCATACGCTTTTACGTCATAAGAGACATTTAATGTTTTTTTCTTTTTTAAAACTCATAGCGTTTTAAAAGTTCTGAACACACTTTAATAAACAAATTAATTTGTAGCTTGCAAAATATCATCATGTAAGTGCAGTCACCTGTCCTCTAAATGTGTGTAAACATAACAGCGGGACGGTCTAGATCTCTTTAAAACAGGGTTAATAACGAGGGCAGGAATGTGAAGGAAAGTTGCCAACTCTTACCGCGATAAACAAAGGTAGGGTTGTGTCTACACAGTATAAAACGGTGTTTCCCCGCGGTAATTGCATAGTTCAAACAGTCCTTCCCTGGCTAAGTCATCCAAACCCCCTAGGCCTAACCACCGGCAGAGAGCGGCATCCATCGGTTTAGAAAGTGTCCACAAAATGTTCTTCTTTTAATATAAGCAATGATGTAAGTTTAACTATGGTGGCCCAGCAATGACTCAGCGGAGACTAGCGTGAATCTTTGGCATGTAAATAACTGTGGTTAACAAGAGTAATTAGAAGGGGTTAGGTGGATGTTCTACATCTAAATTATCTGGTAACACGTAATGCTTCCTAACAGAAGTCATACTACGATGGATTTTAATCTCTTTGTGTCAGAAAAAATAGGGTAGGTTATCGACTCCTGGTAATTATTTTTTATACGCAGGGAAGGTCGGGATACCTGAAAGCAACTCTTAATTGTCCTAATAATTTATCATATAATGAATGAAGCATGATTCAATTTCAAACATGAGCAATTATAATTCCAAAATAATTTACTTCTATGGAGAAAGTCCCCTATCAATTCATGTAATGTTATGCACTAACAGGTGGCTGTAATCATGTTTTATATCGAATGGCCCAGAATATTAAAACCGTTCTGGTGCTGACTAATGCCCCCGATACGACCCGTTCCAGCTGGACAACACTGCTATTGATCTATCGGTGACATGAGCACTGGAGGGGTTAAAAGCTTGGCTTTCAATGGATGTGCAGAAATGGCTTTAGATGGACGTTTTAGTATTGGTGTGTATGTTAATGGGCAGGCATGTGATGTGAGACCTGTAACTGAATACATTTTAAAATGTTACTGACATATTTCATTATAGATGGCATGCCGCATGCTATTGCTTTGGGTTAAAAGAAATTTGATGTATACATTCACGCATGGGAGATCACGAAAGGGGCGAAGTAAAAACGGAAGTGTATTTCATAATATCAATATTTTTGTTTATCAAAGAAAAAAAGTAAAATGTTAGGTTTCCCAAGGATTTATATTGTATTTGACACTTTTGCTTGTCCTTCGCTCCTAACTAAATGTCTGAACCGTATTCGATGTTTCTTGCTGTTACGTTCTACCTGTGCTGTGCTCGTGCATGGTCATGCAATTGTCGGAGTTTTCCATTCAGAACTCAATGACTCACTCTATCAAAACGTATGCGCCTACCGCCAACTTTCAATCATCGTGGGAAAAGGGCCAAATACCAGTTCATTAAGCTTTTACGTTCTATGCGATCTGTCATTATAACACAGGCACCAGTTTAAATGCCATTCCATACACGTTTAAGGGCAAGGCGTTTTCATATCCAGTTTTTAATAGCACTTTTTTAAAAAATATTTTTTATTAGTAATTCACTTCAGAGTTGCCCCTGGTTTTCGGTGATATTACAATGAGTATACATTGTATAGTACATAAAGATTTTAAGTGTAAATCATAACTATATACATCAAGATCAATACATACATTTTTCTCTATTATTCCCTTCTTCTTGATATTAAGTCAAATTTAAAGTGTCCTTGAACGGCCGGGATATGAAGTTCCACTAACAAAGTACTTTCAATATTTTGCTATATTATATTATAGGAACGACAATGTTCTTTGAACAAAAGATGATTTATAAATGCCCGAAAAAGATTGATTATCATAATTTAAATATCTTATCATAATAGTAATCAAAAACTCACCCGGTAAGTCAGGTATAGCTTGGCCATTCCAGCGTAGCTCCTGGTTATTCTTAAATTTCCCTTGCAATTGACTCTGCGGAAAAAAAGTTTTTCAATGAATAATAGTGATAATTCTATGAGAATATAAGGTAAAACGCTGGTTCAAAAGCAAAAACTTAATCATGCTCTCATAAGTTTCAATGTATGTTATATAAGTTACTTTGAAACGTCCAAGAACGAACGGGAAAAACTAGTCCAAGGGCGTTTTGCCAAAGGGAGGAGGAATTCCTGGCCCGTCCAAATCCTCGTGTGTCTAGATACTGGCCTAATTCAACTCTCTGCCAAATAAAGCGTACACATAGTTGTGTGGAAAAAGGGAGGCAAAACGGGGAAGTTACAGCATGCAATCGATTGTACTCGGTAAAACCATGTCTAAAAAAGGCTATTTCTTTTTCCATCTAAATGATAATTTGATACGTTACTAAAGATTCTCCTTCACCTTATAAGTGACGAAACATTGTTTTTTAAACTTATCAATTTCATCAGCTCTTTTTGGATCTGGATGTCTACTTCTCTACTTTAGATGTATTGACGTCAAGTAGGGGGAAGATTGTATCCATCCTTGCATGGCGACACATATATATAGGGTGGACGCAGAGGTTATTTCTCAGGTCAGGTATCTTATGTATAGGGATGTTTAAAAATTGGATCCTTGGCCTTGTAGGCCAATATTTGCCAGTCATGCTCTAACTTCCAAACAATCTTATTGAAGCAGTATATACACATACATCTATAGGTGTTGGGTCTGGAAAATATTAGTACTGACGCAATTCGATAGTTAACGTTAGCATAGATCTGTATGGTATATCTCAACTTTCTCCTCAAATTTGAAACACAATCTGATTAATCAAAGACCAAATATTAACACTTAAATATGGCAATAATAATATCATGGCCATATGAGCAAATCTCTGATGCTTCAATTTTGAAAATAGTAATAATTAATGGTAAACATCAGATAGATATAGATAATATTTCTAAAGTTTTATCAAAATAATATGTAGATCTAAGCACTAAGGCCTACATAGGTTAATAGTTTATCCTTGTAACTGTAGCATAGGCATGTCCGTCAACACTATAAACCTATACCCCAAATCCTAAATACTTCTTTCTGAAACAAACATTTTGTAGGGTGTAATAGGTAAAGCTAGTTCATAGATACTTACATGGAATCTCTGGAAGTCGCCGTAGGTCCTGTGAACCACGCTGACGGTGCCACTGGACCAGGACACGTACACGACGTACACCTGGAACCAAGGTTTAGACTGATTATCATGTCCATATTTGGCAGGAAGCGCCCACAAAGCCAACTAATAAGAAAGTCTAAACGTGGAAAGCGGCAATAGGCCCATTCTCGAGTCCGCAATTTTAAAAGGGATTGTTATGGAAGCCGTAAACGGAAATGACTTGATGAATTATTTTCAAATTAGATATAAAAAATTCGAATTGTTATGAGTCACTGTGGGCGACTATGTCCTTATTAACAAAACAGAAAGGTGAAATATTGAATAACCTATGCCTATTCATCCTGAGGGAATAGGATGCTTAACTTTTGAATTCAAAACTCTATAGACTAAGTCAATATTGATGTAACATTTCCAGTGCCAGTGGGTGATTTGTACGAGGCGCGGGCAGATGCACACCCCTTCTTTTTACTGGTATTCATCTTCGCGTTTTTGAATGTCAAACTCGGCCCAAAATCAAGAAAGGTAAGCACTAAGATTTAAAAGCCTGTGAAAAGGCGACCCTTTAGATCCCTTTAGGCCTAGCCGACCCTTTTTCAAAATTGTAGCTCGGTCATTGCACTCGATTATCTTTAGTCATGGTGATATGATGGATGAGAGGAAGGTGCCTAGAAGGTAGCATTTAGGGATGTAACACAACACATGATCATGATGCAGGCTCCTATTGCGCGAAACTTGATCTAAACCAGGGCCCGACGGCTCGTAGCTCCGTAGGTTGATTAGAACAGTCTGTCATGATTATCTAACTGTCCTTAATCATCAAGTTAATTTACCTCATGAGGTAGATTAAATATTTGGTCGCTAATCATGATTAAGGGGGATCTGATTAAGGTTAAACCAATGAGATTGCTTGTCTCATATGCTGTAGGGGGAGTTACGAGCCGTTTCTGTTGATCATGATTAGCACTAATTACCTAACTTAATCACGGACGTTCGACGTAATTAAGACTACTACGAGCCGTCGGGCCCTGATCTAGGTGCATCGATCTCGATACCTGAATAAAAACTGATAGCACTCGATGTATACAAAATAATAAATACTGAACGTTACAGTGCTTGCATGGGGATAGTAAAAATACGTCCCACCAATGCCAAGGTAATCTTTTATAAAAACCGCCCTGTCCAATCCAAACTCCCACGACAGCGGCCATACCTTTAGGACAGAAGGTCCTTGCACAAGTCCTAGATTCCTCACAAGGTAATATCCACATTGACTAAGATCCTGGTATGTTTTAGAAGATCCCACAAAATGTTCTGTCGTCTGTCAGCACGCGTTTACTGTTTATGTTGTGGTGTTCTCTCGATGGACGCGGCCATCCCTGACGGACCGGCGGCGCCACGTTGTGGCGGGAAAATCACCTTTAACTCAGTAAAATTAGACCTTTCATGACCTACATAGCTCTGTCATAATACCTTGATCAGCCAGCGGACTTGGACGTAACTACAGTCTAAGTCAAATGTCGTCTGCTCCGCTCCGCTGGTGCCCGCTGGTAGCAATGCTTTACGGCAATATGAGCTTTGGTGTAGTGTTAGCACCCGGGTACAAGCGAAATGGTATGGAACACACGGTCCAAAGACGGGGATGAAGAGAACGTAAACTCCCTCATTCTATCACCTCTTCAGACTGCTTAATTACTCTACAGGTATTGATCGTCTGTTGAACGTCTTTTGTATTTTACTCTTGAATTACTTATACTTTGGTGACATGAGAACGTGGTTTACTTTTTAAGTGGATCATGTCAGTGTGGCTCTGTGGGGCGCCTGGAACCATTGTTGATTTCATCTACCAGAATGACAATATAATTATGGTTAATTGTAGGTCTGTCCATATCGTGAATATGATTAGTAGACAGAAATTGATTGGTCCGTATTTGAAAGGTATCCATAGGTGGTATAGGTGAGTCGGCCTACTGAACTTTTCTGGTTATGCATTCAGGACTATTAGTCCTAAGGGTGGATACTGGGATTTGGAAGGGGGGGGGGGGGGGGCGTGCCGCAGAAACATTTCCACAGAAGTTTTTGATAAAGGTTTTCCAGGTTTTCATATTTTGGCCTAAATGGGGGTGTGGGTGGCGTCGTGGGGACATTTCGCAAGAATTTGATGAGCAATAATGGACTCGGGCAAGGTTGTCTAAGTGGAATTTTTGCCCATAGATCTATGTTTCCAATAGGGCTAATTTGAATAGGTAAAGGGGTTGCGGGCAGTGTAAAGAGGTGCCTTTCAATATTTTCTTACTTTCTTAGATTTCGGAAGGAAAGGTGGAACTTTAAACAAAAGGCCGGTGGGGGCAGACCGGCCTTGCCCCCTCCCCCTACCCTGTTAAATCATGGTTGTGGGCCCCCCTCCCCCGTACATTCATGTTTGTGCCCCCTCCCCCTTTCAATTCTGGATCCGCCCCTGAGGACTACTACTTTATATACGATAGGATTGTCATTGGATTAAACAATCAACCCAGATAACTTTCATAAACAATATCATGATTAGATCTAGGGCCTATAATGAAAACATAATGAAAAGAACCTTTACAATAAAGTGGTATAATCCGATTTTAGGCTCTTTAAAAAGAATGTATGCCTATTATTCATTTTGTGATCTGTGAAAATAAATGTTAATGCCTTTTAGAGATTCCATGTGGGGATTTATCTTTCCGTTTGGTTATAAGATGTGCTAATTCCTGATATGGTAGGTATTTTGAGTGTTATCACGAATGATTGACCATTTCTGTTTTATGACCATTTAAAAGAAATATAGAAGATTTTTGTATTCTTCATAAATGGCTGTGAAATGATGAAAAAGTCACCCTTTCTTAGCGTATGGGTCTATAGTAAGCATACTGGGAACTGCCGGAATACTAGAATTATGAATTTTTCATAAGGGGTTTTACTGTGACTTGTGTCAGAAATAGAAGGGCATCAACTCTGCTCGTCACGACTTCCTGCAATCAAGGGCCATGTGCCTGATGTATGGGGACTCCATGTCGACTCAATGCCAGCAGACTAGGCTTTGACAGTGTTTTGGTATAAAAAAAAGACCCGAAGTTGGCCGTCTAAAACACACCCAATTCACCAATTCTTAGAAGAAAACTAAACATGTCGTCCCGCTTTTGAGCAGGCAAAGCCGTCTCATAAGGTCCTCCAACTGGCACCTTACAGTTAGAGGTAAAAAACATTATTTGTGAAGACTGAATGCTTTGTGAATGCAAAATGCGGCTTGGGAAAGGATGGTCCCATTCATTGCCAAAGAGTGGTTTGTGTGTGTTAATCTCAACTTTAAAAGCATGTGTGATAACCAGATAGAAAGGCTATCTATAACTGATGAGTATTATGTGTATGTATGCATGTATATATATGCTAATTGCCATGTGGCATTGGTTGTACCCTCATTTAAACCATTTAGATCCAAGAGGAATATTTGTTCTGTAGTTAGTAGAAAAATAATTGAAATTACACAAAATATGGTCAATATCAAGAAGCTGTATATAATTTCTACTTAATATCGTTAAAAAAAGATCAAATTGTTATTAAACAGAATTCTGTGACTGCACAGGTTATGGTTTCATTTATGAAATCTCTCCGATTAAAGACTTTAAGGATGTTAGCTATGGTCATGAAAGTACACATGCAATGAATAATCCACTGTACTGACGCGGGTGGCCAGTCCATGTTTGGGCAGCATGACGTGAGCTTAGAAGCGCACGTGTAAGCCAATGTTTCACTTTGACAGTAAGTGTAATGGGGGAGGAGTTAAGGTGTGACGTACCACCACATAATAATGTGTTCCGCTCTTAGCTAGCCAGAGTAGCTGCAAGCACTGTGTGAGTAAACATCCTGTGAAGGTTGGACCTTTAATCTGCAGTCTAGGTTCTGGAGAGAGGCATATAGAAATTGTGTTAGAGCGCGGAGCGTTGACTGAATGTGTTTGAGGGAACTCTAACCTCGGGACTGATCATGGTCAATCGAGTTCTTGTCACGGAACGACTAGACATTGGATAATAAACAACAAATCCTTTCACAACGAGTGTTCACGTCTTACATGATAAGGGAACTATAATTATGTATTGGACGAACGCAGTCGACGAGGAGGGAGACTGCGAATGGAGCTAGTTATTATCTATACAACATAACAACATAAACACGCATTAACTTTAAACGGATAATTAAACCTCTATAGTTCACCACCTTATCAAGCAAGGAACCTTTAAATTCTATTAGGGATATATTATTTTAATTGTTGATTACCTAGATAAAATATGTTCTGCGGATACATAGTGCAAAATAGATAACAATTGTATAGTTATGATATTAAGAAGGCTCTATCATGTTTTAATGACAGTTTTCTTAAATCTTATCTTATAAGATTAAAGGCTGAAGTTACGTTGGGATATGAAAACGCACCCTCTCCAATTACCTTAAAGAAGGTGGATACACACTAGGTTAGCCAGAAAACGATGGAGGCATAACAATCAAGAGCAATGAGTTTGATTGCGACTGGAATTATTCCATCGCGGATCTGCTATTGGTTCTCTGGCCCTTTACTATTGTCAAGGCTTGTCTTTCATTGTCATTGATTGCTATCTATATATATCTCCTTAATACATTTCTTTTTGTCTAACAAGAACGTAGCTGTGTAAGCCTCAGTTTTAACAACAGTTTTACAGTCTGTTAGGCTGTGCTAGAGTTCTAGAGCTAACAAGAACGGTACATACAAACCACCCGTACTTTGTAGCCAAGTTAAATACTTTGTTAAATTCAATCAGTAGGCCTATAATATGATTGGAAACAACCGAATAATATCGACGAGTTTTGGCAAAACGATCTACCATCAAACCCCTAATTTAAACCGACCCCTTCTTTAAGCCGCACCCTGACTTTACAGTTTACCTTTTGGCATTTTTTCCATCATATTTTTTCCGAGATCCCGTTGTATCCAAGGTTGTATAAAACCCTATTTTAAACCGCACGTTGAAAGTTGAGACCTTATTAGACTTAACTTCTGAAACTAACTTTTTTTAAGCCGTGGCTTAAATTAAGGGGTTTTACGGTAATACAAAAAGGTCAACTGAAATTAAATTGAATGAAGTGTCGTGAAGGCTGCTCAAGACGGAACTGTTTACATTTGAATGTGAGAACGGTGGCCAATCCATTTGATGCCTATCCGGTGAAGTGCCCTTTCTGTATGAGTGCACCCCCAATTGTTGCTGCAATCATTACTCACAGCTCATTGAGTGCGCGAACCCGGTCATGGAAAGTAAGATTGTATAATGTATTTCTTATTTATCTCGTTACACTGTTTCACATAACCTTTAATCTCCAAAAGTAGAGTATACTCACTTACTATGCCCGCACTAACACAGAAATATGACGAAAAACATGTCCATTGACATATTATTTTGGATCCCTAACCTTTGACCTGCCACTCACTGAAAGGGTGTACTTTTGTATAGCCTATACAACACTCAATCTATTTTATGAACTACCTCGTTGAATCTGTAACATAGGCAAACTTCAATATCATACAATGAATACTTAGATATTTTGAGGTTCCTTATCTTCCTTCTCTCAGGTTTCTAGTATTTGTATCAACTGAGGAATCTGTAGGGTTCTCCATGAAACTGTATTTTACGATGCCTCTTATTGTTTTGAACTATGAATATTTCCGTTGATTTTGTGCTTTCAGCCTATAAATAGGCCAAGGGGAAAGAACTTGTGTGTTCTTGAGACAGACATGCTGCTCCTGGTCAAGTATGGAGGCAGGTAAGCTCATACATTGTATTTCTTCAAATAAGGTAAAACATTATGTTTAAGATATAAATATTTAGGTGTAGATTACATTTATGCTATTACAATGTCTCTGGATCAATTGTAAATCATGAGCTGTAGTACCGTCTATCGCCACATGGTGGCCGAATGAATACCCAGAATTACAGTCACTGTGCACTGTAACGCCCCCTAGCGTGATTATGCAGAACTACTAGCGATGGCAGAGAGACCTCTTCCGACCAGTTTGTAACCAAGTTCATGGAATTAGGCGCACCCACCTGGTGCATTTAGCATTAAAGGTCTAAGCCTACATGTTGCAGCGCAGGTACTGAAGTTTAAGAGGTAGCATTAAATCCTACAGTCTTTATAATTTTGTAAAACAAATAACACTGATCTTGTTACTGGAGCCTAAAAAACTGATTCTTCAGTTTCAGGATCGGTAGTTAATTAAAATCAGACAGGGTCCCAACAACATAGGGTAAACAGGGAAAGTGGCAAAAGAAATTCCCTGACAACTAAACACGGGGAATTTGCAACTTTTTCCAAAACACATGGGAATTTCATTTGGCCAGATTCAGAAATTCTGGATTCTCAAAATATTAGGGATTTGAAAATACAATTTGCGTTGGGACGCTGATTAGAAGCATGAGGTTTACTATTCAGTTGTGGCATAAAGACACAAATGTGTAGATAGAAGATGGAAGGTGTTTTAACTGTATTATGAATTTTATTGTTCTCTGTCTCTAGTCATATTTATGGAATTTATATATCGTTACTGACTCACCCTGTGCTCCCGACAGGGTCATCAAAGGCCGGGTGTGTGGTGTCCTTTCTATGGGACACTGCACACAAAAGACCCCTTGCCACTCTTCGCAACGAGTAGGGTATTGCACCCGGTGGCGGGTTTCTCCTAAACCATATCATATATTCAGTCACCGCCCTTGTGGCGTAAAATAAGCTGAAAAGTATTACCTTGTGCAGTCTGGAAAGAACCCATAAGGGTTGGCCGGACGTTAAACTACCCCAACAAACAAACAAACAAACGTTACTGATGTGAATGCCAACTTTGTTTTTATGCTATATCTTTGAATAGTTTACATTGACAAAATAATATACTTGGTTGCTATCACTGTATCTAAATACATGTCAGTGATAACCTCTACTCAGAGGAGGCTATTTTGGTCTGCTTTTTGAGATTCGCACACGGCCCACCTTTGTATTCCCACGGTGTTGTGTGACACAACCGCAAAAATTCACCCTCAATTGTTGGAAAGTTTCAAAATGTTGAAACGTAGTTCACTGAATGGATAGGCATTTACGACCAATTATAGCACAAAAATTAGACTTTTGGCATAGGCCTTAGTCTTATTTTACGCCATGGTAATTTCTTTTGTTGTTATTTGCCCTGACCTGAAGTTGTTCCATCTGATGTGTGTTATGAGCCAAGATTGTTACATTATCTCGAATCGCAATGTATTTTCTTGTGTATCTTCCAAGGATCACGATTTTAATGTATCTTTTTGTGTTGGCAACTGGGCCTATTGGATATGCTGTTAACGCTGTTTACGTGTATTCATAAACATTATACCCTGATATACGATCGATCGCCCTTTTATACTCACTGTTCAAAATAGCGTTGTATATGGGCCGTCTTCGAGATAGTTTCTGATAACATAATGCGCGTCCGAAAAATAAGGGGACGGATACAAATGTAGTTTTTGGCTCTATGTACTCATAGTATATACATATAGATATTGTATTCCTATTCCTTGTGTGACGCGTTTCCGACACATCAACATCTCTTTTTGCTGCAAATAGGATACACCGATATTTATTCAAGCCACTACCTCTATACGATACGTAAACAGCACTTCTTTTTTCATAGCCCAAGTTCCGGGTGCCGTATCTAATCATATCTGTACGAAACCGGCAATTTAGTTTCCGACCCATTTCGCACACACATCAGAGAAGAATAGAAATTGGGATACGTTTGTTGCTAAAACAGGGAAGCTATACGCGCTTGCAGCGAAGTGTGTTATTTAAACCGTTGATGATCTAATGGTCATCACATGATGGATGTCATAGACAGTTTTTGTACTATCAAAATAGTTGCTATTTTTGGAAATAGCAGAGGCGGGTAACATATATGTATATAATAGAAATGATCAAATATAATAAATATAAGACATACAAATAAGAAAATAAGACAGTAATATTCATGTTTTAATGAGAATGTTTACACAAAAATTATTAAGAAAACTGACCTGTGTCAAAAATGATTCTCAATGGTCAATAAAAGATGAATTTATCATAAGAATGACACATCATTTAGTTTTGGAAATATTATATCAAAGTTGATCCATGACTGATAAAGAAAGATGTGTATTTATGTGGAAAAAAACAAGCTGAAAAGGCACCACTATATACGTATACGTCGTGCGGACTGATGGGGTAAATCGTGAGCATCTCAGCACTTTTTGTACAAGGCCAGTGTGGTTCAAAGTTTACCTTTAGGGAAACGACCCTGAGGTAGACCACAAAAAACCTTTCTTGGACTGCATCCTGTAAGAAATGATCTGTGACAACAGTGGCACTCCCAGTATACATGTCTGAGTACCCTATGTTCACGAGGATTCGGGGAAAGTGTTTTTTATGTGACAGACACCGTCTGCAAAAAGACATATCATGCACGATTAATGATGTTTTCCGGTCTTGGAATAGCCAGGCCAAATGGATACAAATTCCCATGACCATTAGCTGATAAAGCTGCAGATTCCGGCTAAATTGCTGAATGAGCAACCATTGAGGCGGCACCCCACACAAAAAAAAGGTAAATAAAACAAAATGAACGATAAAAAAACAATTGTAAAGAATGCAAAGACCCACTCATGTAAATACATAACCATGTTGCCTTATTTCAATGTATTTGACATCCATTGAAAAATCGGTATGGGGATAGGTCATGCGTAAAATAACTTTGCTCCTTTTTCAAAAGTATCAGCTAGAGGATAACATTATAACAGAAATACGTGCAGGTATCATTGAATAGAGGGTGGGGATAAGTTCTCGTTTTGTCATGCGTGTTGAGCTGTCCATAATTTGCACATTCAGTCATGTTTCTCCATACATAATACAGAAATAGAGAATTAAATATAAATGTATGAAGAAACATGTAAGTGTCTGCCAAAAGGCGGACAATATCCTCTGGACCCACCCCTGCCATATGCGGCAGGTCACTAAGATTAACTTTGAAGCAAATTTGTATATAGGGATGTTGTTCTAAGGAGGGTAAGCTGGAATGTACTGGATAAAAGCCAAACCTTTTTGGCAGGTTGCATAGAAAGCCGATGGCCAGATATGTGAAAGGTACGAAAAGGAAAAGAAATAATGAGTTATGTACACATTTTAGAAAAGGGGCCACGTTATTATGGTATAGGACATTAGGTACTTTATTAAATGCACCATTCAAATTTCAAGGACTGTTCACACTAGCTTCTACATTTATTTTGGTTTCATTTAAATTGTTGTGAAATGTGATTTGGCTGATGACCAAATCAATTGTACAGCCCTCGAATTATTTAGGGGCAATTCCAAAGATCCAGACTCAGTAAGCATGATAAATTTTGGAGAGTGCAGTGTATGGCAGTATGCTTAACTCTGACCTGGGTAATTTTCAAAATCAGGGGGAAAGCATGAGGTCTTGAATAATGCTATCATTACTTCCCTTGTTTGCGGACTTTCTTCGTGTCTATAATTATTTCTAACATACATAAAATATGGACATAACCGCCAACATAACCGAAACCCAATTTGCTTTGAGGGGTTACATCAACCACCTAAATATATTATATCCCCAGATATTCAGGATGTACTTATTACTCCATGAAGATAACCAGATTAACAGAGAGGGTACTCCGCGCATGATGCCACTGATTTTGATTTACGTAGAGCTTGTTCTGAGCTATCAAACTGCATCGATGACGGTAATTTCTAAATATTTGTTGGTGAGGATTGATTTTCCTAATTGATATACAAATAGAGTTGTTAGTATTTTTAGCGTTTAAGAAATATTTCATTTAGTTTTAATCTTTAACACTCATTGACAAATGTCTTTTCATAAAAGCCATTCCTTTTACGCAATTTATAGAGGAGCTAGCTAGATTCTATAGGTCATGAAGTATTAAAAAGACCTTAGTCTATCATTTCCGCTCGGCTGGTCACATGAAGGACTATACATTGCCTATATAGGACCAGGTGGTTATAGCCATATGAACTGACATTAAAACGTCAACAATTTTGCCAGTTCATCACCTTTGTACTTGTCTTCGTAAATTACAACTCTATCTATCTATCTATCTATCTATCTATCTATCTATCTATCTATCTATCTATCTATCTATGACATAGGCCTAGAGCCATTTTTCTTTAAGTAACGATGACTAGGGGCGTGCAGCTATATTCATTCAATATAATTTTAAATCAAGGTAAATCCCCGGGCGGAATGTTAACCTTGCAGAGATCTTTCTGACTGTAAAGTATTCATAGAGGGGTAATAATTGATAGTTATGAGAAAATCGTGCCAGGTATTTACCAAATTCGGTGACTGGTACGATAAGAGAGGAAGCAGGTAGTGTCCTGATTTAACGACTATGGTATATTCTCTAACTAGGAACTATTATCATGTGATACTATTCCGGTGATCAGGTGGTCAGAATAGAAAAAATACGACAAGGGCAAACTACTCAGTGAATTATATGAGCCATATTTTTAGTGTAATGTGCCACGTTCGGTTGATTTTGATATTCCTAAGTCACGAGCGCGCCAACGGCGCATTTCTTGCACTATCAGTGCACACTATCATGTTATAGGGCAACCTGGCCATTTGGCAAGAATAACGTATTTACGGGAGTTTCATGATCTGAAACTTAAGGAAAGGAAAACATGGGAAAACCATTTCACGTGCTACTAACTTTGAACGCCAGACTACCAGACAGGGCGCACCAGACACTACAGCGAGGACCACCCCAATTCATCCTACCATGGACCACTGATTATTTGTATTTGTATGGACCTGCACCAGGGGCGGAACCAGAGCCACTGCTCTGGTGCGGGTGTGTGTGTGGGGGGGGGGGGGGGGGGCAACTTCAAATTTTAAGATGCCAGCATTTTGTCCTGGGGGGGGGGGGGGATTGCCCCTTTTGCCCCCCCCCCCCCCCCCCGACACACACCTGGATCCGCCACTGTGCATATACATTCTAATACACGATGAAAACCTAACAGTCACTATGTTTTTTTTTTTTAAATATTTACTATGTTTTCTATTTGTACTATATATCTTTGCATCTAATTTGAATATGCTGCCATTGCATAGTCATTTAAACCTTGGAATAATCATTATACATTTTGCCATGTTCCTCAACCTGAAAGTGCATGTAATACAAGAGATCTTCTGTCGTTGATAGGCAAAATTGTAGGACAAGAGTAAACACTACAACCCTTCGCCCTTCTCCTACATTCGCCCCATGTCGACCTGTATGGACCCTTAGTAAACCGCATGTGCATACATGAAGAGGTTTGAGCGCCTATATACCTGCGCAAGGTGGGTTTAGTCTTTTAGGGCACGGCCAAAAAACCCATACGTACCGCTCGTTTTATCGATGTATCAGTCAGTCAGGTAGCAACACACACAAACAATCGTTGTCTATGATATACACAAATGACTCTTCAATATTTAATTAATGTTGGACGTATGGGGATATTACATATGATAACCATTGAGAATGCAGTGTCGGCTTTCTCTGACAATAGTCATGCAGGCCTACTGATGTCAATACTATTCGTCAATTAAAACGAACCTAAAATTTCCTGATCAAATACTGTGCACGTATAAATTTTGTCCTGTACATATTTTCGCGCATTGCTGCCAATGCGCGGAAATACGATGTGAGTGACAAAACTGATCATTATAAATCAATTATACGTAAATAAATTGAATTGCGCAAAATTTTGATAGCGCGAAAATGCCCCTTAATGCTTGATTCTTTTGCTTGTATTGCACGTAGAAATAGTCATCTATTGTGGCCAGACCCAAAATATATATGACAACTATGCACTGTAACATTTGTATTGCTTGTATTTGATCATAGGGTTATGGTACTCACGTAATGTTTCGTAGGTGCTCTCCTTTTCTCAACATCTTCAACCGAAATGTCCTCTATGACGCGGGGTATCTCCGGTCCGGGGAAATAAGACCTAAACGATGGTGTCACAAAAACCATCTTTGTGCTTAATTTTTGTCTGAGTTAATAGATTAAATGTTCTGTTCAGTAGTACAGAACATGAAACTTCCCATACATGGAAGTGGAAAAAAACGTCCGATGTTCCTTCTCTTGATGGTGTATATCACGACTCCAGTAGATCAGAAATAATTGAGAAACGTGATACAGAGATAGCAGTGTTCAGCAAGCAGCTACCTTCATCTATACCTCATCTTCATACATGGTTCAAACAGGGCGGTGTTTCTCCAATGCTGGGTAGCCGGCATCTGACTAGGGCATGTCCAGTTATACACGTTTATATATACTGTATAGGTGGTGACTTAGAGCTCCCTGATCGTGTGTGCCAAGCACCATGTGCGTATGTTGTGAGATAGATGGAGGGGGCGGTGGGTTTTGTAGGAGGGGTGTCGATGGGTCGCAAACTGGCGTCACGAACGAGACTCTGGTAGGTCACCCGGAACCTTAGTCAGAGTAGTGCTTGTATTTTATGTACCTATGTAGATGAGCAATTATGTATGGGGTCCTACACTCTTAAATTCCCAATGGCTATGTGGCCATCTTTTTTTATTTGAGCTGCATCAATGTGAGATAAGGGAGAAAATAAACAAAGTGGGATGTTTGTTAAAATTCAACATGCATGAGGACCTCTCACATCCGACATAAGACATGTGGAGTTAAATCACATTGTGATCCATTAGCAAGTGCCTCGCTTACAACTTAATAGTTAAAAACTTTTGAAATCGACAGGTTTATAATATTCGACTTTTATAATGGCGACAGGTGACAGCAGATTATAAATATATATCTTAAAATCGACAAGCATAGAACTTCACTAGTGACAACGACATGCAACGTTGGCATTTCTTCAATTCGACATGGTGACATTGGGACCCCTTTCTACACCCCACCTCAGACATGTTCCTGGCCTACTGAGGCCAGTAAATGGGCTAAAGAAGACCTGCGGAACATTTAACAGGGTGGAGCTTTTCGTCATGAGAAAGTGTCCCCCAGGACAAAAACCACGGGCAGGACAGCCATACAAGGGTGAACAACCTTGCCCTCATATCTGAGGTATATATGCAGTCATCAGTTCAGAGAAGCAAACCATGAGTTCAAGTTGCCCGTCAGGCCAATGTGGATATTCGATTAACAAGGACCTTTGAAGTATAATGGTGTGATGAGTTTATAGGGATCAATCCAGGATTTTAGAATGAGTTCTTTGATACTGAATTATAAAGAATAATCCAAGTAGGCATTGTTACAAGAAGTAAGAAAATAGAATGTTAACATGAAATGTTTTATCACAAATTGTACGAAAATACATCGCACGAAAACACGAATTGTACAAAGATACACTGTCTGAAATGCTTGAATTGCATGAGAGTCACGAATGTAGAAATGCACGAAATCTGAAATGTATGAAAAGTAAGTGACCGGAAGTGACCACGGTAAAAGGTCAAAGTGACCACATGATGTTGATTAGCCAACGAGAGGCCAGTTAATTATGGCTATAGGCCTATAAAGAGTGTTATCTCACGAAAATAAACAGTTCCATTTTGGTACTCACTGTGTTCACACCTCCTTTCTTCCTGGAAATGGACCACAAGAAGACTTATAAGATTAGAGCAGCTAGAGATAGAGGTCTGAGAAGCGAGATTAGACCCAGACTAGCCATAAAGAGGGAAGCTGGAGGAAGAAATTGGGGCAGTAGCACAGGATGAATGAACGGACGTATGAGAATGGGAACAAGCAGACCGAGGGTATAAGTTAGGGATAGGACCAGTATTAGAGACAAGATCATGGGCGACCGGCCAGCACGCTACCACCTTTTTATTTTTGGCATCACCCCCATCTTGCATCTAGAAGAGTTGGTCACACGAGACAGAAGCCCAACACGAGACCCCGAACCCAGACACAGTCCAAGCTGTAACACCAACCCTTGCCCCCTATCTCTCTAGGAACAAAACCCTGTCGGCGTCCGAGCCCTACGAGCCTTATCCCGACCACCGTCCGCCCCTGTGCATGGGGCACGTCTCTGAGAACCCTGCAACTGCTCACTCGAGCTTTCCCCTGCTACCCGTGCTGTTCATGCTACTTTTCCCTCTTGTGCTCACGTGATATCGAGCACGACTGGGCTGTGATTTGTTGAGAGTCTGAATACAAAAGGGGTAATCATGGAAAGAGTTATTTGCTCTTAATGTTTTCCCCCGGAACATCATAAAAGTAATATGTGGAGTAGAATATCTGCCAAAAAAAAAGCTCCATACGGATATTTTCCTAACATCTTTCCCAGTCACCACATATTTATGGAGAACCACATCCTTACGATGTGTTGTTTATGAAAATAGCACCGCCTCAGCAAACCTAGATTTATTTTTCACAAGACACAGCAGCTTATCTAGGATATTGAAAAAGTTGGGGGGGGATGCTATTGGAAGTCTGTCCCTTACTGACTTTAACGCGTTTTGGTTCGAATTTTCCTTTTTACTAATTTTTGGGATGACTCCTACGCTTAAAAAAGGAATTTGCTCAAAACCAGTGTTGAACGTACTTGCGACGATAATTTGTCGACGTACAAAATACCGTAGCACCTCGCTTTTACAGTTGTTAGTGTACCTATAATCCACATTTAGGGATTTCTCAATTCCGGTTGTTAGCCAATATTAAGTTAATGGCATCAAGTCAGAAAGGGGTCAAATAATATTATGAAGAAAATACAACGTGAGGTTCTGTATCCAGAATGAATCAGAAATTGCGGAAAAAAATGTGTTCCGTAATCGATTTTCATTGATAAGGCTCTCAATTTCACCCCTCTGATAACAATGTTTTAACATATATATGTAACTCACCTAATAATTTTCGTTTTCTAACACATTTGGACTTATTCAAAAAGCTTAAATATTGGGAAATCTCACACAGAGCACCCTTTCCTCTGACGAGTTCATATCCATATTTTAGTATTTGCGATAGTTGTTTTCGTCAAACTAGGGGCAAAGCTTACTTATTTAGGGAACGATCAATTCAGATTAACCTAGTGGTGTAAATCATTCTACTATAGTATGAATTTGTGGGGGATAACATAGGTTATCGCTTATAACTGGCCGTCACTAGGTTGGTAACTAGGTGACCTTGCGATCCAGGTCAGTGACGTCATGGTTCGATGACGTCATCGCGACGCCGCCCTCCTAATTGTTGTTGTTTGGGGTCCTTGGGGTCCAAACAAGTGCAAATTCACGAAGGATCCGAACTTTTACAAGGATGTTGGGACTCGCGAGGAGGAGGAAGGGGAGGCGAAGACCGGCCGAGAGAAGTTAGGCGGCGGTCAAAAGCCTACCACCCCTGATCCCGACCCCGTTAGAGTCAAATCAGCCAGACAGGAACTGTTGGAAAAAAGAATTCGGTATGTAGAGGAGCAGTTGAGGAGGGTATATGATTTAGAGAAGATTAGCAATCTCTCCTATCTTCCTCGGGAGCCGAGCCCGGGCAGCAGTGACACTGACTGTGACGAGGCAGAAATGGTCAGTGACAACGCTAAGTCAAAACGTAAACAAAGGAGCCGAGGCGATGTGAAGAAAGTCAGCAAGGACGCGGTGGAATACGTTAAGCTGGGGAACAAAAGAAGGCGTAATAGAGGGAAATCACCTAACCCAGCTAAGGTTACTGAGTCGAGTGAGTCTAAGAGCAAAACTCAAAAGGGCCGGGGCAAACGCGCTGACAGTTCGTCCTCTTCGTCGGGAGTTGTCAGGAGGCCGAGACACGGCCGTCATCACGGGTGTCATCACCACAGCTCTACCTCCTCCGAGTCATCTGATAGGGAGTCTAGCAGGGACAAAAGGCATCGACGCAGACAGAATCGCAGGAGATCATCAAGCGGGAGCAGCGGGAGCAGCTGTAGCAGCGATTGGTCGTCAGACATCAGTCACCGGGGTCGGAGCAAGCGGGGGAAACGCCCTGAAAACAGGAGAGCCAGGTGCTACAGCCAGGCCAGGTATACGCGCAAGGGTGAGAAAATTCAGTCATTCGAACAGCTTGTTTTTATTGCTATGCAGACTATGAGGGATCTGGTGGAACGCGACAAGGATGTGATGGGGCTGATAGAACACGTCAAAATGCTCGCCGAGAAAGCGGAGAGTCGCATCTTCAAGACGGAGGCTCTGGTGAATTATGATGCCTCGGTGCGTGACACAGTGAACGAGTCGGGCGTGAAAATGTTCGGGAGGGTAGACCCAACGAACATCCTGAAACATTTCAGCTTTGACAACGCCTGGTACAGCAGGAAGAACAAGTTGGCCCCATACACACCAGGTGTCAAGTACTGCTGCGACTACAACTCGGGTGAGGTGTGCACCCGGAAACCATGTAAGTTCAGGCACCAGTGCTCCAACTGCATGGAGACCACCCACGGGGCGAGCAAGTGCAAGAAACCGACCGCCATCCAGAACCAGTCAAGGGCAGGCTCCTCACAGAAGTGAGGGTCCCACATCGATAATTGTACAGATACTGTGTTCAAGTCCTTTCATGTTAGTTGTATTGGGCCAGGTGGTGCCAAAAATTCCAGTGTAGTGGACACCATCAGTACAGATGGTGCCAGCGAACATGAGTCTTGCAGTGTCAGTTCACCGCTATATGAACAATTGCATGTTGGTTCTGGACTTGAATATTGTACTTCAAAAAACGTTAGTAGTTACAGTTGTGAGATTGTTGATAAGCCTGTTCTGAGCTCATCTCCCAAACCTATCCAGGGGGGGTTAGTTCAAATTTAGATTTAAAGACTTGTCATGTTAATCCCATTGTTGGCGAGAAGTTGTTATTCAGGCCTAGGGCAAGCAAACTTGGTACACTTATCGATGTTTTTGAAGGTTGTGAGCAGGGGATCTGTTCCTGCATTCACATAATAGGGGGGATTCCCTCCCAGTTGAAGCTTTGTAGGGTAGCTTCTTTCCTTTTCTCTGACCGTTGTAGTTTGTCTGAGAATGATGTTGAGTTCATATGGTCAGGTATTTGTGACGGTTTTTCCATAGTAGACCAAAACTGTGATGCAGCTTACGAATGTGAAAACTACGATTCTATCACCAGTCACAAATTTAAATCCGAAATGTCTGAATTGTTGGCGAAGGAGATCGGGGAGGGGAAGGTCGTAGTGACCGATGAACGCCCACGTTGTATACACTCACTCGGTGCAGTGGAAAAGAGTAAAAGCGGCCTTCAGCCAATAACAGACTGTAGCAGACCAGATGGTCGTAGTATAAATAATTTTATGATTTCCACTTGTGAAAAATTCACCTATAATTCAGTAGATGTGGTGGCGCAATGCCTTCAAGAGGGGGATTTCATGTCAGTAGTGGACGTCGAGAGCGCTTACCGCTCAGTCTGTATCAGGCCAGATCAAGCTAAATTCCAGGGGCATTCTTGGGATTTTGGTGAGGGTCCTGTGTACCTGGAGGACAGGCGTCTCAGTTTTGGCCTGAAATGTGCACCATATATTTTCAGCAGACTATCATACTTAATTGTACTAATGGCAGAAGACAGAGGGGTAAAACAGGTGATTAACTACTTAGATGACTTCATCGTGATAGAGGGGAACTTGGATTGGATGTCGGGAGTCACTGAAAATTCTCCTCGCAGTTATCAGACACATTGGGTTTGCAGTAGCGTGGAAGAAGGTGACAGCCCCATCCAGGGAATGTACATATTTGGGTATCGTGATAAACTCAGCAAAAATGAACCTGAGCTTACCTGACGGGAAGGTTGGAAAACTAGAAAGCACTATAGACTTGTTGAGTATGAAAGGGAGTGCCACTAAGGCAGAGTTAGAGAGGCTAGGAGGTCTAGTATCACATTGTTCAACTGTAGTCAAGGATGGCCGGACCTTTAGCAGGCGTATATTTGACCTTTCCGCAAGTTGCAGGGTCGGTGGAAGCGTAAAGCTCAACGAAGAGGTAAAGCCGAACTTGTCGTGGTGGAAAAAGTTTGTGGGTGTTTTCAATGGCTCAGCTAACATAATCAAACACGCAGCTCCAGTTGACATCATTTCAGACTCATCTCTTTTGGTTTTGGTGCATGGTCCGGGGAGGACTGGCTGTTTGGGACCTGGGATGATGTAGGGGTTGACCATTTTGACGTCCACAATCATCGTGTGGAAAAACCTGTTTTCGTTGATACTGGGAATAATATTAACATGTGTGAATTGTGGCCTGTGCTCATGGGTTTACGCCACTGGGGTCCACGCTGCCAGGACACAACAATTAGATTGATTACGGACAACAGCCAAGTTATGTATATGTTAAACTCAGGCAGGAGTTAAAATAAGACCTGCATGTCCTGGCTGCATGAGATCTTCTGGCTTTGTTTCATCCTGAATGTTGATGTTTACGCATGCTATGTTAGATCAGAAGACAATCATCTGGCAGATGCTCTCTCAAGGCTGTCAGATGACAGTAAAATCTGTGAAGCTTCGGAGATAATTTGTTCTAATGCAATGTGTTGCCATGATTCTTTCAGAAATGTCAAGGGAAAAGTTGTGGGAGAGGGCCGGAGACCTGCGATGTTGGGCGAGTGCAGCCAGCACATTAAGAGCAAGGGATGTACAGAGGAGATGTTTCCAAAATATCTGTAAAAAGTTTGGTTTTAACCAATTTGCCTGTGACTCGAATACGATTGTATTGTACATTGCGCACTTATCGGAATTCATGACCTATAAGTCAATTTTATGTTACCTGGCTGGGTTATCATATTATTACCTCAACCCATATGTCGAACATTGGGTTGAGTTTGGAATCGATCAAATCTAGGGGTAACTGGAAATCTTTGTGTGTTTTCAACTACCTGTTACAGTCGAGGGGTAGGGAACTTAAGGACGATTTTTGTTTTAGTTCTAGCCTTGTGTAACTCGGCGGGTTGGGCAGTTTGGCCAGTTTTCCATGGATTAGCCCATACGCGCCTCCTGTGTCTTGTTACTTAGAGTAAGGCCCCAGCTTATGTGGGGGATAACATAGGTTATCGCATATAACTGGCTGTCACTAGGTTGGTAATTAGGTGACCTCACGATCCAGGTCAGTGACGTCATAGTTCGATGACGTCATCGCGACGCCACCCTCCTAACTGTTGTTGTTTGAATGCCATCATCGACTGACAAAAAACTTACTTGTTATTGTAACTTTTGTAACTTGTTTACCTTGTAATAAAGGCCAGTTTTCCATGGATTAGCCCATACCCGCCTCCTGTGTCTTGTTACTTAGAGTAAGGCCCCAGCTTATAAATGTCTTTTGAAGTGTAAGTTTCGATACTGTTTTCGGATAGATCCCTGTTTTCATTTTTGTCGTTCTTCTCCTTTCCCGACTCGTCTTAGCTGTCTTCAAAGCTGTAGTTTTATTGATGGGAAACCATTGTATGTGTCTAGGAAAAAGAGAGTAAATTAAAAGGTTTTTTTTTGTAAACTGCATACAGGGAAGTTCAATCTGTATTTAGTGGTATGTGTTTGAGTCCACTTTCTTTTAACTGTTTTTTTATCAAATGGACATAAAGATACGCATAATGTACTTAGAATTTATCCGCTTAAAAATCAAATATAATAATAGCCACCATAAGATTTCCTTTTCTCCCAATAACCAATCAGGGTGATCATACTCTCATATGCTTCAATAGATACACACTGCTCTGTTTCTAAAGCAAATGTGAGATATGACAAATATTGCCCTTACCAACTCTCAAATTAGATCAGTGGTTTCTCATATTAGTAGAGACAGTGCTGTCAATCATCTGGGAATGGACAGAGCTACAAACCTGCTCAGGTGGCCTATAAACCTTGTTCACGAGTCTGCGTAGTGAACCCTCGCTTGATCCCAAATCTTGTAGTCTACAAATCTCAATTAATTGGTTCAGGTCTATACGGCTAGCATCGCGCCACATTAAAATGTTCTATTGATTTGAGTGTCCACCAAAGCTTGTCAGGGTCAGTACAGACTACCAGTCAGCTGGAGGGCAAATGTGGGGTCACTAACATTGTACGTGTAGGAGAGGGTATATACAACTTATTTAAACAAAATGATGTAGCATTCATCAGTGAAGTGATTTTTTTTTTGACCACCAAAGTAAAAGAATTTCTTGTAGGATGAAACCTTTAAGATTATGTTTTAGAAATATGCAAACGATTTGTCATTTTATGCAATGAAATGAAAAGTAGGACCTTTAGAATCAAGATCCTTAAAATGCTTCCCAGGGAAAGAATCTTTTTTTCAGGTGGAAGTTAAAATCATATTATTGCCCAGGTATGAAAAGAGTTGTGTGCGTTTGAAAAATGTGGCACAATTTATTATTGGTTCATACTCTAACGTACATTACTGTAAATATTAGAACATGTTTATCTTTGGATATGGATGAATATCATATGCTTTTATTCAATTAGATATATACTGATAAGATACGTAATCTAGGGTGCGTGTGTGGGGAGGTGGAAGGAAGGGGCAGAATCACGCCCTTCCACAATTTGTACTCAGAGAAATAAAATTCCAAATTGGTTATAATACATGAGGTAAAAATAGTAAATTAAATTTTTTTTCCCGTTATAAGTTGTATGATAACAAAGGTATTTTTCATCATTGTTACCCTACAAACGGAGAAACTTTTACACAAATAAAAATAGTAAATTGTTGTGTTCAGGTAACATAGGTCGGGAAAATTAGGGTAGCAACCGGTAGATTAATTTTCTTTTTTTTTTTGCTTTTGTTTTTACTTAACAAATTGACCCGGGCAGTATTGGAAATAAAAAATATCTCTAAAAATCTTGTAAGACCATTTTTGGCATCTAAAATACATGCCATGAGAATTTATTTGCTGTCCCATTCTGTTCCAAGTTTTCCTGGTCCATTCTTTTGGATTATGGAAAAAAAAATTGGGGGAAAAAATCCTTTAGAAATTAGGGTAGGGCTAAAAATTTAGGGTAGGTCGGATCATCTGAACACAACACTTTTTTTTTCAGGCCTGAATGAACTTGACCAACGTCACTCAAAACGTGAAGGCAAAATCCTGCATGGTACACACATTGTGTTCCGTGAGACCTAACCCTTTATGTGCGTCACGAGAGGCCCCCGCACTGTCCCCTTATTCCGAGGTGGTCATATTCCGTGTCCGGATCACAAAGTTGGCCAGGACCCATAAGCTGGTCTATTTTTAGACTGTGTGAAGTACAATGTCACTAGAAGGTTTTTGTAATGCACACATCTCGGTGTCCCGATCCCTAAACGGATCCCATGGGCTCCAGAGGTGCGATCTTTTTTTTTAATGTTAGTCGTAACTAAATCTTATCTGCATGTCAGTACCAAACGGAATAGGGATGCGTTACTTTTTCGATAATCCAATTTATTATTGAATTCAATAGATAGGAATATTATATTTAACAAGCCAGTAAGGCCTTAGCCAAATGCTGATTTTAAGAAAGATCATACATCTATAGTTTGATTTAGGATTACCTATTAATATGCCTATGTCTGTAAGCTTTGCCAGACCTGCTCACCTATATTCAAAGAAGTCTACCAAAGATCACGGTCCACTGCCCCCTGGTGCTTACTATGATCAGTGAGTGTACAAATTCAATTGTATGTAACTACATGATATGAGTGTGTTCAGGACACAAATAATTATTTTTTATAAAGAATATATTCATGTTGATTCTAATATGCAAGGTACCGTCACATTGGACAAAAGCATACATTTATATTCCAGTTGCCGTTATCAGGAGACCTCTGTGGGTGGTTGCACATGTACTGTAACACCCTCCTGCACCTACCTAGGACGGGTACACTTTACCCAACCTGGTGCTCAACGAATTACTCGTACATAAACCTTTGCATACTTTATTCCATTAGGACATGTTATATCAGAAATATCTAAACAGATTTAATTACGCTATGCCTTTCTCAATCAAATTTCAATGCATATTTTGCGTAACAGTCCATGCATCTAGAATATGCAAAATAAGTGTACCAAATGCAGATGTTTCCTGGAAACCATAATTTCATGTAACTTGATTGATTGTGTTATTATCTAAGCATTTTCATTCATTTCAACTTTATCGATAATGGCCTTATATGTCATAGTATTCAGCTGAGATGATCACACTATTTATCATAAATTATTTGTTTTTCTTTCATGATTTTCCTATTCAAAAGGCATAAGACAACACTGGAAAGTGCACCCATTTCGCAGAGGGTTTCTCAGCGAATATTTCTACCAAATAAATCGCCACTGATATAGTGGCAACTGGAAAATACCCTATTGTGTGTAGCTTCATATGGGCCTAGAAACAGGTCAGATAGTGGAGGGCCTAGGGTGTGCCAAAGGCGTGTATGCCAAAGGCTACCCCTTTCCTTGCCAAAAATAGCTTTCCTTATGTAACATAGTCTGAGAACGTTTTTTTTTTTCAAGATTCACTGGCCCATGCCAAAGCAATAATAACATTCGCCAAAATGGCAGACTAAACTTTATAGGGTAGCTATTACTTATACCAGCCAGTTCAATCGAACATGTGTGGATACAGATTGGGTTGTTGAGTTCAGTGTGTGTTGCAAAAGCTCTCTAAAGTGTTTAAGTTTATAATATTTATACTCCAAATATACTTTTCATTATGGCTTTATGAAATATAATGAGTAAGTCAAATGATAATGCCAGAGCATCAATATTACAAGAGACAGGGAATTCCGAGCAATATAGAACATAAAAGTACTTATGGAAAAATCATGAAATTTGTCATGGAATTTGCCATGGTATAAGATTAACCCCGGGGATCCAATACACACACGATAATGTCACAAAAGAAGTCAGCATTTTCTTTTATCATTTCTTTGTATTCGAACAGCTACATATATCCAAATCCCATTCCACCCATCTATGAAGAAACCTTTCCCCTGGAGAGTAAGAAACTATCAGTTTCCCCTTTTGATAGACTTCTTTCTAGGGACTTTGAGATACATAGCCTTAGGTGTGCCGCTTTCGTGTTAGGATGCCTGATTAGTAGGACCATCCAGGTGCCTTTGAATGATAATGTCACAAAAAAACTCAGCATTTTCTTTTATCATTTCTTCTTATTCAAATGGAAACATATATCCAAATCCCATTCAACCCATCTATGAAGAAATCTTTCCCCTGAAGAAAAAAAAGTTCCCCCCTTTGATAGACTTCTTTCTAGGGACTTTAAAATACATATTGGTGTGTCGCTTTCGTGATAGGATGCCTGATTAGTAGGACCATCCAGGTGCCTTTGAACTTTGTGACCTTATGTACATGAGACGTCAAGGAGTCTCGGTCTAGCTGTTAACTCCAGTGACTAAGAGTGATCCAGAAGGGTGCGGACCTTCGCACTTGGATGGGGTCTCTCCTTAACATAGCGTTAGTATAAGAAAATGCATCGTCAAGGAAAAAAATCAGGTACGTGGACGTAGGGCCAGGTACCCAGTGGTACTGAGGAAAATGAGTCTGCGTCCGTGAGAATTGATCGTGACAAAGTGTCCACATGTTCATGCATACGTTTGTATTGGGCGCCCAAAACATTCATTTGGGTGAAATGACATATCATGAACCATTCTGCATAATTATGCACAGCTTTATCCTATATTGTCTTTTCCTTAGGAATTATTATCCTACCACCGTATCTACGTGTAATTGCCTTAGGGTAATTGTTCACTGACCCCTCAGAACAAAATGCAGTAGAAATTCAGTGGAAAATCAGTACTGAAGCTGTGGGGGATTGCAGTAGCATTTCAGTGGTAAATCAGTAGATGGTTCCAGTAGTCAAAAAGTAGTAAATCAGCATGTCCGAAACATTTAAATGAGCTGTCAGTAGAGATCAGTATGATTACAATCAGTAGCATTTCAATAAAAAGATTGACATATTTCGGACATACTGATTTGGAACCATCTACTTGCCGTTTGGTCCAGGGGCCTATAGAAAGATTGTAGTATAGGGTGTATAACCGTTATCCCTTATGTAAGAGCCGGGATGCGCGAGCATTATATTCTCATCACCTTAGCTCTAAAATTAAAAGTACATTATCTTAAATGCTATTACGTAATAATCTCCAGTGTTCCACTGGTTTTCAGATATTTTACATGAACATATATACAAGTGATGATAACAGAACTATCGACAGGAATTGATATACGACAATAACCATCGTCATTGCATAACATTAGCTTCTAGCAGTAGATTAGGATAATCATACGACAAATTACTCATTGCTTTTTTAAACAGAATCAAATATCCTATATATCAATTTAAGGTACTTAGCGTAACAAATCCAAGGGGAGTTTGGGTTTTTCGATCTTGGACTGATCAAAGTTTTGGGGCAGGAGACCAGTGTTTGGGGTTGAGAGTCATGCCTGGCGCATGAGGGTGAATGGGATCGGGGTGGTAAGTTGCCGGGGCTTTGAGGCTGGGGTTCGTTCTGTGAGGATGGAGAAAGGGTCGCTAGGGGAAGAGAAGATTTCTGTTGGGGATCGGGTCTGGTTCCTTTTATATCATGGAAATTACATGATATCAATATAAAGCCACTGTAGTCAACATATAGAAGAATTGTTTATAGCTGTATATATGTATCATATACTTTCTCAATTCAGCTAAATGGAAAATTCTGTTACAGACTAACTGCCACACAGGGCCAATATTAATAGTATACAACTTAATTCAAAGTCTTTGGTAATGCCTAAGTATGAAAATCTATCTACAAAACCAATCTTCCTCTCACCCGTGTTAAAGAGGACAGCACCCTGGGAACCTTAAGACTATCTTTACGTTCACATACCATAGCCTTTGATTTGTTTACGTTCAGCATCAGGGAATTCTGTTTCTTCCTTAGTGTGCCATACTGTGCAATTGATCATCAAAAGAAAGCTTTTTAAAATCTTAATTTTCTTGCATGAAGTCATCCACTTTGAAGGATTGTTTTGAGTCCTAAGTGTTTCTCTTCGGTTCAAAGTTTTTTGCCTGCAAGCAGCGTTACGTATATGTTTTTAATGCAATGTTTATTCAGTAGATGTGGTATGAAAAACGAAAATTTACTTAATTAGGTACAACATACGGTAAAATATGGGAGCAGGAAAATCGCCGAGTTAAAAAGAAAGTGTTTCTGATGGGTAAACAAACCAGTAAAACTATTGTCAAAACCACATTTTATTTCTTAGGGTAAGGTTTTATATAGCTTTCTTTTTGCTGGTATTGTAGTATTCACCTCTTTATAAGTCGCTCAACCGAGACATGATCAGGTCAACAGGCCTACATCTCTGTGCTCAAATATATTAGACATCTATATTATAATATAACGGAGTCCTGAACAAGAGGAGACGTTTTTTAAAAATAATAATTTGGCTCACGTCCCTGTAATTCTGTCTTTTTTTTGGTTGGGGGGGGGGGGGGGATGCAACGCTTTCTGCTTCAGGTGAATTCGGCCGCACCCTTCAAAAACATGTTTACTCACAAATATATTTGTTTACAGGAACACGATTCTGACCTAGCTGTTATTCAGCGTCTCTCTGGTCACACTCCGTTAAGTTCCCCTATCAACATTGCAACCAAAAGACACCTCACTGGTACCTGTACTCTTACCTTCAGATATCGATTACATGTATACATGTATGTCGTAATTGATATGGCCTCTGTATAGAAAGAGGGGAAAAAATGCTCTAATAACTTTCAGACATGAATATTGGTTTTATTATCAGTTTTTAAAAAAATATTTGTTGTATATGTTGGTTAGCCGATTTTCCCCCCCCCCCATTTCCCTCCTTTTTTTGTTTTCTTAAATTTTCTTTTTTAAATTGCACCATAAACAGCTGATAAACAATGACCGACAAAGCTTGTTGACCAGCTGACCTAACACAAACAATAGGGGATTATCCTCCACCAATTGACTAATGAGGTGATGCCCTTTGGCCAATTTCATGGAGCTAATGAAAGAAACAAATATTTGCACATTTTTTTATATCGAATTGTAAATAAAATCGTAGGTAGGCCATTCTCCGAAAATTTGAACCACCCCTGTAATAACTTTCCACGAAGAATATGTCATTTTCTCATTTGAATCACGACTGATCTTCTAGAAAAAAAAACTATTTATAAAAAAAAAATCAGATATGGTTCATACTAGAAGAGCTCGGTGATGCACCCTTTCTTAAAGGTTACTGTTTACAATCAAAACCAAACATACTCTTTAAAGTACGGAACATCACGCATTTTAATTGGACGTTTCAAGTATATTGCTAAAACGATATTTGTGGCCTGTCGCATAATGGGACTCGCTGTTTTGATGACTTGGTCAAACAGCGAGAGGTATCCTTGTTCAATTGCACACAGCAACTGTTTGCAAATTTGTGAATGACAGCATTGGTTAACTAGCAAACCAATTTAATTGGTTTTTAGTTTTCTTTTTTTTTCTACAGGAATCCTACTTTTTTAAAGACAATCGCTCCATTATAGTTCTAACATTGATATTTACTTTAAATTTTGAGAAATACAAGTTTAGGGTGTATGAATTCCAGAAATGAAGAAAAAATAGGGGGTCACCGTACTATCTTTTGAATTAAAAACATCACAAAATTAGCAAAAAATGAAAATTTCCATATTTTCACAAAATAAAATAACTAAATGAAATTCCTTAATCACATTAATGAAAATAATTGATTATGTTTTTAACTCATTTGGATATGAAGTCAATATGTTAATCTTCATATAAAATGCATTATTTGCCAAAAATACGAAAATGAATTTATTTTGGGGAATTTAATTGGATGAACCTGGTGATAAAAAGTAATAAATTCCTATTCAATTTGTAATAAAAACATTATCAACATTGAAAATTACTTGAAAAAGCTACATATGATTGGGATAAATGTTGGCTATCATTTAATGAAAAGAAATTGAGGGGTCACCGAGTTAACTTTTTCAGGAAACTCAATCACACATTTCAACATTCAGACATTTTTTTTCTGAAATTTTGAAAAAAGTATTAATTACACTGTATCCACACAACATCCCAATTACACATGGCACTTCCCCTGACTATTGAACATGCTATTATTATTATATATACCAATTTGTGTCAAGATACATTGGGCAGAACCAATTCTACCACCTTCCAAAAGGGGGCACTAATTATAGCTAAAATACTAAGGTAGAGTCGAAAATAACACTTTTATTACAAATAAATTCATAATTAATTCATAAATGAAGGTATATAAAATGTGAGAAAATATATGAATTTTTAAGGTTCTGGACTACAACTTTGTCACTTAGTGTATAGCAATCGGATGGTAAACAAGAGAGATATGGGCAGAAACGCATTTTCCCTTCATAGACTTCTATAGTTAAGCCTTTTCACCTTGGTCATGCTCCACTGCACACACAGTGCAAGGCTGCGTAGTATGGGTGCGCATTAACAAATGGCGCGATTGCCCTTAAGGCCTCTGTGATTAATATTCAAAACGTAGGCCTATATGATTAAAATTCATGACATATTTATGATTTTTATATCCCTAAATATCCTTTTAATAACCGTATCTATTCATATAGATCATATTAAAAGGTGTATATGTGTGCCTTTTAAGCATGCCGGGAATACAAGAACCTCATTTTAAACCTTTGTTTATTGAACATAGATATATCAGTTAGTATTTAGTGAAATACTTGAAATATTCAGATTTCATTATGCACCGGCTGTTAATCGAGCTGTTACGATGATTGTCACCATAAAACAGCTGCAGGAGGATATCCTTGTTGCGAGACCTAGATCTCAGTTGGTTTTAGTCCCTCGCTGTATCGATGAGTTCATTATAGGATGGGCCACAGGACACGTAAGTTGTCACGGGTCAATTGTAATGTTGCCAGTCCGCATCTTTTGTTTCCTAATTTTTGACCTTGTGTACTATTTTTGAGAAAATATCTCTTTTTGGTACTTTTTCAAAAAATAGGTAAATGAGTCTTCTTGTAAGTCAAGATATACATACCCAATTTTAAAAAAAAGAATACTCATTATAAAAGAATACTCATTAATTATGACATATCAATTTTCAATCAGCAGAATTTTCAATCTTGCTCTGTGATGATAGGGCTCTAGTACATATAACGATAGAGAATGAACGCTAGTGACGGATTTCTTTTTCAAAGAAAACTGCTAAGTGGCTTATTCAGGGCCGAAGGCAAAGTTTACTAAGATTTTACCTCTTATTTTTCACGTTATAACTTGTACAGCGTTACCACAGGTCAGGGAAAAGTCAGGGGAAAGTTTTTTTTTAAGGTCAGGGAAAATCAGGGAATTTTGGAATTGGTTAGGGAAAACTGGAATTTTGAAAAATGTCAGGGAAAATTGACCCTAGTCATGTCTTTAGTCATTTGATTCTCTTTGTTCTTAATGACTAGTTACACAATGTCAGTTCAACTGTTGAAGGGCATTGTCCTAAAATGGTTGTTAGAATCAGGCAGTGTGAGAAGCCAGAAGTGGGTTACATAATCACTACCTCAGCCAATCAACCCTCACCCTTCCACATAAGGAACTCCACTGTCACCTGCAGGTGGGCAGGTCTAGGTGGGTGAGTGATAGGTCACTCAGTACTGAGTGCATGGCAGTGCATGCAGTAGCAGCCCTTTCTCTAAACCCCTCCCTGAGTTGTGTGTGACAGCAGGAGGTGGTGGTCACTACTCATAGTCCATATAGCCTTCTGGTTGTAGGAAGGCCTTCAGTTTATTGAGGGACGACCATCACTCATGCATGAGTGAAAGTTTGTAGCTCTTTTGCTTCTTGTTTTAAAACTTTGATACCTGTAATTGTACAATAAATTCCAGGGCTTGAAGAATGGTTTTCAGACATGACAGGGCAAATAGCAGGACTAAGGTATATATGGGTAATATAACACGGGTGGGATTTTTTATGGTGCATGGGCAACTGAGGCCTTCATTGCAAAGAATAGTTTTCTGATTACCCTGTGCTATTAGGTACCAGCCCCTGCTGACTTTCTAGTAGCATTTAAAATGGGAGTTCTTAGAAAAGGAAGTAGAGCATAATGTTACTACACACACAGGAAACCAATTGAAGTAGGGTTATCATGTGTCCGTCAGCCTCGAGCGCATCGACCTCGAGCGCCACTGCAAGTACTTGAACAAAATAGATAAGGAATAAAAATCGGAATCTAGAATTACACATTTGTAGCATTGTTTGGGATATGTAGGAAGCTATGCCAAGGGATTTACCATAATTATTTTGGCAGAGCACCAATTTTCTTCCATTGCGAATAGATTCACGCACGAGATGCGTAAGTCCTGTCTTTATCCAGGAAGATATCAGAATAGCCATTTTTATAATGTTACTGCCTGTCGTCAATGATAATGGTGAATGATAATTGGAGGGGGGTCTGCCAAAGGTGTCAATGGTGACCAAAGGTTGCGGTCCCAGAAGTTGTTTCTGGTTGACCAATGTTGGCATAAGTTCAGATAGCATTGGTTAACCAGGACCATCCCTATCGGGTTGCTATTGTATTCCTCGTCATGAACCGAGGACTCATATTCTAAATTAGGGTTATTGTGTAAATAGTCCATCATGGATATGTCGGCATGTGAAATTATTACCTTCCCGGAACAATATTAGGACTGTTATAATGTCGTTAATATGATATATTAATAGAAGTATTAAAAAATGAATACGTGAGGTTATTATTACACTTCTGTGCCTTGAACGGTACGTGACACTCTATCATAAGCCCTCAACCTTAGTGAGAAAGGAGGTTACTCCGATAACTTGCTAATGAGAAATGATATTTTGCTGGAAATACTTGTCTGCGCTTTCGTCTAATTAGATTCGTAAACTAAAAATATTCTGCTTCAGGTGACTATGATTAGGTTACGGACCCATTAATTTGCCCACTTGAGATAAACTCTGAAAGAACAATCTTAGTTCTGAATTATCAATCATTCATCTTCAGAAACCATAGAACAGAACATGCTGATGAGAGAATGAAGTAAATATAAAGCATTTATTCTTAGTATAATGGCTTGTCACGATGACAATATTGAACACACAGCTAATTCCTATGTTTTTGCGGGTATTGTAGCCATATAATGTGTTTTCTGACCACAAAGACGGCCTTGGTAAAGGTGTAAGACCGTTACTATAGTCACCGCGTACCAGTGGTTTTCCCCCATGTGGTGCCGCTGTCACCACCAGGGCACTAGGGTACTGTACGCGGACTGATAAGTAAAGATAGCAAAATCTTGTGATACCAGTCTAATTTTGAAAGGAATTGATGATAAGTCACCATTATTTGTGTTTTATAGAACGGCTTTGATGTGTATATGTCACGAGCTGGACGCGCATGAATACCTATAGGCCTGTGCTTCCTCTCTGCCTTGAGAAGAATTGCATTTAAATTCCCCTCTTAATAGGACATTTAGATTAAACAAATAAGGGAGATCACTGCACTGATATAAGGAAAACCATACAAAGGGGATTTAGATAAATCCTTGCCATAGAAAACACTTCTGAGAATTTTGGAAATTTTAGGTTTCCGACTTCTAACGTTTCCCAAACATTTGACTATTGGTCGAACAATGCCCTCTTTTTTGTACTAAGATCTTTATTTGACTGTAACAAGAGTTTTGTGTCTAAGTGCAATGTCCACATAAATAAATGAAGAGCGTAGCAGTAAAGGTGGACCAGGTAACTCACTTTCAGAGTTACGTTTGAGCAGTCACATATATACTGTCAGTTTGTTTTTGGATTTAGAAATGTCATCACGATTTCCATTGGACTTCCCCTGGGTTTGTGTCAATACTTTAATCACGTTTGTCGTTAACTAGAAGGAAAACAGTACACCCAAAACGAAAGAACAATAGAAATAACCTCAGTAATTGAGTCATAAATAAATAAATTCAGAGCAATGAACTGATTAATAAATCAGTTAATAATTTACTTCAACTTAAGTGGAAAGACGTCCCCCCCCCCTTGTGAACTAGGCCATATGGGTTTTTTCTTTACGATTCCCTGAAAAGGGGTCTTATGTCTTTACATGGGTGTCAGTTTTCGGATTTCTGTCTGATTTCGGATTTTTTCACATCATCACGTCAAATGATAATAAACTAAACAAATTTCTTGCATCACGGTTTATTGCAGTTGAAGATAATTTCAATTTTCTTTCTGGTGTTTTAGATTTTTCGTTAATCCCTGAATTACATCACTGTCTTTAACTATGTCCTAAACATCTTTGGGGCTTCCTTCGCCAACGTCTACCTCAAAATGACTTCTTTTCTTTCCAATGCGGATTTCCCCCACTAATATTTCTTTGTTTTGATTTGCTGGCAAAAGTTAATCACTGGCCTGAGGTGGAAAGTGGTCCGTCTATCGGGTAGGAGGGGTCAAGTGTTTGTTTTCCTCGTCTAATGTCCAACGTCAACACCCCCTTGCAGTCAATTGCTTGTAAATCTTGACACCGGCGGAGGCAGCGATAGAGGGGCTAATGCTATTACAAACAAATGGTTAAACACATGCGTTTTACCTTATAATGAGACCCATAACTCATATGTTATGCAGTGCTTCTGGAAATGAAAACGTTATGGAACCTGGAAGTTAATAAGTTAATAAGAATAAAGTTGCATGGAACATGCTTGAATTGTAGCCATCTCAAAGCCTGCTGTGCAAAGCAGGTAGTTAGAAACAGGCAAAGCTCCTATGTCAACACAGATCCCATTGCCTTAGTGTGAGGTGGCTATCATGAATTAATTGAAGGAAAACAATATTTACATCGTCGAAGACCTTGATGTGTGAGAACGCAGAAACACCAAGGGGCCTCCACCTCCACCATTACAGCAATGCTCTCGATACTATATTACAACCCAACCGCACCTCGCCCACCCTACCCAGCAGGGAACCCATGTCCCTTTATCAGTGGTCTTAACCCGTCATATCTATCTGTGAAAACAACTTAAGGTGACCTTAATGGCGGAGGAAATGACCAGAGAAGTAGTTTACAGATCGCGGAGGCAGAGTCCACGCCGTGGAGGAGGAGAAGAGTCCATCTCGGCCGAAACGCCACAAGACCCTCCGACGGCCACACCAAGACATGACGCCGAGAAGAAAAGCCGACCTTTGCTCCTGGAGTTAGTCCACATAATTATGTCTTTTGTGGCCTCCCTGGACTGCTGGGCTGCCTTCAGGAAGTTCTGCTTTCCCTGCTGGTACTCGAATTCGGATGAAGTATCCGCGCTGGCCAGACAGCGGTATCTCAGACGCGAACGCCTTCAGCTGAATCAGATAGTTAGCCTCTGGTCCGCCGGACCGTCCGTATCCGATGATGAGGTAGGTTTGCCACTTTTTGTGTGTTTAAGGTCGCGTATTTTAGGCTCCCCTAATTAAGAGTTGTGTGCGTTATTTTAGGATAGAGGTAGGTTAAAAAGAGTGGCTTCAGTTGTTTCACATCTACTCATGTAAGCATATATGTATGCATTTGAAATTAATCATTTTGTATATCAACATCAAGAATGCATTTGGTAATAGCGTGCATTGTATGTAGGTAAGCATCGCTTTTCCCTATATCGTAAAAGTAAGGATAGATTGCGCTTATTGAGAGGCATACAAAAGAATAGATTAATTTATACTTATAGTGTTCTGTGTCAAGATAAAAGCATTTACTCCATAAAAGTTATGCTGACACAGATTAGTGCTTGGGTACTCGCAAAAGACTCATAACCCAATTCATAATATTATTACATCTCGAGTTAGAATTACGGCATGATCATTCTGCACCAGGAACTGAGTGTCGTGTTTGATTTGAGAGGTAACACCAAAGTGCCACACATTAAGCCAGACTGACCTGACGTGCGTCCAGGTCAACACAGCTGTCCATGCTTCAGGAGAGGCGAGCAGAGCCTGAAGTCTTTCCCTCACGACGCGATTCTTTACCAGCGATCTGGCCTATTTCATCATAGAGATACATAAGATATTACGTATGTCTATGGTTTCATAAACTATTTATCAGAATTGTAGGATATTCAAAATCACAGCTAAATCGCATAGTGTGCAAACATGCATCCAAGATTCTGTCACTTGCTATTTTAGACCAAGGAATTAATCTCCAAACATTTCTCTGCTAACCAATCGGTCCTGTTTGACCGTTACGATTATATTACCTGAAATGGTGCTCAAAGTTGAGCAGGAAGCAACTGCAACAGTTTTTTAAACGGCTCTCAATATTGATTTTGTAGATGATTTTTCATTTAATAAATTTTGTTCAAAATTCATAGAAAATGTCTAAAATCGGTCACATGGTGTGGAAACCTATTTTGGCAATGTTTTAGAACTTTTATGATTGCATTGCCTGCGTACACTTAAGCACCGCCCACCTTCCGCTCCACGCCTGTGATTGTGTGCACCACTTGATACCGAATTGCAAAGCACAGAATCGCGTAGTATGAGATGGACTTCACTCTACTGGACTCACTTAGCAAGAACTGACCTTATCATTTGTCTCAATTTTGCATTATGAGGTTTAGCCATAGATTTGATCAAATCCGCTGGGCGAAACCCCATAGCTGAGCACATGAATGAGTAACAGGAATGAAGATCAAAGAGATGGGGGACGTAGATCTTTCCTGGATCCAGTATACCAAGCAAAGGGGTGCAACAGTTCCTGGTGGTGACTTGCAACCTTCCGCCTTCGATTCTCGTGATCATTTCGATACGCTTGAAAATTATTCAACGTATCAAACTGCCACTATGTTTTCTAAAGTTTAATTAGGATAAAACAGCAATCCCTCCGATCTCTGGAAGGATTTTTAAAAGGTTAAAACTGGATGTCGCGGTGCAGCGGTATCATTTTCACTCTCAACAAAACGCTAGGAAAAAAGGCCATGCAACTTTTTGTTCACATGATTAAGACCAGCGTAATGATTCTCTTTGGTGTTGCTTCTTCTCGTGCGAGTTTTGTTATGTGTGTGATAAAATGATGGGACAAGCATTAAAACTATACTTTTAATTTCCCATCAGCCAAGCAGCGTCAAAGTATGACACCCGATCCTTACGAAGAGCTTGTTGTTTATTAGGCTTATTTTGGCCAGTTTTGTAAACACCAATAAGATCTGTATCCCTTTTTATCGGAAACGCTTTGGGATGTTCATACTCCATTAATTGATCGATACAAATTCAAAGTACTAAGTATGTTGGTAATGACGTACCTGCTTGGATAGTTACTCTTTAACCGATACATTGTATAGGATTACTACGTTGATGCTTACTTTTATTTTATGTATTTTCATCAGGGGAGATCCAGAGATTTTCAATAGGGGGGCGGGGGCAAATGTCTGAAAATCCGTCAGACCCTCCGGGGCTGAGAATTTTACATTAGAAAAATCAATGTTTGGCCAAAAATAGGGGGCGCCCCCCCCCCCTGCGCCTCCTCTTTATCCGCCACTGTTTATTGAGTTATTTCAAAGGATCTTTTTATCTTTCAGTCTCAGATAACTCGATTATTACCTTTTTACGGAAGTTGAGCTATCATGAGCTTCCTAGCGTGATATACATGTATGCACATCAATAGTGAAAGAGAACCAAGGCTGAGGTTGAATTAACAACAAAGTATCCTTGGAGTCGTTCACGAGAATGTGTTCAATGCCCCATTAATTCAGAACAAACATTGTCTCATAGCAGTGACTCATACAATTTGCCGACTGAGCAGTGATAATATGGAGCCGTTTATTGGGTCCGTAACTGCCTAATCTGAGCCTATACATGTAGCAGCTGGGCCTAGCAGGATGCCATTGTGGCCATCGCTGTTGTTGCAAGACTCATTGGTTCCGGCCTAAATCACCAGGGGGAACGGCAATGGCTACAATCACCTGATGGCCTCCAGGGTGGGAGCACCTCGTCTGGCCGTTTACGAGGCATTTGCCTTGCTGACCAAAGTGACATTGGAATCTTTGTCATACAACTAAATCTTACCACGGTAAGAGTTGCAAGGATAAATACATATGGGCGAACATATGAGCAACGCGAAAGCCTGCTATTCAAATAACTGCCTTAATGAGGAAGTTATTTAGAAGAAACACAGAGCGAGACATAAGGGGAAAAGGCGAGTCAAAAGGCAGACTCGTGATATCAATATTGATACGAGCCAAATAAACACTTTAATTGTCGAAATCGGTACGTCAGACGTTAGACCTTTAAAAAAGGTAAACCATTTACAATACCTGGGGATATTTCAGTTTCACGTCCTTTTCCAGACGTGTTTCCTTCACCAAATAGGCAGCCAACCGTTAATTTAAGTTTTGATTTAAAAAAGGGCATAGGGCCTAATCCGATCAAATTGATCATTTAATTAGTTTTTTTTTCTGCTCACGTAAGTTCTCCCCCGGGCTGAACATATAGAATTCATCCATCAATGTTGATCTATATGGGTACTACTTATGAATGTTTGGGCACTAACATTTTGTTGGTATTGAGGACGGGGGCTTTTCGGATAAAAGAAATAATTTGCTTAAGGCATTGCAGCCTTCTGTTCCTCTGCTGTAATTGTGTTTATTTGAAGAGTAAATATGAATTTCCTATACTTCTGGTACAAAGCATAATAGTTGTGGAAGGTCCACCTAAGGATATGTCAGAAGCACGCCCGGACCAAAAGGCAGTGGTTACTTCCCCAATGAGTATGTCTGAAATATTTGAATGAGCTACTGAAATACTACTGATCGTACATTCTACTTTTATCTCATTTAAATGTTTCAGACAATACTGATTTACCACTAAAATGCTACTGCAGGCTGACGCTGGTTCTGCAGGTAATACAAACTGTATTCCTACTGCTTTCTGTTCCTCAATGCATGTCTAAGGGACCCTGCACCGCCACTGGCCCCTGACCTGTCACGTGTTGCAACGGCGTGGTCCAATCAGAACACAGATTGTTTTACAACCCATATTGACAGGATTCAATAAAGTACTGCCCTAGGGTTAAGTGTCCATTAATGAGACAGAATGTTTTAGTGCTCCACAAATTGACCCAGACGTGTTTCAGTGGTTTTTTTTGATAACATCAAGGTGCATTATTTTGTAGATAATGACATTCTTTTTCAACCTCTTTACGTTACTAGTGGTCGTTATGCTATTTGTATATGTTGACAATGAAAGGGTATGAAAGAATATTTTTTTCGGGTGTTTTTGAACAGAGTGAAAATTCATTATTTAGTAAAGAATTACAAAAATATTGTTAATTTTTTGACATTGTATTTACTTAGTGGCTAGGATTATTATATAGAATGATTATAAATAACAAGGAATAACAGGTGATTGGTTTGGACATTAATAAATATGATTATTTATTTTATCCTCCTAGTTACATTGACTCTGAAAAGATAGAATCTGCCGCGATGTGTAGTGGTGGTTGGAATGCAAATGACCAACAGTTTTGTAACGCTGATATATATAGTGGAGTATTAACAAAATGGCGTAACCAAGTAAACAGGCTGATGATGTCATTGCCGCTCCTGAAATAATTAGTAGATTAGGCTACTTGACATCAACAAAGCAAACAGTTCCAGCTTATCAAAGCACACCGATATCATAATTATATGAGTTTTCAAAATTCTGTCTCAGATACTTATTATGGTTCTGATTGCCTTTTGTTCCAATTACGATGAAACTTGTTTCGTGATCGTCAGAGAGAAAGGAAGAGTCTTTTAGCGGGACTGGCTTATTTCAAAGGCAATTGAAATACTGTTGAATTCATAAACCCAGTCAACCAAACAACTTACAAAAACATTTTACTACCGTGATGCCAAAGAATACGAGTAAGTTTGAATTGACATAAAACATTACGTGTACTTTCTGCAAGTTGAACAGAAAGACCAGAAGCTCTTAAGATGTTTGATCTAGCTAGGGAACAAAGTAGTCCAGCGAGAAATAACCTAAAACCAACGCAACATAGAAATATTGAAAAAGAAGGCTTGAGGTATAGTGACATCGCCACAAAGAGAAAATAGATAATCCGTCATATAATTAAAACAAAAAGAAGCGCTATCATCCAGGCAAAGCTCACGATCAGGAAGATATTATTCAATAGACCGAAGAGATTTTCCAGTCTGTTTCTCAGAGCTGGGAATATCCCGAGGAATGCAGAAGTTAAATTGATATGGTATTGGTAATTCTATATCCTATAGGCGAATTTTATTGTAATCAATTTGACACTCAGTTCTGCAAGTGTCAGAAGAAAGGGAATGTAAATCTTTTCACTTCAAGAACTAAGTTTAAGGGAACAATACTTCTGGACAAGTGAATACTGCATGTAATATCGCATTACTATCTGGTTACTTTAAGTATCTCATCATCGTGAACTTTTGGTATCATAAACTATTTCGATATTGGTATGAGTACATATGTAATTAGGTACCATATATAGTTATCTGTAATAGAACAAGTTGTAGAATAAGGGCAATCACGCAATTTTGTCTATCCGATGATACACTTGGTAGCTTGATCAATATTGGACATGATTTACTATGTACCAATGGTAGGATAGTGCGTTTTGCATATGTCTGTTTTGAAATTGCTGAAATGCAAAACAGTGGCGTTCCTCGATCGAGAGACGTCCTGGACTTATCATGGAGAGTAAAATGGTTGCTCTCTATGGATTTATCAAATTCTTGGAAGAAAATGACAATATTTGTTGAAAACAAAATGAAGGTAGGAATCCAGTATTAGTCTTGCGGAACCCCATTAAATTGTATCAGACCCTTCCTGGATTTTCAGGCCGCGCGCACCTCCGCTGTCAGACCACATAATTTAGCATTCAGACACTGTCAAGGGCACTGTGTAGATCCATCAGGCCCCACTGGCCGGCCAGTCTTGGCCTAAAATATTTATCTGAGAAAGAGCAGAGTCCGGGGACTGACGGCAGATGAATGGATAATAGCGATTACTACTAGTGAGTTACTCGCGTCGGGAGTGAGTTGCTCACGTCGGGAGCAGCTCCTGGTCCCCGGGGGACTGGGGACACAGTCAGCCATTAGGGGAGGTACGACGTCTCTTGAGCTGCTCACGCAGTCAGAGAAAGGCGTAGGAGTTACTTATGTATACTGCTGTGAATACTTGAGTGTACATACAGGCTGTAGTCCTGGCTTTTGACTGCAATAAGTTTGACGTAGAAACTTGTTTCATGTGTCAGTCGTGCTTTAATAATGCCTTGTACCATGGTAGGCATAATGATTATTATAATGAACTGAAGTTCAATTGAAGTACAATTATATAGAGTTAGCTCACTATAAATCCGAGGATAACGATAGATATAATGAAAGGTCATTGAGCAGGAGAGAGTGGACACGCGATTTAGGGTACTCGTATCTATTTAATAGGATTTGACATTTCAGTGATTCTTTCTACATTCTTTCAGAATGTTCTTCAATATGCCAAATATGCCTTACCAAAAGGAATTTGAAATTTAAAGTCTGTCTTTCTTCACCTGGAGGATTGCAAGCAATACAAACATTTAATATATCTATCATACTGTTATCTTACTTTTCTTATCACAAAACTCCTAGGAAAAAATATTAGTTTTTTTCCCCACAAGATTGATCCAAAATTTAAGTTTTGCTTTTGCCAACGGGGCAAAGGTTTTACTCGTAGCACCTCTATGGCAAAAATTAACATGCTGTCTCCTCTGTGCATCAGAATGTAAAGTGTATTATCATCTGATTATAGAGCCGCCCACTGAAAAGCACCAGATGGCAGTGCTGTGACTAAAACTCTACAAGTATCTTTAAGGGAAGAAGAAACAACAAGGTGAAATAAATTAAGTAAATAATATGGTATATATCATCAAATTCCTATGGTTAAAGGACAAGGAATTTTAGACGACAACTGATAAGTTTTGGACTAATTATAAGAGTAATTATGATTATAGCCATAACGTTATTGGAAAAAGCAATAAACGAATTAGGAAACTCTGGCAACATCAGTTGCAGTGAACACTTAGTGTGGTAAAATACACATTGACTTGTTGATGTCAGACTTCTGTCACCATGAGAAGAGTGAAAAAGAATAATTGCATCTTCCGTCATGTTTTATCCGAATAATTGTAGTGATGATCACATTTCTCGTGCTGAAGGTAGATTATACTCCTCTTCCCCAAGAACAGGGACGGTTATGTGTGCATATCTTTTATTTACATCAACACTTGGTACTACAACAAATATAATAATATTATATTGCAGACATTAGGAAATAATAGGGAAGCAATGTTAATAAGGGGAGATCAGGGCTGAGTATGAAGCAGATGTAATCATTCTTCCTTACAATATTATATTTTAACGGAGAATACGTATGCACTTCATGTTTGGTACCAGTCCGATTAATCACTCAATTATGGCGACATGTTCGACGATTTTGCTCTTGGTTTTAGTTGTTACAGATGTAAAACCTCACGATGATGTTATCTACCTATCTCACAACATGACAGTTAACTTAAAACTATATATCTAATTATGATAAATCGGGATCAGTCACATTCGTTAGGCCTTAAAAGGTCTTTATAATTAGTCGCTTTTCTTTAACTTCAAGGCCTTAACATGGTGTCAGATTGGGCCTTTTTGTTTGCTCGAGGTCGCAAATGGAGCTTTGTAGATGTTACTATTTCCTCTCAGTATGTCCCCAACATTCAATTCATATTTAAGAAAATGTAACTAAAACTAGAGACTCTTGCAAAAATATTTTTCAGAGGTTCGGAAAATCTTCATCATAGTTGAGACCATACTTCGCTTTTCTTTATTTTGAGACTTTGAAATTGAATCTGTCAAGTTAAAGTCTTAAACGGGTCTTTTTCATTTTCTAACAAGCATGGCAGTACAACAACCCCGCCCCCAACTACAACCCCCAAAAAATAATTATGTGGTCATTGTTTTTCCCTATCAGTGGACACAGGGCCATGTATAGATCCATAGATGGCCGTGAGGATAAAGTAGAAGCGCTGGCCCAATGCTCTGACCCCTCGCAGGCACCGGACCCGGCCCACCAGTAGGCCATGGGGCCCGCCAGATGGCGATAACGTCGGTGACGAGTGGGGCAGTCGCCTATGGATAGCCGGTATTCCACTAGACGATTTTGAGTACCAATAATTTCCAATTATATCGCCATCAATCATACTTAGCATTTGAAAGTGAATTAAAACACATTCTAATGATATATAACATGTTGATTGTTAGCCCATTCTCCCTCTTGCGATTTGTGAAATCGGGAGCAAAATCGCCTAGTGGAATACAGCCCTACGTGGGCGGAATGCCTTATGACCTGCGGGACTCGTTGACAGCGCCCTCACAACTGAAGGCACGGAAGGGGGAGGCCTCTAATGGGGTGAATATGCACTACATGACGTGACCTCGTCGTTTCAGTAACCAGTTTTAAAAACTGCATACAAGCTTTCAAAAAGAATCGTCTGAAAGCATCAGTGGGAAGGTTCTGCCGTGTCTACTGTGTGATAATCATATTCTTATTTCCACAAAAGCCTTTTATTGTGCTAAATCAAAGCAAACACATCTGGTATAAATCATGATATTCGTGTAGCTCATATAGGGCAGTCGGGAGTCTATATCTGCACATGCGTAGTCCTTTGGCGCCACTACCTGTCGGGGGTCAAGCGCGACTTCCAACCAATGAGGAGTGTCCTTTTGTACCACGTGACACAACATGGCCGCCCCCATGTTGCATCTCCCTACAGGCCTATATAAAACTACGTTAGTAGAGATACCAATTCTATATATAGATATTTTGTATTTTAAATGATTCTTTCATTGACCGATCTTTTTTATTAATAACTATATATCTGGTTCCAAGCTTCAACCTCAATCAAGAGACATACATATGCAGATCTGCTTTTGGAAAACAGTTTTTCCTTTGTCGGAAATTGCCTGTCTCGGGTAATTCCATTTTCCTTAATGAAGAAAGTGTTGAATAAGACAACCCATCTAGACACATAAATCTAAAGCCACGGATTCGTTATTGATGTAAGGTAGGTTTTCCGGAAAATATTTTTGCAATAGAGACTTACTTATATTGAACTGTAGAGAGTTAATTATGTGTTGTATATGGTGTACGTAATTAGTCGTAATTATTTGTAGATAATAGCTAGTTCCTCCTCTTTGACTGCTGTTGTCCAGTACATAATTATAGTTCCCACATCATGTAAGACGTAACACTCGCATGAAAGGTTGTTCTTTATTAATAATCTCCTGTGTATTGCTGTCCGTGACAAGATATCAATTGACAATGATCAGCTCCAAGGAAGGAATCCCCTCAAACACATTCAGTCACCGCTCCGGCCTTCTAGCGCAATCTGACTGCCTCTATTCCAAACAACAGGACTCAGCTTCTAAGACCGAACCTATCCAGGATGGTTACTCACTCAACGTTCAGCTGACTCTGACTGGCTAGCAGTGGGTAGTGACCGTTGCCCATAGTTAATGCATACAGCTTATTGGCGGCAGGCGTGGTCTGCTGGTTGGTTTGGGGAAGGGGGTTGATGGTAAATGATGGAGATAGTTATTAATGTCATCACGGATCCCTATCAGCGCTCTTGGCCTAGGGCAATGTGTCCTTATGCTAGGGGGTGGGGGTGTCGATATACTCTTTAGGTTATTGAAAATGAACATCACTTATACATGAGTGAAAATTTAATAGCTTGATAGCTGAATCACTTTCCATAGTAAATGGCTGCTAGTAATTGGTTAAAATGCGGAATTCAGATTTGCACGTTTTTGCTCTCAACTTAATTGGTTTTCACTAATCATAAGCGACTTTCCATAATCCAATGGAGAACAAAATCAACATTCATTAGAAAGTTTATTATGCAACTGACGTGGAATATTTGGTAGGACTGGAGCTTCCGAGAGCATTTGGTCTTGCTGTGTTAACCAGGTATTTCTGAGGCCGACTGTCACATCAAGTAAAGTCCCAAACGTGCAGGGAATCGAATGTGTAGGCCTTCTGTAAACCGACCGATATATCTTGTAGTCCTTTAATATGCCATTGGGAGTAGGCCATGACTGATGCCTAACCCTTTCCACTAAAAGGGCCACCCCACCCAAGTTCTTGTATTAACCTTTCACCAGATCAGTTTCCAAGCTTATGCTGAACATACTGCAGCATGGCCATTTGTTATGGCAAAAACCATGGGTTGAGCCTCACTTATTTACTCTCCATGTCTAAGTGATGGATCTCTTTTGGTTAAAAAAACAGTTTCGTTTTTCATTAGGACCAGCAGCCAATGGCTCCGGTTCTGTGACACAATGGTCCCAGCGGAGGTGTGTGAGTGACATTCATAAATTGAGTTTGGTGTAGGTAACGTAAGCGGTAGTGCGGAGGCTTTTGTTATCCCTCGCTAGTAAATCTATACCACAATAATGCAAGTTTTTTTTCTGGAGACGCATAGAAAACATTTTGTTAGTTGTTTTTTTTTTTTTTTTTTTTTTTTTTGGGGGGGGGGGGGGGGCAAGTAGGGTACCTTGTCGAATGGAGCTGACAAGCTACAATGTGTATCTCACATCTGTGCGAATACTTATAGGTGATCATGTGAATATGACAACTTGCTACTTCAGTAATTTCGAGTATATATCAGTATTAGTTCCATATCAAGAGACAACAATCCGTTTGCCAATACCAACACAGCCATCACAGACCAAAGTTTTCCTGAGAAGACAACCCATTGAATCTTTTGTGGGGTGCCAAGAAAGCACAGTGCCACTACAAATGAGGACATTGTGCTTGAAGAGTGCAGTCGTCCACTCGCAGACACACTTTACCGACCCTGTACAAAGCGCCGCCAGCAGACGTTGGCAGTTAAAAGGCGAATCTCTGAATGGGCAGGCCCGGGATGGCGGGCCGTTTTCCCAACGTGGTGTTTCTCAGACCCGCCAGTACTGTGGGTGATTCATGGTGACCTGCCGGGGTCAGGGAAACAAGAGAGGCGCATGCGCAATATCACTATTTTACCAGTGTCCTCTCCGTCCAAGCAGTGGAGCCATCTAGCTAGGTCTAGAGCTATACCTCTCCAGAGGCGAATCCAGAGCCAGTGCTCTGGGAGGAGGGGGGGCAAACCCTAACACCCATTATAAAAAATCTTTTAATTTTAAGATGCCAAAAATTTGTCCCCTGGGTTTAGGTGGTGGTGGTGGTGGTGGTGGGAGGGGGGGGGGGGGGCAATTGCCCCTTTTGCCCCCCACCCCCTGGATCCGCCACTGCTCTCCATACCTTGTGCTGCACCATATAGGTTAGGCTATATGAAATTATGAATAGTTCTTTGCGATGTAGGAAGTTGTGTTGTAATTAAAGAGAGTTCTAAAGTATTATGTGGCTCATGGACACGTTGATTCTTCGCACTTGACTGTCACCAAAGCTGACCATACAGAGTAGTGGTTAGAGTGTCCGCCTGTTGTGCGGGTGGCCCGGGTTCAATCCTGGGCTGGGGTGAGCTGGCAACTATACCCCTCTACATGTCTCCCAGTGGCAACAACTGGGTTATCAAAGGTCTCTGGTAGACCACCGGCTGTTGTGTGTATGGCCCTGTCTATGGGACCAGGCACATTAAAGAACACCTGCCTCGGTAAATGTGTAGGGTATGGTCTCTATCTTCTCATAGATTCGATCATTCCATAGCTATGATCATCCCAGACAGAATTGTCAACCTCTGTTCTCGCCGTGATATGACCTTAGATGTTGCTACAGCGTTAAACCCCAATAACCAACCAACCAACCAAAGCTGACCATACACAGTATGGCTTATTATATTACAGACAAGGAGGCGTGAAACCAACACTGGATCTTGAAAGGTTAAGTTTTATGAATGAACAAGCAATTTTTCTGTCACTTTATGATTGAACTTTAAGTTGACGTTGAAATTAATATGCAGTCTGGATCCGGAGCTACCATTATCTGACCGTTGTGAGAGTAGAAACCGTTTAGTATGCACTTTGCTATTCTCTTTATTTTTATGCCATTCACATGATTAAATAATTGTTCAATACTATGTAAGTCAGGGTCGTAGACTGGTCTCTAACTTGTATCATTCTCATTTGCTTCTAGCCAGGTTCGAAATGATTTTATTCAATTTCTTTTGCAAAACTATTTTTACATAAACATTTAGGAATTCTGGCACTGTCCCAGGCATACAATTGGTCTGCAACTATAACCCATAATGATCAATAACCATTGCAGCAAAAGCACAACTATAGCTTCAGAACGCTTATAACTACATTATATACCTCCATTGCAATCTTGCCTATAACATCTAGCCTCCATCTCGACGTCACCCACCAGAACGTCACCACTACGTCGCGCCTCTCGAGCAGAGCGCATGCGCACAAGCGACACGTGGTGATTGCTTTTCGCGCCCGGTTGGAGAGTAGCCCCCAAAGGGCCCTGCTAACAATGACGTCAATATTGGTCTGCGTATACCCACCGTCTACGTCCGCTTGTTGGGGATTGGGGCGTCTCGCAGGTCGCTGAGACAGATGACAGAGGAGAAGGAGAGGTTGTTTCTAGACTGGTCCCCAGCCCGAGGGTCGTTCGGCAATATTTGTTGACGTCAGGGGTGGTTACAGGCGCGACCCCAGACGGAAGGGAACTCTTAGATGGTCGGGAAGGCCGGATGGGAAGATAACCGCAGAATGTGTTAGACAGCAACGGTTAGAGAGGCAGAAAACTGCATGGTGGTATTGCAGTCGACAGTTTCCAACTCATTTGGACTTTTTGTTTTCCAAATGGTATTGTTATAAAGGCAGGGAGTAGAAATAGTTAGAGTAAATTATTCATGAAGAAGATGAGTTTGAAGAAGATAAGTATTTGAATGATCTACAGAATAAGCTTAAATCAATAGATTAACTAGAGTAAAGTTATGGAAATTTACTTTTCTCAAAATTGACACTGGCCTTTGATAAAGTAAAATGACTCGTGGAATTTGACAAAGCGTAAACCCTAACATTTTTGTGAAAGTCAGGATGCGTACAGGAAGAATGGCACACAATTTATGTAATTTGGAGGGTAATTTTTATGTCGATTTAATAACATGCATCATATGTCAGGTATACGTAACAATTGAAATGGGACCGTGTTATATAGGACAAAACACGTGCATTAGTTTATTTAAGTTTAACCTCTCGTTCGAAATAGCAACGCAATTCCGTAAACTGGAGTAATGAAGACGACGAAAAAAATATGTTTTCCGCTGACGCTCTCCTTAATTTTGATTTACGTTCTTACTTCCGGGGCTCTAGTTTATGGAACGCCACGTTGCAGGCTTCAATGGTGCACAAAACTTCCTAGCATCCTACATGAAGTTCCAACCGGTTGACACTCTTATGTTGGTTCGCCTGCATGCAACCATGGTGGTCATAACGATAACCGTTCCCCATACATTCTCAAAAGTAGGAACTTTCGCTTTGGACGAACTTCGATAGGTTTAACTATTCCTATTCTGTTTTACGGTTTTCCAGAGTCTTGGCTTTGTTACTAATTCTCAGGTTTTGCCAATTGTTTTTGGCCTTTTCTAATTTTGCATAATCATATCGTACGGTTTTCTCTGAAGTCTGACCTGGAGACGACGTACTACTTAGACTTTTCTTTAAACTGAAATATTTTATCATTCTTTGACCTATCTGAAATTCAAAAAGTTCCATATATTATCTAATCATCGCTGCAGCATTGCCGGGACATCCATGTCTATGTATAGGAAACATATAATATTCTTGAGGCAAAGTGAAAGCTATAGATTCACGAATTAAGTGCATCAACCTTTACAGCAGGCATTTCATACTAGTCGAAGACACTTTGCCGACAGCCCTGGAGGAGAATGGGATCTCGGTAGGCTTTACTGGGTCTGAAGGCCCACTGAGCACCTGGAGCGTTTCTCCCGGTCTGTGGCAGAAGTACACCTCCAGCACTGACCCTAGTGGCCTTTAAAGGCCAAGGAGGTCCTCCTGTTCCCTTTTCTTTTTCAAAGCTGTTCTTCCAACGGCCTTCACAGAAAACACTTAGGACTTCTTTAACTGTTTACCGAAGCGGCCTGTTCTTGTTTCCCCTACTCTGGGTCGGCAGGTGGCCAGGCATTAATGCAGACTTTGCTTTATTTCAGATTTTAAAAGGATCCATGTTTTCAGTGCCATTAGGTACAGAGGCAAATATTTAAGTGACAAAAGCATCCCTTAATTAAATTCAGACGGCAGAAATTTCCTGGTCATTTCTTCGTTTTTCTTTCCATACAAATTAAGGTTTATTTTTACATTAATATTATTTTGCCTAAGTACATTAAGGAGGGGAAGGGGGTTAATGGTAAACTATACAATTTTAAACAGGGTAGGCGACAGGTTGGCGCAATGTGCTTTACTCCTCACCGACTAATGCGAGTAATGTCCAGTGCATTGTCCTGCCCTGCATGAAGGGGAACCGACAACTTTGATCTGGGAATTTGTTCTCTTAAGCAGGTTTCCCAGAAGGAATGGAAATCATTGGAGACCTGCAAATAAAAATAGAAATTTTATTTTTCTTCTTTCATCTGAAAATCAATAGGCATATTCTTGTGTCCAATCGTATCTCTCAAAATGTGTTGTGTACCTCATAACTATGTTTTAAGTTTAGTAGAATTTTTTTTTTTTTTTTTTTTTTATTCATTCAACCATATTCATTATGATAATGATCTTCCATGTAGGTAACAATCCAAACAATATAATGGGTAGTGACAGTCAGTAACGGGTTTCAATAGATGCTACCGAATATCTACAGACACAAATAATATCCACAGTTTTCAAAAAAGATACAATCCAATGAATATAGCCAGGAATGAGTTTATTCCTGGCTGTAAACAGTTAATACAGCCATTTTAATTTTAATAACATATGGGCCAGTACGGTGACAGGCTTGCTCATCCATAAACAACAAGCATTCTTTCCATTAGAAAGTGTGGAAACATCTGGCTGCATGAGTTTATGCAGCTATATGGCAATACATGTACATTTTGTGTCCACTGATAACCTCTGGGCCTTGTAGGCATAGTCATATATACGACTATGTTACCTTAGTCAAATTGTGATAGTCATCCTGACTAATGTCAATGTTGGCATAGTCATCAAACTTAGTAAGATTGACTAACAATGAGGGTCAAACTGACTAGGTTTTGAGAGAAAGTGATGTGATCATTGACAGGAAGTGACATCACAATCTTCAAGTAAACAGAAAACAGTCATTTGACACTGCTTGATTTGTTGTAAGTAATCTATTTTAATCTGAGCCATCTGCCTTTGGTTTTCTAAGAGTATGTTGTATACTATTTTGTTAAGTAATGATGCTTTACTGTGACAAGTCTCACACCTTACAAACTTGTATTTTGTATAACGAAGAATATTTTCAAAACATGAGTTTTCATTTAAACAAAGAAATCCTAAACATAGTCAAATTTGACTTTCCATGTTAGTCACCATAGTCACCATTGACTAGAAAAAGTTAGTCTGTTTAGGCCCCGTCATTTTGACTAACAATGTTAGTCCCATTTGACTAACATTTACACCCTTGGGATTATCAGTGTGTGTTCTCATCCTCTTTCTTTCTTACAGTTTGTGCCTGCCAGTCTGTTTGTATATAAAAGAACGATAGACCGTATCCAAATGTGATAGAAAGACTGCATTTCTGTGCAACAAAACGACTATAAACCTGTACAGGATATTACTGCTTATCAGGAACTTATGATTATGAGGTACTTCCAGTAATCAAGTGAGGCTACTTATTACAACTATGTTTGTATATTATAAGGCCTATTGCTTACATGGACTGGAACTGTCAGGATATTGGCAAACCATAAAGAAGACGTTTTATTTCGGGAAACACTTTAGAATAGGTGTTGACTCACGTGTAGAAGCAGCGGCGTTCTATTCAAGTTGATGAGGACCATTTTAGTTAAGCAAAGTATTATCAGGCATGCGCATGCTCTGTTCTCCTATAGGATTATGATACTTGAAAACAACTTTATACAAACAGAGGAAAGTCGTTTTCTAGCTCTTTGGAGAACTGTTTTTCCGGGGAATTACGTTATATAATCTGTATCAATAGTACATGCAGAGTTGAGATCACTATGGTTGTGGTATACAGTGGCTGCTTTCCAGTTCTTATAACCAATTTGCAGTCTTCCCTCTGCGCAGGGAACGCATCGAAAAATATCAAGGATAGCCTCTGGGGGCAGAAAAGTCTGGTTAGATCTGTTTGAAGTGCCTCTTGGGAAGGGCTTTCTATATGATGTCCTGGATATTAGACTCCACTATAAGAATGTAGTTGTCCATACTTTGTGGGTTGTCTTATCATCACGGAGTCCTTTTAACCTCAATTTGACAGACCAGTTGACCCTACCGCAGTGTTTCTTTGCTCATTTACGATTAACAGGGAATATACAAGCCGATGTTCAATGCCATACTGTTTTTTTATGATGTGGCCTCTTCCAATATTCCATTATTGCGATTTCAGAGTAATTAAGAATGAGTATTTCTTAACAGTTATGAAAAGTGCAACTTTATATTGAATGGCTACCATCCAATTTCCGGTGAAAACCATACAAGATATGGGCTTTCAGCCCGGCTTTCAGTTACTTTCTGATTAGCCGAATCGGGATCCTCGTATGCCGTCTGTACGCAAACACCAGTGAAGTATATATATTCCGTCCAGAAACCACCTGCCGATGCCCGAAAGCCCGTCCATTAACCCTCCCCCCGCCTGCCACTATTACCCGACGTGATCAGCCCTAATCATCCGGGCCGCCCGGACGTCAAGCCACCGCCGTCCACCGACTGGACGCCGCTCCTGATTCCCCGCACGTGCGACTCGTCCGGCCCGGCTGAGCTGCTCCCCGCGCCGCACGTGCTCAGCCTGAGCAGCTCAGAGCAGCTCACCGCGGCCACCGGCTCACCCGGGGACCGCCCTGCAGTTACCGAGGCACTGCTTGCTTTGTGGTAGGTCTAACGAGCAAACATAACAAAAGAAGGCGGATTGGTTTAAATGATTATAGGGCGAGCTAAAGGTCAGCTCTAGTTTTTTTGGTGGGTGAAGAAAATTGGTAGGCCTATTGTCAGGGCTGGTTCTTGGATTGGCATGGATATGGAGTAGACATTTTTTTTTTTAAAGATGATATGATGTGTTTTGGTGGTGTCAGGAAATTCCCTAGCATAAGAGTGCACTGTATATATTCAATAGCTTGCGGGGCAAAGGGAAAGGGATGTTCTTGAGCACTTGAATCTCCATACCTTCCCAAAAGTGTAGATTTTAATAAGATTAGAAATAATTGTTATGAATTGTGCCAGAATATTAGTTGAAATATCCTCAGTTTTGCCTAAAACTCCCTCGAATCACTTGGAACCCGCTTTAACCCCTAAGATTTTCGGGCAGGATTTCCCTCTTTATGGTACGCAAAATTATCAGCATTAATATAAGTACCATCAGCTGCTTTACCGCCCAGTGATCCACTACAGCTCCTCAACCACCGAATCTTATTGGTGGTACATTCAGCAGAAAGAAAGACTCTGAACTAATTAGCAGCATTAGGTTTTTCATGGCATGGCGCGCTCTCCAAAAATAACGCTGAAATAGAGACGCGCACATTTTGCAGCCGTCCCGTGTATTTATAAACATAAGAGCACCTGGAGAGGTCGCTTACCATTCGCTTGTCAGAAGGCGCTCATAATACCAACTGATTTTGTCCAGTTAACAACAAAGAGTTTATTAGAGGTCAACTGGTTGTGGCTCGCGCCGCCCACATGCATTTCTAGCCGACCAACCACAATGCCTATTATTGAAACAAATTTCACGAAGTGTATGCATCTCTTGGAGATATCACCAAGTGCTGGAGTAGGAGAAGGCACAGGAGGAGGAGTTTAAAGAAGTTGCTTGGCAATTTCCTAATGATGTAAGATGTCATGAGCTACTCGCGGTAACACCGGCGGCGGCCAGACTTGCTCATAGGTGCTCACCACGAGTAACTCACTTACTAAGGCAAATCTACTTAAAACTGAGCCTGTCAACAAAAAGCCAGCGTCCAAGTCTTCCCCTTTACACTTCCTGGAGGAACGCTGGAGGATACCTACGTTAGACCTGCTGCTGGAAGGACACGAGGGAGTTTGTGATCAATGGAGGAAGCCAGGCTTAACCAAGAAGTCAGGATGGTGAGCTACTTTTTAGTTACTGTTGGCGAGAGTCGGAGTTTTCGGGAAATGCTGATGGTAATAAGGCCACGTTCACAGGTGTCGGCGTGAATTCCTCACGTACACGGTGTACTATTGGCGGCAGGGAGGCAGGCCCCATGCCTTAAATAGAGCTTCATCACTGCCATTCAGGTTCAATTCAGTTACCTATGCTGTAATGGTTTTAAACAAGTTTTATGCATGTTCTTAAATGTATATTTATACATATGGCGACAATGAAATTCCTTAGAAAGCATTGCATCCATTAAACTACGGTTTTTCATATAAACAATTTTCTTGTCTGTTAAAACACCGGTAAAACTTTAAGAGAGCATTCAAGGAACACAGTTTTTCCTAAATAAAGAACTTAGACTGCATTGTAGATGGTCTTTCCATGTAAACAAAGGATATTTGAGACGCAATCTAAACAGCGGCTGAGTACCAGTGAAATTTATCTAGAAAGAACAATGTGGCTGTCAAGTGGGGAACACGACAGTCGCTGACACTGCATGAAGTTTTTGCTGGTAGCATGAATAATGCGAATGAGCAACTCAGAAGGTGTCAGTGTAAGGAGCGGTGTTGGGTGATACTCACTGCTTTGTCGAGCAGCTCAGCTCTGCTCAGTCCCAGCTCTAGACAATGCTGTTGTTCTTTTAAAAGAAGCCTCAGTCCCTGTGAGGGCCCGCCTGGTGGCTCCATGTACCACCGACTCTTTCCACTCGTTAATTGACTGATTAGAAACAACCAAACACAATAAAAATCACATTGCTGTAAGAACGAGCAGTTCCGAGTCCGCTGACCCAGTTGTGTGGTCAGCGACTCAATGCTCTCTGCTCATTAACTGCTCACAAACTGCTCACCTATTAAAAGCAGCTTGGTCTGTATGGCTGGAACCAAGTTTCGCTATTAATAGCTGGGAGATGCCAACGTATAAAAATGATGCTAAAAATAGCCTCACTTCCTGCTGCGTCAGCAGGAACTGGGAAAGGGGGTTGATAGGATCCTAATATGACTGCGCCCTTGATAAAGCGGGAATAGGCGGCGGGAGGTTGGGGTTAAGTCTTGGGGAGAGCTGTGCATTAGCACCCTGAGTGTGGTGTTTGTTAAACATAAACTCATCAGTTTATGGGTCTGAAAGGAGGAACAGCGTTATCTCGTTTATTATCAAGTAAAATTGCACCTTTGAACAACGTTATCAATTATGGGTCTGAAACGAGGAACATTGCTATCTCGTTTATTATCATGAAGTTTTGAGTACCAATCACTAAAAAGACACTTTCAGGCTTAGAATACATTTGTTAACGAATTTATTTACACGTTCAAAGAAACTCCGCAGTATCCTGACTTGCTGGAAACTATCCAATGTTGTTGCAGGTTCACGTGCTTATACTGTATTAAGAATAGACCGTGCAAATCGAAAACCTACACTAAGAAATACTATATTCCGTATATGCGCATAAATTAATATTGATCTATATGTAGACGTTGGTCGCTGAGAGATAATCTACATGTATTTACCTAAAACGTAAGGATAACTTGAATATCTATACACGAATTGTATTTCTACGATTCTATGAGCAGCAGTAAGAAGTGTTGGTTTTGGTTAACGCCAGTACAAAATTTTACTTGAACTTGAACAATTACATACATTATTAACAGTTCAAAATGGCAGCAGGTAGAAAGTCAAGTTCCCAGTATTCACGAGCATTATTCAGTACAGAATTAACCGCCGGAATACGGACGTGCAGTGTTTCTGGAACTTTATCTGTGTGTACGCGAACTTTGCCATCTGCTTGTCAGTTTCCATTAGGATTCCTTCCTGATCCTGGACAGGCATAGACCATATAAATCACCCATGCGCACCCACAGCCCTGCGCGTGCGCACTGCAGGCTGCCAATTGGCATTAGCAGTATTGGGGACCTGAGCGAGTCTCCAGTTGTAAACGAAACAAATTACCCAGCCTGATTACCCGCATTACACTGCCACATCATTAATGACTGGATGCAGGCACGCTATGGAACCGTGTTCGGCTCTGTCCATTATCCCATTGAACACCGCTTGTTTTTGGCAATAGCACGGCAGTCTACAGTATTGCTCCCGTCATCGGCGTCAAAACCTAGACATTTTCTGTTAAACAAATGCATCGATGGTGTGAGAAGAACACGTGTTGATTTGGTGTTTACATATAGCATACACTGATTATCAATGTGTTTCTTGATAGCTATTTATTATCTTCAAAGGTCTTGAATTGATCTTTTAAATTTACGACCCTAAAAGGGTTGATTTTGAATTTTACAGTTTTTTCAAGATTTTTCAATTATTTGATTTCTTTAAACGCGATGTACTGGGATGGACATTGTAGGTTTAATGGATCATAGAACAATGCTGGCTTTGTTGTTGCAATGTAATCGTGTATAGCAAAACAAAACCTAAATAGGCAAATATAAGCTTCAAAGAGCTCCAATTTTGAATGACTGTTGTTAAGATAGAATCGCTGTGTAGAAATTTATACCATGATAGTCCTCAAGTCACGAGGAGGAGATAATTATGTTTATTTTGTAAAGTGCCTCTTTGTGTACAACTTTACTGTCAGCCCTTTGTCAATGCACAGAGGCATATTTCAGTACTTGGAGAAAGGTAGGCATTTGGACCGGAATAGCTATGTGAAACGTTATTCACAATAATCAACTTATTTTCTATGGAGGAACGTTAGACGAAAAAATCTAAAAGCATTATGCTTAATGCAATAAAAAAACATGATAGAAAGTAAAAATTAAGGTCTAGCTGGTTATATCTAAGACTTGTATAAAACTATGCACATTTCCGTCTTAACATTTAACCAGTGGATAGAGAAAAGTGAATAGAACCCCCTCGGAGGAAGAACAGGGCATCCTAATGCGAAGATGTCCTTGAGACGGCTTTAGTCCCGTTTTTCTTCCGACCGGAAGGAGACTAACTGAGGCCGGATGTGGCGTTTTAGAGACTCTGGATCTAATGGCAGGAGGAAGAGTGGGGAGGCGTTGGTGGGAGGAGGTGGAGGAGGGGGTGGATCCACAGAGAGAGGAATGTGATAGGCCATCTTTGAAACACATCCTCCATTGTGTCCTTGGTTTTTAGATGAACACAAAGATAGAGATTCCTTCTGTTTCTGTTTCCATCCTGGAAGAATTACCAGGGGAACTTCATGTTGCTCGACTCAAGAACGAAGCTTTTCCATGGAAATATGTAAAAATAGTACCAGGAAGTTAGATGTTATTCTGAAAGGAACTGAATACTGTATGGCCTGATCTTGTGTATAAACCCCATTGGGGTTCCGCGGAGGAATTTTGGCCCCCAGTAGCCCCTGCTGATCGTATGAGGTGACGATAACGCGGACCCAGCACTGACCAAGTGGTTCTTTGGGTTCAATTCCCGGTTGGTGCTGGGTTCACTAAAGCCCCATACCCACTAGGCGATTTTACCGGCAACTGGCGATGGGAAACAGCAGAATCACTGGTAAAATCATTACCAATTCTGAACACATGTTAGTATGTAACATTGAAATGTTACATACTAACATATGTTCTGATTTGGTGACGATTTAAGCAGTGATTCTGCTGTTGCCCATCGCCAGTCGCCGGTATAATCGCCTAGTGGGTATGGGGCTTAAGGGATGAGGTACAGCAAAAATGATTTTTAGGTTTTGATCCCCTGCTGCTTGCCAACCCTGTCACCTTCATCTCATAGATATGATCACCTAAGACAAAAAAAAGAGACGGAATTCATCCCAACTTGTTTTTGCCATGAAAATGACTCTGGTTGTCGGTATGGTGTAAAACCTCCATCACTCACTCACTCTTGTGTATAATAATACCTTTCATCACCTCAATTGGTATACGAATGGGGAAAAGGAAAGGGGAAAAAAAGGGGGGGGGGGGTTGAGGTCAGGGTGGGCATATAGGGAGGTCTAGGGTGAGTACATTGGGGTTGGGAGGTCTGTATAGCTTTGCCTTCAGCCACCTGAGCCTAATCGGTCTCTGGACGTCTTGTTGGTGTGTCAAATTAATGTTTTCCTCCTTCATAAATAGTATCGGGCTGAGAAACATGGTATACGTGGGCACCAATACATTCTGGTGACGATGATAGTCTTAACATCATCTTGGTTTTGTCATCATGACCACTACTCTCCCTACAGCAGTTGTTATGTAGAATCGTCTCCATGTCTAGCCAAAAAAACTTGTGTCATACTCACGCTATCTTTGTAAAGTATAGTGTTACAGTCAGCAATAAGATCGTGATCGGCCAAATGTTTAATTGGTAAAAGTCAGAAGCAGGATTCACTGGTGGACTCCATTGCATACACCCCTCGCGTAGTCCCCGTATTTATTGAAACCCACTTCCACAGAGGATAAAGTGCCTTACTAAAAAGATAAAGGAAAGGTGATATATATTTATATTCCAATGTGCAAGTTTAATATATATATATATATATATATATATATATATATATATATATATATATGAAATGGTAACATCCCTGAATTACCATACCCAACCTTAGCACCTATGCGCTTACCCTAGACTATGTTCCCGACCCAAACCTCCTGTTTGGCCAACCCAGACCTTTTTTTTCATATATACCCATCTCTGTTCTGCCCTTGTTACTGCTCCTGCATTACCTATCCTGCTGTGGAGACCTTCCTTTATGTCTTATCTTACCCACTCTTCCCTTCCTTGATTCCCACCCTTGCCTCAACTTACCCACATTGATCTGTCTGATTGTGCCCTTGTCTCATGGTACAGTATACACACTGCCCTCCCTTTATTCCCAATCTTATCATATCTTACTAAACCATGACCTCCCTTTATCCCCGCCCATTTCTTACCTTACCCATACCGATCTCCTGTCTGATGCTGCCCCTGTCTCACATTACCCACTCTGCCCTCCCTTTATTCCCACTCCTGTCCTACCTTACCAACCCATGTCCCCCCTTTATTCCCATCTCTTACCTTACCTTACCCGCCCTGATCTCGTGTCTGATGCTGCCCTTGTCTGATGTTACACATTCTGCCCTCCCTTTATTCCCACTCCTGTCCTACCTTACCAACCCATGTCCTCCATTTATCCCCGCCCATTTCTTACCTTACTTTACCCATACTGATCTCGTGTCTGGTGCCGCCTAGATGCTATCAGTCTGGGCGTCAGCCCATGTGCCACATGTAAACAAGATGGGTCTGGTTGCTAACTGTATCCACTGACTCCCTGCACCTGCTGGGTTTCCTACACCACCACCGCCCTCCCCTCCCCCACCACCTGCCCCTCTCCATCCCCACCTTCTCCCATCGTTGCCTCAAACCTTCCCTTCCTGCTCCTCCTCCTCCTCCTGCCGGTTCCTCCGGGCAGCGCTGTGCCTGTGTCCCTCCTGCAGCTCCCTCGTCCTTATCCCTCCTCCAGTCGGCCGCCGTCGCACGCACCCCGGATACTATTGCCCTCCACGTTATCGGTCCGCAAACGCATGTACATAGCGGGAGGGCGCGGCGATTCCTTAATAGCGCCACATGCACGCGTTCCGTCTATAGATACTCTGTGCCACGCTGCGTCTACCTGAGCGCGTCTAACCTACCGTGGAGGAACAACACGCCCTGGAGGAGGGAGCAGGAGGAGGAGGAGAGGGAGACCGGGGTGGGGGCGGAACCAAGCCCGCCATGGCACTGCGCGGCAATGGGAGACATTAGAGATGCATACCCGGCAATGCAAGCAGCAGCAGCAGCAGCCTTAGCAGCATTGGCAGCAGCACCAGCAGCGGTGCCAGTGGTGCCAGCAGCAGGGTCGGAGGCACTGGAGGGAGGGAGGGAGGGTGGGTTACTGCTACTGCTGCTGCGGCCGCACACCAATATATGATGCGTGCAAGGCGCCAGCACCCACCCAGTCAGGCCGCACATCCCGCCCCGCACATGGCTGGTCACCCTGCATTGGTTTAAATGGCTTGACGCCCGCGGGACACTAAGGCACTGGAGGAGGACAGGACAGGAAAGACTCCCAGCACCACCCCCAGCACCAGCAGCACAGAGGATGGGAGCAGGAGCAGGAGGAGGGGACACGGTCTGCGGTGCCACGGCTGCTGCGTTGGCGGGATGGTAGATGAAGGCGCGGGCGGGTGGTGTGGATGTAGGTATACGCGACTGAGGCGTGGGAAACACTGGGACAGGGCGCATCATCCATGGATTTAAAAGGATCGGGGTACGCCGCCAGCAGCAGTAGTTATAGTGGTAGTAGCAGCTGTGCCAGACTCACTCACAATCAACACCAAGGTGCGGCCAATATTGGGCTGCCACCAAGTACCAATCATCGTTTTGTCAGTAATCTCTGAACACCTGGCTGCACCACTTACAAGAAATTAGCATTTGACAGGCGGCTGTATTAGCCTAATTAAATGGATAGGCGGAGCAGACTCCACACACGCTGTTTCGACTGTTAACTGTACATTTCAGCCAGCCTGCTGCACTGTGATATATATACCCCTGTGGTTCAGATACAAGAGACATCTTTCCTAGCCAGAGTACATGCGGGATGGTAATGCGGTCATTTTAAAATGCAGCCGGCTTTTCATACTGGATGCGCATTTGCTATAGATCCTGTAGCTAAATAATTGAGCAGATATTGATGGACTGTGCACTCAGTGGCACGTATACGGATCACCGTTAAAAGCAACTCCTAGCCATACATCAATAAATTAAAGTTATGTAGGTTACATTAGGCCTATAGTTAAGTCAGATCATAAGGAAAAGCACAAGACGAAAAAGCATTAAGCAGAAGCAATTTCTTGAGTAACTAAAGACCAGTAAGAAAATATTTTATATGACAACGTAGGGAATTGCCAATTGATGGAAATCAGGGAGATTATCATTAGTTTTTTTTAAAATGAGAACAATATACAGCGTGGACAACGGCATTAGTACCAAGCTCCAGTCGTAACAAAAGGAAAACCACACATTAGGTACCCTTGTGACGACTCACGGCCATATTTACTGCCGTATTACCATTATATATCTTTGCGGTACCATACCAGGACTGACAATCTAAGATAAGATAACACTTGAACTACAAAGCGTATACCACTCCACAGCCACGTGCATGACCCCTTCCCTCAGACGCTACATACAAACATCCTTTTTGTACAGAAGACGGTCCCACCCGCCGTCCAACGTGGACCTCTAATAAGCCCATTCATCTAGTACACATATAAGGGAAAGAAAAGTCCTCGTGCGTGCCCTCCATCGACCTGCCACCTTTACTTGACCAGTAGGCTCCTCCAGAGGCCTTTGACCTTTCCCCTGGAGGAACCCTCCCGGTGGCAGGACTCTCTTTGATCTTCCCGCCCCGTCACACCCGGTCCAGAAGCCGTAAGCTGCTATACCCAGATTACCCAAGTGAAACTTGGACAATCCACGCTCCAGTGGATAATATATTGTATATATTAACCCGCGGCAACAAGTGCTTCAACAAGCCCTTCTCACCCAACATCTGCCCTCATCATCGATCCCGGATTCTCCATCCGATATCTCTACTGCAGATATTATAAACCCACCCCTAGGACACTTCAACTTCCACAGTTCGACCAACTCTACCAACCACAGCTCTCTTCTGCAGCAGTGACTACTCTGTCACTCGCCTAACTGCCGCCACACTCTGCGTCCCTACCTTGTGGAGGCTGGATTGATTGGCTGATTGATCACCTAATTGCTTGCCTAATTAATCTATCATCATGTCGGGCGGACCGCCACCCCCTAACCAGCAACAGGCTGGGCGCAAGCAGCAAGGAGAGGTGTGTATACATGCTCTTATATCATTATATTATTACTGCATTTTATATGACCAATAATCATTATATTATTACTGCATTTTATCAGTTTATATTACCACGATTTTTGTGTGTGGTAATTCTACAATAAGTTATATATCTTATCCGGGAACACAGATAAATTGGTCATGACAGTACTAGTATATTCCAGGCAGGTGTATTAACATGTACATCTATATGTAAGGTTCAGTAAAACATCATATCACCGAGATACAATTAATAATGACTGATTATTTGTCCGGGGCAGGTTGGGGGGGGGGCGTGTAGTTTCTGTTTGTGTTCAGTAGGCCTACTTTGCAACACATCAACTTTGCCAATTACCTAATTAATAAATAAAAGAACTGGCTGTACTACTAGTTTAAAACCGCTTAACGGGAGTCCCAATATTTGTGTGAGTCATGTGCCCACAGATACACGTATTCTGTTTTCCAATGTTTGCACATCATTGGATAACAATAACCTAAACCAATGTTTAGAACAAATATGTTGCTCATTTGCACACTTGTGCACGACAATGCAGCATTTTGATTGCCCGGCAAACCTGCAAATCTGTCAATTGGTAAAATTTAAGAGATCATAACGTTTTATCAGTACTTGGGGATAAAGAAAAACATAATTCTTAGTTATTCCAGTAATCCCAGCTCTAGGAGACAAGGATAGCTTATACCCTAATTTTGTCCGACCCTTGTCCAACCCTGTGATATACCCAATGTCGGATGGGCTTATTTATCTTCCATTTTGAAAGGGTATGGGCCTTGACCAATGCGTGAAAATAAACTATTTGTCCTGTTCGACTCCCATGTATCCGTTCCAGCTGTCTCACGATATTTTGATACGTTAGAGTTAAGAGTTCCCAGCTAAATAATTATAGCGTTTGAAGAATGAACGGCATTGGTGCTTTTGAGAATATTATTTGAAATTAATGTATTAGGCAGGAAAATAATAAGAAGGATCGTTATCCCATATAAATTTTTATAGTGAGCAATGGTATAATCGTGAACGCTGTTCATAAATACTCATAGATGTGGTATCAAAAACACTCCTTTGTACAATCGTTGGTGGTATTCCATTCTTATAGGACACTTGCCTGATCGTTCACTTAAATTTTATATAGATTAATTATTTCCAAGAGCTAAGATAGTATCAGAATATTAATAGTGTAGTCATGTACTGGTGACTCGGTGCAACGTTACTAATCATAAGGGCAATATGATCTAGTGTCACGGGAAAGAAGGTTTACGAGCAATAAGCATAACCACATTGGGCCCATTGCGCACATAAAACTACTATTATAGACTAGTGCTCAGAATAACTGATGCTCAATAGGCCTACAGCATACTAATCTTTAAAGAGTAATACTTGGTCTGTAAACGGTAACTAATCTATTCTTACATTGTTAAGTAGGCCTACATATGAGTTGGATATTTTCAGATAATCTTTTTTTATCGATGTTTGGGCACAAAGAGATTAAATTTGAAGTCACATTGACTAATCCTTTGGAGGCTATACTGTTTGACAGTGCTATAGACGTGCCTGTATGAAACATGTTTCATTTATTTACTACAACTGCACCCTTTTTATGTTTTAGTACAACTTCGTCTGTCTATGTTGATATAGTTTCCAAGGTAATAAAAGCCTGGCCAACTCCCTTTGTATCCATGCGGGAAACGGGCTCCGTTGTCTCGGCCACACCCTCCTGGGCACGCCAGGAGGAGAGACGTTCCCACTGGAGAAGGCCTCAGTGGACTAGGAGTGGGTTCAGTAGGTCGGGGCTGGCGGCCAAGGCCTAGCAGTGGCTTTGCTGGCTGGTGTATATTTTTGTGGACTCGCTTGTTGTGGTACATTATATATTATGTTGAATGGGAATTATTCAGCTAGTACTAGAGCTGGAACTGGCGGCAAAAAATATTGCAGGTGTTATGTATGGTTTTGTCAGTTGATTTGGACAGGATAATAGGCCTAACTGAAGAGACTTTACTTAGATTCTTTTGAAAAGTATAATCCATCAGCTTAGGAATTTGTTGAAACTTCAATCCCCAAGGCTTGCCCATTATTCCGAAAGTGAGCACGAGAATGAAGAATTTTAAACATTGTCCGTCAACATTTTGTTTTTCTATTTATCTATACAAATATGGTTGATATTACTGTGAACATTCGTATATAGTCAATCAATTTCTATGAATAATATGTACTTCAATAATTAAACATGTCTATAGACAGTGCATTGTTTCAAATTACATTCATCATACGAGACATGGGATAAAAAGACCATTAGTCCTACACCTGTGTCTATATCCTGTTCTCCACACAGGGTACCCAGATGCATACAGCAGGTCTCATGTTTCCAGCTTTGATATAATATACCTGTATATAAAAACGTTTAAACGGAAAAATTACTCAGTGTTTTACCTGTCGTACTTGTATTGCCACGTGGCCAAGTTGGCAGGTTCCATGCATAAAGCATAGACAAACATTATACTGTATTCTGTTTACAGTACCTAATAGGAGATGGATAATTGTCCTTGTCTGTTCTGACTAAATTATATTTATTTGGCAGTATCAATGATCTTCCATGTAGGTTATGTTGCATATAGTATACTTCTATTCTTAATGTACAACTTTATGTGATTGTATAACCTCTATTTCATTGTAAATCCTCTATTTATCTTTAATAGTTTCCCACAAAAATATTGCTTAGAAAATTAGTACTCCATTACGTTCTATATGCCAATTGAGAGCCCCTCTATGAGGACTGTCATCATTGCCTATGTCCCAGCAAAATGAGAGTGCAAGCTTGGAGTGGGGTTAGAGTGAGCCTACCGTTAGCCTATCGGTGACATCCAATGATCCGTGGGGCCCTAGTTGGCTTTTGCTACTTAATTAAACTGGTTTGGGCAGTGACCAGTAGGATATCCACCCACTACAGACCTGATGTCTGTATGTCACAGTAGACAATGTGTGATTCATTACTTCTACTGGATCACGTGCATGTCTACACACAAAGGGGCGTGAGTGATGCTATCGGCGACCTCTGACTGCCATACGTACGTGGTTGGGGAGGTTCTGTTTGGAGATGCGGGATACTAAAAATCTATGCGTCAGATCCTGATGGTATCAAGGTATGGTACATCGACTGAATAGGGGACTACACAAACAAAAAACTGCACTTGTACGTTAGGCTGTCAACTTTGAAATTTTCATCAGATAAATCCACTGAAATAATTATACGGATGTATTAAAGCAATACATCCGTTTAAATATGAAAAATCTAGATGCAAGACCACTTGTTCACAGACGAAGAAAATTATCTGTATGGGTAAATTTATATGTACACATATATATTGTCCATGAAGTTAAACACAACATAGGCCTATGTTTGGTAGACACCTGCTGATATTGAGGTTTCATGGTCCCCCTCAGACCTTCAAATCCCCGTATAGATGCAATCAAATCAAAACATATTTGTTTAAGTAATTATGATACCCACTACAAAATGAGTTCTATAGGAAAACATACAGAGGTTGTCAGTACAACCCTGAATACGAGGTGGGTGTAAAAAAATTACTGCCCGAGGCTGTTAGGCTGAGAGCTGTAATTTTTCTGACATCCCACCGAGTATACAGGGTTGTACTGTCAACCGAGGTAAGTTTTCCTTATATTATATACCATATTTTGTAAGTTATAAGCAAAATAGGAAGGAAATTACCAGTGGGGCGAAATGGGCAGTATCACAATGTCTTGACTATGCACACACTTTGACTGGTTTCAAGCAGTTTACCCTAATTTTCTTTATTTTCTCTTAATTATAGGACTATCACTATCTCCATCTAATCAGACTGTATCATTTTACCTGACATTAAAAAAATAATCATGAAAATCCATTTAGAATTCACAAAATATTTTACACTATAAGCAAGGTGGGCAGTATAGTAGTATACATCTAAGACAAAGTCACCGCCCCAGATGTAAACGCCCCTTAAGCCGGGCGGCGCGGGTCGCGTGCGGCACCGCGCGGCGCGGAGGTTTGCTGGCATGATAGCGGAGGGGCGGGATCAAATGGCGCGCGGCAGTCGGGGAGGTGGGACGCGGTGAGCAGCTCAGTGTAATGAGAGCGGGAAGCCCGCCATCCATCAGCTCGCCCCGCCAGGCCGCGCCTAATCCCGCCGTTGTGTAAGGCCTACCTACCGCCACACTCCCCTTGACGCCATGTGTGAAGAGGGCAAGGCATGATCGGGGGGGGGGGGGGCGTTACAGAGATGCCATTTTTCCTAATTTTGTAGGATTTCCTACACTTTGGTGATTTTTGATTGTACTACTTTTTTCCTGTGTTTCCTACTTTTCCTAATTTTTCATCAGTCAGGAGTGGCATCTCTGGGGGTAGCAGGGGCGGATCCAGAGTGGGGGGGGGGGGGGTCATGGGGGTCCTGACCCCCCTTTTTGGTGGACCCCTTAACTACAAAAAAAGGGAAAATACCGCATGTGTATGCGTGAATGCACGCCGTTTTAGTACATAGCCTTTATGCTGAACCCCACTTTCGAAAATTCTGTATCCGCCCCTGGGGTGGCTTGATGAAAGTTGTAGCCATGCACATGTGCGGCTCTAGTTCATATTCATATCTGTATATGCACAACATGTGGTTGGTTGTCGTTAACATTTATTCACTTATTCTGATACAAAATAAGCAATTACGCATGTATTCTGGTTTTTCCTTGAGATCTATGTCTGTATGGTTAATTATGTGTGGTTGAATAGGATCTCACAATCCAGACACGGCCACTGTTGCGCTACATATGGTATGTGTGAACATTTTAGATGCTATAGAGCAAGAAGCTGTATTGATAAATGGGGGGGAAAAATCAGTTAATTATTGGTGCGCAATAGTATCTGCTCCCTGTCGTTGTGACATATACTTTGGTTAGCGGTAGTATCTCAGTACTTATTTAGTCGTTTAAGGGCAATCAAACAGGTCTCTGAATATGATATTTTTGATATAGACCCTTCTTTCTGACCAATTTCCCCCATAAACCAACAGGCACTGATAATTGGACTAGTGTCTACAAAACTAAGGTCTGCCAAACAATGCCTTGTGTGATCACTTGGAACAACCTCAATGCCTCCTCCCCTCCTCCTCCTCCCTACTGGAGGATCAGACGCTGGCACCAGGTTGAAGGTCACGCAACCATCACTGGGCTAGTTTCTGCCCCTGCAAAGGAAAATGAAAGGATTCATGATGGACCAGCACGGCATGGTTTGGCGGGGTACCAACAATGCTGTACTCTTTGTGGCACCAGTTAGGTCCTAAAACAGTCTGGACCCAGACCCAGGCCTAACCCCCCTTCCCCGCCCTCCCCCGCCCTCCCCCGCCCTCCCCCGCCCTCCCCCGCCCTCCCCCGCCAACCCTTCCACTCTCCCCGGCCTCCCCCACCCTGCTCCACTCACAACCTACTATCCTCTCCCTTTATGCTTACACTGCTAGGGTATCACATGCAAAGCGCAAGCAGATACGGTAGTCCAGTTTAGAGGACAAAAATCGATGGCACGAAATGGTGCCACCCTCAAATCCCTTTTCATATACTACTTAGAAGCTCTTCCCGATGCTCCAAGGCGTTATGTCCCTTTTTATATACTACTACCTCCTAGCAACTGAGAGCTGTTTAGGGACAGAACATTGGACTATTTTTCTGCCCGAGGACAGTATTTACATGTCCAGTATTTCTAATATTGTATGCAGTGTATTCTGCATTAAAGAGATGGCACTTGAAAGGAATCCTTATTAAAAGCAATTCTGTTCAATTAGTAGACAGGGTGCAATCCTAAATACAGAGCCTGCAACTCGTAGATATAAAATAAGATAGTTACGGATCTCTAATTTTTAAACACTGAGAGAGGAAAGCATACATGCTAGGACCTGCAGCAGTTTTATCGTCTTTATATTGTTCTTAAACCAATGTGGCTGCGGAGAATTCCAGATCAATTATCTTTGAATGTCTGGCTAAATGTACCTGTGAAAAGATACAGGACAACATGCGTACACACACTACTCTGTGTACGGTATCAGTGACAAGCTCCCCGCGCTGCACACTTTGCCTTCGCACTTAGCGGCTGGGGCTCAAGCAGCGTTTTAGTCTGAATAATTTATCCATTGCTGATTTCACTTCATTTCATGCATCGTCGTTGACGTGTGTAGGAGGGTGACTGAGGAGGGTTGGACGAGGAGTGGTGGAGGGTTGGGGGAGCGGTAAGGATGCCGGTTGGTAGGCGGCGCTGGTCCATTATTCATACAGACATGAGAAGAATACTACCAGCTGAAACCATCCAACCCACCATAAAACCTTACCCTACTTAAATGTTTTATATAGACGTTGCATTAATCATCAGAGAGCACATTCTGGCATGCGTCAAGCATCTCGGACAGCTTTTTTTAACTACTGATAGGCCATGTGCATTGTAGAAATGGCCCTTGGTGATTGTTACTATAATTATATTACACATTGCAATCGTGCAGGGTGTTCAGGGTATTTTTATGTGTGAATTGTATCTACTAGCCTGGATTAAAAGAGCACACATACCCCCTTTAACCACGTATTGGTCCATACATGTGCCTAAATAAACGGACACACGCTACGTTCAGTTTGATTGTTATTGTAAATAGTACATATTGTAATCATGTACATTAGGTCGGCCAGTAGTCAGATTAACGTTATTACCGAGATTTTTGTATTTTTGTTGGCCTAAAATATTTGTGATTTACTGCTGACGTAATCAAGTAAAATTTAAGCAGCAAGGACCAGCAAAACTATCACTTTTCGATCCAAGTCCTTATTGGGACACGCTCGGGTAAAAGATGCATGGCAATTTTCTTATCCCACTTCGCCTATCCCCATTTTAACCCACATGCCACATGCCATTGGTAGCTGTCAAACTGCATGTTTTATAGCCTTTACGTGAGGCCTAGGGCGTCTCGTTGAGTTTGTGCAGACATCATGTTTCCAGGAGTTCATGTGCTGCAAGACATGAACAAAACACAGGCCATAACAAGTGAACGAGAAACGCGTCTTGTCATATCCTTGACAAATTGATGGCTGAATTGTTTTACGGCTGCCAGTCACAATAGATGTATCGATTGTCCAAATATAGGCCAAAATCTTTTAGCCACAAATGTGTGTTAACTTAGCCAACGTGTCCAAGTCTGTAGGGTCGCTCATGCGGACCACTGTCTCCATAATGAGCATTAACTTTTTCTTTTTCTATATATTTCGGAAGTTCCTGTCGATCCAAGGTGTTTCCATGCTAGTTGTGCTTCTCTCTTACAAGAAAGTGTCTGTGTGACTAATTTATGATATTCAGCGGATAATATTCCTCTTTCTGTATGCATTTTCAATCTTTAACCAAGATTTTGGAAGTTCCCTAATCTTTGCAACTTTGTCACCATTAATCAGTTGTTTGTGGAACAGAATGTCTAAAAATGTATCAACAAATTAAAACAGTACACATACCTAAACAATTTCAACATGATGATATGTAAGCCTTATATGATAAAACCAAATAAGAAACATGAAAGTAGGAAAAAGCCACCTCTCTGACGGTTCCATTTTAGACGCAAACTTCAATTGCGTGCATTTATTCATTTTGATAGAACCATAGGGGAATCCCCAGGACAGAAAATTAAAAGAAATACAATGACCTGGTTGTCACACTCGTTATTTGAATTGCTCACACAACCTTCCAATTGTGTTTCGCACGGATGGCACAGCTCTCAACATTTTTCAATCTGCTGGCTATAGACAGACAATTTAAACTGACATGAACCTGCCCTATAACCAGGTTATGTGCACATGCGGGTGCACTGCACACTCCATTATGAATTGTATCTGATTAGTGATTGTCAGTCTGGTAATATTATATTCCTGAATACTCTCATTTTAAATCCAGACATCATGGGATCAATATTATTCGCCCGTGGTTTAACCAATAATGCACCACCATCCACCTTTAAGAAATATTATTGTAGTCGGAGGAAGTAATTATCTTTGATTCAGTTAAGCAGTATAGATAGTGTGCCAATGGTATTTTGATTAGAACAAATTGAAAATAATGATACACTGTCAAGATGTTTTTAAGACAACCTGGTGGCTGTTCATCTCTCTTATTATATATAAATGGCTGTAGATGCTAAGGTGACATTTTCTGTCTGAATTCTGGTAGAGTTTGTTTTTCTAAAATTCTAATATCCACAACAAAATTTCCATTCTCGTATCTTTGTGATTGTGGATTATCAGTAAATTTAGATTAGGAAGGAAACAAGTACAGTGTTGCCAAACAAATTAAGTTATGCAGCTTTCAAGGTTGTCTTTGTCAATCTAAAAGGGAGTGATATCTCCACATTCACCCAGCCCCATGAAACTCATCCCAGTACAGTAGATCGACCCTATATGTAGTAGATATAGCACGAGTCTGTGGCTGTACGCGATATATTCACGAGGCGCTAGCCGAGTGGATATATCAAGTGCAGACACAGACGAGGGCTATATCTGACATATACCACGGGACCTTTTAATTGCTGTTTGTCTGGACCACTGCAGCCTATATAAAGGCCGTCTGACCAAACAGAACAGATCAGTCTTCATTAGTCAGTCATACGGTGAAGATCAACTATGGTAGAAGAGAGGTCATTTCTAAATGAACATATCTGAAGGTAAAGACTTATGATTATTTAAATCAGTTATTCTAATATTTTTATATTATAATTTCTAAGTGACACTTAACAAATGTCATGCCGATTTTGCTAAAGTTTTCATTATTATTCATACCATGCTGAATTCATGCATTTCATATTTCATAATTTTTAGATGCATATATTGGGCTAAATTTTCAAGATTATCGTTGAAGGGTTTGTTTCTCAAGTTTGTACTATACTTAATGTAAAAAGCTTATTATTCATATGGAAACAAATGCAATTTCAAGGTATGAGTATGAATTTAAGTATATAATATTACTGTTCGCATCACTTTGTTTTGTATTTGAATTTGGTATCTACCATTGTTACCCCTCACCGCTGCCTCTCGCCCCCAGCCCCAGCCCGGGCCCCCGGCAGTTGTGCCTCAAGAGTCCCGGTTCATCAAGGGCCCCAGACCTCACGGCGCCAGAGGTGGCGCCGTGAGATTATGTGGAGGCGTTCCGCTCCACTGGCGGAATACGCGTTATATTCACGGCCTAGTTCTATTGTTCTCCCCGTCTACCGTGGTATATATACACCACACACAACACTAATTTGCCTTTCCCACACTGTTTGTGACTTGCGGCTGTATTCCACATGCTGATTCTGTGTTTAACGATAATTTAACATCGCAACCACGTCACCATATGGCAACAGTTATATTCATATATTCCAATTTGCCGAATTTAGTTTATAATGAAGTTTTGCAGTTTGCGATATAATAGCGGCAGTGTCACCAATAGATTTACCAATATCATTTCTGTTATTAATGTCTGTGAACCATTATGTATTGCCCTTTGTGATAGTTAGGGAATTGCAAGAAAAATATCGCACATTGGAATATAGGCTTTAGGCGACTGTCGGTCCGTCAACATGTGAACGAGTACAATTGCGTGACTGAACGGAGAGTTACGCATGTGGCTGCATAAAGTGCTTTGAGCATAATTCCCCGAAGGGAGTTAGATCGGCAAGGGCAGAAAGTGGACCAAAATCCCAAGTCATGCCGATCACGTACGTGCATGACCATACACTTCTGTAGCAACGTTCATCTACCGTCGTGTCCTTAGCCAGATAATATATGTGTTCATATTAGATATGGATGTTTTATACCAGGTTCACTCCAACAAGCAGGAACAAAAACTAGGAAGTAACTGTATATAAAACCCATCGATTTAATAGCTTTATTATCCATAGGAAATAAGTAACCTTCGTTCAGGGCTGTAGCAGTTATGATATGGATGGTCAAAATTATATAAGTAGATTTGCAGAAAAGGCTCAAAGTGTGTTCATAATGGTAGTTCAGTGCAGCAATAACACGCATTCTGGCGCTAGTCTGTAAATTATATTAGTTGAACCACTTTACTAATGCCCTTTACAGACTATATATGCTTAAAATACGCTTATTATGACAGTTCAATACAAACATAATGCGCATTCTGTCACTAGTCTGTAAAGGGTTTAATACCAACAACAGACTTGTCATAGAACGCGCATTAATCTTTGTAACTGTGAACTGTATACATAATGTGCATTTGAGGCCTTGTCTGAAAAGGGAATAATATTATAAGACATCAGAATGAATATCCGTTTCAGTGTATCCTAATATGTAACTGTGTACAGGAAGTATTAGTTGGCTAATGCACCTAGGTAGCTACATTACGTGCGTGGCCTGTTGGATAGTTTACATTGGTAATAGACTCGTGTGTGCATACACCATTAGTGGGGGACTCTAAACCGTAATACCTGCAAATGAACTAATATATAGGACACTTGGAAAATGTATTTTTGTATTGCAACAACATGTTCCTCTGTCATACATTTCAGAAACATTTGCAATTGATTGTGAGTAGGTTAATTCTCATACCCACTAGGGCTATTTTGTCTTCGTCAATCGTGCCTTTGAGTGGTCGCCCGTTAGTATGGCATATTGAAATCTACATGTTTGATCTGAATCGGCACCAAAGTCGACCGATTATTTGAGTAGAATCGGCCGATTTTACCTCAGGCTGTGTATATGCGACGTACCTATTCCTGTTAAACTTTCATCAAACTTTGGGCTGCACCAGTATGTAGTATATATACACACATAATCTGTTTTATGTTCGAATACAACTAATATTAATGGTCTAGACCAGCCAGGCTAAAAATCATATTTGCACTTGCCTGTTCCGAACACTCAATAATGAATTGGTCCAGGCACGGCATTATAAAAATCCTTATTTAGTCACATTTTCATACGCGCATTTCAATAAGCCATCGATCAGAAAATCCCACTCGATCAAATATTCAGATTGACAACCCCACTTGGAATTGCACTCAGAACAAGCAGGCTTTTGACATGAATCAAAAGCAGTGTACGTGACTTACATCTTATTGAGCTTAAACACCCCCCCTGTATGAGCCCTAAAGATACTCATTTCATCGGGTCCCTGAGCAACCACTCGGCCTTTAGATAGGAATGGGCGGGAGGAGGGAGTCCATGGGGTGTTAGCCTGCCGGGGTAGGCAATGTCACTTTACCGTCGGTAAACATTCTCCTCTGTGTACTTGCCTGGTTTCCCGACCTCTCCCCCGCGACCAGCCTGTTTGCTGAAGGGTATCGGCTGCCGCAGAGTATCCCCACCGCTGTGACTTCCCGTAATGAGTAGTCACTGGAGGAATTGCGGGCAGGGGGAGTGGTTTGGGGTAGGCTAACGGACGCGCGGCACGGACCCTGGAGGACAAGCGCGCAGGGAGTCCGAGCCAAATGGGGCGGACGCGGGAAAACTTGACCTTTGACCAAACGCCGTGTACTGATCAGAACGCTTTTGCAACAGGAGCTAACAGCTGGCTAACAATGCTGGAGACTATGGGTGTTACTTGTCCTCGGAGCAAGGGGCGCGGGCGGGGCGTGGGAGTAGAAGAGATGCCGAAGGTTTTGGGATATGCTGGAATTCAGAAGATCAAAGTCTAGTATATTTAAGAGAGAGGAAAACTTAAATGTCGAGAATATCACATTATGTGTAAAGATAATCCCAAAAAAAGCGGATGAACAATCATGTTTAGGGTGATTAGAAAAAAGAAATCTGTTGATAAAGGAAAGCATGAGTCTGAGGGAAAACAGGCCTTGGCCCTAGACTATTTCAGTTTAGATTCAAATGTTTATAAAAATGCGACACGATGATAAAATGTAAGGTACCAGTATGAAATATAAAGCCATTCATCCAAAACGTGGCATTTTGCCGTGCCAATACAAGCAGTCCACCATATATATGACGACAAAAAAGAAACAGGTCAGGCAGATCTATATTACAACCAAAAAACTGAGGTCTCCTTTGAGGTTTCTCTGCGCTATGCAGCTCGGATCCAATAATGGCACTGCTCAATTGTGTGTCGGTGGGGGCGGCCGTCCGGTGCCCCGTGCACAACGTACATCAACACATCTCGGCGTGTAGTGATCGATGTGTAATGTCCTACGGGCCCCTGGTAACCATCCCGCCACAACTACAACCACCCACTCAGCCCCTCAGCCTCCTCTTGTCATGGGGAGGGGGGGCACTGATCTGTAATGTCCTACAGGCCCCTGGTAACCATCCCGCCACAACTACAACCACCCACGTCACCCCCTCAGCCTCCTCTTGTCACAGGAAGGGGGGGTACTGATCTGTAATGTCCTATGGGCCCCTGGTAACCATCCCGCCACAACTACAACCACCCACGTCACCCCTCAGCCTCCTCTTGTCATAGGGAGGGGGGGCACTGATCTGTAATGTCCTATGGGCCCCTGGTAACCATCCCGCCACAACTACAACCACCCACGTCACCCCCTCAGCCTCCTCTTGTCACAGGAAGGGGGGGTACTGATCTGTAATGTCCTATGGGCCCCTGGTAACCATCACGCCACAACTACAACCACCCACGTCACCCCTCAGCCTCCTCTTGTCATAGGGAGGGGGGGCACTGATCTGTAATGTCCTACGGGCCCCTGGTAACCATCACGCCACAACTACAACCACCCACGTCACCCCCAGCCTCCTCTTGTCATAGGGAGGGGGGGCACTGATCTGTAATGTCCTACGGGCCCCTGGTAACCATCACGCCACAACTACAACCACCCACGTCACCCCCAGCCTCCTCTTGTCATGGGGAGGGGGGGGGGCACTGATCTGTAATGTCCTACCAGCCCTGGTAAACACCCTGCCACAACTAAAACCACCCACGTCACGCCCTCAGCCTCCTCTTGCCATAGGAAGGGGGGACATTGACAATTTGAAGGTTTATTGTTAATAGACACTACCAGAATAACGCCACTGTTTTTCGTAACTGACCTCGCTGATTGTGAATTTCAGTTACACTGTTACACTGGCCTATGAACAGATCATCTAAAATACAGAATACCGTTACAAAAAGGACTTTAGATAGATTCATTGTAAGTTTATCGAGAAATTTAAGCGGAACGGCATCAATATTGTGTAGGGCCTACGCCCCTATATTACTATATGGAAGGAGTTCGCCGCCACCCTTTTCTTTAGCCTAAATAGGATCAACTGTCAATTTTACATTCATCACTTCCTTTGGCTGGGTCGTCTGGCAGTAGCAACCCATTCAGGACCAAAGTGACCCCCCCCCCCCGTCGCTCGTCTTTGATACAAGCCCCACAAACCAGGGGTTGCTTGACCCCTTTCAGCTTCGCCAAGCCGCATTCCTCTAGTCAGTAGCGTATAAGGCCGCCACCAATCACTAATAGGCATATTTGAAGTCTTCCCATGCTATACATATGACAGGTCCAACCTAAACGCTTTTCCCAGCCTTCTCAGCCTTGATCAATGAAAATCCATGGCAGGGTCGCCACAAGGACGGCATTGACGGATGAAATTGGTTCTAATTTGCAGATTCCTATGTTACTTCCAAGTGGTATGGTGCGTGCGCAGAGATAAAAAAGGGTTTCCCTCAGGGGGTTGGGGGTGTATAAGAGGGTGCGCCGGGGCGGAGTGGACACGCGGGTTGGGCCCAAAGCCCCTCCAGTCATCTCCAGGGTGTAGCAGTAATCTATAGCCTGTCTGCCCGCATCCAATACTGCCCCACTCTACCCTACAGCCACAGCAACCCCCCACCTCCACCTCTCCACCGACCCTTCAAACCGCCTCACAACAACCCTTGACTTGGGGGAAATTATTGCATTTCGCTGTTCGGACCCAGCCGGCCGTCCACCCTAGATGGGACGTGGAGTGGTTCTCAGGGGTTACGACCGACAAACCGGTAACGGACGTAACACACCGCAAATCGTCAATTAATACGAGGCGATTTCTCTGCACTTTCTAGACAATTTTCCCCTATTCTCCCCAGTGCAGCCGTAATTTTGATTACTGTTAAAAAGAACAGCACAAGAGAAATGAACTTATAAACGTTACCTGCTACGTAAGGTCATAAGAAAACTTATCCCTATTGAAAAGCGCCTTTCTGTCTTACATCTTTAAGTTTGGCAGATTTTATAGATAGATGCCTTATATTGCATTATTGGTAACTTTCAGAAACATTTAGGAAAATCCTGGGAAATGGAACAATAATTGGGAAATGGAACATAAATTATTTATGTTCCTGCACAGCTATTTCATGTATTGTAGGACCGGAAATACACCATTGAAAAGTGACAGTTGAGTGGGTTATATAAGATAGGGGGTAACTCAACAGGCCTTGTCCGTCATCTAAGGCCCTTTCCTGACACTTTATGCCCTTACTTTGGGGCCCTTACCTTCACTCACACCTGACACATGAGTATCCTCCAAACCTGTTATCCTTCTCCCACACAATAGAACATTGAAAGAGTAGACAAAAATCGTTAGATACCACGTGACGGCTAGCATGTGCTTTGCTGGTTACTGGCAGGCACTTATGACAAGTATCATTGACGCTGGCAGCCAGTGCAGCGGATGTCAATGGCGCCCTCCGGTGGAAGCCGCCATTGGCGACCTCCCTGTCCCGCGTTCATTGCGATTCGTCGATTAGATCATCCGCAATAGGACAAGAAAGAACAGCTGGGCTGTTCCCGCCCGACCAAATTCAAAGCTGCACGGTCTTTGTGTCATAGTCTTGCATAAATTCCCCCTATCTAAATTAAATCAAGAGGATTGCAGTCAATAGCCCTTTATATGGGACATAAATAAAACGCAGTCGTTTGAACACATGGCCGCCCTCGCTCTATTGTCCCTACCTTAAATTATTCAAATATAATCTGAGACAACAGCCGCCCGCAAAATGGGTGTTGTATAATCAAAGAAGAATGAAGCTGAGTAAAGAAACGTTTTGTGGCGTCTGGCGGTATATATAGGGATAATGGGGACGTCAAATACACTCCATTATGGGCGCGCGTCGGGAAGCATGAAATATGCAAGTCTGTAATCATTGGGCGAGAGGCCGCTGGCCGGGTCGGGCCGTGTATTGAGTACCAGGGGGAATCAATACAGACCACTCTCAGCCAATCTGGCACTCTTCTTACATAACCCAGTCTACACGCTCCTTGTATCCCGGACACTCATCCATTGGAAGCTTCCTAATTCAATCATAACCCTTCCCGCCCGCGCCGCCCAGCCAGGAGTCTACTCCTCCAGTGCTCATTGCCTGAGAACCTCTATAGACTCCTCCAGGGGTAGCAACTGCTACACTGCCAAGGGCAGCCGGCCGATTGGTGAGTGCAGTACCCCGCTGCCTTTCAAGTCGATGTCTCCTAGAGGAAATCAAATTAGATGCAGATGAACAAACGGTGCTTTTGGTATAGCACTATGCCAGCTGTATTCTCACTGGGTGAGACAAGAAACGTCCCATCATCTGAACACACTGAATCATTGCCAGCGGTTGCCTTTGTCCGACCGCACATGATTATTGTTATTCTATCAATTTCTCCGTTCTAAAAAGAAAACCCTGGCCTTGTGTATCCACCCAGTGTAAACATGCCTTTTTTCCACGTCCTTCCTGGGATGGATCGGTGAGCCCGGTCAAAAAGTCCTAAAGCTTTGTTTACACTCGCTCTGTCCTGCTCGGAGTGACTCGCCCGGGGACCAGCTGCCGTTTATTGAATCTCCTCCCGAGGCAGCTGCGTCATCTGAGCATCTTGGCAGTCTCTTGGCGGAGGGCCCTCTCAAATTGTTCTTTGCTCCCACCACATAGCATACAGTCTGCGACAACTCCCCCTTCTCCCGGCGCCATGTCCTTCAAACGAAGTGCTCCCTTCTTATGGTGACGTGAGATGAGAGGGAGATAACCAACAACCGACTGGGGCCCATCAAAGAGGCATACAGTGGGGGCCTCTATGCCTTAGGTATGTTAAATAAGGGGTTGCCGCGGGGAGATAGCTCATACTGCTACGGGCTCAAGTGTATACTTGCCTTGGAAACACGGGAGTCCAATCCCCCAGGCCGGGGCCGGTGGGAATAGGTATTCTCTAAGCAATTATCGGTGTCCTTTCAGACTGGGCGCCTAGGGAGATGATGGACCTAATCAACCGTCTACACTCACTTAAAACGCTCCTATCACGTAGCCAAGTTTCCTGTCGATTAGAAGGGCTAAACAGAGTACGAGGGATCGGAGTTAGTCAAGTATATCGGCACGCAAAGAGATTTGGTTAATCCGTTCTTTATGATATTAACAGCTAGCCTTACCATGCATGATACTGCTGCTTGCATGTATGACCTCGCAGTTCTGAAAATAAATGAACATAACTAGTATTGAAGGAAAGACAAAGGAGCCACGCGTGGATTCACAATGTATATGTTCACTGTGCATTCACTGTCTTTAATTCAAGACTTTCTATTCAGTTCAAGCCTAAAACATGTACACTCTAGTTAGCTATTTGGTGATACAAAGAAGATTTGATTTGAAATTGTTGTTCTTTTAATCCCTGAGCGAATACATGTAAAAATCAATTTCCCACTTCCATTTCCTAGCAATGACATTTCTTGATTGTCATTTTTCGTAAATGTAGAAATAAATCCTGAATGTTTAGAAAAAAATGTTATACTTCAGATGAGTCCGTCACTTCTTTTTAATTAATCTATTATTCGATATAATCTATAATACTCAACAGTAAGTACCTGAAACTAGTGAATTCGGCCCATGAATAAAATTTACTCTTTCAACGGCTTTAGGTGAAAGGCTTTCTTAGGCCAAACATGGTCTGAAACATGATGCCCTACATGAAAGTCAAGTGCGTGAAACTAGTCGTATTGGGGACTTTTCCCACAATATCATACGCATACACACAAAGTCTGTCCCTTCCCGACGTAGCGTTTTCCATACAAATGATCGATTGGCCGACGTCTGTCTGAGGTGCGGGGCCCTCAAGATGTCACTCCGCGTCAAAGGGCCATAATTAGCATATCGGACCGCGCCCACAGAGCCCCATCCTCGCCACTCGAGAAGCGCCGATGGGAGGTAAGGACTGTAAATGCAGCCCGTACCTGCAACTTAGGCATTGATTAGCTATTGATTGCTCTGTGTATGTCCATATTCGGCGGTCAGGGCCCACTGGAGGAGCGGCCGTAATGGGGCCCTTGGCAGAGACTTAAGCCTGTTTTCCACGAGGCGATTTTTACTATTTTTCCCATTTTTCTTTTATACTTTCCCCAATTTTCCCTGGGAATATGGCGTTATCCCATGTATGCTACATACCATTCGAAAGAGCAATGAAAATCCGTTCTAATGATATGTAACATGTCTATATCAAACCCCTTTTCGCCCAGTGGAAATGGGCTTGATGGTGGAAAGTGGGAGCAGCTCGCGGGGAGAGGGAGCAGCTCGCCCGAGCAGTTAGGAGTGGCTCACCTTTGCGGCGGTGACTTTCGCCGAGTGTCTCGGGTCTTGATTGGGTGCAGCGCCCGGATGCTTAGCGCCGAGGCCGGCTGGTATTACCAGAAATGAGGAAAAGGTCCTGCTGAAGGACTCTATGTATATTTAAAGGTCGAGGAGAGAAGCGTCATCTGTTTTAACACTTATGCTGTTCGAGAACACTTTCCTGTTTTTTACCTATCAAAATGGAGGCCTTACATGCTTCTTCGTAGAAAAATCCTCACAAGAAGTTGTTATTTCACCATAAAGGTATTCAGTTATACCAAGTGCTTACCGAGTATGTTAATACATTGGTTAGATTAAAGACACCCCCACCGCCCCCCAACCCTTTCCCCACCCGCCTTATTTTAGATTCCACCTGAAACACCCTCCTATCAAATCCTCATCTATACGACCCTGTATTTAAGAGCTATTGATTAACGCTGAAGGTTTTTCATTTACACTGAAGGTTTTTCAAACTCATAAACACACTTCCCTTGTGGTCCACTAAAACCGTGGATGTAGCGTAATAAAGAATAAGCAAAGGGACAATAAAGTTATACGCAATGAAAATAGACACAAAGGGGAAAAAAAGCTCAGCTGACGTGCCATGATAGAGACCACACAGCCTCTGCCGTGACCAGGATTCGAACCTGGGTTGTCTCGGCCACAACGAGAAGTACTAACCACTATACGATCACGGCCATTTGCCAGCTGTATACTGAAAGATCCTCTGGCCAAATTGAAAGTGAAACTTGCGCACACTGACATTTCACCATCAATTCTTTCATTTGACAAAAATGACATGATACGATTTATCTAACACTATTCATTTGCGAAAAAAAAGAATCAGTGAAATAATCGAAAAAAATATACAGAATGAAATACATCTCAGTAAAAAGTAAGTGATAATCAATTGAGCGCAGACGTCGCAGACTTTGTGATGTGATAGTTTAGCTGGATATATTTAGCCTCAAGTTCGACTATATCCCCATGCTAATGCCTATATTACCACACAGAGCAATTCTAGCGTGTTTGCACCAGTCCCTTAGAACACACAAGTTACCATTGCCATAGCCCTAATTTCACCTACAATATCTTTCTGTCCCTAATGTCCATTAACCATAAGATGTCCAGATTCCAAGAAAACAATTTTATCTAGAAATGACATATTATTTGTCATTAAGCAGCTTAATTGCTTAAAAGGATTATTTTCCCTTGAATGATGTTGTCCTGGAGACTACAGATACACATTCTTCCCCCATGTCTGGGAAAATTATATATTTTCTATATGGCATTAACCATTATATCATTAGAGAAGATAAGTTCTGACCATCATAACTAGGATTAGAGTATCTGATGGCGGAAGGGTCAAGATAATGTATTCTCAGGGACTTGATAGAAATGTGTAATACACATAAACACACATGCACGTATGTATAATTTACAGCTAAGAAATCAGGAGCTAAGAAAATAGTTTTAAAAAGCTGTGCTACCGTTGACAAAGATGGTGAGGTACCACATGCAGTTTAGACTTTAGTCGAATATTCGAAAGTTAAAGCAACCCTTCTCCTGACCACAGAGCATTGCTGGTGAATTCTCCATCTCTCATCTGTGGACTTGAGCAGGCTCCAGCCTAAAATCCCCATTTCCATATACTACTTAAGTCAGATCGCATATCCCTCCAGGGGTCTAGCTCTTTGCGCGGCGTTAATGTTGCCATAAATATATATTATTACGTAAGTAGATTACCAGAGATTACCATCCCGTAGATTCCATGTACTCTTAAGCACTTCCTAAATCACTACCAGTAACCAATGACATCACAAATCATGTTGCTCCGCCACACCCTTTTCGTCCTGGTTTCTTATAGGCCCCCATAAGTTAATATCCAGCGATTACCTAGGGAAGTTTACAGATTTTTTTCAAATTTCAGATTGTTTCAAGTCACCACCTATAGTAATAGTTTTCAAATATAATAGCTTACATTGCTTTTCATAGCATTTTAAGATCAAGTTTTCTGTCTTGAGTTTCAGATGTTTTTCCATTAGCCCTGACTTACCTGGGGCGGATCCAATGTGAGGCGCGCAGGCGTACGTCATACCCTTTGTTCAGCAAATTTAAGATTTGTTTAATGTAAAATTTTGGTACCAATTTTCTTTTACACTATAACGCCCCATACTCTTTTCAAGATTATAGATCCGCCTGTGCTGACATCCCAGTGCATATATCGTTAACAGATCACCAAAACCAACACATGGGAGGCCGCAGACCGACCCATGTTAAAGGAAGAATGCAGGTTGTTTCAGTGTAGTGTTGGTCCGGGGGGACCTGCCAATTACAGGAGATAATGAACAGGGCTCGTTTCACACCCTCCAGGGCGTGGGGCTGTGGGTGGCGGGGTCGGCCGATAGCAGGGGTTATCGGCCGGCCCGGGTAGGTGGGGCCGTGGCCCGGGATATCTCACTGACAGACTGGTACATGCCCGCCGGGCGTTATGAATAGATTCCCCCCGCCCACTATAGCCGGTAAATGGTATTAAGGGCACACTAGGCGTACAGGCCATGGTAAATGAAAAACAATAAATGGAAAATATATATCTTTGAGGTCATGTAACGTTATATGAACGTCATATAACGTTAACAGAACGTTATTATGAGGCGGCAAGGCTTTAAGATCAAATAAAGTCTTAGATCACCTTAAGATCTTATGCCGCCGAATTCCCCTTTCGTCTATACGACAATCGGTGACGCGTTTATGTGTAACACTCGATGAGACGATCGCTTCTGGGCTTAAATAACCACATATTTGAGCTTATTTTGGCTTACATCACAGAGATTTTGATATATCAAACATATTGGCATAGTTAAAATATTCCAAATTGGGCCAAATAAGACATTCAAGCCTGGAATTATGATCGTTACGGTCCCCGGGCGCAGCAGCCGGCTCGGTGAAGAAGGAATGTGGGTCAAAGGTCATCAAATTTGCAGACCTATTTCAGCATGAAATCGGTCGATCTAACTTTAGTTTTTGATATACACAGATAGATTTGGATACATAGATAGGTATCTCATTGTCCAGAAATTCATAGATTGCGAAATAACGCGACAATTTGCGCAAATACATCGCGCCATTTTCCGCCCGCACGCGTGGAGGCCTGACACTGTCAGACCACTCAGAGTCAGATGGCTGGGAGCAGTCGTCCCAGCCGGTCGATTGTTACCGGGGGCTGCGCCTTCTCCGCCTGGATTACAGCGGTATCTGATGCTTTCAATATATATATTTTGGACGAATGGATACCCTTAAACTCATACAACGCATTGACAATTCATGCGGGAACCATGCGTTCGTATCGAAGGGAAAACATTGGATCGATCGGACACGTGGAGGCACTGTCACTGTCACAGACCATCAACATGGCGGGTTCTCTCCCCGCACGCCTGCACCGATACATTGAACTCAGGAAACCAGGATGACATTGGACTAAACCCAATAATTGTGGAGGATTTAAGTATTCGGAAGCATTCAGGACTCAGGTTATACAGGTAGGTACATATATCTTTTCCAGCAGTTCAAATGAGGCTAGGCCTAAGCCCCCTCCGACACTGTCAATGTATTATGGAGGCTCCGAAAGCAATTATTTATGATCCAAAGATTAAAAGATTTGAGAAATTGTCACCATAGTGTCATTTTTTCTTACCTACCATCGAAATATTAAATCTGAGTTCTGATATGTCTAGGCCTAAGTCACTGTCAGTGTCTGAATCATTCCCATTCAATGTTAAAACATAGGCGTCACACTGTCAATAAGTTCTCCGGTGCTGTCAGTGTCAGTGTCGGACAGATTCAAAGATTAAATGATTTGTGAAATTGTCACTATAGTGTCATTCTTTCAGACCTACCATCAAAATATTAAATCTGAGTTCTAATATGTCTAGGCCTAAGTCACTGTCACTGTCTGAATCATTCCCATTCAATGTTAAAACATATGCGTCAATAACTGTCAATAAGTTCTCCGGTGCTGTCAGTGTCTGACACAGATTCAAAGATCAATGTCTTACCTTGAAAGAAAATACTTTTTCCGATTGACACTATAGTGTCAGTTCAGACCTACCACAATAAATCATTAATATTATTAGGCCTAGTACCGCCGCCTCATGTGTATCAAAGCTGGAAGCTTTGATACTGTATAAAACATTTTTTACTATATATTACATTAAGACATTAAAACATTAAAACATGCCGCCGAATTGATCAGTATGGCTAGACGTTTGGACTTGTAATAATGTCGGTCCATTGTTGAGTATACATCCAGTATAGCCTACAACTTCAATACATTATAAATTTTGCAGTATAATCATAACTCAAAAAATTTAATGTTGCTGCTTATTGTCGAGACAAAATTGTAGCATATTAAGTTTAGCTACCTCTTAAAAAAAGTATTTTTGACCGTGAATTTGGCTGTGTTTGGCTGACAGTTGAAACGAACAAAAGTCAGTATTTGTGCACTGCTACTGATTTGTGAGATGCTATTGTCGAATATCTGTCGAGTTTCTGTTTGTCCTATCTGCGGTCCCATAATATATCATTCGTGGTACAAAGTGTCATGTTGGTGAGATGCTCCAGGAGCTACCATGCCCTTGAAGGCTGATGCTTATATTTGGAAGCGCACCAAAAATAACACCACCACTCCCACACTCTCCTCACACCCTACCCTGACACCAAAACGTGTCATAAACCTTTTGCAGGGAGGACACTGCACCAACTGGCGCTTTCCTCCAGGGTGCCTGCCCTGCATACAACAAAGCCCGCCCACCCCACATGCCAGCCCATCCCCTCCCCGACACCCAGGGTCATTTGAATTAAGTTACTTTGCCAGGCTGCTTCGCCTTCATCCACTTAGCGCACACATGAGACAGCATTGTGCCTCCTCCTAGGCCGACCCAGGAGGGTGGGATGGTAGGAGAACGAGGGGTCCAGCTGGCTATTCTCAGATCGCGGGACTGGGGTCGATGCAGTGTTTCAGCTGGAGGCAGTCCTGCTGGCCCTGCATTATGCTTAATCTGCCTGAGTGCCCGGGCGCCCAATGCAAATGTATTTAGCAATTAGCGTCTTAAAGAGGGTTACCGGTCGAGTTGTAATTAAGGCACAGTTAGAGACCACCTGACGGAAAGGGCTAAGCGTGGGGTCGGGATGGGGGTTATTTAGGACAATACTGGTTATTTGAATGCTTGAATTTATGGAAATTTATTATGATTTATTATTATGACGTGGGGTCGGGATGGGGGTTATTAAGGACAATACTGGTTATTTGAATGCTTGAATTTATGGAAATTTATTATGATTTATTATTATGACGTGGGGTCGGGATGGGGGTTATTAAGGACAATACTGGTTATTTAAATGCTTGAATTTATGGAAATTTATTATGATTGGATCTGCATAAAATTCAGCTCTTTATTTAGATAACACTTGCATGTTTAATTTTATTTGCATGGATGTATCATCATCAAATTGACCTTTGCCTATTTAGAATGGGGGGATGGAAGACATTAAAGGATGCCTCAATGTTAGGTGCAATTACAAATTGATGTGGCGCTTATAATACATTCGTTGTTATTTGATCATATGCCATTATGATTTATGATGTACCATGACCAGAAAGATATGAAACGTCATCTTCACAATATGTATACGAAAATTGCAACAACCTAGCTTACATCAGGAGGGCACGTTCATTAGCTAAGACATATTATTTTATCGATTAACTGATCCTTCATCTTTAGAATCTACATTATTATTCATCAAACATATATGTCAGAGGTTCTATAAAATCCTGATCGGATGGTATACTTGTGTTCTCTCTACGGTAAGTATTAATAGACTTACAGGAGGAAAGAAACCATGCTATGCTGTGGTCAGTGAATGGGAGCTTCCCGCACCTGCATGGGCACTACCATTGCCATCTGACAGATTTCACACTGTACTAATGGATGCTACGCCCGTATAGAAGGATCTAATCACATTTTGAGTCCTGAAATATTAATACCAAATTATCTTTTGTGATACCACGAGAGAGTAATTTCAAGTCCTAATTAAATTCTCTTGTAATTATAGTTTCAGAATAGGCAGCTGTAATTGATGGTACCAGGATAGTTCTACAGCCGATAATAACTTTCTGCCATCTGAATATTCAACCTGTCTCAGTCTCTGGTAGCATTGATACCCCCATTCAATTCGTACATCATTAGAGTGATTAATAGTTCTGGTATAGGCCTATGCTGTTATAGTATTATTAGATATCCGCAGAGGTTATGCTTTTAAGGTAAACATGTAAGGAAAGGCTATTATTACTGAAAATATCCAACTTTTGCATTGAACACACCAAATTAGCAAAGGATTCTGCTAGGTTTTACTTTACCAGCTGTTTATGTTAAACTTGTAATCTGCACTGCAAGTTCGTTTTATGGGTTTCTAAATTAATAGACTCACTTTTTAAATTACGACATGACTGTGGTCGAGGAAACTTTTAGAATGTCCTTGAGCGTTTTTTAAATAATAATAAGTTTGGAAATACCCTGACATGGATATCTTGAATAAGACCCATTTGAATGGCAATTATTGCCTGATAGAGAATGTGCCGATTATCCGTCCAAGACTTAGGCTGGTCGGAGAGCACTGGTAAATATTGAACAGATGAGTTGGCCATGACTGCCCGATGAGTCATAGCTTCCACGGAAGCCTGATTTAGAATGAATGGGACATCTCAGAATATGTCAGGCGCTCTATACGCAATAAGTGTCTGACTACGTTGTTGGGCATCATCTTTACATTACCCACCTACAAAAACAGACAATTGGTCCCACATCCATTCCACTTTGCGCTGTCTAACATTGATCTCACGTGCAGGAAACGTCCCCAGGTCTATTTCAGGAGTGACTGACACAAACACAAACCACCTGTGGAGGTGATAGACATAAGCCACCGCTATTACCCAGTGAATAGACGCAGTTAGTCTGAGCAGTGCCCGCATACCAACCAGCCTCCAGGCCATCCCGGCTTAACGTATTGGCACTTTGACAGTCATTCCGGGCAGATAGATAAACAGCAGTCATATCGCCCCTGCGCACAAGGCCTCAGCAAACTGCTCCGTGTTGGTGGGAATGGGAATGACAATTTGCGGCGAGGAGCTCCAGTGAGTTTCCACCGGCCTCCATCCGTCCATCAGTAATTGGTTTTCAATTGGCCCGGTTCCTCTCCGTTGATTGTGACTTTTTGCGTGATTCGCTCCCCGTTTTAAACTGATCCTGATGGATTTTGAAAATGATCCACTGTTATTGAGATACGGGTGATAAACATGCATTTTAATAAACCACGTTATCATGATGATATACATAGGGACCTATGTGCACCCAGATTATTGAAAATGCAAATTGTAAAAGGTCGAATGAATTCTCTTGACCTATGTACTTCAGCTGTTCAGATGTTCAGTGTGCTTCCAAGAAAGAAGATGGCCCACGCACAAAATGTAGTACAAGATAATAGGAGTCAAAACGCCTTCCAATCTATTTTCAAGATATGAAGCGGCCTTTGAAATTTTGGAAAGGTCTCGAGTAGGTCTTGGAATGGTGATGTAAATAATGGCTCTTAACCTTATTTTGCAAACATCACTAAGGCTTATTTTAAAAAAACAATATTGGTTATGCGAAATCATCTGCATGGTTATCGCTACATAGTCCTATAGTTACCAGACACCAGCAGCCTCGTTCACTCATCCCGATATGTCTTCCAATGCCATCCGCGGCCAGTCAAGATAGCCACGTCGATAATGTTCTTATCTAAAATTACGGCATGGCTTATTTCCCAGCGGATGAATGGCACATGTCGACGCAGGCCCTCATCAGGCGTCCCCCGGGAGGCAGCATTAGGCAGGCCCCGCCCAGGGCCCGTCTCGTTTGATCTCCATTCATCCCCATTCTCCCTGGAGGACACCCTGGAGAGCAGCCCCACGCCTTGCTGCCAGGTGGCAGGCTTGTCAATCTTCTTTACTTACTTGCTTACCTCTGGCCGTCAACGGTCAAGTCCATGGTTCTGTCCAGACACAGACGTCCAATGTATTCAAGAGAGATAAACCCCACAGACGCCCAATGTATTCAACAATAGATGAATCCCATCCCTCTCGGGTTTTTCCCTGTTTTGTCTGATGCTCTGAATATAAAAGAGGTAAAGGTATATTTTACAGTTTTTATGAACAGGGAGCGACTTTAAAAACATTGAACATAAAATCCGTCTACCAATCTGTTCATTTCACTCTTATCATAATTATGAGGAAAGAAGAGAAACCCTGCGTTGCCTTCAATTTCAAATGTAGCTCACTGATCTCCAAGGATTTGGACTGGTAGCTTCATGTAGCTTCAACAGTTATCACCCACCGGTCTTGCCCATGCAATCACGACCTTTTCAGGCCACGTTGCAGTATTTTTTTTCAGACAAAGTGTGAAGTGGTTAGAGTGTTCGCTTGGCATGCGGGAGTCCCGGGTTCGATCCTGGGCTGGGCCAGGGTAGCTGCTACACCTCTCTGCGTTCCCCCCTGTGACAATAACAGGGTTATCAAAGGTCCCCAGGGACCACCGGTTGTTGTGTGTAGGGCCCTGTCTATGGGACCCTGCACATTAAAGAACACTTGCCTCGGTAAAAGTGTAGGGGTATGGTCTCTACCTTTTCATAGATTTGATCACCATCACCACCCTTGATATGACCCTGGCAGTTAATTAGGGTGTAAAGCAACCAATAACCAACACTCAGTCCCCAATAAGACCGACCTTTGTCAGCGCCTGTCAGGCCGATCTGTCTGTCTGCGTTTTGGTTTGGCAGGTGTTCTGGCGCCCACTCTAAGATCTCTGTACTACCCGGACCGTGCTGACAGATCTCTGTACTACCCAGATCACTCTGCAACCTTCGCACCTCCGCTCCGGGAATATAGTCCGTGAGAGTAATGATTCGCCGTTAGCTAGCGTCGAAGTTGCAGATTGCTACCCAGATCATTCTGTGCTGACAGATCTCTCTACTAACCAAGCTGTGCCAGACAAACAACTATGGGTGTACACATTTAATCCATTGCAAGTACACTTTCTGCTGCAATTCTATTCAAATATCTTTATTGAACAAATAATCAACGCTGCCCATCAACACTGTTGTCAAGTTTGGAGTATCTTCAACATCTTTGATGTGCATCATCAATACATAATAATCATAAGATCCAATTATTATCTGTTGGTGTTGTCTATGCAATCACGGCCTTATCAGACAAATTTACAATCCTTTTTTCTGGACAAAATATCCCTTCTTTGCCCAGTAAACAACCATCTCTGTACTACCCATGCCATGCTCACATATCTCTGTACTGCTTAAACTGTGCTGACAAACAACCATCAGCAACTTTTAATTCAGTACTAGAACATTTTCAATACATGATACATATGACTTACAAAATTTGTCCACAATTTTGCCTATGCAACCACTGCCCTCTGATGACAATTTGCAGTTCTTTTTGTGTGCCTGGGGTGGACAAAGTGCCCCATGGACAACAACCACAGGCACCCAGTCACAGTGTCACCGCCAATCAGACAGACCTTTTGTCAGCTGACAGGCCGATCTGTCTATCCATGTTTGGATTTGGCAGGTGTCCCCCCGCCCACTCTCAGATCTCTGTACTACCCTTACCATACTGACAGATCTCTGTACTACTCCAACCATGCTGACAGACAAACAACCCTCACCCGCCCGTCCCTCAGCCCCCTGGGAGTGTGTGCCGTCCCCTTTTTTCGCGCGTGATCCTCTTTTTGTGGCGGGTGTTGGGGCCTTGATCCGTCCTTGTGGCAGGGGTCCCCAGGTGGCCCCCCGGTGGCCTGCCATTACTCCCACGTCCTGTTTCATCACCACCGCCCGTTATAGGCCGCTGTGACCTCGGCCACTGGTCGTGAGGGATGGGGAACAGCAGACAAGGAGAGTGGGTGGGGTGCGAGAAGAACAACCTCACGTATACAAAGTTTACTTAGTTATATGTCCGGTTTTCAGCTCGCCCCAAATAGGAAATCCACACTAAACGCCTGTCTTGAAACCTTTTTTAAAATTTATATTGCAGCATCTTTAAACAGGACCAGTCCTGATTTCCCTACTTTTATATTGAAGTATTTTTAAACAGGACCAGTCCTGTTCTACCTTCTTATGCCACGCTGCTGGGTTAAGATTGCCTTTCTCTTTTCACATTATTTTTTTCCAGGAAGAATACAGTTTAACTATCTATATAGTTAAATTGTACACATATCATTGATTACACATGAACTTGTATGATATTGGGCTGCAGCCCAGTATATATTATGCGCTTGTAGTTATTTTGGTATGTGGTACAATAGAATTGTGTGGTACTCGTTTTTAAAATAGAGTCAAATGCATAGTCATGCATATGGAACGTTCCACACTGAAATTCAGTGTTGATTGGTTAAATGATAAGTAAATATGTATATCTCTCGCATGGGAAATAACTATTGTATAGATGTAAATTTAAATCAAAAAGAAAAAAAGAGATATGTTTCTGTACTAGCATTGTTTCAGTGAAAAACAGGAACTACAAATACAGCTGAAATAGACGATTTAGTTAGAAATGAGATAATCTATCCCTGAATATATTTATTGCAGCCTGTGGGTATTACTCAATGCTACAGTAGAGGAGATTCCCCATGGGCATTTAACCAGTGCATGAATGTAACTTCTAAATAAATTAGCCTAAATGAACTCGAACAGTTATGTTCATGGTGTCACTTGGATCATTGGAGCACCATTTCTTTTCAATCGGTAATATCAATTAAGACCATTCACTTCACTGGTTAGATCAGGGATCATTGTGTAGTAGGCCTATATAACTGATATAATGATAAAACGCATGATGTATTCAAGTAATGTCTGCATTGAGATCCATGCATGGTTTAAACAGGAAAAGGTTTATTTGACTACCGTACAGGAACATTGATAAACGTTCTTTTAACAATTCAGCAAGACAGACAAGTAGAACTCATCTAACGATGGGACCGAACTAAAAATGTTAACCAAACTTTTAAAAATGTAGACTTTGCAGTTAACTATGTAATATTTTGGGGTCCGATACCGTAAAATTGTTATTTCCGGGAGCAAGGCGAGTGACGTAACCGTTCTGAAACCGTGGTTCCGTGGATTTGTTGACATAGGACTATAAATATTGGAAGCGCAACCGTTATCATTCAGTTGCTCCCACACCACCGACCTGCTCACATCTCTGAATTGTAACCTCGTCCACCAAATTTAATGTGGTGAATAGACTAATTATGTGTTTCTACAGTTAAGCCAACTCTGCAAGGATAGCACTTGATTCCAAAATCTCTCTACAATCTTTATCTTATCAATCTTTATCTTATGGGCGTACATTCTTGTACAAATCCAAGGCGTACTCTAGTCCAAGGGGTGGGGTGGGGTAAGACGAGATTATTGGTTGAATTTTTATTCTTTTTTCTTCTCCCATCTGGCGCAAACAACGGCCCTGCTGTTTGCTTCTCCCTTTCACTTCTACCCGTTCCACCCTGCCGAGGTCGCACTTTTAATGTTTTAAGTGAGTGCGTTCCCTTTCCAGGGGATGGGTGATAATAGCGGAAAGCTAAACACTACTTCAAAGAGGTGTTCCTACCACCCCCTCCTGGGTCTAGAGACGCAGCGTCTGTTTGATCAGAGCGACGCTGCTGGACGGTTGCCATGGGGAGCACGCCGCCAGTTGTGTCACAAGATACAAACAGATGAAAAAGGGCCCCGCTTAGTGAACCGAAAACAGTCCTGGCGCAGCCGGGAGACAAGCATCGAACCCACTCTTTTTCTCGTGCGATATTGACAATGAGGGAGGGGTAATTTACCCCACCCCGACAAAAGACGTTCTTTGGCAGTTGAACGGTTTGCTAACACTATTATGTTTTCTGTCTGTTTGCAGAGTTTCCACGTGGAAAAGCTGACGGATGAGCAGATCGCTGGTGAGTAAATTGACAAGGATCGAACCGAGTTGGCAAGCTGTCAGATGCCATATATTACCTGAGTCTAAGTAGTATGGGCAAAGTGTGCTCCGCTCCAGGCAACCGCATGAGCCTACATTGTCCCCGTCTAAATGACGTTTGTATTGTATCAATGTCGACCACGGTAAACCTTGTCCCCAGCACTCTCCATTTATTATTGTGTAATAGGACTAATGCACTGTTATTATGGATCCAATACGGATCATGCATGGCTTATTGTATGGCCGAGTTATCTGTAATGTAAGTAATGATATCACATAGATCTTTACATAACTGACTGTGTAAGTACGAATATAATTTGGGCGGTAAATCCATTTCGTATAACCCAGAATGGGCCCGTCACTTGATTCTGAACATGACCTTGTTTCATAGAAGGAAATTGTAGACGCCGTTGATTTAAAAAAAAAATCTTACGGTACTGTAAAGCCAGAAATCTATTTTCAGAGGTGACTGATAACCTTATACCAGGTAAAATAAGTTGTCACCAGAGACACAATAAACGCTTGTTTTCTACTTAGGGGAGTAAGGTCTATATCAATCCAGGAGTCTTGTAAATACATACGTTTGTAACTCGTTTGCCTTACACTAAAATAACAAACTACCTATTTGGTATGTGGACCTCTAGTCTTGTGGACATGTTGCAGAAGTGTGTTATTCTTGTGAGTGACGACTAACAGTTTCATCAATACATTTTACTGTGTCAAATCTTAATACTTGAGTCACTCAAAAATCAAACCACAACGGCATACCGCCGAACATAAGCGGCACTCAGCTGCAATCTGACGTCGTGTGGATTACCTCGGAGTGTTATTAAGGCAAAATGTATGGTACCGGACTTAATGATTGAAAGTAGGACTGGGCATAAATCAGAGGAGGACTGCTTTAGCGCCACTCAGAATGCGGTGCACTTAATGTCGATGATGTATGAGTCTGGTACCAGGCTCAGATGTGGGCCGACGTCTCCACTAAAAGAGTACCGCCATGCGGGCCTTTCACTGCCGCGAGTTTCATAAACATCTACCAACTTTGTATGATACATTAACATACATCGAGTAAAAACGTCTAGGTTTAATCATTTAGTACTGCCAGCACTCAATGATTTACGGGACAAAAAGGAATTAATAATATGGGCAAATGGGATCACGGCAAATCCAATATGTGTTGTTAGAAGTAAAGTATGATGGTTGAAAGATACGTAATCTAGCTATGTCATGTGACACGTCAAATTGATTAAAACTCAAGGTTGAAGAAGATAGCCGTATATTAAAGGATGTATTCCTCACTTTGTGTCCTTGTAGTAAGGGACGTTAAACAATCCTTGCCTTGGTGAATATGAAGGGTAGGGTACCCAGGCAAGCAGTGACGTAACAAGAACGTTCTGTGACTACCCAGTTGTCACGTAATAACAACGTTATTTTAGGTGGAGACTTATTAAAAAAGATTGTTATAGTAAAATTATATTTTGGTGAAGTTGACACCTAACTAATTAAGAATGTTATAATAATGTTATTATAACATGAAAGAATGTTACAACAATGTCACAATTACGTCACAGTGCGACGTTGCAATGTTAGGTTCTAAAGACGTTTTTGGGTGCCATCAAAAAACGTAACAAGAACCAAACCAGAACCAAGTAGAATGTTATAAAAACGTTATAATAACGTCAAATTCTGGGGACATACCTTCAAACAGGTTGTGCCCACTCACCGCCTGATATGGAACTGGTGGGTTGACAGGGCTTAAGACGACCAAAAAACGAACCATAAATACCCTACGGTGGGCTTATAACAGCTTATGGGACCGGTAGAGGAACCTCCACCTTACAGATTGTGGAATGTTATTTCCGACAGCCTATATATATGCCAGTATTGTTTTTCTACTGCTCTTTATCTTGCAAACTAGTACGGCTGCCCGATAATTTGCCATTGAGTAATTGATTGATCTTAATTTTAGTTCTCAACGTAATCCCTAATGTGCATGTTCTGATAGTAGTATATGCAGGTTTTCTGAAAAAGCTTATCCTTGCTCACAATGAAAAACTTACTTTATCAGTGATAAAAAAAAAAATCCCCTCAAAATTCTCTTCCACTTCCCTACTTCCGCACCAATATACTCATGGTAGGGAGTTTATTTCCAGACTCCCCTACAACCCTCTTTGGCCGATGAAAAAGCCCGCCGCCTACGAACATAACCCAATCCATCAAATTGGCGACGACGCCGCCATGGCTGTCGTAGCCTTTGCCACCTCAATATAGACCGTGTGGCAGGGCTATTTCGGTTTGGGTCCCTCCTGGTGCTAATCTGCTAATCTGGGACCGGAAAGATGTCTTAGGAGCAGGGCCTATGTCTGTAATAAAACAGTCGTTTTTTTTAGAAGATGTTACTTGGATGTTTGTATTTTTTTCTATACAGGCTTATAGCCGTCAGAATGTCTGGTTTACTGTACAGTTATAGGCTGTCGGAAGCACCACCTATATGTCTGTAATATTATTATTTTTTACCGAGAGGTATACTTTGATGTTAACTTGTAGGCCTATATGCAGTTTAATAAGGGCTCAGAGTAATCAGAATATCTGGTTTAGATCTACAGTTATAGGCTGTCGGAAGCACCACCTATGTAATAAAAAAGATATTTTTTTTCCCGAGAGGTATACTTTTATGTAAACTTAATTGTATATGCAGTTTAGTATGGGTTCAGAATAATCAGAATATCTGGTTTACAGTTATAGTCTATCGGAAGCACCACATATGTCTATAAAACAGTTTCTTTTTACAGAACTTCAACTTGACAGTATCTTATTTACATGCAACGCTAATACAGTAGCATGGTAATCAAAATGTGGCTTACCGCCCATGTGCCGTTTTAATCAGGGCAATAAGCATTAAATATTTCTTTCGTGTATCAATTTCTATGTAGATTTTCCCCTTTTGTTGTCAACTTATATAATTATAAACGCTAGTACTTGTTCCATTTGCCCCTGTTCCCCACTTTTTTCCGACGATACCGAGGCGTGCCTTTCCATACTTGCGTTGCGGGTGCGTTTTTTCTTCCATATTAAGGTATGAGGAGGAAATCCGGAATTCCATATATGCAAAAACGCATCGCCTCCGCATACTTTACATGGAAAAGACGCATCCCCAACGCATATATGGAAGACACCTTAACTGACGCCACTTATAGGCATTCTACATGGGCAGGATTTCGGAAAGGGAAAGAGGATCTATAGGCCAAGTAGCTAGGCTAGTAAAACGTCGCGCATTTGCACGCACACGTTCAGCATTTCCTCTTTTTTCCGTACATAGTCTATATGTCCAATAAAGATAAAATAGAATAGTGGGGATCGTGGCCCTCGCGACCCGCCATCCTTGGGATCCGCCATCCCTAGGATCCGCCATCCTTGGGATCCGCCACTCCCTGGATCCGACCCTGGGGCCTTCCATTAAGTATGTGCGCATCAAGGGGGGGGGGTCTGAGATTTTTGAAAATGTACGTACATTTTAGTACATATCCTATGCGTATTTTTTGCCCAAGGGGGGATGGGGGGTCTGAGATTTTTTTAAATGTGCGTACGTACCCCCTCCCTATGGTAGTCAGAATATGGTTCTTTGGAGGCCACCAACTAATTCTGATTTTGAAAAGAGGCGGGCAAAAGTTTTTTTCGGAGAGAAAATGGAAGCCGACCTCGCTCTTTCGCGTCTGGTGTTGATTCATGTCGTCAAACCATGCCTTTGTGCAATCTCCATTCAGGTTTTCAGAAATTTATTATGACAGCCACCTCTGAATTATTTCTGGTTTATTAAGGCAATACAAAAGCAGACCGCCGAGGGGAAACATGGGCTGAATAGAAAGCGCTCCGGCTCGGTCTAGTCGGGCAATTACTCATACTTCGGATCTGATGTCTGAAAATTGCATTTTTGTAAGTGAATCATTTATCAATCAGTGTTGTCTCCCGAGAGATAAATATGCGTCAGGTGCTGCGGAACATTCTTTTGTTCTCCTTTATATAGTATGTTAAGTCACGAGAAGGACATTAATTAATTCCCGCATACTGGCAACGCTTGATTAAAGAGAAATCAGGGATTTTTTGGTTTCGATTTATCAATCATACATGATCTAAGAATGTTTAAGACTAATACTCGGAGAAACAAAGTTGTTCAGTATGCAGGAAGCGATGTCGAGTTACAGAGGAAAACCAATTGTATTGCCTCCCAGTGGGAACCAAAGTCGGACATGTAATAATGTTGGAAGGCAGGGGTGCCAAAAAGTGATGCCAAGAACGAGTGTTACTGGACAAGTTGCGTTAATATTACATCACAGACCGTCCGGTAACCAAGTTAGAGACGCCACCTCCTCCAACATCCCTTGTCCTTCTGAAGTCCTGCACAAGATAAAAACAAATCCCGCCAAGGAAGATTAACATCTTATTCTCTTTGTTGCAGTCTTATCTTACTTTGATGACAAGAATAGAACTGTGCGATTCTACCTTGTCAGATTGAAATGTGCAATTACAGTCTACCATAATAGTATTCTCATCAGTATCACAATTAAGAAAAAGAGTCTTTAGAAGTTCGGAACCTCAAACAGCGCGTATTTTTATTCCGCAATAAGAATTTCCCTTACCTCCTAAAATATAATTATTGTGAATTCCACACAAATCATTTGGTAAAGTTATGGTCAAAATTTATGTGATTATTAAAACATTAATTTTTTGCAGTCATCATTCGTGATATTAATCTTATAACTATGTACATATCTTCATGCGCGCTCTAACACACACACACACACACACACACACACACACACACACACACACACACACACACACACATTATACTTAAAATTAATCGTTCACTATTCGTCCAGTCTGTCCCCATTTCTCTTATTCATATTCAACCTATTTACTACCATCATACTATCCTCAATTTTACAAACCATATCCCACCAACTTATACCCATCATAATGTTCACCATTTAACCTCCTAGTTTTGCCGTTTCAGAGTTCCGCGATGCCTTCCAGCTGTTCGACAAGGACGGCAACGGCTACATCTCCACAAAGGAGCTCGGCATGGTCATGAGGTCGTTGGGCCAGAACCCGACCGAGGCCGAGCTCATGGAGATGATCAACGAGGTCGACATCGATGGTAAACTAGCCGCACTGCCTTATTTCATGATCACGTACAGGCTGCAGCCCACGGCCATGTGTACACTGTTAACACTCTGACACCTTCTACATTTACATCAGATCCTAACACTGACATCTTCTACATACACATCAATTCCTAACCCTGATATCTTGTACACTTATTTCAAATCCTAGGGGGCCTTCCATTTAGTAGATACACATATTTTTAAACAAATCTCACCCCCAACCCCCAAAGGCAAAAGTACGCATTGAATATATTCTAGAATGTGCGCACATTTTCAAAGATCTCGGACCCCCCCCCTCCCCCCTTTGAGGCATATACACTAAATGGAAGGCCCCTAACCCTGACACCTACATTTACTTAAAATCCAAACACTGATGCCTAAACTTACATCATATCAAAATGTTGACACCTACATTCATATGATAACCTAACCCTGGCACCACCTATATTTACATTGAATCCTGCTAACCATGTCACCTATATTCACATCAGATCCTAACAATGTCACATATTTACATCAGATCCTAACATTGACATCTTCTAAACTTACATCAAATCCCAAATCCCAACCTTGACACCTTCATTCATATCAAATCCTAAGCCTGGTACCCCCTACATTTACACCAAACTTTAACCATGGCACCTTCTACATTTTTTTTTTATCAAATCTGTCCAGTTGCATTATTATTTCCCCATGTTCATGTACAATACATTTCGGAGTGCATTGACTTCAGTATATACAATTGCATACACAATCATAAAATAATCATAAAATGAATTTAGTTGTCCATTTATTACTGAAAAAAATCAACACTTGAGAAAGAAATTTCAGATAATAGAATAGTTTTCCAATCGATTGATCTGACTCTTTTCAAACAAAAAAAAAACACTGGTAGACAAATCCAGCTACTTTAAAAAACATGCATGCTTACCCATGTTTCACAATGTAAGGTCAACCCAATACCCGCATCCAAACCCAAACCCAAACACAGTACATATCGACAGGTTTTCCAAAGAGGTATCCCCGGCATTCTGCCTCAGGCCCTGCGTATCCCTCCACATCTCACTCCACTGCCCAACATCTGGGACGTTTCCCATGGGGAAATAGCGGTCCTGTCCCTGCCCATCCCTTCACTCATCTTCCACTGATTCACACATGAGTAACGACAAAAACTATCCCAAGCTCATTCACCTATATTTCCTATATTTTTTCTGTTGTTTTACGTTACCAATGTTTCTGAAGGATTATTACAGTCATCATGCTACTGACGTCCCTGGGTATGCATGAAATTATAATTTCTTCATTTTATTATTTTCAATTAAATTCTTGCGATTGCATGATTCATAACCTTATTATTGAAAAAGTAATAGATAGAGACATTTTGAGTATTTCAATATACACAATGTTATATTATATTTCATCTTCGATACTATAGGCCAAGGTATGTATCGAAAAAAGGAATGGAATCAAAAGTATGTATTCATTAAAAAGATCAGTTGCACAGTAACTTGATATTCATGTCATGGGTAACAATCCACAGATTTCACAGTATAATAACATCATGTTTGTTTACTAGAATTCATGAAATGTTACTAATGATCACATGACACTGGCGAGGTTTCCATAACTCCTTTCTTTCCATATCACTGTTGACCTTTCCGCCCTCAACTGTCACTCTAAATATTTGTCGTTCTATACAAGGAAAGGATACTAAAACCTAAACCAACATTTATGAAAAATTCACCCAAAAAATAGCAACCATTGCAATCCACTGGCAATGGTAAGTGTATCAAACCCCTGTTGTCGGTATCACTTAGATATGGCATGCGCACGTTATTGATGTCCAACTGCGAGCATCCCCAACGCTTTCAGCCTCTGTCGACTTTCTATTTTCGTCCACCCCCAGAGGTATTCTCCCCCAAACGCATGCATATTTCATGATCTTTCAAACAAAACCAGACAATATGGTCTGTTTTTTGCCTGAGGCGACTGATTCCCCATCACCGTGAGACCGCCCCCGTTAGCCCCCGGCGGGTGACGCCAGTGGTTCCTACCTCCAAGGGTAGGACGGCTGAGTGATTCTACAGGGTCTCTGAACTGTTTGATAGCCACATGTTAAAAGCTATGGACACTAAATTGATTAATAATACGTTTTGGCTTGAGTTAAGCAAATTGCGGTAACATTGAACTATAATTGAAATGACTGAAGTAGGCTATGGCGGATAACGTGTTGAGCTACCATTGAGAATAATGGTGTTATTATTGTAATGTGTTCTCTTTATTCCGGGAAGATGTGCACACTCACACTAATGTTCATCAAGAGTGGAAATACCCGTTATGAAGTTTAGGTCTCTGCCTTTACCATTAGCATGTAAATAATTCAATATATAAAAATCCACATTTCAGTATACTACTCACATATTTTGAATATTGCGGTTACCTTTAAACCAGCAACACTCATCCAGCAAATGTTATCAGGGAGCTTTAACCATGAACGATAGAATATAATACACTTGTGTGTACATATTTGTGCACAATCATTTAAAGCGCGATTTTCAAAATATTATTTCCCTATCGCTAACTGTCCCATCAAAACCCAAAAAATGGCTTCCTGGACACATATTGCGCATTACCCCTTGCCATTAAACTTACCCCGGGGCCCTACCTAAAGCCTACCCCGACAGGCCCGTAACCAGGTTCTGCAGTGTGTGTAGGGGTTGGGGGGGGGGGAGGGGGGGAGGGTTGACGAGGTTCTTTGAGTGGAAATTTTGCCTATAATTTCCATAATTTTTTACCTAAAAAGGGGGTGGTGAGGTTCACCTAGTGGAACTTTCGAATATTTTCTAAGGGTTCTTACATAGAATTTTTGAAGAAAAGGTGGTATTTTTTTAAAAAGATTATCTGTGTTGGGGGTGGTGTGCCACCAACCCCCAACCCCCAAATCCTAGTTACGGGCCTGCCCGAGGCGCAATACCTAAGCCTACCCCGGGGCCCGACTCCCGTTGTCCCGCCCACTGAGCAGCTCACGGCCCGAGGTGAGCAGCTCCCCGGGACAGAGCATTAGCCCCTGAGTCGTCACTCCGGGAACCTATTGATTCAGGCATAAGGGGGACAGCCAAGTCCCGCTGGCATCGAACCCTCGGGCCAACCTCTTTCATTTGTAGCTAATTTGTAGAGTCTGGGAGAGGCAGGGTTTGTAAGGGTAGGGGGTGGTTAGAGGAGAGGGTAGAGGATGGCACCCTGGCTCTTGGCCACTCGACCGGACCACTCTAGGTGAGGCTTCAGAGGGTATAGAGAGTAGAATCATATGCTAAATGTGGGAGGTCACGGTAGAATCTTAAGCAATGCCAACTTTTATGTTGAGATCAGAAAGCGTCTAGGCCAGGTGGTCGGGATATATAATTATTTTGCTCTCAATAGGACGATTGAAGGATAAAACTGTGGGTTTGTGGTCAATGTTATGGAGAAGCATAGCTAAAGTTCTAGGCTTCAGTTTTGCATCAGGGAATCTAATCGTAGACACTCTAATAATATTATAACTCTATTTACTAGTGAAATAGGGTTACCTGTGGCACACAATAATCTGCATAACAGTTTTGTATTAGGATACTGGAAACTATATACAGGTACTATCCCACAAGTGGAAAACCTTTGTATATCATTGCACTAACAGAAGACGTCCACGTGTGGGAAAAGAGGGCGGGTTTTGAGAGGGACCTTGCGGTACAGTAAGGGTTATCTGGTGACGCCTGCCGCTAAGACGGGGTGTTGGGTGTGGGACTGGGACGTAGGGCATTGATTGAGTAGCTCAGGCCGGATGCAATAGAGCAGCACTTGCCGTCTTGTTCTGCCGCCGTCCCCGCCAGCGATTGGAGAGCGTCACGGCTGGTGCCAGCCTGCATAATACCATTACTTAGGCACCGACAAGGAACCAGCATGGTGCCGTACTGGGGGCTGCTTTATAGATGAGGCCTCTGAACAAACTGGTCATATAGGGGGCATCTGTATGAGCAGTTTGGGTAGGGTGTAGGTGTATAGGGGGCATCTGTATGGGCAGTTTGGGTAGGGTGTGGGTGTATAGGGGGCATCTGTATGAGCAGTTTGGGTAGGGTGTGGGTGTATAGGGGGCATCTGTATGGGCAGTTTGGGTAGGGTGTGGGTGTATAGGGGGCATCTGTATGAGCAGTTTGGGTAGGGTGTAGGTGTATAGGGGGCATCTGTATGGGCAGTTTGGGTAGGGTGTGGGTGTATAGGGGGCATCTGTATGAGCAGTTTGGGTAGGGTGTGGGTGTATAGGGGGCATCTGTATGAGCAGTTTGGGTAGGGTGTGGGTGTATAGGGGGCATCTGTATGAGCAGTTTGGGTAGGGTGTAGGTGTATAGGGGGCATCTGTATGGGCAGTTTGGGTAGGGTGTGGGTGTATAGGGGGCATCTGTATGAGTAGTTTGGGTAGGGTGTGGGTGTATAGGATTGAGGTATCTGCATGACCAGTTTGGGTAGGATGTGGGTGTATAGGGGGCATCCGTATGAGCAGTTTGGGTAGGGTGTGGGTGTATAGGGGGCATCCATATGAGCAGTTTGGGTAGGGTGTAGGTGTATAGGGGGCATCTGTATATATGAACAGTATGGGTAGGGTGTGGGTGTATAGGGGGCATCTGTATGAGCAGTTTGGGTCGGGTGTAGGTGTATAGGGGGCATCTGTATATATGAGCAGTTTGGGTAGGGTGTGGGTGTATAGGGGGCATCTGTATGAGCAGTTTGGGTAGGGTGTTGGTGTATAGGGGGCATCTGTATGAGCAGTTTGGGTAGGGTGTGGGTGTATAGGGGGCATCTGTATGAGCAGTTTGGGTAGGGTGTGGGTGTTCAGGGGGCATCTGTATGAGCAGTTTGGGTAGGGTGTGGGTGTACAGGAGGTATCTGTATGAGCAGTTTGGGAAGGGTATGGGTGTATAGGGGGCATCTGTATGAGAAGTTTGGGTAGGGTGTGGGTGTATAGGGGGCATCTGTATGAGCAGTTTGGGTAGGTTGTGGATGTATAGGGGGCATCTGTATGAGCAGTTGGGGTATGGTGTGGGTATATAGGGGGGATCTTTTTGACTAGTTTGGGTAGGGTGTGGGTATATAGAGGGCATCTGTATGAGCAGTTTGGGAAGGATGTGAGTGTATAGGGGGGATCTGTATGAGCAGTTTGGGTAGGGTGTGGGTATATAGGGGGCATCTTTTTGAGTAGTTTGGGTAGGGTGTGGGTATATAGAGGGCATCTGTATGAGCAGTTTGGGAAGGGTGTGGGTGTATAGAGTTGCAGACTCGTAAAAGAACCCAGCAGGGTTGGCTGGATGGTGTAGGTGTATAGGGGGTATCTGTATGAGTAGTTTGGGTAGGGTGTGGGTGTATAGGGGGCATCTGTATGAGCAGTTCGGGTAGGGTGTGGGTGTATAGGGGGCATCTGTATGAGCAGTTCGGGTAGGGTGTGGGTGTATAGGGGGCATCTGTATGAGCAATTTGGGTAGGGTGTAGGTGTATAGGGGGCATCTGTATGAGCAGTTTGGGTAGGGTGTGGGTGTATAGGGGGCATCCGTATGAGCAGTTTGGGTAGGTTGTAGGTGTATAGGGGGCATCTGTATGAGCAGTTTGGGTAGGGTATGGGCGTATAGGGGGCATCTGTATGAATAGTTTGGGTAGGGTGTGGGTGTATAGGGGGCATCTGTATGAGCAGTTTGGGTAGGGTGTAGGTGTATAGGGGGCATCTGTATGGGCAGTTTGGGTAGGGTGTTGGTGTATAGGGGGCATCTGTATGAGCAATTTGGGTAGGGTGTGGGTGTATAGGAGGCATTTGTATATGAGCAGTTCGGGTAGGGTGTGGGTGTATAGGGGGCATCTGTATGAGCAGTTTGGGTAGGGTGTGGGTGTATAGGGGGCATCTGTATGAGCAGTTTGGGTAGGGTGTGGGTGTATAGGGGGCATCTGTATGAGCAGTTTGGGTAGGGTGTAGGTGTATAGGGGGCATCTGTATGGGCAGTTTGGGTAGGGTGTTGGTGTATAGGGGGCATCTGTATGAGCAATTTGGGTAGGGTGTGGGTGTATAGGAGGCATTTGTATATGAGCAGTTTGGGTAGGGTGTGGAGAGATAAGGTGGCTGTTTAGAGGGCATCCATATGAGTAGTAATTGGTAGGGTTGTAGAGACAGTGTGGCTGTAAAGGGATCTTCAGTATGAGCCGTTTGGGTAGGGATTTAGGAAATCAGATGCTTCAGTGTGAACATTAAGGGTATGTTGAAGAGGCAAAGTGAATGTGTCAGGGGTCTCAGTATGGGCAGTTAGGGTAAGGACGATTGGGATGAGATATTTATATGGAGAACGTGCAGGAAGGGTTCAATTAGGGTTTTAGAAGGACAACCAGGTTTAAGGGGTCATCAGTATTAGGGGCGTCATGCAGTAGGGGGGGAGGGGGGGTTCATGCATCCATGACCAAACATGACAAGGGGGGGAGGGGTGGTCATGTGGTGCATGACATCATGTTTGAAAATTTTTAATTTAGAAAATTTCAGAGGAAAACTGTAGGTGAAATTGGGATTTTTCAATGTTGAAATTTCTTTTTAAGGGTCAGATTGCCTCCTAGACAAGAAAAGCTGCTTTTTAAGGTCTTTGGGTCCTTGGTTATGTCCATCCCTGCTTATATTCTATCTGTGATTGGAGGGGGAGGGGAGTCCTCTTCGTATGATGTCAATTTTAGAGGGGGGTCAAGGGACGCATGACAAAACATGACAAGGGGGGGAGGGGGGGTGAAAAATGGTCAAAAATAGCATTTATGTACGGCCCCTTAGCAACTACTTCTATAGGGTGAATCAGCAGGAGGCTTTGGCATAACCGGCTGGTATTTGTTTCAGAATAATGAAATGTTAGTATGGGAAGATTCAGATACATTGGTGGCTTCAGAATGGACATCAATGCACGTGTCAGATTGTTCTCTTCGAATTGACTACAATTGGTCTAGAAATTTAACAGACCCCGCCAATCCCCACATCAAAAAACGATCCTCTTTTACATGTACTTATCTTCTTTTCTTGATCATAAGTTCTTATTTTCCGTATATAATAAGCTCCTGATAGAGATATATGTTTGAATCTATCAACATTGAAACCATTCCTGTTTATTCTTTTTTAAGCCTTTCTTTTAGAAATATTCCTCTTTCCATCGCTTTATGACTACTTTTTCTATTGCATGTAAACCGATATCTTCTAAAAACTTCGCATGTCCTGACTTGCTTTGGATGTTTCAATGTATTTTCTTTTCAGCCAACCTCTGTATGCCCTGATACTTTATTCTTCTATTTCTCATTTCAACCACCGACCAACGAGCTTGGTTCTCCTATATAGCAGGTTCTCCGGCCCTCCTCCCGACTTCCGTTCCTCTCTGTCCCCATGTACCTCTCTGCTTTCAAGTCTCGCACCTTTCCGAGACTTTTCTGCTCTGAGTCTGCGCGGTACGCGTCCGCTTGCCCTTCCTCCTGTGCATTCGCCATTGTCAGCCATCCATAGATAACCCCCCTAACTGTAGGGGGATGATGAAAATGTGACCATCCTTAAACGATGGTTTTGGGGTGATGATGGAACCATCATAAAACGATGGGCACCCCTTCAAAAAAAAAGAAAGGACATGTTTTATGGAGATTTCAATGCGTTGCAACAGGAAGTGGGACGGTGGACTTTGCCGAGTTCCTCAACATGATGGCAAAGAAGATGGAGAATACGGATTCTGAGGAGGAGATACGGGAGGCGTTCCGCGTCTTCGACAAGGAGAACAACGGCTACATCACCACGCAGGAGATGCGCTTTGTGATGAGTAACCTGGGCGAGAAGCTGACGGACGAGGAGATCGAGGAGATGATCAACGAGGCCGACGAGGACGACGACGGCCGCATCAGCTACGATGGTACGCTACTGTATACCCGGATAGTTGTTATAGGTTAAGTGTTAGGAGGGCAGGTATACACTATTAGGGAGTTTTGGCACCCACAAAAGATCGCGCAACTTCAACGTGGCGTATCGTTTATTTCAGTTTTGATGAGGCATTTTGAAAATATTTCATTATTAGTATATATAAAACTGTCCATATAACATACATCTAATAGGCATTCCAGATCTTAACAATCGGGATGCGTTGTGGTTTCTGAAAATGCCTCTCTTCTTTCTGTATTTATTTTGTTCAAATGAAAGTCCTCTATCGAAAGTTTAAGAAGTATGACATGTATGCTATATGAACATTTGGAAAATAGATTCTCTGTTGTGAAGTTTTGTCCAAAAACGGAAAACGTATATTACTCAACCTATTTCTTTTGTACTGATCATTATTATAAGGTTAGGATGTCGGCGCGGTAATTAATTATTGTGAGAACGTTTTCCCTTGCTTTCTTTGTATTCAACCACATTCAATTTACTTCCACGCAGGTGATAGTTTGATATTGATAACAATTCGAAAATTGTTTTATATAGCAGTCTTTCAAAAATAACCTATAAAACTAAAAACCAACATAACAATATTCATTAAATTCAAGTAGTTTATTTCAAACGGTCAACTTGAATCAACGAAAAAGCTAAATAATGTTACCCATAACTACAAATCTATTGATTAAAACAATTCAAAGTAATTTGTATGGTAGTTCTACCAGGGCGAATCTGAAAGTCAGCAACAGGTGGTCCTATGGCGCAGAGCTGCTGCCCAGTGGTCAATGTGAGAACTATTTTAATGGTCAGTCATTATGGTTACACAGTGCCCTCTGTCGTGTTCCTGGGGTACAGTGGTGTGGCTGGGCCGAAATACAAGTACTGCCTTCATTAAATTATTACATGTTTCCTGTGATACGTCACACAAAAGGGCCTGGGCTATTCTCCTACAATAAAATTCGAACTCAATGAAATATGAACTAATTGCCTTATCGCAGTCATGCATATGAAACAAAGTTCTAGCTAGGTTTGTTGAAATTTGAAATTGTTATAAAGTCAGTCAAAATAAACTTTAATTGTATTATACATTGCGTGTAATACTAATCATAAATTGACTATTCCAGGACAATCTTAGCGGACGGCTAACAGTGCAATGCGTATCCCCTGTTTAGTATTACGTGTAGTTTTAATCGTTGAGACCTATTCCAAATAGTATTTTTTCAATCTAGGTGGATATAATATACCTGCCCATTGAACGTCCGATTGCATTAGTTAGCCATAGCGCCTAAAGCGAAAACGAAGGTCTTATAAGCTATCTAATTTATAGATGTCACATAGAGTATACATTCTGAAACTCGTAACATGTCTGACAGTAATGGATGTGCGTTTTTCCATACCCAATCAAAACTTTGTATGACGAAGGATTCCTCCTTAATCCCTAAGATGTGGCAGTGTTAATGCAAACTAATTTAAACTTCATAACTCTGATATGCGTTAAGACGTTAGACAGGCGCAGAAGTGCCTTTGAAGTTCTAATTAAAAGATGAGCGACGTCATTAAACACATCTGCGTCCTCACAACATCAACCAGACTCGAGCTCTAGAGAGATAAATTAATAACAGCGCCTTTAATGAATTATCAGCAAAGCTTAATAGAATTCCCTCCATCCCCCCTGTTAAGATAGGCATACGAACAGGGATTTGTTTTGTAAATGCGATGTATATTTTTTTAAAACAAAATGATGCTATTTCATATTGTTATGGAATTTGATTTAGAAATAAATAAGTTGTAAGTAATCAGCTTAGGCTAAGACAAACATTAATTGAAATACTCAATTATTTAAGTTGTATAGTTAGCCACCTCAGCCTTTGTCCATGACTTCTATAATCTTAGTTTATTTCTTTTCTTTGCAGAATTTGCCGGCATGATGATGGTAAACAAGATATAGCACACGCTCATATGACGTCACCAACCGGAAGCTCTTCCACCACTAGGCTGCGTCTTCATCAAACTCATCCAATCAGGGCCTCGTTTTTGATGTACGTCACTCATGACGTCACGGGTCCCAAACTTGTCCATTATTCCGATGTTTGCTCAGCATAGCATGATAAGATTGATGACGTCATTGTTTACCACGCCATACCTGCGCAAACGACTTAATATTTACCTATTACTAGCACATGTAACGTTATGATATCAAATGCCGGCATTTCTATGATAATCCAGTCCAGCTCGGCACTATTGTAAATAGCCACTTTTTTGAGCTTATGTAACACAAAAACCAACGGCACCAACTTCGCAATCATTTGTTATGGTTGTCAATAGCTTGGGTTTATCAATGCTTTTCATCAAACGCTCTTGATTTCGAATTCGTCAGACTGGATTCTTTCAGCTATGCAAAAATAACAGAAAAAAAAACAACGAGGATGTTTTTGAGATGAGAATGCCATACAGACGACAATGGTTAGTTGTTTTTCAAGTGATGGCTGTCCCGGTGTTTTGGCGGGAAAGTCCCCTGTAGAGTATCTCTGTGAGGGGAGCCCGTGGGGGACAGGAGTGTGAGGACACAACGGTTTTAGTTAATTAACCTTTTTGTGTCTAAGATAAAGCAGGATGAACGACGGAAAGAGAAGAAAACTGTGATACAAGATGGCGGATTTATCAGAGAGACGCTCGCCCGACGCTCATGGGCCTGTCTATGACGTCAGTTGCCATGACAATGCTATGCAGCGCAGCTTACAACGAAGTCTTTGTATGATATTTTTATTGTTCCCCACCCAGGGGTCGTTTTATTCGAAATGAACGCCAGGAGCCTCCCAGCGCATGTGCAGAGGTTTCCAACCAAATATACCGTCTATATTATATTCCCGTATTCTTTCACTTCATTATTGCTCAATCTATAACAGTTTTGCATTGATTTTAGCAATCCGAGTTTCGTATATAAAACAGTGCAGCTTTTTTCTATGTCTAAGAGGAATAAAAGGAAAAATGTCAGAGATGCTCAGCATCTACTTGCCTCGAGGCTACATGAAAAGTGTCATGCTTGCTATTGGACTTTGGCCATGATTATCATACATACATATGATACTACATATATCTCGCGTTAGATGAATGGACATGTCCGCATTTTCTTATTGAATAGAAGGTCCTAATCAGGAAGCGGAAAGCTCCACCATTTTCTCTCCAATGCTTAGATATTGTCACTGTATCACGATCCAACATTATAATCAGTGTTTGTGTCTGACAACGACTGTTTCTATTGTTGTGAATCTGTAATCATGCTAACGTATTCATCACAGTTCAACATTATACCAAATTTCATAAATGCACATGAACATATATAGAGCACTCATTGTATTTTACATTTTTCTACTTTTGAATCCAATTTATCTTTCTTATCAAATGCTATTTGAATAAACCCGTTGATATTTTCTCTTTTCCTTGGAAATAGCATGTGTTCTTTCTTTGTCAGACAAGGGTGTAAAATCATAATTAGGGAAAATGTCATTTCGAATTTACAAATCTTTATGTAATGTGTGATTGTCTACTAGTTCGCTTTTATTATATCCACCAAAATACATAACCTTTAATGTCAATTTCATACATGTTCAAATACATACTGCCTCGAAACAGATCGGCAATGGATCTAGGGTTTCAAAAAATAGTGGTTGTAGGTTACTTATTTGGCAACAGTTAATTTTTGGAAGTACCTTTACGTTTTACAAAAGTGTAGCCAAGGAGCATGGGGCGGTTGTTCCTAAAGCCGGCAGTGATAGTGCAAAAACTTAAAGTTTTGTTTTGAATCATTACATTTCAATACTTCTTTAAAGTTGTTTTCTACTTTATCTGCGAGGGAAAAAAAATGAACCAAGCGCACATAAGTGTGGGGGATATACAGACCTTGGAGTTGTGTTTATGTAGATCCCATGGCCTGATCTCAAATCTACTGAATTTTACATTTGATATAACGTGGCTATCAATATTTTGATTAAATTTTCTCTTATTGGTTGTAAGATCTAAGACGAATATCGTATTTCAGGCTGCGCTTACAGTATGTCTTAAGTTCCTTAACCATAACGGTTAGACCTATTATATCATATATTTCTTTCATAAATTTTGTCCCGATTTTGGGGGCAACATCCTGATTTTTGTAAAATTTAGAAACAACTGTCCCGTCCTGGGCCATTGGAATATTGGCAGGCCTGCTAATGCTCTACATATTCATCTTGACAGGGGTACTTAAAGGAAGCATACCTTAACCTTTATTGTGTAGGGTTTTCCTTTTTACTTTGATTAATAATTGTCAACAAATAGAAATGAGATGTTTTGGTCCTTGATCTGCAATAGGTGGCATTTAACACTGCACTTAACCTCTAATTACCATGAAACCATTCATAGGTGGCAGCAGGAAGCCTCAATGTTCTTACAGTATTTGTGGCATTGGTCTGAGAGGGCTTGGGTTAGAGTTGACATTTTCTCTCATAAAACAAGTTTAAGAGTTTCAAATTCGGGAATGAATAATGAACTTGAAAGCCCTTATCATACACCTCTCGAATATAGTCAACTTGATTATGTCAAATCATTCTTTCATGAGGAAATTTGCATTTGAAAAAGCCCTAAAAAGTGCTAAAGCTGAACATCGACTACCAGCCTTTGGTTAAAGTGCCTATACACGAGACGTTTGAGGCAGCTTTAGTGAAAACGTCTTCAGGCATAATTTAAACTTTTTCCAATTAATATATTTTTTCAAAAACACTTACAATGAGATGTTTTGGTCATAAACTGCCAATTTGAACAGAAATTTGAAGAGTGGAGTGGATTTGAAAAATCGAGTTTCTGCAAAAGTAGCCTCTGAAACAAAAAAATCCAGTCATTTCTTGGCCGGCTCAACAAGTCTTTTTCGTTTTCCTCAATGTTGTCAAATCTTTCCATAATTATTCACAAAACTTCATTAGATCATTTAGTATACCATATGAGGATTCTATAATGATGAAATTTGTGACTTATAATGTATGTTATATGACTTAGAGAGGAGAAGGGATTGTGGGTTGGAAATAATAGTAGCATTTTACAATTTTTCCCCTCCCCCCATACTTGGCCCTGAAAAGAGCCTGCCCTTAAGAGGGCTGTTTATACCCCCTAAAGCTCTTAATAGAGCTTGCCCTGATAAGGGCTGTTTCCTCCTGGGTCCCTCCAAAAACTTCCTTCTCTCTTGGGGGAAGCCCTCGAAAGGGCCCGGAGGGGGCCTTGGGCTGGGCAGGATGGCCACACCAGGCTGGCTTCTACATCCCAGGACACAGAGGCCACACCCTGTTTTGGTTGGGGCCACCATGCCCTAAGATGTAGAAGCCACACCCAAGAAGGGTGGGGCTGCCATACCCTAAGACCCATACCCAGTCTGGTGATAGGACTTGCCCTACTTCCAGGATGGGTGTGGCCAGGTGTGGTTATTAATTCTGGAGGGGTGGGAGAAATATCACAGACCTCTCTCCCCACCCTCCAGTACTTGCCCCCCCCCATACTTACCCTGGGTAGAGGGTCTGTCCCCAGGCTCAATCCACTAGCCCACCCATTACAGGTATGGCCAAGGAGAGGAAAGAATAAAAATTCAGTCTCACTGCTATTTCTGACCAAATTTGATGAGAAACAGAAAAGGTGTCTATACAGCTGGATCTCCTATCTTATTATCAAAATTAAATTAAAGTATGTATCAAATGCCCTATAGTGGATAGATGAATTCTTTTGTAACATTATTAGGGCTGACATACATGACATGGGTCACAGAAGGAGACTTGTATGAATAAATAATAATTCTGTAATACCCAAAGGTAGTCTGGTGACAACATAGGCCACCTGGTGGGTGCTTCCCATACCATAGAACAAGCAATACCCATTGAATTGCTTTGACTTTGACCAATAAAGCTCAGAGTTGTTATAAAATCACCTCACATTAATCAAAGATTTTGTCCAAAATTGAATAGAAATTTATTGAAGGACTCAACAGCTCAATAAGTCGCTAGATACTATCAAACTGTCAAAAGCATATTGGATATTTTGAATGAAAACTACCCCTGATACAGGGAGACCCCTAGTGGCAGTTTTTTCTTAAATCTTAGGTCATTTCTAAGGAACGTCCACACTTGGAGAGCATTTATCTTTAAGAGGGGTAGAGGGTTTTATTGGTTCCACAAAAACATTTGACAAAGCTTATAATTAATAGCAATGGAAATAATATTTCGGTGGCAATCTGTTATCTCTTGATTTAAAATTCATAACATTTAAGTTTCATGACATTTTATTACTCTTTTTTATGGTTGAATACAGCACAACAGAAGAGGACATGTCAACAGCTAATTGTCTTTATTTTGGTCATTGTTTATAGTTCATGTACAATAATCAGCCCAAAGGACCATGTCTCCCAGATCAATCACTAAAACATGGCTTTTGTCGAACAACAGTCATTGGACAGGTGCTTATTATGGGTAAATGTGCTGAATCGACTTGACAAATACCTCTAAAATTGGCACTTGATCTAGGCCCGGAAAAGTGTTTTAAGTATATGTATATTAGTCACATAAATACTTAAACTAGTAAGTCCGTGGGGTTGACATTAAAAATTCCGGGTGTAGGCCTACTCAATGTCAACATCACTCTACATGACTCTTTAAAACCATAAAAAGGAAAATAAGTTGTTATAAACATAAGGTGAACCTCTCTTGATAAACTATGTATGATAAAAATTTCCTGGCTCTAATACGGATCAAACTTTAGTTGAAGTCTTTGATCAACTGGAACATCCACTAGAACACTGTGACCGAAGTGTGACAAGCTAGGATGTTTACAATAAATGGGACCATGTACCTATAATCCAACCTATATCTTCTTCAAGCTCATTGGAAAAGACAAGTTTTTAGCACACAGTTGGTCAGTATTCGGAAACAAAAAATATCATCTTTATCCAATTACTAATTATGCAGAAAATAATTTCTTTCAAAATAATTTTGAAATCTCAATGGATGTCGTATAATTTATCTAAAGGTAACTAAAGATTAATACATCTTAACATAACCATAAGAATGCTAATGGCAATGGATCTAATGGTAAAAGTAAGTGGGTTGTTAGGCCTTGAAAATAAAATTTGACATTTTTGGTTTGCCTAGATTCCACAAGTTAGATCGCTATTTCATTACATGTTATCTTGAAGATCCATGCTAAAATACTTATGGGAAGAATCAAAGTTCGAAACAGATTTTAATGTATGGACACAACTTTTTTGCAGCTATTTTTAGCTTAACATTGCCAAGAACTTCCTCAATACATCAATTCATAGGAATATTGTATATTTATGCAATATAAGTCTCAATTTGTCTTATAACGACATGACATTTTAATATAAGTAATTTAAACAAATCATTTAGGAAAAAGGGGGCTCAGGTAAGATCAAATATGCGCAATCTATTCTGTTTCCGACACTCTTTTCAAATTGAAAACAAGCATGAACCTCTTCGGAAAATTGAACATTTTCACAATGCCACTTAATCACTGATTTATTTCTGTCTTATATTCTGACAAGTGACATCCCTGTATTTAAGCAAATTAAGCGTAGATTATTTGATAATTCCATATGAAACATTTTTTCAAACGGTCTTCCCTTCCAAATCAGCTTTCATGTATTTCTTATAATTATATGAACAAAATATATTATAACTACAATCTCTCTAATTGCTTTCATTTAAAGAAGTTTGGATTTTTTTTCTACTGCAGAAATGACAGAACACCTTACTTAAATCATAATCTGCTGAAGGCAAATAAGGACATTCTCTATACCAACGGTAATGGATACAAATGGATTTACCATGGAGTAAACGCTTATACTGACGGACGGTACCTCGCAACTTGTCTTTTCTAAGAACGTAACTACCTATAATTATCGTATTTTACTTCTGATGTAGGTGAATTGTAAAGTTAACCTACGGTGAAGGCTGGATTATACACGCGACCCTATAATTCACTTTACTCTTCAATCCTAAACTTTTGTTTTGTTCCAATAAAGGCCCATAGGGGTTGGGGTGGAGGTGCCCTAATATAAAAAAATTCTGCAAAATTTCACATTAATCCCTTCTAATTGATTCTCTGTAAAATATTCTCTATACAAATCTTTATAGTACACTTATAATTATCTAGGCCTCCTCAAATTTAATCGTCACAGTATGTCATTGGATTTACATACATTAAACAGCTATAGACAATTGATTTACAATACCATTAGAATATGATGGTATAATATTTGCCAGCTGTATGTTTTATATTGAGCGAGGAACATACAGTCCCTGCATGCTATCCACGCCCTTGCAAGGCCTTTATTGAAGTGATTACCGTAAGTGGCCGTGCATATAACCTTAGCCATATGGAAGGGACTCCATTTCGGTGAGATAGGACAACAATAAGAGGACAAAATTTACAACATACTGGGACGAACAACTTGTGGTCCTTCTGTAAATATCAATTCTAGAAAACTTTACCCTCACACTTTACCAACTTTTTCATCTCACAATATGTCATGACTTGTCAGAGAAAGTAATTCTACTGAATTTAAATACAAGCATCTGTTCGATCTGTACCTGCTTATTAATCATCAACAATACAACTGAACCAAGTGTTCATCGGAATTCCCTTCCCTTTGCATGGACAAGATACTTAAGGGAAGTTGTCGGGCATTGCCAAAATAAAATGCGGGTCAGTTGATCTCAGTCAAAAGTCCAGGAACTCATTTCAAACTAATTTTGCATCAGTGATCACATTTCAAATCAAACCTACCTAGCATATATCTATTTTGTTCCTCTACATACCTCTTGCTACAATTTGCATGTCAATGTCATGAGATATCACACCCTACAGTGATTTATATTATGTTTTATGTACATTCTGGTGCATAAATCCAACGAGGTGCTATACTTCAGTCTCTCCTTTGGCTCTCACGGTAGACCTTTACTAGTCTTTCTATGAGTGCATCCAATAGGATATTTATCTAACTGCACCTTAGACCTTTCAACATTTACAAACAAAACTACATGTCCACTTCTCTACCTAAACTAGCACTTCCAATCTTGTGTAACATGCAGCATATAAAATCTTCCTATATCACTTAGATATATATTTTTTGTTCGTGCACGTACGTACATTGTCTATAATGCACCATTAAGTGCGGGGATATTATACGCACAGATAATTTATACAAGTTAAGACTTACATGATATAACGTAATGTTAAACGAGCCAAGAAAATGCCAGCTTGGCCGTACAAAATCTTCAAATAACATATCAAAGTAACTACTTAAGTACATATAAAATATACAAATGGTAATAAGCATGGAACAATGAGATGTAATATTCTCTGAATAGTATTTGACAAATTAGAAACGAAAAAAAAACATCCTTGTTTGACTTCCACATCGAGGGTTGGGGTAATGAGTGCATACTATAACCTGCACCTTGTTGGCTCTACATGTGGCCTTTGCTTTAAACCATGTGATAACTACAAAAGATAATCAACATTCAGCATTCAACATTGTTTGTCCTTTAGCAAACCCTCGTGTAGATGTCTACTTGCCCTGCGCGTTTCTCTAAAAAAAAAGACAGCTCTTTTACATTAAGTATTTAAACCGGCAGTGAAAAGGAAAAGTTTCCATTCCAGATGGTTATCAAGCACACAATATTTCTTTTTAAACCTTGATATATGTTTTTAACCGAATTGTTTGACGTAGGGTTCCAAGAATTACAATTAAGCTGCAGGTTAGTGCAATTCATCAAATGTAGATTTCAGCAAAAGGTGGGGTGCAGTTATGAACACTGACGTCATTAAGAAAATTTATGAAAAAATAATCATTCTTCATGCAACTGAGAAAACATCCATGCTGTAAAATGCTAAAAAAAAAAATCTCCAGGCTTTAAATCTTATGACCTCATTATACTTCTATTCAAAATGGATAAAAACCAAAATTCCAGCGTCAGTAAAAATAAATCAAAGGTAATTAATATGGCATACCACTAAAATATAAAATATCAGTAAAACGGTGTCACATAGATATGAGACATCACAAGACGTTTTACTCTACAAGTAAGTAGGGCAATCACGGGTTGGGATTTAACGACGGCTACCACAGACAAGATGTCTACTATTTACCTCTTCATCTTCTATAGGTGATCCCCACAGTACACTAATCATTTTTCATATATATGCTGATTTTTCATAGCACAAACGTCCATATGCTTCAAAACAGCTGACCTAGCCATATGTGTAGACATAGTAATTGTTCTATTCCTTTTTAAGTTTTGATAAAATTAAAGAATCATCGATATCCATATCTAATTGTGCACCTTAAAGTATTGTTATAAAATGTGCGCTCAACGCTACTTAAATAATCTGTGTATCATCCCATACGAATGCAACTCAGACTAGTCCAGTAAGTTCTACTTTTCCCCCTGCGTGTTTCGCTATCTCTGTGACTTAGCTCAAGGTCCTCATTACTAGAGTTAATTTCCATGAGACATTTTGATTACAATCCCATATTATGGCACATTCCAGTATTGACTGTTGTGATCTGATTATTAATTTTGTATACCTTTCTAATATGTTATCTTATCTTATTATGTCATATCTGGCCCTTTAAAATCAGTACAGTAGCATCGGCGGTAAATTACTACCTTGATATATAATATATAGGATAGAAATAAACATATCACACGACGACAAATTAATAAGTACCCTCGAATCTCATGGAATATCATTATATCACAATGACATTGCACCAAGCTTGAAATGTTGAACCAAATTCTTCAATGCCCTATTCAACTTTAAATGAATCATCATGATCAATATGGATGACACTTTTGTTTAACGATAGGACTGCATGACTTATTGAAGCAGAATCGGTCCATATCATCAATATTAGAGCCGAAATGAAGAATTGACAAACTAAATAGAGAATTGATAACGACAAATATCATGGACTGTGAAATCGATTAGTAGGTCTGATACATCATTGACATGTTGAATGCCTCTGAAAGTATCATCTAGCGCCATCAACGGAATTGCTGAAGCTTAACTTCTCAACTGTGGTTTGCATTGCTCTCTACTGAAATAGGATTTATTACTAAACAAAACTGAAATTAAGATACACAACTCAGGTTGTTCTGGGACACAGAACCGTTTTTTCTCTTCACTGATATTGATCTACGTTATCTTATAATAAATCATGAAATGTCAATATATCATGACTACAACCTTTTGTTGGGAATGATCTAGGAAGACAAGTAAGATAATAATGTAAGTGCGCCTATAAATCAACGAGGATGCAAAAGCAGGCGGACTTTCACTCTTCTACTGTACGTGCATAATTTGTTTTTCTAGGCGAGCTTGAAACATTACTTCATCAGTAAGTTTTTGAAAATGTTACAAGTGTAGTTGGGATTTTTTTACTCTCAAACTTTTGGCCAGAAGAAATCTGAATTTGTTATGATTAAAAACAATTTTTAAGAAAGGAAAATCGTTTCGGTCAGAACTAAATTATCCAGTCAAGTGGGCGAAAGGAAACAAAGCTTTTGTTGTTTGGTTTAATGATGCCTAGAAAACATTTCTTTACAAAGATTTAACAAAACCAATCAGGTAAGGAGAAAAGAGTGTAACTTGTCTATTCGACACTTTACATTTATGCAATATGTTTTTATATTGACAGAGTATATTGCACATCAATATAGCCATATATGCAATTCAATCAGTGGCTATTCTCTCCCTTTAAGTTTAACGAACATGTAGTACAGCTTTAGTTTCACTAATAGACACCAGGTGGCAAACGTGAGTCTAACAGTGCATATTTCTGGTACAACATTGGAATTGTTACTAATTCCCATAGGGTTTTACCGATATTATCTTCTACTGATATCTGAGGTGCCTCTCGATCTTTAAGACAATATTGATGAAATGTGTGTTGCAAAATGAATAAATTAAATCAAAAGCATGGGAACTATTCTGCGTCATATCCTCTCAGCTATTTATGAATAGCCTATCCTTATAACCTACTTTATACATAGAATACACGACGACCTGTACATGACTTAATCAACCCTAACAACGACTCCAACCCCATAGGAGCGCACTACAACAAAATAATCTTGGTTTTACACTCCTTAAACCTGAGCTCGGACAGGTACTTGTTCTCCATGGCCAGGGTCTGGGCCTGTGACCTCTTGGTCTGGGTGGAGGCCATGGTGGGGATGGCCAGGGAGGACATCTTGACGCGCAGCTTGGAGAAGGACGAGGTGAGCGAGCTGCTCTCCGACTGTTTGAGGTCCACGTCGAGCTGCTCCATGTCGTGGAAGGTGGTGGAGAGGGAGGTGTCGCTGAAGGATAACTTCATACTCGGGTGGATCATCTGCACTTTGGGGTGGCGCGGGCGCTGCTCACCGCCCGAGGGTTCGTTCTCCGCCCCAGCCGGCTGCGGGCGGGACGTAAAGTCTTTGATCTCATCATTCGGGGTTAACCCGGGCATTGTGTCCATGATCTGCGCACCGGGCTTAGTGGTGGTGGTGCTTGTCGTGGGGGGTAGATCTACCAGAACGGCCCCGTTCACCTCGGCCTCCTCCTCCAGTAAGGTGGGGTTTATGCTGAAGTGGACCTTGTTGTCGGCTACAGGTCTGTTTGTCGGTCCTTTACTGCTCACCGCCCCGTCAGATACATCTGATCCGGGGGGATTAAAGGGGTTGACTCGATGGACTCCGGTCGGGTACTCCACTGTACCCGCTGCTTCAGGGAACTTTCTCACTGAGACTTTTCCGTCAAAGATCATCTCCTCCAGTGGGGCCACCACATCGTTTCGCTTTTTGTCGTAGAGATCAGCTGAGCTGTGGTGGCGCTTTCGCCTCGTTTCTACCAGATCGACTGACCTGGCCTTCATTGGTTTGGGATTCTCCGGTTTTCCCTCATCAGCGCTCCCCGTGCTCTCGGCTCCCTTTTCCTTGCGGCTCGCTCTCCGCATGCGGTAGAGCGCGTCCACCGACTGCGCTCGCTGCCGGTCTTTGAGGATGGAAGACAAAACCTGACTCGAGGAAGTTGCAAGGATACCACAACTGGAAAGGATGACGTCGGCATCGCTGTCCGAGGCCTGCAGGCCCAGGTCGCCGTCCACCATGTCCTCCGAGAGCACGGCGTCCAGCTCTCTGAGCTGCTCGTACTTGGTGCTGAGCGACATGAGCTGCTCGCTGTCCGCCCCGCTCACCACACCGTCCCGGTCGAAGACCTCATCCCTGGACATGATGCGCTCACCCTTCAGTATCCGCGCCCTCTCAAGACTGTTGTTTTTCTCTTCCAGCGGGTTGTTGTCGTTCTTATTGTCCTTGGAGTACCACACAGCGGGCACGAAACCCGGCATACGTGGGGCCCTGAAGCGACTCAGTTTGACCTTCCTCATCGGGTTGAGGTCGGCGAAGGTGCGGCCCAGTTTGGCCATGTTTAACCCTGGAGGAGGCTTGATGCGGTCGAAGGGGGACACCCCGCCCGACGACAGGCTGGACACCTCCCGGGACAGCGGCGACCACCGCGACCACGTGGAGGTCTGCACCTGGGACGCCACATTGATCACGTTAGGGGCCGGCTTGGACTTTTTCCTGAAATAGTGGTTAATGATGGGGTGAATTCAGAAATTTTGAATGAACATTTTGCTAAACAATAGACACTTTCATGTACGCCATCCGCGGAAATAAGAAAAATGGAACATATTTAAGTCCAATTTAAGTCCGTCTCCCGCTTTTACGAAGTACTACGAAAATTAAGGGAAAAAAACGTGTTGATAGACTTATTCTTGAAACCAGATTCAAACTTCTTAACTTATCTAATCAAATATAGAAAAATTGATACTCTTTACGTGATCTATTTTATACTTTAAATATATCCGGAAATATATTACATTAGCAGTAAGCTTTTCCAATTTATTTTTTAATGCTTGTTTCAATACAGAGAACACTATGGAACCGGAGAAAAATAAATGATCATCACTATACCTATCGAGTTTGTTGTCTACGATGACTAGGTCAAGGTCCATGAGTTTCTGGGCAGCACTGAACGACTCGCAAACTGCTCGTAAGGACTCTGAAAGTGGAACAATGAGAGGATGCAACAAGCATACTAAACAATGATAAAAAGCAGACATTTAATTTCATATAATATCAATAGTGGTCTCGCGTTATTTTTATTTGCATTAAAGCGTTAATAATTGTAAAGTTAGAGTTTAATTATTGCATACTAAATGAGACCGATACGAAAAGCCTGACATCTAATTACTCCTTCCCATTTGTTAAAAGCTTGAAAAATACATTAAAAAGCTTCTTTTTAAATGACACCTGACATGTTTTAGGGCTTTTAAGAACAATCAAAATGAAAATCAGACAGCCGTAGTGCTTTCAAATTCAGAAAAAAAAGTCCAACGATAACTACTGTTTTATAGGAACAGTCATACAAAACATAACCGTGAATTAGGCCAACTTCACGACAAAATTTGTTTCCTGTGCAGCGGGTGATTAGAAAGATACCCAGTCGGGAGGTCGGAAAATCTCTTTTTTTTCCCTTTAATTTCTTTTGTTAGCAAGGCTATAACTGAACCATTGGATGAAAAGAAATCCAAAAATTTCAAAAATATTTCCAGTCGGCCCTAAAATACTCAGTCGGTTAGTAAACAGAAAACACTATTTTTAAAGTTGGGTTTATGGAGAGAAAAAAATGCAGGCTGTAGCTCTAACCTCGGGCCTCCTCCTCGTTCTTGATGGCGATGACGATGTTGTTAAAGAGGCGGGTGCTGGTGGTCCTCAGCATGTGGAAGTAGCCCGGCTCGCCGTCATGCCGGTACCAGATACGGATACACACGTGGCGCGACTTGAAGATGGACGGCGCCGGGCCTGAACAGTCATTAAAATAGGGGAGTTATTTTAGATTGAGATAAATGAAAATAACTTGTTTATCAAATCTTCTCAACAGACAAAAACAAGTTGGAGTGTTATACTTATGCGGTCTCGAATAACAAACAATTAAGATGTACGTGACATTTTAGTCTTTTTAGTCTGTATTATAACTTCCGTCGTTTATAGTTTTAAAGGCAGAAAAAAAACACAAAGAGACTTAGCATCTAATTGGTTTTAATTACTTAAGCAATACACCCTCTTTCTAATTGTGTTCGTTATAACAGAGAACACACAACCACCAATAATTTATTCCTAATAAATCTAAATATTTCTTTTTCTATTTCACATATAACAATATCTTCGTGCGTGGGTAAGGACTACTGAAACTAAGGAAACATTAGAGAAGTGTCTTCATAACAAACCTATTTCAATCTTTTCTAGTTGTTCTAGGTGAATCTTTTGGTAACTTGTGACCGTGTCGATTTCGTCGTCATAACTGAAAAAAAAAGATTAAGCATGATGTACCTGGCCTTAACTTCAGCAAACAATAACAAGTGCATACATGAATCAGAGATAGGAATACAAACCAAATTAAAAAGACGATACGATAGCATAGGAATATTTGTATTTGCTTGATGAGGGAAAATCTAGCAAAGCGAAAATATCTGTTTCACAGTATGTTGCTCTTAATACTTCATAATACCGACGTAAACCAAAATGAAGTATCTATATTTCGTAGAGTCCAGACATGAGATAAAATTATCATGAACAGTTTTATTCACAGATTTTACTCATTGGTAACTTACCTTGCTACGTAATATGCCCTTTGTGACAATAACAATATGATATCCATATCTTGCTGAGTTGGGTCTCCCGTCCTGTCAAAGGAAAGGCGCACATTTAAAGTCACAGTGAAAACTGTTACCATCGATGATATGGAGAAATCTTTATTTCCATAACTACATAAGAAGTTCAAGAAGCCACGTGAATAATGATAACACATGCATATATGTGTAAAACATGTTATGAGTCAATAACGTTTGCTGAAACTATTTCACAGTTGATAACACATTACAAATTCTACAGAACCACCTTTATCTGTTAAACAGATTATAGGTTGAGGATCGGACCGTAATCGCATGGTGGATCAAATGCCATAAGATTTTCTTCGCATACATTTTTCACGCATTTAGGAAAAAAAATATTAACACATATCTTTGAAATAAATCGCACGTGGCGAGTTGCTTCCCTTACAAAATAACAAGGAAAGCAATAGGAACATATTTTTCTCTCAAAATGTCTGCCCTGCAATACCTATCAATTCAGAATATCTAGTAAACTGCTGCAGTCTGCATATCGTTTGAGAAAAATAATTTTCTTTAAAAATCGATTTCAGAAATTGTTTAACCATCGCGCTATAATCGCAACCTCACAAAAACAATCGCCTTGTGTTAATTATCTATAAATAACATATTATTTGAGAATATCTGATTTTCTTCAAATTGTTTTTCAAAATCGTTAAAAAAAATCGAGCCATAATCGCATAATAAATCACAACCTTAAAATAAGCTAAACCGCACTCACACAGGGTCACAGTCAATGAGTCCCCAGCTGCCCAGACACGTCTCAGGCTCCGAGATGAGCATCTTCTTCCACTCATCTATTAGAGTCTTAATGTTCTCCTCCTTCTCGACGAGTACGAAGTCCTCCTCGTCGAGCCCGTCCCCGCGGGCCACCACCCCGGCCCCGCCCGAGTTGGCCACGACGAGCTGCAGCTCCTCGGAGGACGTGACCCCCATCATCAGGTCGATGGTGGCCTGCCGGTAGATGTCTTTGAACTGGTTACGGTAGTACCTGTGGGGAAGGAAGGGAAACAGTGGAGATCATATATATATATACATTATATATTTTGCTCTAACTTTGTAAATATTCATAAAACTTGTATATAGTAAGCTAGATAAAGTTTGGAATGTATCCCAGGCATCCCATACAAGCCTTCAAATTTTCCTAATAAATTATGTCAATTTTCTGCACTATTGCAAAAATTCCAATTTTCTCCATATATAAAAGGCGTCAATGCTAAGTAGGGTCACTTTTGGAGCCCAGTGTTTCACTGTGCGATCACGGAAATGCTGGGGATACCGCTAACCCGTATACTCCGTATACTTAGTGATCCTTCATAATGCATACAAAAAAATGAAGGGAAAAAAAAGGAACAGAAAGTGTAAATTTTGCCTTTATATATTTTAACTGGTTGTATGATTGGTTGGTTCTCGTAGGGATTAATCTTAGGATGTGTAGCTACAATATTTTTGTTAAGATTTATTATGAAATAAGTTGTAACAACCCACTTATTCCAGGAATTGATTTTGGGATTAAGTATTATTTAGGTTTAGCAACCCTGATGCATTCCATAGATAAGTATCTTCCATCTCAGGTAAATTATAATTTTTATCGGTCTTTGTTTCGGGATTGCTAAAGTTCCGTAACTATGAAGCTAACGTACATTGTCTCAGATCCAGGCTAAGTTACTTTATAGAGATAGATAAGATATGTGTCTATGGTTACTTATATTACCCCTTCTGCTAGAAACATACCAGGGAAGAGGGATCCCACCTAATGAGAATCAATGTTTGCATAACTTATTAACGGAAGGCAACTTTTTATACACAGTCTAGGATTTGTTAGTAAATATATATGTTTCACGGGGTTATATTTGCCGAGAATCTTTTTATACGCTGACAGTTATTCTGCCCCCGGCCCACCGACTGACCTGTTGGCCGAGTTGACTCCATCCTTCATTAGACCTGTAAACTTCCGCTCCCCCGTCCGTGTAAAGTCACCCTGTGGAGGAAAACAAAGGAAAAGTAGGAGAATTAGTACAAAATAAGTTCAATGATTATAGACTTGGTCTGGATGAAGCATGTTCATTTTCACAGAATTGCTTGATCTACCCAGTATTTGTCACTTTTGACACATAGTAGTTTTCAGTGGACGAAATGGAAATATTTATCATCAGGGAGAACGAAAAGGCAACATGTTCTTTTTTTTCAATAATTTTACTCCACCCGTAAATAAATGTGAACAAGAACCAACACGACCTCTCATCCCCCTTTCTTCCCTCCCACAAAACACACATCATGAAGAGACGCCTGTAGATGCATTTTTTAACAGAATAAGATGTGGTAGATGATATAATACCCTAGTAAAATATCTTAAATGACATACGAGTTTGTGGCGTTTTTCGTATTCTATACACTAATATTTGTTTTGCACTTCAAAAACAATGATGGATCATAATGATGATCAAGTATATCAAGAACTATCCTCTGGTGGAGACGGACCTTGAGGGCGGCAGTCCCTGCGTACTGACGGCTGATGGCGTCCCCGTTATTGGCCCACATTTGTTGGTAGAGGAAGCGGAACTTGACGGGCAGCTCCTCGTCGGGGGGCAGCAGGCCCAGCTTACGGCACTGAGGGGGAGAGACGGGTACAGGACAGGGGTTAGAAACTGTGTATATCTGGTTGGTTGGTAGTGTATACCCAGAACATAGGTTAGGCTGGTAGTGTATACCCAGAACATAGGTTAGGTCGGTAGTGTATACCCAGAACTTGACAGGCAGCTCCTCGTTGGGGGGCAGCAGGCCCAGCTTACGGCACTGAGGGGTAGAGACGGGTACAGGACAGGCGTTAGAAACTGTGTATGTCTGTTAGGTTGGTAGTGTATACCTAGAACTTGACGGACAGCTCCTCGTTGGGGGGCAACAGGCCCAGCTTACGGCACTGAGGGGTAGAGACGGGTACAGAACAAGTGTTAGAAACTGTGTATGTCTGGTAGGTTGGTAGTGTATACCCAGAACTTGACAGGCAGCTCCTCGTCGGGGGGCAACAGGCCCAGCTTATGGCACTGAGGGGGAGAGATGGGTACAGGACAGGGGTTAGAAACTGTATGTCTATTAGGTTTGTAGTGTATACCCAGAACTTGACGGGCAGCTCCTCATCGGGGGGCAGCAGGCCCAGCTTACGGCACTGAGGGGGAGAGACATGTACAGGACAGGGGTTAGAAACTGTGTATGTCTGGTAGGTTTGTAGTGTATACCCAAAACATAGGCTAGGTTGGTAGTGTATACCAAGAACTTGACAGGCAGCTCCTCACCAGGGGGCAGCAGGCCCAGCTTATGGCACTGAGGGGGAGAGACGGGTACAGGACAGGGGTTAGAAACTGTGTATGTCTGGTAGGTTGGTAGTGTATACCCAGAACATAGGTTAGGTTGGTAGTGTATACCCAGAACATAGGTTAGGTTGGTAGTGTATACCCAGAACATAGGTTAGGTTGGTATTGTATACCCAGAACTTGACGGGCAGCTCCTCGTCGGGGGGCAGCAGGCCCAGGTTACAGCACTGAGGGGGAGAGATGGGTACAGGACAGGGGTTAGAAACTGTTAATGCCTGTCAGTTTGGTAGTGTATACCCAGAACATAGGTTAGGTTGGTAGTGTATACCCAGAACATAGGTTAGGTTGGTATTGTATACCCAGAACTTGACGGGCAGCTCCTCGTCGGGGGGCAGCAGGCCCAGCTTACGGCACTGAGGGGTAGAGACAGGTACAGGACAGGGGTTAGAAAATGTGTATGTCTTTCAGTTTGGTAGTGTATACCCAGAACATAGGTTAGGTTGGTAGTATATACCCAGAACTTGATGTCTGGTAAATTGACAGTCTATACAGCTGCCACTAAGTGCTGCAAGAAATATCTTTGATTTTTGGTCCCCAAGATACATTCGTCAAATCTGCACTTTCAGAATATTGATACATTTTATTCAATTTTATCAACATATATACTTTATTTTCTTGTTATATTGCTTGATGTTTTGTTTTAAAAAGCAAAAGTTCATTGTGTGAACTCTTTTGATATACTTTTATATTACAATATCATATTAGAGTAAAGTTATAACTCAGTATAATGGAACAAAGAATTTCGATAATCTTTTCCCATAATATTCCTTTTCTAGTAATACTAGGAATATTATTCGCAGGGTACTTTGGGAATGTCATTTTCCTTAATTTCGGTTAATCTTGTGTATCCAGTTATAATTTCTCATCCTTGCAATGCAAGTGACATTCTTTCTAAAAAGAATATTGTTTGCAATTTTGTAACCACTTTATTAGTGGTCCAGTTCTGAGCATGGCAATGGCAAGGACATAGGGTCATATGACAATGTCCCCCTCCTGCCAGTGGTTTCGAAACACAAATACTTTCAAGGAGATTGTTCTGATGAGTCAAAGAGTAATGAAATGATGTAGGGGTTCTGTCGAGGCCCCATCCCTGGACTAACAAGGATGTTGATCAAGGTGTAAGTTTCAGGTATTTTCATAAGGGATCGCCAAGATCATTTCTAAGAATCCTATTCGGCTAAGTGAATATTTGACACGGATTTTACAAACTTAAAAAAAAAATCTAGGTCTTTTCCGTATCTTCGACTTTCTAGGTGAATGATCCAATGCTTAGCTTAATTCATGAAAACTTTAACACAGAGATGATTCCCTTAATAATATATGTCAAATGATAAACGCGAAGAAAATTGTAGATTGTTCTTTTCAATTAGTTTGTGAGTTCTCTTTATGAAACAAAATATATAATTGTATTTAGAAATATACATAAGATTCCGATTTGCCTTTAATGTACAATTTCTTATATGCCCCACCGACTACGCCAGGATGTTAAAAATACACAGACATGTAGGAATACAATTTCTTGGCCTCTGTTCACAACCCAAGAAACATGTAAACACTTCTGAAAAAGTTATTCGTAGTTTTCCTGAAATTGAAATGTAGCCACAAAATTAATGCAAGAGATGAAATATTACATTATTATACTTCAGAGGGCAGGTTTCATGTGAAAAACATATACTTGTTACATATATGTAAAAGATGTGTATCCACTCACCTGTGTTTCCAATATGACCCTGGCGATGGCTGACTGGACCACGTTGGTTCTGTCCAGACAGTCGACACAGTTGACCCTGAAGACCCCGGCCTGCCCACAGATCAGCCCCTTCTTATCCACCCTGCAACGGTCAACACATATACAACATACTCAATTTTCTATAACTGTGGTTAGAATACAAAGAATAGCCATGTGTTTCGATGACCATCAGAGAACAGAGGGGTTCCATGGACAGAAAACTATCTCTTATTTTAGAGTAGAAGGATATGTCACACAATTGAAAAGTTCATAATGTAGATTGACTGGCGAATAAGATAAACCAGTATATTATTGTTCAAGGGATATCATCTTCAATTTCTTGTAGTATCATCAATATCACCAGATTTGAAGCTCTTAGAGAATACTATGACAATTCATATCCACTAATAAAATAGATTCAGGAAAATCTTAGACAAAAACTGTCAATACAATGGAAAAAGCCCTACTCTTATTGGATTATCCTGGGAAAAACAACAGACAATAAAAACACTACTCACATTTACTACAAGAATAATTTAAATGTTGAAAATTTAATGTAAAATAAACATAAGAGAAACATTACACTGACCAGCAGTATCTGATGTCTTTGACGACGTCCTTGATGTTGTCAACCAGGATGGAGACATTCTCAAAGCGCATCCCTCGACAGTACTCGTGGAAGTCGAAGGCGATGTAGATCAGGTTCTCGTCGTTGTAAGACACAATGTGATGGAGGAAAGCATCAGACAGGCTCTTCTCTTTACCCACCTAAAACACACCAAAGGAACCATGTATTTGACAGACTCTTCTCTTTACCAAGCTGAAACACACTAAAGGAACCATGTATTTGACAAACCCGGCTCCTCACCAACATAAAACACACCAAAGGAACCATGTATTTGACAGGCTCTTCTCTTTACCCACCTAAGACACACAAAAAGTATAATAATATTTGCCTGGTAGACTCTTCTCTTTATCCACCTGAAACACACCAAAGGAACCATGTATTTGACAGGCTCTTCTTACCAAGCTGAAACACACTAAAGGAACCATGTATTTGACAAACCCGGCTCCTCACCAACATAAAAACATTTAATACACCAAAGGAACCATGTATTTGACAGGTTCTTCTCTTTACCCACCTAAAACGAATCAAAGGAATCATGTATTTGACAGGCTCTCCTTTTTACCAACATAAAACACACCAAAGGAACCATGCATTTGACAGACTCGTCTCCTTACGGTCCCAAACTGAAACACACTAAAGGAACTATCTATATACTCTTATTTACATGCTTGAAACACACCAAAGTTACACCATGCATCTGACAGGCTCTTTCTGCACCCATTGAAAACACAGCAAAAGTATGATTATATTTGTCTGACACACTCTTCTCTTTATCCACCTAAACACACTAAAGGTACACTGTCTATCTGAAAGGCTCTTTCATGATTCTATCTTCATCACTGAAATACCCAAAAAAAATCGCCATATTATTATCCGTATATATCTAACAGACTTCTTTACCCATGTACCTTTCAACAGAATACACTCCACATATAATAGAAATACAATCAGATTCATAGACACTTCATGATAAGCCAAACTGCAGGGGAGTGCAGCTGACCCAAAGAGACGACAAACAACATATAGTTCTGTTATGCAATCAAGAATTTCCATTAGAATACTTTCTCCTAGGGATACTTGTCCAGTATCTCAGATCCGATCGGATATCTTTCATTCCTAACCTTATCAAATTGAAGAAAAAATCCGTTAACTAATCATAATGGTTTGATTTTTCCTTGTTTCTTACATTTTTGAAAAAAAAGTCATAGGAATTCTATTGGACCTATCCATACTGCATAAGACGGGCAAGGTTACCCAGTCAGCGTTCTGACCCATGTTGCCTAAACGCTAGTTTATTCATACAGTAACCCTAGCAGCGGAAAATCCCTCGCCTCATACACTTGGTTTTTTAGGATAATCTGATCAGGGACTTAACCTTTGACCCGGACACGCAGGTGTCTCCAGACAGCCGGAAACACTGAGGTAGAGACACCGTCGTTGACGGCGGTCACATATACCTTAGACTGTTTTTGGTATGCAAAAAAAAAAGGACAGTTCAAAAAACACAACCTGTAAGCCATCATATCACATGTTGAATATAAAGGCCGTATTCCACGTACCGAAAGTGTGCACTGCCGATATTGAGCCTCTCCAAGGTAACGTTCTGTATCGGCGGCAATTTCAGCCTCCAAAAGTGCCATATCAGCTGCCGAAAGTGCTATATCAACCGAAAGTGCCATATCGGCAGCCAGCACAAAATCGGCAGGGAATATTTACCAACATGTTCGTAAATTTCTATCGGCAATGCCGCCGATTATATCGGCAATGCCGAAAGTATACAGCTGCAAATTGGCAGGGTACTTTCGGTACGTGGAATATGGTCTTTAAGTGAATTTACCATACTGTATGTTTGTGGCTAACTCATCTGAAGACCATAGTACGTACGTATCTTTAGGGTCTTAAAAGGTTGTTTGTATCAAAATATTGACAGCTATTCATCGATTTTTGATATACCGTAATGAAAAATAAATTGTAAGGCCTCGTAAATATCTGATGTTGAATAAAAAAGTTCTTTAATTCCATGCTGTGAATCCGTTGAATTCTTCATCATGATCATATTCTAACGGTTAAAGATTTCGTCCCCATATATTTATTCAATGTTAGAATATACAGTACAAGAATTAATGACGATAATACTGCTCACAATGTTTTTTCTCGATGATATCAATAGATCCTATACACCTATATATAAACAATTTACCAGTCGAGAAGTACCCGTATACCATTGGCAGCTGTGGTCATTACCGGGAATTAATTTTACTAAAACACATTATTGGTGCATGTTAATAAACACTTAATTTTACCCGCCCGTATGACAAATGGAACTTGCAATACACTTTAAACTAACAAAAAAGGGAATGTCACACCTGTCACTTAAAACCTTTTGTATTTCCGCCCACGTTATCAGTTATATGTATGTGAAACGACTTTGCAGGTAATGGTGTGGAGTGACCAGACAACATGAAATAGACTGGACTCATAACATGCAAATACCAAACACAACCATGACCTAATCAGCAACACGGCGGGGCTTCAGCAATACAGCTCCCTAACCAAGGGAAGGTCACTGGTTAGGCCAAAATGTGGCCTATAGTATTAGTCGGTAGAAGGGCACCCAATGTACGTTGGAGAAAAACACTTTATAAGTCAAGGGCATATATATGACCTTCCAATATGGATGACCTGCCCAAACGTTGTCATTAGACCTCGGAGTACTCTGTAATATTTCTTATATCACTGATCGTAATTTTGAATGCCACAAAAAAGGTTTTAATATTGATTTTACTTGTGTACACTGACCATTTGGCTGCAAGGCAGAAATAAGTTATTAACATGTCAAAACTTACATAATAAACTATTTATTTCGATGAAATTTGAGAGGCAGTTAGAAAATGTAGGGAAATGCGTCCTAGTTTTGTGTCCAAAATTTGTAACTTTTCACAATTCTATTTCAGCAAAATTACAGTGTTAACAAAACAGAAAATCAAGTAAAAAAGACAAAAGGGGAATTCAATGTTTTGTTTAGTTTTTTTCCGCATTTCCAAATATGTTATTGCAATTTATATTATGAAATAGATGTTTCACCCAACTAATGATATTTCATTATCCAATTGAATAATCTGCAGAAACAAGAAGGCCGCAAATACTCCCTTACTATTGTTGTTTTTATTTGACAGAGTTATTTAGCCAACTCGACTATTTGTTTACATACAATTATTGTGTCAAGGTATCCAAACTTGAATTGAATGAAGTCATTTAGCAACAACCAAAAGGCGGGCACAAGGACGTGCGGGGAATTGTGACCCAACCTTTTTGAGAAAAAGTCCTATTTCAATTTACAGACGTTTTACATTTTAACAATTCTGCCCGAAGGTCATCACAAGGAACAACCGCAAGGCATTCCCAGTACTGCGCAATAACGTAAACGTTCCCATCGTTATTATTTTACAGACCCAGTCATGTTCTAACCATTGTACAGACACTTGCATGTTTAATGCAGCAGGTCGTACAGAAAAAGATTTGCTCGACAACGCTTGTCTCTCGAACCTTTCCAATACCTTTTAAACCCAAGATCTGCCACTGCAGGCAAATTGGGCATATTCTGACATGGCGCTGGATAAACAACGCTGAGTTCAGAAACTGAAACACATCCTGATATAAGTCACATTTGAGTCTATATAAGTACAAGAATTCAGAAGAATTCAGAATGCCTGATTATTTTGAAACCGCCCTAGCAAATTTCAATGTCGATAAACTTTTAACCAATATTTAAGATCTGACAAATCACACATATTGAGAATCCCCAAGGGGGAATTCATTCAATTGGTGATTCCTGTCAGCATTCTTGTGACATCACTGGCCAAAAATGGTTGGAGACATAACATGTCCCCATGGCATGGTTCCACATATTACACGCCACCAAGGTGAGCTACTGGTTTAGGTATTTAATTTTTTTCAGCATCACAGAGAAGTAGCCACGTGTAGAAATGGTTTAGGTATTTAAGAGCTGTCCCAAAGGTACACAACTTACTCATGCGGTTGGGGTGAACAAAACTACATCGCCATATCCTCCGAAATTTGTAAAAACAAATTTTGGTTAGTATCTTTAAATAGGAATGTTCTATACATCAACACTGGTATTACTATAACGAAGCATTTTTTAAATAATAATTAAAATAAATTATGTTATAACTGAGATAAACGACACCTTATGTTTACCAGGGTACCAAACCAAATTCCATTTTCAAATTCCCTGTGTTTTCCCTGTCCCATGTCCCTGTGTCAAATTCAGCAAGTTGTTCAAATTCAAAAGCCTCTGCATGCAGAAAAAAATTGGACAACCCAACAACAAAAAGTCGAACCCCTAATATCGTGAGAATTAGCAATTTCTGAATCTGACAAAATTAAATTCCCTGTGTTTTAGCAAAATTTTCAAATTCCCTGCGTTTTCCCTGTCAGGGACTTTTTTTTGCCATTTCCCCTGTTTTCTCCGCGCGGTTGGTACCCTGGTTTATGTTACATGATGGCCTTATGGTTACCCAGAGATGTAAGTCAGGGTTAATTACAAAATCTGAAACCCAAGAGAGAAAATGTAGAATAATCTTAAAATGCTATAAAACGCCATGTAAGGAACTTGGTTTGAAAATTATTATTTGAGGTAATGATGTGAAAAAAAAATTGAAATCTGATTAAAATCTGAAAACTTACATCCCTGGTTTACCTTACGTCATGGATCAGTTCCTAAAACCCTTGATTGATCCTGTTATAAGGCCCTTACCTGGTCGACGAGGTTGACGACGGCCACGTGGCCGTACTGCCCCACCTCCCGGGTGAAGTGGGACACGAAGGCGTCGTGGTTCTCCTGCTCCCCTGCAAAACACAAACGACAAGGGACTTTTAGACAGGTTTAACATACCATTAAAGCAGTATTTGTACTCTAATTCAACGTATGGGGGTATTTTGTGTGTGACACATCTAAAAGTTTGACTTGCTTAGAAGTACCACTGGTCCCACCCTGAATCGCGGGCAGTTGGTCAAGACTGTTTCCTGTTTCGACATTTTCCGAGTGTGAAATAGTAACGTGATGAAGTGGTTACAGATGTTGTCAACTGACCGGACGCAATCTTGAGACAAAGTCGCTTTCGAGTCACCAACTAACGAGCTGACCAATATTTATGTTTTAATAAAGGTATGGGGCGGAGGGTGGGGTCGAGGTTGGAGGTACAGATACATACCTTTGGATTTGGGGGTGAGTTTAACCCTTTGAAACCGACGCAGTTTGCACTATCAGTATTATCATTTTGTGATGAATGCCTATTCATCCAAATATGTAGAGATCAAAATAAGAGAAAATAAGGTAATATTATAAAAGGTATATATGTTCGTAAAAGGAACGAAAGTGTAAAAGAACGAAATATGTAAAAAGGAACGAAAGTGTAAAAAGCCCGAAAAAGAGGCACGAATATGTAAAGGAACGAAAGTGTAAAGGAACGAATATGTAAAGGAACGAGACCCGGAAAGATGTAAACCGGAAGTGATATGTAAACCGGAAACGAGAATGTAAACCGGAAGTGACGTCAGTTGTAGATCACGTGACTGAAAGCAGCCAATCAGGGCTGACCTCTAGGGTATATAAAGGGGCGGTGAGGCCCGAATAAACAGAGTTCTTTAACAGTTCTCCTTGTGTCCAGACGTGTCTTCTTTCCTGAAACAACCGCTAAGATGAGCCGATCCGAGCAATTAACCAGAAGTTAGGATAAAACAGTTGAAGTTCGAGATAAATAGGAGAAACTTAGGGTAGGGCCCCGACGGCCCGAGGAACGAGGAACGGAGGACCGAAGTAGGGCACGAAGGCCAGAAGCCGTCCCGGAAGCGTAGGCGCAGCATGGCACGGAGGCATGAAGGGCGGAACGAAGGAACGAAGTCCGCGGGGACGAGGGCGCGGCAGGCTCGGCCCCACGCTACCAAACAATAGGCGACCGTCGGCCCGACGGCCCCGCGGACCGGAACCACGGGGTGGACCGGCCAGTAGGGGTGAATGCAGGTCTGGGAGATAGAGCGAGACGAACCCCGGCCGACCCGTACCCCTACCATAATTTCCCTTCCCCGCAGTCCTCCGTTTGACATCGAGCACCGATTCCCGACCGATTCGCTCAGCCCCCCCCTCGTGCGCGAGGCACGACTCTAAAAACACATCTCGGTTCTTGGCCCGGATTCCCCGTCCGCCCCGAGACCCGAACAATCCCCACGTTCCTCTGCTGTAAGAATCGGCAACCCCGACTTACCAGAGAACGTCACAATTTCTACCGTTTCTATCTATAGTACCCCTTGAGGCAAACTTTGACACAAATATGGTGCATTTCCATTTATATGTGCAGCAGGGGCGACGAAATCGTCGAACCATATAACATTATGGAAACGCTACATGCATTTCGCATGTGGCAGCGGCGTCTCTAGACCAAAGCCCCATTACCACTAGGGCACTTTAAGCCTCGGCGATCACATGTTCCTCTGACCGCCCGAGTATGCTATATTGAAATAAGCACGTTTGGTCTGAATCGCCGGACGATTTTCCCAGTGATTTTATCAAACATGTATATTTCAATATAGCATACTGACAGGCGGTCAGGGGAAAGTAAGATTGCCGAGGCCCAAAGTGTCCTAGTGCATATGGGGCTCTATAATGGTCCGTCGTCGCTGCAACTTCAATAGAGGCAAATGAAGAGGGATGATAAAAATCAAGATCTACTCTTATATACTTACAAGCAAGTATGCAATGCATGACAATAAGTCGATTTAAAGATTAAAATTCTAATTTGCTTGTAAATAATTGGCAACAACAAAAACCATACGTAATCAATGGTAAATTAGTCCCGGCGATATGATTGGAACAACAGTTACATTGTGCGCGGAGGGGAAAACATGATAGATTTGAAGGTACTCAAGCATGACGGAGGATCATAGGTCCCCACCACACGCTCTCAGGGAGTCCTGTTCATTTCTGGCACAATTCTCTCTATGGCCTAGAAGTTGCCGTGCAGAATGTATCGGTATTTTTTGCAGCATGCTTGAACTCGAGGGGGTAGTTTTAGTAGAGAAAATGAAATCCATTTCAATCTCTAGATAGAGAGCCAGTTATATTAGTGAAATATATGCCATCTTCACCGTGAAAAACAAAACTGAAACCGGATATCAATTTTCTCGATTATTGTTGGTATAGTGATGTCATTAGTAAAACCCGATAAACTACTCAGGAAACAACGTTGTTTATATTGAAAACGTATAGGGCCTATCCTGCTGCGACCGCCAGGACTATTTTCCTATCACTCTCTCTCTCTATATATATATAGATAGGGTTAACTGACATCGACACGTTCAGTAAACATCAATATTACTAGGGAAGGGATGTAATTTGGGTACTTATTCGTTATCATTCTTGTTCCCTTTTCACCCGCATATAACATGAATTGTGTGTTGTTTCCATGAAAAGCAGTCATTTACTACATTCCATGTCATTGTTTTGACGAAAAACACTTGCTTTCATGTAGGGATATGTACTCTTGAGATGAGATGTTTTGCCTTAAGCTTGCAATTAATAAACCCATATTTGCGGTTGCTATGGTAACATATGGTAAATATCAACCTCATTTGTATTGTCTGGAAGATCAGACACGTCTGAAGGCAGTCAACAAAGCTTTTCCAAGAAAAAGAAATCTCTGCTCCAACTTCACCCATTGTCCATTCACTATCATTAGAGTTCCTAACTGTGTGTTCAACCAAACATAATTTACTCATTCAAAAAGACCCAGTGATATGACAAACATGGTTTTCATAATGATTGCCCCATATAGGCCTACATGTACTATTTAATACTATCAATATAGATATTTTATGAATGCAAATAATCACCTCAATGATGAAACTGCGCCATAATACCAATCTATCAGTTTGTAATTCAGAACAAATTCTAGTATCTGCTGGAGTGTTGACCTTACAATTCCCTGCTGGTATCACTGGATATCGCTCCTATCATAATCAGGACACCAAAGCCTAAAGGCTTGGGAGGGACGTACAGATAGAACGATAACCTCCCACTGAGCTTTGGGATTTGTGTCATTTCTATTTACAAGCCGCCATCAACACCCTTTATAACTCATGTGTTAATGACGCACTCATAAATCATTTCCAAACATCCGTGGGAGAGTACCTCAGGGTTATATAAATGCGTAATAAATACTGGTGTTATTTCATGTAATACTTTTATTAATCATTCTCTATTTGCATAACGGATATTCATAGAATTGGTTAAATCGTAAATTCACTTTGCCTCCACTTGTCTGTTCTATGACTATCTACCATTCTATATCTATGTGAAAGCAATGTGTCTATGGCTCTCAGAGTACTTAAGGAATGTAAAGGACACTCATGATGTTACATTGTGCTTGACTATTCAAACCACAAACCAAAACTTCACTATTTACATTAGTGAGTGAGTGAGTGTCAGGGTCATTTTCATGGCGAAAACCAGTTGGGACGAATTTTGTCTTTGGGTGATCGAATCTATGAGATGAACATGACAGGGCGGGCAAACAGCAGGGTATCAAAACCCGGAAATCATTTTTGCTGTACCTCATCCCTTAGTGAACCACAGCACCAACCGGGAATTGAACCCAAAGAACCACTTGGTCAGTGCTGGGTCCCCCCTATCGTCGCCTCATACGATCAGCAGGGGCTACTGGGGGCCTTTTCTTACCCGGACCCCCACGGGGATCGCTATTTACATTATATAACAAATGAGTAGTGAAGTAATCAGCAATATATAAGATTATACCTCCTTGCCTCAGGTAACTTTGGTATGGTAAACATAATAATGAATCACGACTATAAGTAGCCAAAAACATTACATTATTTTACCAAAAAACTTGATAACACAATCCTTGTTTTATCTTAACAGTAGCCCAATTTGGTAATAGTTATCCTAAGTATGCCTATATTTAGCCCTGGTTATATCTCCTCATATCTATCCTGAGTAGATCACAGGAGCCTGGATCATCCGGTGTCTAGTCTTATCACCCCCTACATCGGGCGGGGGGCTAGGATTATCAGACCTTGGCATATTTGTAGGATATCTCTGATATGGTATCAAAACTATGAGAGATAATTCCTCAGTCTTTGACCATTCAAGGGAAATCACAATTCGCACTGTATTGCTATAATTATGATGATTGTGACTACTGAATGACAAGCCGTCGTGGGTCAGTGTCTGTATGCATGATAGAGGCTGCTTTCTTTGCTTTTATGATGGATCAGCTATCACGAACTTTGAAGCCTTGTAATTATAGTGGCACGAATTTTAGGGAATCTAATAGGGTACAAATTATTTGCTAAAGTCATGTACTTGATGTCCATTCATCAAATATCATTACAGCGGCCGACCCCCCCCCCTCCCCTCCCCTCATTCATTTTGAATCGCCCAGGTCAGAGTACAACCCTAAATAAACCCTGCATGCCTTGCTCTTACATCACACTTTTGAACAGACTCTGAAATTTAGTGCAATGCTCTAATAGAAAGATCAAGTAACTTCTCTTATGTAAATCTTGCAATCAGAAGAAACCCATATTTCTTTAGATCTACATTTGTTGGTGACATGTCAGAGGATAGTAAAAATATCCTAATTTCAGCTGAGCCTACAGATAGTAGTTGGGAGATGATTACAAAATTATAAAACAACGTTTAATTAGAGTAGGTTTTCTAAAAAAAAAAAAAGGAAATCAAAGTTCAAAGTATGGTTTTTCGCGAATATTAGCATACACAGGCCTATCGTATTCCTTGTTTTTCTTATACAAAGTATCTCTATCTAATCTTGCATTGTCTTATCACAACTAAAGGAGAAAGAGGCACTTTATTCAAGTAGGGACCATTTCCGTTATTTGTCTAAACAAACACGGCAGTCTACTCTTCATCACTCTTGAAATCTAATGAACGGGTGGTGCAAACCTTCGCAATGTCGGACAATGAAGGGAATACTTGAAATTATTTTGATTTTCTATTGCAAAACCGATACATTTCGATAGGCTTTTTTGAATTATTAAACAACTTCTATCCAACTTTCTAAAGGGATATAAATCTATAACCTTAAAAGCCTGTATCGTGCGAAATTTGGCTAAAATAGTCGACTGAGCAATGAGCGAAACTATAATTATAGAGTGGCAATTCGGTATTTCTGGATACATGTAATTATAAATTAGTGTCCCTTGTATTTGGTGTCTATGGAGTACCCATTGAACGTACCAATATATGAAACGTAGTATTAATATTTCACCAAACTCCCTAGCTGTATGTACCGTATCTATATTATCTACCTGCTATATTCATGTCCACGACTGTGCCTTGCATGCACTTATGTTCAGGCCTTCAACTTATAGGTCTAGATCCTCAGCCACACGAACAGGTTGCGTGTCTACCAGATTCCAGAGGGTGTAACGATTCATGGGCTGGGAAACAACTTTGCTACCAAAGAAACGTAACTATTTATTTCCTAACAAACATTCCATGTGCGTAAAAACACAAATGGATAAATCTGCATGTTTACTTCTTTTTTTCCCACGAACATAGCTGCAATAATGTATGACACATGATCAGTGATAATGTATAACTATACACTATTTTGCCTACATTCATGGGTTCAATGAACCTCTGTATAAAAGGATAAGGAAACCCAATGAGGTATTTAGACACGGATCATCGATTATATGGGTCTTACATGGAAAGAAATAATTATTTCTCATTCATACCTTTTGTTCATTACTCAGCATATTTTAGTTCAACAAGGATGCGGGCTCGTTGTGACTTTCTTTTGTTCATAAACCCGGTATCATCCCGTTTAATGGCTGTATTAACAAACAAACACAAAAATAACGAATATTTATGTTTTTAAATAAAATCAATTAATACTACATTTGGCCATTAACAAATACCAACATATTGCCAAATCTTATCGACGACATTGCCGTGATTATGTATCGCAACCCGTGTTTGTGTGTCGATAGAAATCGGCATTTTTATTGTAGGATATGGCTAAGGACAAGTCTACAGAGGTTCATAAAAAGGGTCCGGGACGTTGACCTGGCACACTTAGGTACAACCTAAACAACGCCGCAGTCTGACGTACCCCAAGCAGTGAGGGTTTTTTGGGTTAGGTCCCGAGGGTAGGGGGGGGGGGGAAGCACTGACTTTTTGAGTGTCATTACCTATTATCAAACTGACACCTTTCGTGGCTGACTAGTGCAAGTTTTTCCCATACATACTCGTAATTTTGAATTTTGTTATCTGAGTTGACCTAATTGACCTCTTTTCCTTCATTCACCCTCCTCCTGCTCTTGACACAACCATCATTTGCATCTCTAAATGAAAACCCATTCCCCAGCTCAATCCTTACATCTAACCCTCATGGAAGTTGAACGCTCCCTACCTATAGCTAAAGATGAGTTGACCCCCCACCCTCTCCCCACCTTCTCTCCCTCTATTGCCATTTACCTGAAGTTTACTTCCTGCACCTTTGGCAGCTGTTTTGGCAGTAGGCACCTACCTTTGTATAGGTTCTCAGGAACTCCCCTACCCTCCTTCTCCCGGGGTCAGTGGCCTATAGGCCTAGGCGTTAAGGGGGGAGGGGATTGCCGTTCGGGGTAACCTAGCTCATTCTTCCCAATACAAGTGATCGACTATTACTGAAGGGTAAATTGGAAGTCAGGTATGTGATATGTATCATTAACCCAATATCGTTTGATCCAGTGTCTTTCTCCGACTAATGTTTTAGCTTGTCTATATTCTTTATCAATTTGATGGTCCAATTGGACAGAGACTGACCCAGGAGTCTAAATTATTGAGTATGCCTTAGTTAGCATTAATTACGTTGATAAGAGATAAACATTTATCATGGATGAGGGAAAAAAGTTTCTACGTAATATATGAGTTTTACTTACTTCTATTCCTTCCTGTATTAACAGTACTACTGTAACATGCTGGACAATCAACTTTAGCTGGATGACCTCAGAATTGCAGTTTACATAAAGAACTTAAAAACTGTGCAAAGTAATTGAATCCATCCCGCTGCAAGTTACCTCAGTAAATCCAATGTTTTAGACAAAACTGTTTGTCAGAATCGTGATCCCATAGGTTTTGACAAAGGTCAGCCACTTCCCGGTAGGCCAACCAAGGTTTCCATATCGGTGAGAAAACAGTTCATCCCAGTTGAGGGGAACCTGAGACTAGTCCAATATACCTGAATATCTATATTTGTTCAGTGTCTTTCGGTTCCGGGATTTGCCTGGATCATCTGGGGCAGAATACTGAGTCAATTCTCTGTGTATTTAAAAAAAAAAAGATTTACCAATTACTCCACAACACTGAAATAAGGTAGGTCAATAAAGTGAAAATTAACACTAAATTGCCTCAGAAGTCTAAGGTATTATTGCAACAACCAAATTTGCAATCTGCTTGATTTTTGTCTTAACTATATGTTTTCTTTTTGAAAAGATGACATGACCTCCATGAGGTTGAACCTCTATTAGATACTCAAGGACAAAGTAACAGGGCATATAGTATAACACATGATCTCGAGGCTGATCAGGTAAACATTTAAATTTGGGTATCACGGTTAACAATTATGTCTTTTACAACAAACTAGTTTATTTGACAACAATAATTACCAATGAATGTAGTGCTTAATACTCTAAAAGAAGGATTATCAGGTGCCAAATTTACCTGAAACTTCATTGTGATTCTCTGACAGAATTTTTAATTATGGGACACTACTGAAAATCTCTCTGATTAGCCTAATCAATTACGAAAATATGGCCCAAACTGTGTTTACTTAACAAATGGGAGTCTTAAAAACTACCTGCATTTAGATGAGAGACTTCTGCAAAATTGTAAGTAGGACATAACTGATATAGCTAATGTCTGCTAATATCTAGCGCACGAACTACAAAACGTCACCTCTCACTTCACACCACATTCTGACTTCCAGAGAACTATACCATTACATCTGCTTACATAGCATACATATACTAATTCCTAACTGCCACTACGTTAACGATTTCACCGGCAATCGGTGTGAGAGTTGAGGTGTGAGTGAGACACAGTGAGAGAGTGTCGGTGTGTACTCACGTGTGTGGGGGTGGGAGACCACACGGCCCACGGAAAAATACACAGGTATATGGGGCGCCGAGTGGAAACAAATTGATTTTTTCAATATAATTTTTTTTTTTTTACACTTCTTTTGAGATTATCAAATATGAGATGAAAGCAATTAACGGAAAAAATGTGTTGAAATGAAATATATATATATCATAGATCATAGAAATGAAATATATATATATCATAGATCCACCATGCCACTCATTTTTCGTTTGTCGAATCCCTGGAATGCTATGCTATTAGTCGGGGCTATTAGATATTTATATATGTTCTAATCAGCTGGTCTAGTGTTTGAAAAAGGAACCGTCAATACTGTAGGGCGGATCAGGGAAAATCTCTATTTTCAGACCTTCAAATCTTACTCTCTCATAATGCGATCGGGCTAACCTGTCATAATTTGAGTACCGTCATCGTACGTACAAACAGACTTTATACTACCAATACTTCAATAACAGAGTGGCGTCGAACAATTACTAAAATTAAATAAATTTCCATTGGTCGACTTGCGGCGCACCATACTGGCATAGCCAACAGTGGGTCCAGCTCCGTAGGTAGTACCTTTGGCTCCGGAGCTTAGCGCCAGTCAGTCCTGTAGTCAGTGGGTGGGTGCGCCTTAAGCCTGCAGCCTCCCGGTAGTGGGAGCACCAAACGGCCTACAAAAAGCCCAGTCCCACCTCCAGGCGGCCACTCACACACACACTACTCACTCACACATCAGCCACCACTCCAGGTGCTACCACACTCCACACCTATACACTATTACCACACAGGAGGACTTTACAGTTAACTTCCCCGGCAGTTAAGGATGAGACGCACCTGGTTGGTCCTCCTGGGGGCGGCCCTCCTCCTGGGCGCCGTCCTCCAGGGTACTACGGCCGGCAGCGACGACAAGACAGGTAAGTCACGCTGGGCCTGGCATAACGCTGTGGTGCCGGGGGCCATGCCGTGTGGTGTGACCACCACTCAATGGGTGTGTTTGTATGTACTGAGCACGGTGACACAGTGGGCAAGTTGTTTTGGGTTGGTTGGGGTTTGTTTGTACATGTACGATATCTTTGTTGACAATTCAATGATACTGGATTAAGAATGTCGCTTGTTCATTTTTGCGGCTGCTGTAGATTAATCTGTAATCATATCCTTTCTATTTGATGGTCAAATTTTTTCTTCAAAACTGTTTCAAAACAAATATTGACAACATTTAGAGGACGCTTGTCCTGCTCAGGACACCATCAGAGTCATAAGTAATCTACACTGCTACTTGTGATAGTAGTCCTAGTACGTACGTTTTCACAATGCCTTCTTTGAAATTTCCTCCATAAAAAAAACTTAATTTATTACCTGAGACTCGAGGGGAAGCTTTCAAATATAACACAGATTCTTATAATATGAAGTAAAAAAAAAAGTCACGAGACTAAGAGGGGACAGGGATATTGCCACATTCATCTATTAGCGTACAGGGTGACAGTAGGATTTTTTTTCACAAGAGGACATATATCTGAAAGTGCCGTCACAGTCTATTTCACCCTAATGGTGTGACGCAGCTTTACGGGCGACTCTGCCATGCTGGGGTAACTTTTTAGTTGTACTTTAGTCGGAGCCGGCCCCAGCATACCTTCAGTGGTCCGGGCATCGACCCGAAATCTGCTACAAGTGGCACATGGCGTGCCGCAGAGTTAATGTATTAACTAAAGTATTGATTAATTGAGCTGGCCCTGTCGGCAGAGGACTAAAGACTAAGGGTCTATAAAGGGGTCGAAATACCTTGACATCTTAATCTGTCAGAGTCAGTGTAATGTATGGGAAAAACAAGACTCAATTAAGATAGAATATTAGCGCATACTTAATGAAAATGGAACATTGGCGTTTTTTAGATGTTAACAAACACATCAACACGACAACAGGTCAGAGTTTACAATACATAGATAATAACATACAAATGAACCCGCATAATTATGTTAAAGCCTAAAGCCTAAGTCGTTATACTAACAAAGGATTATAGCATCTCACCCCTGCTGGCGGGCTCTAACTGTTAATTATAAATCTTACCCCTTTGTTTTCTCCGTGGTTCAGAGTGACATATCTACTAACCATTCACCTGTGCAACAAATTAACCAGAGCACATTCCAGCTTGTCTCAGCAGGTCTCTGCCAGGTAATGACATACCTGAAACAATGGTACTATAAGAAATAGATTGAAATAATAAAGACCCATTACGGACGTTTACATTGAATTCCTTGTACCTTTTAAAACCAGAACAAGCTGCTGTTCAAAAAGTTTCTATTTTTTAAAATGAGAGTGAGACTCTGCATCTTAATATATTTCGTTTCCTAACTGGAATGGATAGCAAAAATAACAAAGCTTGCACTGAATTATATATGGACATCAAAGAGAATACTGAGAGAGGCAGCGGTAAAAATAGGGTAAATCGCTATTATATTTGATGCTTGGTCAGATAACGGTATAAGGCTGAGCCAAACCCGTGACATGTTACTGTCAGTGGCCGCGGGCCAAGAGTCAAAGCTCGCTAGGTGCACCAACCATTCCGCACCGCCAAGCTTAAGCCGGCTCCAGTACTTAACTTGAACTCACTCCAATGTAGTCAGGGTAGGTAGGCCTTCATGATGTGTGATAAATTAGGCTCAGTGACATTAATTTGATAATTATCTTTTTTTTTATTACAGAGCCAGTACATTAGGCCAATGTATAACCTGTTTGATTTTTCACCAACCTTTTGTTGTTGTAATTAGTACAGCCTGGAATGTGAATCGGTTAATGCCCTTGTAATTATTAGCTTATCTTTACCTGCGTTCCTCTTTATAAACCCTATACCAAAAGGTGGAGGTTGTTATACGATTACCGAGGACTTTTCGAATGGTGCACTTTGGCTTACTTTTGAAAATGACCTTGAGGCTTGAAAAATTTAAAGATGGATTATTCGTAATGGTTAGACTAAGGTGATGCACTTTACAACTACTGGAAGATCACACACCCCTAAGAAGTGGTTTTTTTCTGAATAAAGAAAAGGAAATTAATTATGCATTGAGCCCAAACGGGCGCACACTAAATGGTTATGTGCATTATCCATATCATACTGAAGAAGAATAAGAGACTGGAGGGAATGAGCGACAATATATATGTGTATCTTAAATTAAAACAGATAGTGACGGGGGGCGGAGGGTTACGCCCTACTTACAGTTTCTTCAATAAATTCAGTCCATGACAATGTGCCCAACTTACGAAACTGGAGCACAAACAAGTATTTAGTGTAATTTGGATTTTTCTTTTCTTTCATTTTCACTACTTATTTTGTGCCTTTTTGTACCCTTGGAATTTTATTCTCCCGTGAAATGTCTAAATTTGAATTTCTTGAGCGTTAGAAATACACATTGTATGTAGGGATGTCTTCTGAATCTCTTATCCAACCTGTTCTTATAATCAGGCATGTCTATTTTCTATCCATGTGCCTCGATGAAATTATCCTAATTAACGAATTTCTTTTCATCGTTCAAGCATAAGTCGTCTGGTATTTTTTCCTCCCACAGAAAACGGATCCATGTGTAATACGGGGATAAGTATTTATAAGTGGATTATTAAGTGCACATTGCTCTCCAACCGGTCTGATATGGCCTGGGGCAATACAGATTCATTCACCTATAAAAAGAGGACATGCCCTTGTGAAGAATACAGGCAGATCTAGATATATATATCCCAGACCTACCTAGACAAGGACATTATGGCGAGGACATGCCCAGCAAACGAAATAAGATCATCACAGACATACCACTGAGGTCTCTTCCAAACACAAGATTCGATATAGAGCTAATACTGTGAAAAAATAGGGCAAATAGGGCACCGAAATCAATCATAGGGATAAAGGAATGGGAATAGATACCTCGATAGGTGGTACCAATCAGTTACAACAGAAGAAATTTGATCTTATGGGCCTGTCTGTTTCAATTTAAGGGAACTATTTCACAAAGCGAAATGAGAAAGGACATTAAGGCAATTGTGGATATATGCAATAATGGATGCCGAATTCCGGGGCCCCATGGGGCCAATGGTTAAAAAATCACCACTTCTGTAGGCTCTCTGGTTATTTTTTAACAATTCTACCAACTTGACACCTTGACACGTGAAAATACATGTATGCGGCAAATTTGTGAAAATATTGGGAAATGTAAAGAGTGCCAAAATATAGTGAAATATATATGAAAAATAGGGCCGGTATGTTCCGTGTCAGGAACCATACATTGATTGACCTCAATCTGTTTATCTGGCTGCATTTTAATAACATGTACTGATACCTATGTGGTCACCCTGGCGTCAGGTGGTCTATGACCTAGTGTTATAATATATATGTGTAGCATATGTAACACTCTCGACGCCTCTGAATCTCTTTACTGTCAAATGCCCCTGTCAGCCTTCCTAATTGGTCACTGTCAGGCCCCAGTGTCAGGCTCATGACACTTGCCCATGTAGTGGACAAGCTGTTAGGTATCATACACAAAATATATCAAGGAAATAGGCACACAACAAAATCATATAGATGAATACCTATAGAACGCTCGACCTTAGGTGTATAGTCTATACGATCAGTACTTCACTGGTAGAGATTAGAGTAGGTGATTTATGACCCTATTCCCACAAGTGCACCGCTCAATATAGCGATGGAATTATATTGATATCAAATTATCTTCTCTGGCCGGTCAGGTATCTCACATTCTAGTGCTAAGGTACAATTAATAACTGAACATTCGGTGTACATGCATACGAGTATAACATTTATGCATATTTAAGGTAGCATTTACACTATCTTTTTACAACCCCAGCTGTTTATCGACCATTCAACTGATAAGATCACCCACCGGTATACACTGTATATTAATTTATATAAAGCTGTATATCAACGTCAAATAACCAAATTCTTCAGTAACTTATCAGTAATACAACACATTTAAACAAGATGTTGCACGTGTGGAACAGTGACATTACAGTAAGAAACAAATGTACCGAAAGAGAGAACAAAGTCGTAAAATAAATTTTACTAGATTTCACAGCGCCATTCCTTTAGACATTAGGCCTGTTGCATATTTAATCTTGAATCACTGATATAGTTTGTTAAATGGCAGAATAAATCACTTGAATTATAATATGAAAATAGTTTACATCGTTAACCGGAGCTTGGTTTCAAGACAGTTCAAATTCTACTCAATCTTCTCAAAAATTGAAAGTATTTCAAATATTTTTTTATACATAATTTGGAAAATGTATGCCGTCAACACCAGCGATTGCATTCAAGTTAATCAAATGACCGATTGAATTCATCTTACCAAAATCATTTTTGTTGAAATTACCCCAAAAATATCGTATTCCAACAAAGAAAATCAAAATCCATGGTATTTACTTTCCCGCTTTCCCACTTGATATTTCAGGTAAAAGTCATTCATATCTGTGTCAAGAACACCTTGTCGATTAATTAAATGTCATCACCAACTACTAATGGTTCTGGTGGTTATTTATGACACCACTTCCGCCCTGCTTCCAATCTGCTTTTGACGTGGATCACAATTCAAGTAACCTTTGATGCAAATGTTAAGTTAACTTTCGGCCTCCCTCAAATCGACCTTCGTGTTAAGTGGGCCGTTTTTCGAACCAATTACACACAATACAAAATGCCAATGCAGCATTTTTAGATAAAACAGCAGCAGACAACTGCGACGGCGTGGGAAGGAATTCATTCCTTTCCGAGGGTTGTAATGCATCTATTGGTCATCTACTTCTATGCGATGAAAATACAATTTCCGGCCATAAAGTCGTCAGTGGTTCTAAAAATAATACATAGAGCACTTCTGTGAGGTGAACATTTTCTATTTTTAAGTCCATTGGGGATTTACGAATTGTGGCTACTTGCCCATAATAGGCCTAAAGTTGGCAATTCTAAAAGAATGTAACTCTTGTGGGAAAAGCTAAGGAATCAAGTACTTATTTGTTGACGCCATTGCAAAAAAACAAGTTATATATACATGCAGATGCCCTTGAACTAGGGGTATATATATATTAATGTTTTTTGGTCTAGGAATCTTGCCTATGATTTACGCCTGATACATCTATTGTATTTGTTTAAGAACCGTTGACTATGCAGTACTAATACAGCCCTTAGTTTTCTAAATATTTTTAAAATATATTTCTTATCAAAGTGACTATAGTTTGGCATGCAACCGGTTAGCATAACAGGTCCGTGCATTGAAAGCAGTCTATAGACGTTGTGCAGATGACTTTACCTCTTCCAAAATAGACTGGCCGCCATACCGGTTATTATTAATTCAAGATAAAATTGCTCAACATCTGAATATACCTAGATATTGTTAGAAATATATCCGCCATGTTCTCAAGCGTTATGTTATGTCTAGCTTTTTGTGGTCAGAAGCCATAAACACGTAGCGGATCAAGTATGACGTAAACGTATACGGTCTGCGGACTTTCTGTCCATTCAGAAAGACCGCAGACTGTCACTGTCCGTTAGGAAGGGCACGTATAAGATTGTATTGGATCCTAAACGGCCAAAACCATAACTAAACATAGACGCCGACTGTTGTCATCATACGTGGGCTTTTGTCAGTGTGAGCCGTTTAGGTGCGAATAAGAGAAGATGTTCACGTCTTATTCGCACCCAGCAGGAATTTCGACCCATGATTTCCTACCGAACGTCAGCATGCGTGGTGTCTTTCGTATGTACAATGGCAAATTCGCTTAAAATAAAAACATGACATTGTGATCAGTACTTTACAGAATTTTAAAATTATAAATGTATAGGTATCATCAAAGAATGGCCATGTGTCTATAGCCACATCTGCACAAGGTCTATACTTTTTTCAATTGATTAAACCATACTGATTTTACATGATCTTCCATAAACGAAGTACATAACGTAATTACCACAATGTTTGTATATCACATTGCCCTTAGCTAAGACAGGCATCGGGTTATATGATTCGAATGGGTAGAAACTATAAGAGCGGCCTCATGGTTCTACTTATGATGCATGTCATTGTCAATGGCTAGAGGTAGGCTGTTTAGTTTAACCAGGCCTATAGGCCACAAACTGTATACCTGATTTACTGACACTTAGGCTTCCAAGGAAAAAATACCACATCCTACGGATATGTTACTTGTACAGCCTCATGGCGGTAGGCCTATGGTGAAGCGTTATATATACATCCGCCAATGTCTACCCTGGTACTTCACAAAACTACGGTTATAGAGGAACCGTGAACACGAGTTAATGGGTAGATAAGTGTTTTGGAACAATGTTACATTCAAAACTATTTTGTGCTAAAATCAATGTATCACCATCAATGGGGTTTAAATCATAATCTCCTGTTAACTGGCTGTTGAACAGCTGCGAAACTATTCTACGATAAGATATATTCGATTGAGGAATATTCTAATACCTTTGGGATCTTATTCTGGAAAATAACACAATTACCCAACACAGTGTTCATCACTTTTAAATTTCACCATAAATGTCTACCAAATGCATTTGTTTGCAACAATTCCCAAAGAAGCCATGTAACGTATGGACACTTGTCTCCAAGTGATCAACCTTTTGTTTACGTGAAATACTTGTTTCTCGATTCCTTTTTATAGTTGTATGTTATCTCATCAATTGATTAGATAATATTTTAGAATGGTATCGATATTGAAGACAAAACCAGTCTATTCAAAACACTTCAGTTGCAGATACAGGGTCGTGCTAAATCAATGGGGAGGCCTCAATAGCAAAGCAAATTTGCGTGGGACCATTTCAACACAAACAAATGTAACATACGTGAGTGGGTTCACCACGTCCTCGACACGCATACAAAAACAAACAGCCCGTTCATGAATACCCTGTCAGCTTACAGACAAATAAACAGGTTTTATATAGAAAACACAGAGGGCAAAAACAGGAACTTATGATCACGTAACTGCTCTTACCAGCTCAAAAGCAGATGACTGAAGACTAGTGAGTCACCTAACAAACACCTACCGATATATATACACCCATACAAGCTTGGATCAATAACTTGCTTATCTAAAGGTTACGTCAGTTCACATTAGATACACCAAATACTTAGTAATGTACACATGGGTTGGGGGGTACATTTTAGCTATCAAGTATACGTTTGTGAGCAGGTATGAGCTACTAGTATTACTCAATTTACTACCTGACAGATGCGTCAGCATGGGTATGAGCTATTACATTCACTCAATTTACTACCTGACAGATGTGACGGCTAGGTATAAGCAACAACTATTTCTCATAATACTACCTGACAGATGTGTAGGCATGGGTATGCACTAACGGCTTTGAGAACGGCTTAAAGAGAATCCCAAGAGAAGTCTGGGGTTAGACCTTGACAGGAAAATCAATCCATCAAGGTCCGTCACTTCAGGCAAACAAATAAACAAGACTTGGCAGCAATGTTACACCAGAAAGATAAAAGCGTCGGACACATTTTTGAGTTTTCTACTTTCAAAGCGTTATTTATTTAATAAATCTTTAGAGATAGAAGTCTACCGGTGATGTGTAACATCACAATATGTGTGAATGGATACACGATCACAGCGATGTGAGATATTAGGAAAAATTAGGAAACTGGCTAATCTTTAACTGAGGTAATCTGATGAGTGGGTTTGCCTATTCGTTCTCAGTACAGGAAATAAATACTGTATGTGTTGGGATAACCTGCTTATTCAATTAGTAAGACGTTTGGGGAACACGCCATTAAGCGATCAACCTTGACCGCTTTAGTGCAATCATATAGTAGAATGAGAGACGGGATCTACACATTTAACCAATGTTTGGTCAATTTCTAGAAGAAATAATAAGTACATGAAATACATGTAATTATCATTTGTTTTAGAAACTCCATATATACATGCAATATAGATGGGGACTTTTACCTAAATGTTATATGGCACTAGAACATGTATTACCGTACGTAAATGACCTATTGGCCTTTTACAAGTTTTGATACATCCAAATCGTTAGGTAACTGAAAGTGGGCGATTCGAGCAAACCTCGGTGGACGACAAAGAGCGACAAGGGAGATCATCCTCATACAAATATGGCAGTGATTCGGTGGGAAAAAGATAGACTTGGCGGATAGCCAGCGCTTCACGTTGGCACTTTAGACAAAATATCATTCAAATGTCATCAAATGAAATAACCTAATCATTCTCATTAATGGTGAGAAAAAACCACGCCGAACCCACGGTGGCCACCAGCAACAAACACAAATAGGCTCCCTCGCCAACGGCCGTTTTATACACAGACAATCTCACACCGTACTGCAGGTGTTTAAACAAACTCCTCTTTAAAAAAAAAAAATACACAGGTGCCTTCACTGAGCGTTGAGGTAAAGAAAGTTTCGAAGTAATTTAGCGAGTGTACCAATACTTGCACTCTACTTAACTCATGACTGATGACAGCAAAGATAATTATACCTCAGAATGGTTACTTACAAACTCCGTTCGACTGATGAAAAAAGTCGGAAAAGTAGAAACATGTTTCCTACTTGTTTCGAGAAGCAAGTGCAAGAAAAATATCACAGAAGTGGGGAAATTAACATCACTGTAAACTTACAGGTCGTGTGGAGAATCGATGTTGCCTTTTGGAATGGGACACATTAATCATAGTGAAATGACATTTAGAAGTGGAAGTGAATTGGACGGTTTTAAATAATCGGTCGTATGGCTGTCACTTGGCGGAATTGCCTGATACAAAATAACTAGATGACCCGCAAAAACAAATAACCAGCATATTCATGTAATTTGGTAGTATTTTCTAGTAGCTATATTATGTTTTTGGATTTGTGTATCACATATATACCCCTAATCATGTAAAACAACTGGCCTAAATACCAGCAGCAACCCTGCAAAAAACCCTTAGAAATATCTAAATATACTAGTCCGTAGAAAAATCATACTTAAAGGGAGCCAAAAGCAATGTTCTGTTTAAATTTGACAAACTTTTGAAAACTCAAATAACTCCAAAAATACATTCTAGGAGTCTACTTTTAGCTGTTGGTATAGTATGAACCATGAAAATTAACTTCACTTGAATTCCAGAAAACCCATAACATTTCTGCTTTTATACAGCAATAACAATGTTTGTCAACAAACCTATTTTGGTGGGTCACCAAAATTGAACAGGGAAAAGTTTGAATGTATTTCATGAAGTTTCAAATGTTTTTCCTGGTCCATATTTACTATGGAGCAACGTTATGGCTTTATAATGGTGTTCAATAATTAATAGAATTTGCGAAATTTTGACCTCGTATTGCTTTTGGCTCCCTTTAACCCATCACATTTGGAAACTTAGAATTAAATATATCGACCATCTCTGCTACAGGTGTGCGGTCATTCATAGAGTAGAGTGTGAAACGTAAATATGCACGTGAACTAAGCAAATATAGAAAAATGACACTGGGTATTTTCAGGTTGCAAACTGTACATACAGAAGATCTGAAACATTATAAGCTTTCACGCCACTGGAATGAATAAACTACTTATTTTGTTGCGACCGGAGAAATATCTAATTTGTCGCATGTGTATCTGACGCAAATAATATGTGTTTAGTGCATAATATGCAGTCTGATGCTTTGTATTTGTATGAGAGCACAATGCTTATGTCAACATAGGTCAAATGGCAGGTACGAACATACACGGCCAAGCCACCAATACCATGACACCAATGTCTACCTTGAAGAAAGTCAAGTATGAAAGTGTCTTTTGTTACCGTCATTGTATCGTGTCAACCATAGAGATACATGATATATATGTCTATGTGTCAACTTAACATAAACACACTAGCTGACGTACTAGGCTACACAAAGCATTTCCTTTGAGTTGATGTTTATTCTGTCATTTATATCTTCCCTTTCCGGGCATATACTTTTTTAAACGATTGTTTTCATTATTTGACACTTTGTAACACGGCTGACTTTCTATTCTGCTTTAAATGCAGACAGATTGTGTCATTGTATTTTGTATACATGACCACCAGAACAAAAATAGAGTTTGGGAAGTCTTGAGGGTTGCAAGTCAAATACAGACTATCATATAACAAGAAAAAAGTGTCCTTCTGTAGCACAAGTAAATATTTTATGTCCTTTCTAGAAAAGAAACCCCTGTGAACTCTCCCCTATGTATCTGTTCTGCATACAACACACAAGGTTACCAACAAAACGGGCCGAACGAAAACGGATCTTTCTGTATAACGCTTCATGCTTGCATAAAACGACTCCTATGACCCACGCTGAATAGCTAGGTAATCCAGGCCTTACCTCTAACAGTAAAAACCTGTTCTTGTTTTTCTAAGAGTTGATTTAAGCACTGCGCCCTACATAAAAATTTATAGCAATTCATTCACTTTTCATATGCATTTGTACTTCATGTTTTTTGTTGAAAGATTCATAATTCATGGTAAAAACTGCACATTAACATTTTATTAATTCCAATTACACCTTGCTGGGCGGATGTCATCTTCAGATAAAAAGCATTTCCTCCAAATTTCAAGTGCATGAAGAGTTATAGGTAATGATCCAAAAACATACTAGATTTTTCGCTGGTCACTAAATAAACATTACTCCTTTCATTACCTTTCCCAATAAAATAAGTTTTGGATTGTAGATGTTGATATAGTTAACCACAAGGAATGTTCGTGCAAACGAAGGGCCTGTGCCCTGTGCAAACGATTATACCACGAGATGCCAGGTTGTAAGAGAGATACGTCTGATGCCTCTATAAATTCCGGCTGTCAGTTGGAGCTATGTGTACAAAGCAAACTAAATTTCAACAGGTTAGCAAACAGCATTTCTGTAAAACAACTTCTAAGAAACAGACAAGGAGGATGCTCCCAATAAGTCCCATGCATTATGACCCCTGAATTAAAGGAGCATGCCTTATAAGATTAAGTTCAGATCTTATGAGATTCCGGGGCCACTCCTGACGAAATCCCTTAACACTTGATGTTAGTTCTGCGCCTATCTCTCCGTTTTAATGGTCAGCATATATTTCTGGGGAATTTTTCCGTTCATGTTTGAATAGAACCGAAGAGAGCCAAGAGAATGACATACATAGTCAGCATTACAAACGGGATTAAACTGTGAATAGAAATCAACATGGGAGTGTTTTGAGTAGTAAGTCCTGAAAATGACTCTGCAATTCTGGACAAATGCAAATCGTAATTGTAAAACGATCTATTGATGAAATACATTTGATTGCAAAAAAGATTTAACCTATAAATTACTAACGTAATTGCCGATACATTTTCACATAACATAATCTATATATAAGAATTTATCATTCATTTAATCTTTACTCAAGATATTTATTTGATGGGATATTTCGTGAGAACTCTCAATTTTGGGGAGTATTCAAAGACAGCCACAGTGCCATACTGTCCCAAAGCAATGTGAGAGTACACTCTAAATGCACTTCGTTTAAACATTTTTTGTATTTTCCTACTTTGTACACCGCTAAAATCAAGAACTAAGAACATGGGTCACAGGCACTCATCCAATCAAGGACAAAACGTATACGATCCGAGGGCTTATAGTACCTATAGGTCACTCGCTACAAAAGTGTCCTCAAACGTGTTCATTTTGCATATTTTTGCCCTGGGGAAATAGACTAGCCTATGCTTGGTCTGAGTTTGGTAGCTGATTAATTCTAGCCTACTGCTACTAATCTATGTAGTAAGAGCTTAGGCGGATGTTTTTCATGCATACTTTATGAGTTCGGATGTGTTGACATGCCCAAGGCAATTTCCTATGTTTCTAGGATGTTTTGAGAAAGAGATCAGGGATCAAACAACAAATAAATAGACATGTATACCATACCGCCCATGTTTTAACTGTCCAAAATACCTCTATGAATTAATGTACGCATCGCCTCGTTATGCATTTTAACCATATCATTTCACACAAAGAGTATCTGGACTTGACGTCAAACAAATGTACATTTATTAAAACACATATAAATCTAAAATGTTTAATTTCAACCTTTAACCTAGTATACGGAGATTATGTTATTGGGATAGAGAAGACCACTACAAAATTCAACAGAGGGTGAAACAATATACCGGCCTATGATCAGTATACAACATAATTTGAAATGTTAAAAACATAGTGCTTTATTAAAGAATACGGTTAACATATTTGTCCTTATTCCTCCTAACGATAATCTAGAATCTTATGATTTGCCACAGGCTATCACTTATATTGAAAATGGGCCTATAGATTTTCTCATTTCTCTTCAGCTGACGATGGCGATGACACAGACCACACTCACCACGGTAACGAGCCTAATGGGAAGATGGAGGACGGGGACAAGAAGACGGGGGAGAGGCACCCCCAGAAACACCACACCTGGAGCTACAACATCGACAAGGAGCAGCTCGGTGAGTTGGGAGTGAGTGAGTGAGTGTTGGGTGTTTTACGCCGTACCGATAGCCAGGGTCATTTTCACGGCGAAAACAAGTTGGGAAGAATTATGTCTTTGGTGATAGAATCTATAAGATGAAGATGACAGGGCAGGCAAACAGCAGGGGATCAAAACCCGAAAATCATTTTTCTGTACCTCATCCCTTAGTGAACCCAGCACCCACCAGGAATTGAACCCAAAGAAACTTGGTCAGTGCTGGGTCCCCCTATTGTTGCATTATACGATCAGCAGGGGTTACTGGGGGCCTATATTCTTCCCATGAACCCCCACGGAACCCTTTATAAAGGAAAAGTATTGTTATGGATGATAAAGGCGAAGCCAAGTATTGCTATTGAAAACTAAATAATTGTTCCCATGAAAAACTAAATAAGAGCAAAATTTTAGTATTGCTATGAAAAATCGAGTCATATCGAATGGACGTTATGATGTTGCTATGAGTAGCAAAGAATCAAATCGAAGTAAACAGAGCCAATTATTGAACAGTGTGCTAGAGCAGGGAATAGTATAAACTCGGAGTTTTGGTATGAAAAGAAAGAAAGAACCCAAAGTACCCAGGAACTAAACTACATCATACAGCTTGCAGTTGACCAAAAATCTTTACATATGAATTCTCCACTTGTTTTTTGTTTATACTTAAATACCCCTAACTTTCTTCAAATGATCTTAGACTTTTAATCTTATAACAAAATATTTCCCATCATTGATATTACACAGGAGTGGACAAGTGGAGCAGCCTGTTCCCTGACGAGTGCGGCAGCACCATGAAGCAGCAGTCGCCCATCGACATCATGTCATCTGAGGCCGAGTTCATGCAGCAGTTAGATGCCTTCGACATCATCGCTAACTCCAAGTCAGTGGGCCAGGAGGAGGACCCCGAAAAGGATGACGATGATGATGACGATGATGATAAGGAGAAGGATGGCGAAGACGATGATAAGGAAGTCAACGATGATGACGAGGAGAACGTGAAGGCTACATCACATGAGGGGAAGATGTCCCTCTTTAACAACGGCCACACAGGTGAGAGATGTTAGGGCTTTATTAACTCAATGGACCTTTAACAACGGCCACACAGGTGAGAGATGTAAGGGCTTTATTAACTCTATGGACCTTTAACAACGGCCACACAGGTGAGAGATGTTAGGGCTTTATTAACTCTATGGACCTTTAACAATGGCAACACAGGTGAGAGATGTTAGGGCTTTATTAACTCTATGGACCTTAAACAATGGCCATACAGGTGAGAGATGTCAGGGTTTATGAACTCTATGGACCTTTAACAATGGCCACACAGGTGAGAGATGTTAGGGCTTTATTAACTCAATGGACCTTTAACAACGGCCACACAGGTGAGAGATGTTAGGGCTTTATTAACTCTATGGACCTTTAACAATGGCCACACAGTTGAGAGATGTTGGGGCTGAATTAATGCTATGTTCCCTTAACAATGGCCACAAAGGTGAGATAGGTTAGGGTTGAATTAATGTTATGTGCCCTTAACAACGGCCATACAGGTGAGAGATGCCAGGGTTTTATTAACTCTATTGACCTCTAACAATGGCCATACAGGTGAGAGATGTTGGGGTTTTATTAACTCTATGGACCCTTAACAATAGCCACAAAGGTGAGAGATGCTGGGGTTGAATTAATGTCACGTACCCTTAACAATGGCCACAAAGGTGAGATAGGTTAGGGTTGAATTAATGTTATGTGCCCTTATCAATGGCCACAAAGGTGAGAGATGTCGAGGTTTTATTACCTCTATGGACCCTTAACAATCGCCACACAGATGAAAGATGTTGGGACTGAGTTAATGTTATGTGCTGTTAACAAAAGTCACACATGTGACAGATGCAGGGTTATGTTTATGTTATGGACTTCATGACAGCCATGGTTCTTAAATAATGAATATAGTAGCTCTCCAGAGTATTATGTATTGTCAATCCCTGCCATGTCTTTCAAGGTAACATTTTTCAACAGACAAAACTGATACTGACGAACCCTCACCCCCTCGCATCCACATACTACAACCCTAGATATAATTGCCTTCTGCTAATTGCTGCAAACAATTAAATGTACATTTTTCTATTTTTCAAGCCCAAGTTAACGTTGATGGCGACGTGTACGTGATGGGGGGCGACCTGGGCGACCAGTACAAAGTCGCCCAGTTCCACTTCCACTGGGGGAAGGACGGCAAGGTGGGCAGTGAGCACAGGATCAACGGCAAGATGTTCATGTTAGAGGTAGGTCCCCACTCACCAAGCTGTTACTGTATGAGTAATTAGAGGGATTCACAGAAAGAATATCGCGAGTTTCTATATAGTAGTAGGTATAAAAAAGCTTCTCTCGGTTACAGACCCCACCGAATTCTTACATACATTGCTCCAGTTCACCAGATAATTGCCAGAAGATACATTATTCAGTGTAAATCATAGATTTTTTAAGTCTACTACTTAAAATAGCGCACTGTTTAACTTCCTGATGAAATCGTTAACACACATGTTTTTCAGTGACTAAAATGAGCTTTGATTATCTTTAATTTGAAGTGTTTTAATGAGATTCTTTGCTAGCTCACAACAGTTGATAACAAAAATCCAGTCACTGTGTATAGACCTAAAACGTGTTCTTCTCTAGTCGAAAGAAGTTTTAAGTGCTTTTGCGCGACAAAAAGCTTCTATTAGGTCAGAGTAATTATTTATGCAAGCATTCTTTTGTTCGGTTCGACCCCAATTAGGCCTGATCTTGAAAAGCATCCCCTACCTTTACCACAACATGGAAAATACCATCTAAACATTGCCTTAAGCATGTTTAATTAAATGATAAAAGGAATTATCAGGTTATTATATGGGTAAAATCATCAACAATTAAGAACGTAAAGACTCTTATTCCTGTCAACCATGCGTAAGAAAAAAAACCTCTTTACCCACATTTAGCCCGCCCTTTGATCCATATCTAGGCCGTAGGATAAATACCAAGCCAATTATCTAAAATGCGAAACCTTAATACAAAATTCCTATACATCATTTAATGTCTGTTACTCTGATTTTTTTTTACTGTCAGATGCACATCGTCACCTTTGATAATGAGCGCTTTGCCACGCTTGGTGACGCTGTCGGGAAAGAAAACGGCATTGCTGTCTTAGGTATATTGTTCAAGGTAAGTGCATCTAGAAAGCATGATTCTCAGCAAATTTTCTCCTGTAATAAACGAACACTAGTACTTGTCTGTTGAATAGAAAAGAAACCCTAGGTACCTGATGCATAATCCCTTAAAGCCAGAGCCAACACAAAGGGCATATTCAACTCAAGTCAGTTGTACATATTGATTGTGATATCAGAAAACGTAAAATGACAAGTAAAAGACCCAAATCGTCGTGTTTAAATTGTCTAAACAAGACACAAGCCTTACATTATGAACTGGGGGCTCCATCTGTGTCTGACAACCATCCTAGCTATTTTAACTAGATATATAAGAAACAGTCGAGTTGCCTACTCGCAACAATAGGGGGCAGCAGTAGTTTGAGCATTGACCAAGGACTACCGATTCGTTTAGTGAGATATAACTAACTTAACTAACATGGAAGCCCAGAGTATTGCCGTTTGGATATACTAACATTGAACTATGTGTCTACAACGAATCTCTTTTACCTTCTTACAGGGAGGAAAACATAACAAAAATTTGAACAGTGTTGTCAACAACTTGGCAAAGGTGGTCGAGCCAGGTAAGTTGATTATATCAGTTTCCTCTACAATGGGATAGGATGGTTAACTAAAAAAAAGAGTAAAAATATGCTCCGTTCGTCTATGGGAACTTATTCTAGGAGTTCATATGCATACCTATGCAGATGGTGATCTTCCGCCTATACTCCCATTTCATGACAAACACATGCTAAATTAAGTGGGCAGGACAATTTGTACAATCGCATGCATATCTATGATACCCAATTAGTGAATGATGAGTTGAAACTAATGAGATGAGTTACTGTAGATATGCACTATTTGCCATACATATATACTGAATGAGATTATCTGAGTCAGTGATGATTCCAGGACAATCACCCCTGGGACAACTATACCCCTGGGACAACTACCCCCGAGACAACTACCCCTGGGGTCCTGTCACCGTCAGTGATACGTGTGTAGGGTGTATGAATGATATAATTTGCATGCTTTCGCGCTGTAGTTACACTATCATGTCATCATCTATCTGTTTGATATTATTGATCAGTTTATTAATCCCAGTCCTATTAACCTTCAGGAGGTCCTGAGGAGGCGGTGCCCATCGACTGGATCGACCTGCGGGACGTGCTCCCGGCCAAGGCTGACCGCTACTACCGCTACCAGGGGTCACTGACCACCCCCACCTGCGCCGAGACGGTCAAGTGGACCGTGTTCGCTGACCACCCCACCATCTGCCCCAGCCAGGTGAGTAGGAGATGAGCATTTGTGGAGGAAACTGTCCATTTCTGAACAGATAACATGAAATGCCAGGGTTTTCTTTAGACATATTTTAAGGGGTAGATGAAAATGCAAAGATTCTTCAATATTCCCACTTAAAGAAATATGACAATTCAAAAGATAGGGTTTTGCCCTCTTTAACACAGAGTGACATTTGTTCTTCGATCTTGATTGTAGACGTTGTTAGCATGCTTTACACGCTGAATTTGCACACCTAAGAATCAATCAATACCTTGTCCCCAGTAAATTCTTTCGGGCATAAATGGTTGTGAAATAGATTTATCAACAGGAGCTGCTAAACTATCTATTCATTTTCCGATTCCCTGCCTGTCTTGCAATTGGTTCGAATTCATAGCACCATTAACAACTTTGTTGAATAAATCACAAAACGAACGTGCACGTCCTTCTATGAAATAGATGTAATATGTATGTTAAATTATCAAGATGATATAAGATGCCAATCTATAATACCCACAGATGGCCAAGTTCTACAACCTCAGAGAGGGCTACACCACGAACGACACTGCGGTGCCCCTGGTCAACAACTGGAGGAACCCCCAGCCCCTCGAGGACCGCGTCGTCTACAGGAGTTTCTCCACCCAGGAGAAGCTGGTCGAGTACAACGTGGGCCAGACCCAGGACCAGGAGGGTAACGCCGCCTCCAGGGCGTCCTACAGCCTCCTCTTGCCCCTGCTGGCTCTCCTGGGCCTAGCCATACGGCTCTGAGGGTAGTGTCAGTTAGTTAGATGATAAGCAAAGTTTGTGATGAGATGAGATGCAGTAATCTACTTGGGTTTCTGGATTCTACTTGGGTTTCTGGATTTAAGAAAAAAAAGAAAAAAAAAAGATGGAGTTGCTATCAGACATAAAAATCACCGTGTTGAGGATTTTTCACGAATATGGATAATTCGAAAGCCTGACGTCTAAAGATCTTGGTAGGCTATTTTACAAGGACGAGTTATGTATGTTAACTGGTAATTAGGATATGCATACATTTGAGCTCGTTATGCATACATTTGAGCCATTAATATCCTAGACGTTCAGTTTTTTAATGTGAAATGAATAGGAGTCTCCTATTCTGTGGTTTAGACGTAATATCTTTACGTAAGCATACATCTTTGCCATTGATGAAAATACTTACAGCCATCTGCATTTAAATAATTGCTATGACGGAGCTTGTAGTAAGGAGGTGAAAGATATAAAATTAGTATTGTGATCATGTTTCATGAATGATATTCATGTCAAAAAGCATCCAGAAGATAGAATGATGGTGACACGGTTCCTTTGACTGACTAAACCGGGTAATAGATTGTGATGTGCAGATGAACAAATAGATATCTAATGGTGCTGATATAATACTTATGAACTATAATTTTTCTGTACTTCATTAATTAATCAGGCACTAAAGTATAACTTGTGTGAATATTTCAGATATTATGTCAACCTTATAAGATATAGGAATAGTATGTCAAATAGACTAAGATTTTTGTTCTTCGAAATATTATTTTATAATCTTATGCAGACTTGCAAAAGTATGACGAAATTCTTATTTCGACGCCTATTTTTTGATACTATGAAGATATTCGTAGTTGGAATTATAGGTACAGATTCAATTAAATGTGTCCATACAAGGACACTAATCAATCTTTATATGAAAGTCCCAATCCCAGTTCACCGATGATAAATAGGCTACATGTCTTCTTTTTTGCAAATAACCAGTAAGGAATACATACCCTTTTAGTTGGTCAGACTAAAGAAACTAAATCATATGTATGACTAAGCAACATAATATAATGTCATTATCATGCTACTTAAAATCTAGGGCATTCTGATCATCTTATTGATTCTGTAAAGGGATGCCAATGTAAGAAGATTGTATCAATGGCCTTGAGACAAAAATATTAAGAAAAAATTGTTTATCAGCTTAATTCCAATACTAGGAAAAAGGCTCTCTTATTTCATGTCTATAATACTATGTTTAACATGACACCGATATGACTGAAAATTCGTTCATTCTGGGTTAGAGAGGAAGAAAACTTACAATTATGAATACGTTAAGGGTTCATGAAAAGACCATACAATGTTTCCTTAAAATAGTGTTTCCGGTTTGTGCACAGTATTGTAGGTAGACATGTAAGCGAAATTTGACTGCCTGTCATAATGACTTTAGCTTGTGCACAGTATTGTAGACATGTAAGCGAAATTTGACTGCCTGTCATAATGACTTTAGGGAGGTCATGAATGTAAATATCTATATAATACCCTCCAACCATAAAGTTTATTCTTACATGCTAATCAAGTGATCTCTTAACTGGAGCTAAGGTTTAATGAGCACATACTCATTGGTAAAAATAGAATCCATAACTTACCAACAAAGCATGTTGAACGTTTTTATCATTTTTATAAGCATTAGACTAGGCAATTAATGGCAACAGTTTTTTTACTCATTCTGACGTTATCAGAGTGATGTCAATACTAGAAATGAAATAGCCAAGTTTCCATTTAAACTATATGTACATAGAAACCTATTTCATGGATCAAAACTTCCATTAGACTTACTTATAGGTCTATTAAGTCGGGTTCCTTTATTTGATTGAACTATGCCCATCCGACAGAAAAGGTTTTATCCAAAATGAATACTATGCAGTATTTGTAGAAAAGTTTTATTAGATCTTCAATGCCAGTTGCTAATAAACCAATGTGCCATGACGTTTGGCGGCGTGTAACATACATTAAATGGTCTACCAAAATAGGCTTATGACTTGTTATCATGTGTTTTGGAAAGATTAAATACATGAAATCTACATATACCAAAGTTGACTTCCTGTTTCTGTCCCGAAAACCATCACGTGTTGATCGATACCTTACCATTACTTCCAAAAAACACTTAAAAGAATTGGACATTTATAGATTAATGATTTTAAGTTAACATGGCCTACCTAGATTCTTAAATTCATCTCCAAGTTTGTGTAAGGCAACCTATCAATACTTAATGGGCTATCACATAAATATGAAATAACGATATCTTCATTGCTGATCACCTTTAACGATCAGAGGATATCATGAATGAATTATAGCAATAAAGAAAAGGGAATACTATGTTTTTGTAAGTGTTTTTGGTCGAAATAATAAAAACATGGAGGTTCCAATACATAAAAACATGTGTCGTTGTACTAGAATGCCCAGAACCTGTAGGACCACAGTTAAATGGCACGCATCAGACCACCGTCAGGTGCTGCACCCGTGTGGGCAAAGGACGAACTAAGCTGTTTAAGCTGATGAGACCTCTAACGGTAATTACAGCCATTATGCTCCTGTTATTTTGTTCCTATTTTTATTCACCTTATTCTAAGGTTATCATAGTTAGGATCACAAGAAGGTTTAACTGAATGTAGGAAAAATAGCCAGAAAGTGATAAGGCATTTGTAGATAAGACATAGGACCTACCAACCTGCGGTATCAAACAGAAAGGGAAATGCCCGGAAAGCCATAAAGGCACAGTAAGGGAACCTTGGGTGATAGACGGGGCAACTTTACTACTTGTGAACTACAGTATATTATCACAATCAAAAATTTATGCAGAATTACACCATAAGATACCCCTCAGATAACTTCCACGATTCTTGCATTATATCTGTACAGGTCTTTATCTGTTACTGCTAATTGGTCCTTATGTGGCAACCAACCACTGACAAAAAAAACCCTGATCAACCTTCAGGTATAAGGACAATCACGTTTTTTGCCCCACATGAATAGTACAAGTCACAGTTTGAGTGATTAGTCGAGAGTTGGGCAAAGACCTTCTGCGTGTCACTGGCCTACCTAATCAAAGAAATAAGAAGAAATAGAGACACTAATTAAAGCTTACCAGAAGACACAGGCCAGGAACAGACAGGATCCCGCCCTAAGATCAACTTACTGGAGGGTACGAAGGCCACTACTTCATGACCACACAAAGGGCCTCTAAGATAAGTGGAAAGGTCCACACTGATTAAAGGAACGACTAGATTTCCAAGACAGAGTTTTACTTTGTCAAAATAATTGATGTCACCATATTCAAAATAATTGTACATTATTCAAAATACTTGATGTTGTGATGTAATCAATGACATCAAACCCTTGTGTATCTTAGTTTCTGGGGGTACTCATACTACATACATCCATTTGGTCAACCAATCAAGAGTGACAACCCCACCCATGCCGTCTGATTAGAAATCATCAGTTGTTTGCACATTTCAAACGGTCCACTCTCAGATACGAGCCACAAAACCTCGTGTTTAATTTCTAAAACGTTTCTAAGTAAGAATGATATACGCATTGCGGAGTAGAGACTTTCACAAGTTGAAAAGTGACCAATGATTAAATCCGCTGTTATTATAACCGACTAGCCATTACAAAGTTTGGCTTTGGGAAACTACTACAGTGTTATTCATAAAATAATGTGATTAGTTTTCAACATGTTATGACCATCTTTTCTTGAAAACCAAGAGTGCCTCTTCATTAATTTTGGTTTGGGAGTTATTCCCAGCTCATAGTAAACAAGACATGCCTAGAATATCCATCTAGAAGTAAACAACATTTTCAAATTACAACATGGTTATAGAATGTTATCAGATAACATGGCCAAGTGCGTCATCGCCCAGACCAGGGTAATGATAACGTAACCCCATCTAGTGGCCCAGCTTTCCAGTTCTGCCCGTTACATGCATTACCTGTTACATTTATTTTGCCTCACAAATCAGGCTCTGGCAAATGCGTCCTGGCAGGCTTAAAACCTACTAGCTCTGTCCCTAATGAATGTCACATCACCCTTTAATTAGCCTCAACGACATCTTCATTAATCTCAATCACTGGCAGAAGCCGAGGAATTTACTTGAGGACTGGGGCAAATATTTATTTGGTATCCGTGACTGGGCATTTGGCTTTCAGCTTTATTATAAGCTCATGGGACCATTGCAGATGGAAGACTTGGCTTTAATTTTCATTAAGGTCCAGCAGGCTGATACTAGAAATATATTTACTTCTTATCAGTGTCTGCAACAGAAGAAGACAAAAGTAAGCATTGCCCTTTTTCAGTACCAGGTCCAATATCTTTAATAATGATCTTCTGCAGGTAATTCTGGCAACTATCTGTCACTATTCATCCTCAATCTGGGCTGCTAAGTGTGATCGCTGTGCCAAGGCTTGGTCGCACAACGTGGGCCCGCGAGATTCAGACAGTTCTCCTTTACCATTTTGCTTTAACACACTTACTTTATTACAATAAGCCTTCATGTGATAGGCAAGATATGGCTGTGTGATATTTTGGCTATAACAAACGCTCACGAATGAGCGGTCGTGAGTACCATAATCACTAGTGTACAGTTTCAAGTGTGCTACATGCCGCACGTGCAAACAGCTACTCATACTACAGACACATTCACGGGCACATCAGGAGCAAAAACAGCGTCTTTCTCACGCCGTATGGCACCGCCTTAAGGCATACGGCAAAAACCAGGAATGCTGCAGATGATTCAGTTTCTGTTTGATGGGTTTATTATATTCCTGCAGCATTTGATAAAGGATAATTACCCTGTCTGCTTTCTCTTTTATGCATTGATTGCTATAGAAATATTTGTTCATGCAAAATGCCCATCATGATATTATGCTTTCAACAGTTCAGAATGATTACATTATTTCATAAGAACAATCATTTAGGCCTGTATTCCATATGTCGATTTTGCTGCCGATTTTCAAAATCGGCAGTGGGAATAAAGCCCAAATATGAAATTGTTATACATCATTAGAAAGGTCTTATGATTCTCTATCAAATGATATATAGGATGTATGATTTCATGCCATATTATCAGAGAAAATCAACCAAATGCAAAATCGGCAGCATCAACATCGGTATGTGGAAAACGGCCTTTACTTTCATTTAGTTTCCGAAACAGTACCACAATGAAGCATTATTTGTCGTTACAAGTAGTATATAGAAATGTGCTCACGTATAGGCTAATTATAATGCATATGGTTAATGCAATGAGGGCGAGGGAGCTAGGGGACTCTCCTCTTGCTGAGAGGTTTCAGGAGTCATTTTTAAATAACCGTATATTCGTTAATGTGAGGTGTTATGACTTAAATCGTCAACTTTACTAATTGCATGCTCAAGGTTAGTCCATCCAAGAGTGGTATGGAGGAGGGAAAGAGTGTCCAGATAAGTAATTTACCTGCATGCTCTTAATTCAGTCAGGGACAATCTGCGTTACCATGAATGTTTACAAGTTGTTGCATTTCCATCCAAAATGTACATATTGGTTGCCTAATAAATTCTTTCAGTTGAAAATACAAGTGAATCATTATGGGTGTTCCCTACAGTTCCTGTACATTCTATATCTTTCTGAGGGCAACACCAAGGCTCAAGCCCCATCCCCGATATCTTCACTTATACAAGGAGCTGTCTCATGCCCTCGACAATCGCCTCTTACTCAACTAGTTGTCATATAGCGAGGCTTCAAAGCCCTCAGCAATTTGCCATAATCCCTTTTTATAACCTTAAAGATCCCTACCAAGTTCTCAGCTCTTACAATCTTTCGCTCTCCACATATTTTTTCTACGTTTTACTTCTAACCCTCTCATCTTCCTTTCAACAGGAGGAGGGTGATTGTCGGGGTTGAGGGTGGGTTAAGCCCTCCAATCTCTTTCCCTGGATTTGCAACTGTCAAAGACACTTTCTTATAACACAGACGACCATTGCCTACATGAGCACCATTTGTTCATAAGGCAAACGTCAGCAGTATTTTGGAGTTAGAATCTTATACCTGATGCACATTGGGATAACTGAAAGAGCTGAACGTCTTTGTTTTCTAAGAAATACAAAGCAAGGATGAATTATTTTTTACTTTACAGCCCATCAAGAACATCGATGCACTCATCAAGAGACACAACAAATACAACAACGGCATTGGAAAAGTTTAGAACTGATTATTTAAGCTTTACTTTAGCAAGCTTGGAAGGTTAACAATGCCTATTCAAACAGGAAGATGTACAGTCTGTGTTATTCTCCTTATTGTAAGGCCTATACAAACACTTTAAGAGGCAGCTTAACTGGACTTGCCCACACACACAGTGAAGGCATGCGTCTAGACTCTATTTTATGTGGTATTCAATGTACTTTACATCGGCCATTATGCTATCAGCTATTGTTTTCGGAGGTGCTCATTTTAGCAATAAAAAGAGAACATAACTCTCCTGAAACATTTTATTACGTATACAAAGCTATAAATATCCTCAGCTTGTATATCATTAGTTTACGGTGGTGTATAATATATCTAATTAACCTCAGTCGCACAAAAGAAAGCCCAGACAGTATAAATCAGGATAAGCGGGGAAGAGGGGACTGTTGAAAAACAAATAGCATCCGGGTGAAAGGTCGCGGGGCATCATATCCTGGTCAAGGAACTTTTTTCCCTTTATTCAAATTATATCAGTGGCAGAGGAGCTTTATTCATAGCTTCCAATCAGGTTGGGTTCTTCATTGGCAGTCTAACACTATTGAGGACGACACGCATGGCAAGCTCTGAACAGGAGCCCATCAGTGCCCTTTAATCAATAGTTGTAATGGGAAAAAGGTCCTAGGTTGTAAAAGGCCGTTCCCACCATTGTAATGGACTACTTTTTGGCGCATGAACACACCAGCCTGACTGTTTACTACCCACTGGGGACATATAGGGGGAGCCAGGCGTGAGGGTGACGTCATGGAGGGAATGTAGAGAAAACTCTCCGACTTTCAGAAACTCATCTACAAAAAGCTGGTTTCTAATCCCACAGGGGACTGGTATGGGGGGACTGGAAAGGGTAATGTGTTTGGGGGCAATTTCTGAGCTGTGGTGGGCAGGAGGCACATGGGGAGAGTGGTGAAGGTGGGGAAGGGCGGGGAGGGTGCATGGGGAGGGCGGGAAGGGCGAGGAGGGCGAGAGGGTGGGGAAGGCGGGGAAGGCGGGGAAGGCGGGGAGGACGAGGAGGACGGGAGGGTGGGTAGGCAGAACGACTGATGGGAATATATACGGTAGGGTCTGTCTTTGACCATTTAGTAGAATTGTTATGTTAGTTAATGGCTATATAAGGGCTCTTACCTTAGATAAAATCTGTTAATTGTATTTATACTGCAGTACCAGTAAGTACGGATGCAGGGGAATCCCCATACGTTGATTTTGTCGGGCAAATATGATTTGACTGTACGTCTTTCAGTAAAAGGGAATCGATCATAAAACACTTCTTATGAACTCAAACAGTAAAGAAAGTGAATTCCGGATCTTGAAGTAGATTGCGCTACAGTAATTGCACTTAAATTATCATTGGCAGGGCGGGTTTTAAATGGCCTAGCAACTTTCAAAGTTCTCAAATTAGGGCCTACATGGTGGGTGGACAGGATGTCAAATTATCCTGAAAATTCTGACATTTAAAACTGATTTCAAGCCACTTCTAAAGAAAGTGTGGATCATCTACTCTAACCTATTCACCTCGGGCCAACTTAATACGCCATTGCATTTTTGCTTGTCAAAACAATAAAAAAGCAATTTGTTTCCCTAAGTATTTTTCATCAGTTTTTCGAATTTGGCCCAATGACAGGCTCGGTAACCCAGACCTACCCGTGTGACAGGCCTGCGTTGGGACAAATAAAATGGTTGCCTGGGGATAATTTTCCACCGACCAGGCGGTATGATGGGGGTGTACATGGGGCCATGGCCCTGTCGGTTTTTATAATGGATCCTGCGGGGGCGTCCCGGACGTCTTGTTGACGTCCCCTAATTGGGATTGGATAATCACAGAGGTGCTGCTCCCTGGCGGAGACTGCCGTCAAACCGGAAGTGAGTAAGTCACGTGACTAACCATCCGCTGGGGACAATTACTTGGGGGTATAACGACATGGTGTTTTGACGCTGGGTGTGAGTCAGGGAGATAAGCCATGTAAAATGGGCTTATTTTAGTTGGTCGTTTCTTTTTTAGATTTAAGGGATCGATTTTGAAATGAAATATGAAATGAAAGTTTATTGCCAAATAAACTGTGCACTTGAAAATATATCTGTCTGAAAAAGATATACAAAAAATGGTAGGTCCACATATAGAGGCTTAGTACTATAGTACTATAGAGTGTCATGCGTTTGCAAACTAATAAGTTTGTTTTTCTCTATGTGAAATACAAGTCTCCACCAAAAGGCGAAGAGGGGGTAAGGGGCTCCCTGCCCCCCCCCCCCCCCCCAATCCGCCCCTGTGTCTGGTTTCTAGGATTTCCTATTGACTTCCCTTCGGTATAGCTGTTAGAGAATACATTTGCCAATTAATTTCATACTATATTATTACCAATAAGTTGTCATCTCCCTGTCATTATATTGGGCCAAGCCATAGGTATTGCTCTACAATGGATATGCTGCATCCTCACTATATGTCCTGATCTTCTGACAACTGCCGACATTAACTATAACTCAGAAAACATACTTGGGTAGACAAACAAAAACTATAGGTTCTATAAAACAGAGATTCAAAATAAGAAACGTAGGAAAGACTTTTCTCTTTCTACTCTTTAAGTTTGAGCAAGTGGGTCGATAACTTTCAGGATCTATACTGAACTCGAAATTGCAATAAGATTTCTTAGAACTAGAACAGGGGCGTTCAATGAAACCCGTTCAATTACCGACGTATCAAGTGACTGGGGGGATTCGCTTTGCAATCTGAAATGTGTAAAATCTAGTAAAGCTTCTGCTTAAAGTTACTTCAAAACTAACTACACTTAGATAGTTTTGACTTTAGGTGATCTGATGTTATCTTTCAGCATTCTATATTCATGCATCAGGTGCCTGGAAGGGATTCGCTTTGCAATCTGAAATGTGTAAAATCTAGTAAAACTTCTTTTTAAAGTTACTTGAAAACTAACTACACTTAGATAGTTTTGACTTCAGGTGATCTGATGTAATCTTTCAACTTTCTATATTCATGCATATGGTCTTAATGGGCATGTCATTGGTCCCGGCGACTATCTGGATGGCATCACTGTGATCGTAGACCCAATACCTTGATAGTGTCACCTGTGGGGGATTTGCCCTCCCGTGTCCAAACATCTCCTTGATAGCCTTCCATCTGAAGTCAAACACAACTATATCCTGAAGTATATCTCTGATACTGATATATCCATTAGTTGATTGGTCTTCTGAAGTGAAAGCTTTGCCCAAATGTTTAGGAATTATAGGATATTTCGGAAAGGGGGTCTGAAATTAGGTATATATACATATCAAAACCAGATAGCTTTTACTCCATACGGTGGGTAAGAATATACATGTTTATGTGGAGTCCACGAAAGTACCTAATATGATATTAATCATATTGGAGAAGTAACTTGGCGAGGTTTCCATATTAAATTCCAAATGTTACAATGGAAAGTTACATAAATCTATTATGCTAAGAAAAGAGGTGACCGACTTCCATGTGCAGCGACAATCCTTAAAATAACGTCATATATATATATATAGGTTGATTCACTTTATGTAAACCCACAAGAGATATATAATTGGATCAGCAATCAACAAAAGTGCACCAGGGCAACTGGCCTTTTATACCCTGAAGCTCTTTGGTATGCACCCAAAGTCGGGCTCATCATGAGCTGCTCAGATGTGCTCAGTTCTTGAGTTGCTCAGCCTGAACCCTCAAAGAGAAGGATCCCTCCTCTGACCCCCGGCGTGCCTCTGTAGTCAATCACACCCTCTGGTGACATGTCTCCGGGTCACCCTTTGGCCTCATTCTAATTTTGGCCTCATTCTAATCACGTCACCATGGTCACTTCTGACGCCATGGAGTGATGTCAGAAGTGGCCTGTTATATCAGATTCAGGTGATATCAGTTTCAGCCAGGTTCTTTTCATGAGATGTGGTTCCCGGAATACTAGGACTGATAACATGGTTTCCAGGAAAAGTGTTGATAATATTGTTTTAACTTGCGGCAGTACTGTGGAAATATTCTAAATCGGACATGTTGGGAGTGTCACCTTACACTGTTAAAAAGGTGTTTAGAAATTAAACATGTTTAGGGTCTAAACATGTTTAAAGCCTAAACACTTGTATTTTCTGAAAAATGTTTTGGATTACAGATGTTTATTATCTAAACACATGGGATCCCACATGTTTAAAACCTAAACATTAAACAGCTAAACATGTTGCATATCTAAACACTTGAACCTAAACATGTTGAATATCTAAACACTTGAACCTAAACATCATAAATTTCTAAACATGTTTAGGGTCTTAACATGTTGTCAAACTGGTTACAACAAAGTGTTTAGGAAAGTGTTTAGGTTCTAAACACTTGTTTTTACAGTGTACATGGTGATGGATAACAATAGTGGCCTAAGTAAACTAGTTATTGTTATAACAACTCAGCTTATAGAACGGTTTAACGACTTTAATCAGAACTTTGAGTCAAAATCTAGAAACACTTTCTGGGTGTGCTGGCTAGAATCTACATATGAATGACGTTCAAACAAATCGTATTTGTACATCAAACCAACTCAGATTATAGAACGATTTACCAAATTTAATCAGAACTTTGAGTCAGAATCTAGAAATACTTTCTGGGTGTCGCATATAGGATCTGCATATGGATGGCGTTTAACCAAATGGTATTTGTACATCAAACGCGATGCATCTTAGGCAAAGTGACATACAACTATTTTTTTATTATTATTAACGTACCAACTTCACAATTACAAGTATATGTGTTCTTCCAGCAGGCCAAAGTTGCTAACCACTGATTGGAGAGAAAATGAATTAGCAAAACTTCTTGGAGTCTTAAGCTTAATGCAATGCCGAAGTGTGGCAATTCATCCCAAGGAAGCACGTTTACAGGCTTGTGACATGTCCATCGCGACAAAGTTAACCCTTTCCACCCGCCGGATGCGCTGAGGCATCGCCGCCGTAATCGCGCCCGATGCGCCCAGGCATCGCCGCCCAAAACACGCCCGATGCTTTGAAGCATCTTCCCGTGAGATTTGGCTTACTTTTGCTTAAAATCGTCCTAAAATCGTTAGAAAAAGCCCGAATTGCCCAGAATTTTGTACAGAATAAAGCAAAAAGTCAAAATTTCTTAATTTCTTGCGATTTTTTTTTGCTGTAACCATGGCAACGGGGAGCACCATGGAGATTTCAAGTGCCCGGCGCCCGAGGGCTCACACACTCCCTGGCGTAATCATTATGTGAAAAAAACACCGGATTTTAGCTTGAAATCCATAGATTTACACTGGATTTTCGCAATAGACACAATAATCAGTACCTTCGTAATGTGATCTCCATTATGCCAATAAATCCAATATTTTTTGCATTTTTGACCATTCCACCCCGCCTCCTCCTTGTTCGCCGATCGCCACCATCCCGGCGAGAGCGGTGCAACTTTCCAAATTGGCCGATGGTTTTTCGCTCGAAAAATACCGCACGTACATGCGAAAACCAGATATCTCCGTGATGCTTGACACATATTCTATCTATATATCACAAAAAGAATGATGCAAATCGCACTTTTATGCGAAAAATGACGCAAATTCGTGCGGACATCCCCCTCCCTTGCTCGCCGATCGGATCCCAATCGGCGGAATGAGGTCATAGGTGGCGTCGTCTACTGGAGAAGGCTTGAACTATTACGGCGGCTCAGTGTGCGCGATACCCGCTAGGGGCGGCGGGTGGAAAGGGTTAAAGAAATGTTTCCTTGCAATGACTTCCAAATGCTCGCGATGGCATAGAAGCAACAAATAGAATTGAATGAATGACTGGAACATATTGTTATGTATACAGTTATCTGAAAGCGTGTTTCCCGAGGAGTATGATGATGAAACCCTTTGTAAATTCAACAATAAGGGGCTTACATATGGATATAAGTGGTAAGCATCACGAGCATAATGTCAAGGGATATCTCATCGCCAGCTATCGTCATGCAGGCATTACAAGCCATCACATACTCTCATCGCGAGTATAGCCTTTAAGATCTTATTGAACCATGCGATGAGAAAGCCTATGGTATGAGAACCCATCACATATTGATATTACCTCTTTTACCAGCTTTGTTGTCTATAGGACTACTTTCCTCATTAATATGAGACATACGACATTTGCAACTTTCCTTCACAACATTATTAAACATGTAAACAAATGTTGCAGCCTAACTTACAGCCTATGTATTTTTTCCGCGACTTTACTGCAATACAAATCACATAGCACTACTTTAACTCTGCAGCCAAATGTGACTTACCCGATTACACTAATGTGACAACGACTATATTGAAGGAGACTATGATGTGATCATATCCCACCAGTATCCCAGCTCAAGTCGCTAAATGTAATAGGGCCTTTATGCCCATATAAACACCCCAGCATTGTCTCCGCGGCGTTCTTTGCGACGCCCAATAAATAACGCCTGGGGCGGGGCACAAGGGGGCGATCCCCTTTTACATAAGGTGCTAAATCCATTGACGCCATGGTCTATCGCTGGGTCAGAAGGGGTTGGGATTGAACGCCTTTATCAAGGTGAGCACGCCCATCATATTTCACACCTTGCGAGCACTTAGTACTTTTTACGAGTCCCAGGAGGGCAGGTTCAGCCTATCTAGGCTTGTTTTATAGATACCGCAACACTGATGTTGGGATTAGGGCAAGGTACATGCACTGTAATGGTTATCAATCTTTACTAGCGTCGGAGCGAGAAGCCTTAGCTATATATTTTTTTCGGTTTGGCGAAAAACTGTAGTTGTAACTTATGAAGTGTAATTAAAGAGTACTTCCAAAGTGTTATGAAAAAGTATCCAACTCAATATCGTCGTGTATACATGCACATTTGAAAAAAAAACCATGCATATTTGAAAAAAAAAACCTACTAACTCAAGTGAAACATTTAAATAAGAGGTGATCACAGCTGTAAAGAACCCAGATCAGTCATCATCTACAAACGTTTTAGGAACACTGAATAATAGATATGACATGTATCTCATCCCACAGCCATGTAAGAAGTCAACTGAATTTTAAACCCAACGGATGAACCGTAGCTAGGCAATCTCCTCTCTCTTATTTACCGTTTCCTCCGGCTACGGAACTCAAAGTTTATAAACATTGAGGATAAGGAAGTAATAAGGACAACATCCTCAATTAGGTAATTTCATTAGGTTTTTAGATCCGGCCGGGTAATGGACTATACATTCTGTGATGAAGGAGTCGATCTGTGATTGAAAGACGGAAACGTTGTAGCCAGTGCATTCGACTCACGTAATTTCAAAGAACTGTATCGCTTGGAACTGGGGGTATATAAGATAAGTTAATGTTCTGTCTTCAGGTTCCTAGCATTCCAAATGAACAACGGCCTTTGTCAAACAGGACATTTAACTAATACTTCTTATGTAGCATCTTATTTGGGGGAAGGAACAACTAATCTCAGTGTGAGATGTAGAGTGACATATGTCACTAAGAGTTGCAAATATCGCATGAATAGCTAATTCTATACCAAATACTGGATGGAATTATATGCCTATGGAAATACACATGGAAACAACAAGATGGAAATTACGCGCCTTAGACAAGGATGCAATTTCTCAATGCCTTTTGTCAAGAGATGTGTTTTGGTATTTCCTTTAAAAAATCACTAGTTGTTGAGACGAGATATCATTTTTAACTCACATTAGAAGATATCACTTAGAAGATATGAATATCAACTTATTTTGTGAAATCCTGCACTTCATATTATGTCTAAAGGTTACTTAAAAGAGCAAAGATTGCATCGAACTTTTGAAATGAAAAGTAATTAAATCCTTAAGTACAAAAGTAACGTGGAGCAGGACTGATAATTAATTTCTTTCGTACGACTTATCAAGATTCATTAATCCCTTTCGTATTTCATACATTTCTGATAAGCCAAAGCTTTAACAAACTCCTCAAGGGCTTCTGACATTTATCATTATTTCAACCTTGTAATTTAAATTCTAGGAAGTGAATGTAACTCAATATGTTCCAAAGGTAACCTATTGAGAAAACTGATAGAATTGCACAATAATTATTGTTACAACTATAGTTATTGTTACAACTCACAGGTAGAAATTCTAAGTTATTCAGCTGGTACTGTTAAAGTAACTGTGTCTCATATAGCAGTTTGTCGATGAAACAGCAATAAGACAATTCTTTGAACTCACCTGAAACAAAGCATAGAACGAATGATTACATAGAACGGACCGAGTTATACATACCATCACATTAACCCCACCCACCACTTTAATGAGGGCTATTGTGTATTATTACATGGGATTTAAGGGGATGTACCCCTATCATTTTACATAGGAAGACATACCAAAAGATCCTTATGCATATCATGGGTAATACCAGTTCAAATATGAAGGCAGTGAAGCAGCTATTGCGGATTGATACAGCTTTCTCATTACACATACCTCAGCTTGATAAAACTTCCAATCATCATGCTTTTATCAATACTGTAAATCCGAAGTGGATATCCATAATAATATTCATGGGACAAAAACTAAGATGGATTAATCATTGCAGAGAAGATGTTATTATTGATTTTGGTGAGTTGATATCATGTTCATTGCAAACGGACACAAACCCATCTGTCGCGTCACATCAATTCCACCTAAACATTACAAGAGAACTGCTCTTATTAGACGTTATGAGTCTGTCATTTAAAATAAAGGCATTCCACACTATCATCACGTAAAGGTACAGGGTTGGGATAAAAAGTTGTATCTTTGGCAGATAGTCATCTGATGCAGACGATTGTTGTTTTTTTTGCTGACTAAATTATAACAGTCATTTTATTTGGTAGTGTGATCGTACATGTGGCCCTATAATACATTTTTTTAGAAACAGGACGAGATAAATAAATGATAAAGCAAGTGTATTCACAATAAGGTACGTTGTCTCATAAAAGCGTTTAGTTCTTCCATAATGGTTAAACTTCTGATGTAAATATCAACCTAGAAAGCTACTCAACCTTTCTATCAATACGATCTGCACATTTCCTAACCTATAGTCGGTAATAGAGAGGATAGAGTACATACTTACAGGACCCTTATCTCTACTTCTGCTGCATCAGGTACGGTCTATCAGACAAACATGGCCCCTGGGACATTCAGGGCAAAAACATCCCTCACATGTACAGGCAGAATACCGTTATTCCATATTCTATTAGCAAGGGAGATCATTCTGTTCTTTAGAGTCGCTATAGCCACCATGCACGCATTTGGTGTTGTAAGCATTTCCATGTTCGAATCTAGTATCGTGAATTAATCATTTAAAATTTAATACGTTACAATATTTTTCAATTTGATCTAGTCTTAAGGTGATGGTCTTTTGCAATAGGGTATAAACATTTAGTTACTTAGCAGTAACGATCAACATCACTAATTCATTTTCAATGTAAAACCAAGCTGTTAAAAAAGGAAAAACCTGAAATAATTAGACAGGTTGTGGATATGAAATCTAATCAGTAAAACCCCTTTAAGAAGATATACAAAATACGCATTTCCTGGAGCCATATGTTGGAATATTATGTACCTAACTACAACACGCTTCTGTCAAGATCTGAAGAGATTATACAGAAGCCATGATATGTGGTTACTTTGACAACATTTACAGACCATTTAATCTAAACTTTGAAGGAGGCAAGCACACCCTTTTAAAGCTGTCTCTTTCCCCAAACTTTCCTCTGAGGCTGACACTTGTAGGGGAGGCAAGCGTTATGTATGTAAATGACAGATGTGGAGGTCAGAATACAAGGGAAAGGTCATCTCGCAGCAGGTGAACTTTAAACGTAGCAGCTTTGTGGGGACACAAACCACCGTAAAAGCCACCCTGTGAAGGGTGAAAGTTACGTGCTCAATGTAACAATGAAGCGGCGGGGAACCCCCATGGCCTCCTGCCCTTTAGGGCCCTGACCGTTTCCTGCAGCCCTTTTCAGCTGGCCACAAAAAGGTCAATGCCTCGGGTGATTCAATTGGCATAGAAAAGAACTCAGGGCACCAAAGTCAAACGTCACGTCTTACGCTTATTACTGTTCTACTCACCCAAGTCACGGCCTTTGTGCACCGAGGAAATGGGATTTTCAGTAAATCAATGGTAAGAGTAAATACTCAACAGCACTTCAGAGTGCTGACACAGTCACATGTGGAGTTTGACATAATAATTACAAAACGGAAATAGCAGAGTTCCTGAATTATATAATTAAATGTACCAAAACCCTTTCCTAGGTCCTTACAATGTGCTATTACATTTCTAACTTGTTATTTTGATATCATAAACATGTAGGGCTTTGGAAATCCTATATTATATGGGGGCAAAAAGGGAACAAGGCTGCTTGGTTACATTTTTAGGTTATCCCCAGAAAAGCCACGGTAGTGTAGTTTAAACTGTCATTTTGTAAGGCATTAGGCTGGTTAGTGTCATGCCATCAGAAACACGGTTTCTTTGGAAAGTATTGAAAATGTAATAATACGAGGAATGATTATTCTTTATTGGTGACCACGAACTTCTGTTAAAAGGAATAATTATGTAGGATGAATGAATATGTGATACAAACAATTACTTATTTTGTACTTCAGCAACTATGATGCATTTCAATTATTTGCAATTTCACTTTTACATCGGGTTTATAAGTTTCGAGCTGCTTTAACGTATCAAGATGTGTCTTGTCAGTTAACTCCCTATTTGAATGAAGGTAACGGGTAACAGGCGATGGTCTTCGGGCATTAGGGGAGGAAAGGCAGGTGATCTTTAGGAGAGTGGGTGTCATTACGGGCAATCTACAGCACAATATACATGAAAAAGACATTTACTGAGGTCAATGGGGTCCTGATCTTTACTAACCAGCTAAATGTTCGGTTAAGAAAAAAGGGCAACTTTAACAAGACATCCGAAACTTTACTTCTAAACGTACATTACACTTTAGGCGTATTTATATAAATTGTTTCGATTCATTTTTGGAAATAGGGAGGTAAAGGAACTTCGACGCATCCCAACGTGCAAACGTATATATCAACATGCCACGCACTCGTTTTTTAATTTTCTTCTAAAAGATAAATTACGCCGTATGCTAATTGTATGGCACTGACTATATTACGCCTGTCAAATTTGAGATTGTCATTCGTATGGTGTAAAAATAAGTCTTTGCATAATGATAGTTTAATAACGCAATGTATGTAATATAACCCATCTATTATACTCTCAATGGCAATCATTCAAAGTTATGGGATATGAATTACTTTATTATTACTTAATTCAGACGACAAGTAAAGTTACGTGGGTCTTATCCATTTCCAAAGTCTTCGTTGTTTCATTGTTTCTTACTGGAGCAAATTGTTTTACAACCCACGCTTGGGGAACGTCAACAATTTTTTTTACCTTATGAAAGACTTATAAAAGGGCCCCATCCCACGTGGATGTCTGGAAGGAACACACTTTTACAAAAAGCACTGAAAAATACGCCATTGTGTCCATTTTTAGGACAGTCCCCATTATTAGTAGGAGCAATCACAGTTTGATACAGTATTTCTGTATGCCTAATGAATTTGGCATTACTTGTGGGATCGATCATACAAAAAACTATTCCTGCTTTTTATTACTTTGGTGGGGGAATTTATCTGAAGAATACATGCAGAATTTGGGTTGGGCTAAAAGTGCCATGCTGGAGGCCTGTTTTAGTGATACATGTTCCAGAAATACATTTCAATCCCTTTATTCAACTTGCAATCAGTCCAGAGATTTAAAAAATGAAATATTTAGATAATATTTCATTTTTGAAATTTCTGACAATACCTATAAACAAATATTGACTGCATGTACCATCCGATACGTTGCACTTGAGTAGAATTATGTATCGAACTACTAGTAACACCCCCCCCCCCCCACCCCCATAATCACACGTCGCACAGTTAAAAGTAGAGAAAACAAAGGGAGGTACGGTAAAACAGCCCTTGGTTCCTAGCATTGCCTCCTGTTGAAGCCTACAGGAGAAAACCTACTGGAGGACCCCAGCCCTGGCAGGACACATCCTTTGGCCAGCCCTCAATGTCACACTCACACCTGGTTACCCCATGTAAGCCCCATGGATTGAGCAGGTAGTCAGTGCAGGAGAGCAGCTCGGTCTTAGGTTAACACCCTCACAATGGAGGGCCCAGGAGGCAGCTGGGCACCTCCATGTCTATGGTGGTTTATGCAGGAGGTTTGGCGACAGGTGCAGCTTTGGGGACAAGCAGATTGAGATCTGACTGCCCACTGAGATTTTCTAGATCTATCCAAGGAGGATTACTGCTTCTCCAAAGTATGAGTGCGGACCAATGTCCTAGTGAGCCCAGGATTTCGGGTCATTTTATTTAGAAACTGTCCTGCCATCCTATGGCTCTTAGTGTCTATGTTCTGCTCCCTTTCCTAACTAGGGATGTGTGGATGAAGCTCTGAAATGACAAGGAAATAATATGTGGTAGATAAAGCACGAGTGTGGCCAGTTACGCGAAATAACCCACGAGGCGCCAGCCGAGTGGGTATTTCAAGTAACTGGCCACACAAGTGCTTTATCTGACATAAACCCCGGTACCTTTTGTGCAGTTTTACAAATAACTTTTTAAATATTCACTGAATTACCAAACATTATGAGTACAATAAAGCTTAAAATCTTGTGAATATAACCCATATGTCAGCTACTTTATTTGTAGAAGGGTTTTATTTTTTATGAATTAATAAAAAATAAAAGTGAATCCTTCCCATTACTTTTATTTTTCATTAAATCATAGAATATTGAAATTTTAATTAAATCAAACATTTAACATATTGGTCATCTCCATTATGTTCTAACCTACATTTTACCACTTACTGTTTGTGGGTTTGGTATATATTAAAAGAGTTACATGGAAAACTGTTTAAAAACTGGGCAGCATGAAAGTTCCAATGTGTGTGCACTGTGTCGCCTGACACAAGGCACATGTATACTGTAGTTATGTCCAACTCTGGTAGGTAATTTCAGTGGTACTGAGATGGTACATTGGTGGGTACAGGATGGACTATTCCGAGTGGCACTGTGAGATTATAGCGTTCCGCTTCACTGGAGCCAATACGTGATATATTCACGGCCTAGATCCTTTGTTCTCCCCGTCTACCGTGGTTTATGTATCAAACATTAACAAGAATGACGAGCTGGTGTTACTGCTTCCTAGAAAGGTGAAGTTTTCTTTCCAGGGTAACCTTTCAGATTTTATATTTCTAGAGGTCATAACAGTTTCCTTTAAAGAAATGGGAGTGATACAGGAATTCCGAGTATAAAATAAAGTTTGAAGAATCACTCCTCTTTTGTTGATATTTGGGCTTCCAAACAGGGAAGTAGGGATAGCCATTGTTGTTTTCCCAAGTATCGACAAGTTTTTTGTGAATGTCGAATTTATCTATAGCAAGATAATTCACTGTAGGCTCACGAGTAGAATTTCTGGTCTCGAAAAACAATGAAAAAAACGCTATTACACACATGTTTACCAGGGTACTTGTCGACAACTATATATGCTCTTTTGAGGATACAAAATCTTGGTACTAACTTGTTTCTATCTGTTCAAGAACTGTCTTTTACATATGATAAAAAAGGTTTTAGTTTTTACTAAAGACATTTCTCTCCACAAAGAGGAGTCTGGTTTGGCCACTCGAACTGCTCAGCTTATCAGGAGTAGCTCAGAGCGGGTCAAACGCTCCCCTGAGCAGCTCAGTAACGAAGCCATTTTCAGGCCCAAGTTTGGCCCCCATTGATGGGCCTTGGTGAATGGCACAAGGAAGAAACTGACCACCTGGTGGGACCAGAAGTAGGGCATTAAGAAGGGGACATTCCTTTAATGGGTGCACACAATTCAGCCTGCACTATAACGCTATGTCAAACGAGGATCTATCATGCTGAAAATTACTCCTGAAATGTGGTGTTCTAAAAATACCACATCATATTGAGAGTCGGTATGGGAGGAAAAGAAGCATGGATGGCCATGGATAGCTCAGATTAACTTGGGGGGGGGGGGGAATTTGCTGAATGAGGGAGTAGTATTCGCCTTTTTTGCTTTTAGCTAAATGTATGTGGAATTCTGTAGTGTACCGATCTTGATGCTCCATTAATTCATGTATAAAAGATCATAAAGAGCCTATTAGCCTAGTTCCGTTTTACTGACACTTACCAATTAACAATGCTTTTTGTGTCCGGTGGTACAGAACAAGTACATATATTTAGCATCCACTCACACCGACATGAGTAGATACACAACAAAGAGACAAATCCGTACCCAAGCAAAGCGTACTCCCCAGCTCGATGTAAACAGGGTGTCTGGCTCCCCAAGGGGAACCAATCATTTATTCATACCTAATTCCCTTCACATATAAAACTCGCAATTTGTCAATAATAAAAGGAGACCAGGGGAGCTGTAATCTGATCTAAAGAGTGTGGTAGATTATTCATCCTGCCCCGCCCCTTGTTTTCATCGACGTCTTTGGGAGGTCGCACTTCTCTGTGTGAATAATAGAGAACTAATGATTGGGATTCGTATATTGGATAGACTCAGGGCATCAGATGGTAGATGATGCTCAGCTTGTAGCAGCACAGACCTATGGTCTAATGATGTCTCATAGGAAATTACCATTATACAGCATTAAATCACAGCCTTCCGTTCAAAGAAGAATTTCTTAGAAATTGTATCAATTATTCTTATTCCTGATCAGCGCGCATCTACTTGTTCCACGCAGCTAAAACTAAAACTCCACTTTATATTGTAATGGATGGGATAAGTTGGTTGAGTTACTTTGCCTGCCTCAAACCAAACTCTCAATCCAGGCAGCTTAAAGGCGAATTCAACACTTCAAATATGTTTTTCAGAGGCATCGCTTGTAGGACTTCAAATTGATGTGTATTGCTGGATTGGTCTAAAACATTAACATCAGGAAAGTTTGACTCGCACACAAGTTAACTAGGTGAAGAATAGTGCTAATGCCCCGAGGACACATCAGAAAAGACAACCGGAAAAAAGACAAACGGAAACAAGATCTAGAAGGGTGAGGGTACTTTTTAGAAAAGAAAACTGAAAAAAACAAAAACAAAAAAAACGTCCAGAAGTTAAAAAGTTCTCTGGTACACGGCTCAGGTGACGTGTGAGCCCCTGCCGGCCAAGGTGTGAACCCCAAAGCCCTCATCACTCAGGGGTACTGGAGGGGGCAGGCCTGGAGCCAGGGGTCAAACCTTGCTCTCACTAGGTGTCAGCACCTACAGTAAGGGATGGCCACCAGGCCCAGTGGTCAGGGCAGGGACGTTATATCCTCTTTGTCCTCTCAGCCTCAGACACCTAAGCCACCACCAGTAAACAATACAGGCAGTATTATGGCGTTGACAGTTTCAATTAGTTTTTTGGTTTAATTTATAGTGTGGATACAGTGTTTTCATCTATGGTTACAATCCTGTGTATCTGTTTATTGTCAGAGCAATTATTGGATATGGCCTTGCAGTATTGGTTGTTTGTCAAAATTGCAATGGTTTATCTTGAAGTTGCAATTGATGTTCGATGGTTAATGAAAACAACTGTATAGATAATCTGAAAATGTAGACGGTTTGTACTTGACAACAGTTATCGAATTACTGTAGTCATTATTTTCTATTGGAGTTGTTATCGTCCATGAAACATAATAGCATTTAATCTACATGTAATATAATATCATAATGAATTTCTTATGATCACATAGAAAGAAGAGTTTCCAATTTACAAAATGGAAAATATACCATAATCAACATCTTCTACCTGACCACATTTGCCTATCATATGCTGATTTTCCATATGGCTTATGTTGCGGCAATTGGGCTTGGTGAATCCATGAAAGTCGCCTCGTGAGGATGGGACTTTAGTCAATCAAAAAAAGGAGAAATTATCATGAAAAAACATCCGAGTTCCATGTAAACCATTGCACAGCACCCGAGGCGTCTTTTTCCCAGTCTTAGGCTATCAGTATCGAACGTCTTAAGTGATAACGCAAGAATGAAGAGTAAAAACTGAAATAGAGGTGCACTGAGGCCCTGCAACCCGTGATGGTTGGTGATATATAGGGGCCAATTATCGAGGATTGCCCTACTCGGCAGTTTAATTAGCTCCTGAAGATTGGTACATGTTACCAGATCCGGACATGATTTCTATACCCTTTCGGAAAGAGCTGTTTAGGTCATACTAAGCCTTGCAACTTAGGCGGCACTGATCGAACTAGACTGTCCTAGATTATATCATTATAATATATATCACTATGCCGTAAGTACATGTAAAGTGAAACATCACGGTATATTTTCAACCCTACAAGTCCCCAGTGTTCCCCTACTTTGGTGGCGCAAATGTTACGTATGCAATCATTGCATGAAGTATTTTCGACGATGTTTAACAGCAACATTAAAACCACTTAGCTAAAAACGCCATGATTTTGCAAGCATTTTTTTCAGAAACGTGGGAAGTTTCAAAGGCGTTTCAAATTAATGCACTGACGTTTGCTGAGTAGGAAAAAACAGTTTTCCGTCAATCCATAGTTTACTGCAAACGGAAAATCAAAAAGCGTCTTGGGCAGGAAGGAAAGGGCACTAAGGCGAATGTGGTTACTTCCTGTGGGAGGGAACCAATCAAAGCCTTCGTACCATAGCATGCCGTTCCCATGGCGACCCGCAACAACGTCACCGCCCTTATTGCCCGGATGTTGGTTCCTCCAGGGTCCAGCAGGTGGCGTTAACTCAGGGAGTTGGTCATGTGACCCCTACAAAAAGGGCCCTGAATGGAGACTGATGACCGTTTGTTGCTGTTCCACCTCCTTGACCTTGTTCTTGACTTTAAACCCTGGAGGCTTGAGAATAGTCTTGTGACTTCTGATGCCTGCAGGGTCACTGAGTTAAGGCGGTTCGCCTTAGGCCAAGCTGTTAGTAAATGACCAAACTGACTTTGTCGGACCATTCAGAAAGGGGATGTGTTTCTCTTTTGAAAAAACTGTTCAATTTAAAGTCTCACAAATCCTAAAAGTTGATCTCTTAGGAAGGAAACACTCAATTAATCAAATATCAGCTTTCTAGCGTTCTACACAACAAGCGGAATGCATGTTGGTTTTGTTGAGTGATTGTTTTTCAGAACCGATACAACTGTGGTGGCCTATTTCCCATAGAAACCAACGTCAACAGTTATCCACTAATCTAAACAAAAATGTCCTACTCTTATATGCCCTGATATAACAAAATAAGTTTTAACACTTTCCTTCGAATCCAAACGGTCCACCTATTTAGGAACAGCACACTTAATATTGAAGACGTGATTTTCCAGTAAGAGTGCCAGTTGAGAAGTAACTATTTCATACCAATTTATGTGTCGAATCAGTCTAGTGGGTATTACACGCGAAAAGTATATTACCCAATTACAAGGTATTATACATATAATCAACACCCTTGACAAATCAAAATACCCGTCATATCTTAACTAAATGACATACACGTCAAGCAGAACAGTTTGTATTTTACTCAGGCGTGGGTTCTTATGGTAGGCGCCTGGTCGCCATGGTAACGGGGTCATTAATGGGGGGCGCCCGGGTCGTCAAGCCGACAACGCCCCCAAAGAAAATGACAGGTTATCGTACAGCGGGGGCTATGCTCCAATATTAAGCGCCGACAATTAATTGATGGAAAAACATATGGGAGACGTCAACGATCGTTATTCATTCAGGCTGGTCGTAAACGTCAGGTGCGGCCCGCCAAACGTGGCGGTGAGGGACGAGAGTGGGGGCTATGTCAAGGTCCAGGGGAGGGTTATTACCTGAATGGACGCTTCTCAGGTGCTGGAGCTGACCCTGGAGGAAACCCATCCTCCAGGTTATAATCCTCGCCAATCATGGCGGGGTTTTAACCTCATCGACTGTATGACACGCACGTAGTTCGACCCTAAAGCCACTCTTCCATAAGATGGAGTTATGACCTTTGGCATTTCCTATTGCTCCCAGGGGCGAGTCAAGAAATTCTGGAAGTTTAGGTCGCCAATATCTTTTTATGGGCTATTGGAAAATTAAATGTTGCCAAAAATAATATAGTTGGAGTGAAGGGGGAGCACGTGCGTCCCCTCCCCTAGATAAACCATATGGTAATGTTGATCAAAATACGTAGTCAAATGCGGTTGGTTAGGTTATTTGTCTTGAGCAGGTAATCAATGACTAAATCCAAGTATTCTTAAGATTCTCAGGTGAAAGAACATAACTTTGCCTTTTCAAACAAGCTGCGGACTGTAAATTGTAGAGAACATTGAACCCATGACAAATGCACCTGCCCTTCATCATTGTTCCCTAGTACTTCCGATTAGACATAATCCAAACCTTTAGGTGGCTTCCATCAGTAAGGCTAATTACCTGTGCAAAAAAGGGAGTTTTGACTAGATGTTTCTGGGCCTAATTTCCGATTTAATTACCGACTGCTAGAGGGAAGCCAACACTATCAAAACAATGTGGGACTAAAACGGCTGGGCCTTTGACAATTAGGAAGTGGCTGGGAATATCCACTTAAGAGTCCATTATAGCCCGCGTCCAGAATCTAACGAGAAAAGTGATTAATGGTTCATTTTTCCTCAATTAATGGCCGCTATAAGAAATGTTGAGTATTCATTACGCACTGCTAAATGCATTCATACTTTCATACTATAGAAACATGAAATAAAGTTTTACTTTGTATCAAAAACAAATAGTTTATCTTATCGATGATTTCTTTGGTGCTCCAAATTAACCGCCTCATGTTTCGAGTCTTTTTATCGGCTAATGCTAACTCTTCTCTACTGTGAAAGATAGATGAATTCGTTGCCAATATTGTTAGTGCTCATCATGTATCCTGTGAATTGGGAAAAATCATTTTAAGAACTTTAAGCCACCCTCCCCACTCAACCTCCTATGAGCTACATGTCCTACATTAGCCTAGGATTCTGAAATTCCATGAACACTGGCAAGCCTGCCAGTATTCTCTATTGCTTATCTAATAACAAAATACACTGACAGAGCTAGCACAGCTACCTGGGGATCATGAGGCGACCACGAAAATGGTGGTGATAGGTACAAGAAATGTCCATTTGGAGATGGAGCTATAAGGTCCCTACCAACTTCACAATTCTTTCAGGACGACAGATCGGACATACAGGAGTCGCCCTCAGGTATGCATCATTGCAATATACTATTTTTTTTCATCAGAATCGCCGCAGAGGTCGCAAGGCAATGCCTCCAGTCGCGATTGATGCCCAGAATGTATAGGGCCTCAGGTAATCTTTCATATCCTTACTTTTCTGGTTTGTCGGTCGAAGCATTCAGCATAGAACTACCCTCACCTGCACGAAACAGAAAAAAAACACATGGTTAGAATACATTAAAGGTTAACATAATTGATCAGATTTATGCTTTAAATATCAAGTGGGAGAAATGTGTAAATGAAATTCTATTAGACCAAGAGTGACTTAAGAAAAGGTGTAATGACTTGAAACTAAGCTGTAACTTAACCGTGAGTAGTATATCAAATTGGGAAATTGTATTAGGCAACAGAACGGGTTTTATGCAAGGGTGGATTGCTTCGTCTACGTTTCTTATGTAATACTGAAACCTGAAATACGCAAATTTATATAGTTGAGATTATTCCGTGTATGTATGTATACATATAAATATAAATATATTATATTGAAAAATGACTAACATCACAGAATATATCTCTATTGTTTATTATGATTACAAACACAACCCATAACACGGAGGACACAACTTTATGACTTCATTTTTCGTCTTTTCAAATATAACATGAATCTAAAGACAAATTTGACTTCAACTTAAAGAACGAGTACATGGCACCGTAGGCGATAGCGTAGAAGGGGAACCCGGTGAAGCGAGTAAGAAAGCTAGAAAACATAAGGTTGCTGCCATTTAGTAATGAGTTTCTGATATCAGGGAGTGTTGAGCGAAAGAATTCTGTGTGGTCTAGGAGAGAAGGGAACAGTTTCTTTGTGGCCGACTGACGCAGATTGTGTTTGATGCATCGCTCGCGGAAATTGCCGGGTAGAAAGCATAAGAAACCCCTTCCTAGCCTTAGTCGAACGGAGAATGAGTTTACTATATGGCGGGTACTATGCGCGGTAACTGTCTCCTTGGTTGATTAAGGAATTGTTAATATCGCGTCGGTGGCGCTTATTGGAGTAAAAGTAACAATGGAATTATACCGAAAATCTTCTAGCTGATCAGAATGGATGTGCCTTTGCTTCGGGCACAGGCCGAACTTCTACGGTGATGGTATTTAAGATGGGACAATCGAGTATTGGGGCCAACTTTCTGAAGACAATGCATGGAATTTCTAACAAGGAAATTTAAGTCAGGCAATGAGGATGTTTCATTACTTCGTTTTAATCACATATCGACATTTTAGGAAATTAAAAGTATTGATTCATACAACTGTAGCATCAAAGAAATAGTCAAGTTTATGTTTTTGCCCAAATACAGAATCACGTAGAGGAAGATCAATCTATAACCTTTTGGTGGCTGATTTACTATCATTGTGAAATTATACGAGACTTACCTGAGTAAAGTTGATGTAGAATTATAATTTTACCGAGGACAACACGTTGTGTTGTAGGGATTATGCGAGAAGGGAATTGCCGCCGGGAACCAGTAGTCTTAATAGCTAAAAAAATGTGTAAGGACAAACACTGCCTCTTACACAAAATCGTCAAACTAAGAACGATGCAAAAAATCTTTTTTTTTTTTTTTTTTTTTTTAAACTTGGAGATTTGATATTTCCTAGACACCATGCAAGGGTGGGAGGGTCAGGGCGCATAATCCCTACAACACAACGTGTTGTCCTCGGTAAAATTATAATTCTACATCAACTTTACTCAGGTAAGTCTCGTATAATTTCACAATTTTACCTCGTCCAATCACGTTCAGTGTTGGCGAGATTCTGCGAGAACTTTATAGCTGTCCTACACATTTTTCTTTTTCTTTCTTTCTTTCTTTCTTTTTTTTTTTTTAAGAAAAACACCTGGTTTTTCAATTAAGTATCTTTATTTCAATTGATCAATAGAAATTCATACGACATTTCATGCAATTCAATGAGATCTGACAACGGATACTTTTGCCTCAACGCACTCGATTGATTAACAAACATCATTAATTAATCAGTTGGTTTACAATGCATCCTGCAATAATCTTTCTCCGACCTCCGTCGCGTCATTGTCTAGGGCTTTGTCATAGAATCGTGCAAAGGACGTTGCACTTTTCCAGGACGCCTGTTTAAGGATCAAGTTAACTGAAATCCCCAGCCGTTTGGCTGCCGAGGCCGAAGCCCCTCTAGTGGAGTGACTCTTGTACCTGTCCGTATTCACTCCTGCTGTCTCCAAAATCTGCAGTGTCCACCTGGACAACATATCCCTTGAAATGGGACCATGAGGCCGAGCAAAACTCAGTAGCAACTGATCGTAACCTCTAAAGAGTTCGGTAGCTTTTAGATAATGTTTCAGAACTGTCACCACACACAATCTTTTGCAAGCTCCAAATTTCCTGAGCACTAAGGTGTCCAACGGGTCACCTAACCTGTTATGTTTTAATAGAACTGGAAGTTTGAACACAACTCTATCCTCGTCTATTTCGAGGCCTCTTACCGAAAGACTGACAACTGTCTGGCCTCTCTGTGCTGTAACCAACAATAACAAAACTGCAAGTTTAATTGATAGTCGTTTTAGGTCTAACCTGCCCGACGGGCCCCAAGCTTTGAACATCTCAAATACAACATTTACATCCCAGAAAGCCGCATAACGCGGTTGTGGGGGGTTCCGCTCGTAACCCCCCTTTACAAGCCAGCACACCAGAGGGTGCGTGCCAAAGCTATGACCATCAAAAGTAGGCAGGATCGTCGCCAAGGCTGATCTGGCCGTATTCAGCGCCCCATAGCCCAACCCCTGAGCAGATAAGATTCTTAAAAATCTGCACGCTTGAGGTAAAGTCGGGTTAGTTACACCTATGGACCTTTCAACACAGTAAACACTCCACTTTTTCAGATACGTTGTATACACTTTCTTAGTGGACAGACGCCAAGCATCCATAATTAATTTGACTGTCTCTGCATCAAACCCTTGTGAGCTTAATTTTTTGGCAAAAATAGGAATGCCCTCAACGGGAGGTTGTGCATGTAGTCCATGTTTCTTGGTCGTCCCGACGGCACCAGGTTGTTGGGTCTTCCCCTGAACCTCAACCGTCGTAGATCTAGCTTCACGAGTCGCGCCCACCAAGTCTGGGTCGGCCACCAAGGGGCTATCAGCACCCCCGACGCCTTGTCCTGGATTATCTTCTGAATGTTCCTCGCCATGCAACTGCAAGGAGGGAAAGCATAGAAAAAATGTTCACTCCAAGGAATCGTAAATGTATCCACGGCCCAGGCTCCTGGGTCGGGGTTCCAAGACACATACTTCTCAACTTTAGCGTTTAAACGTGTAGCAAACAAGTCAATTTCTGGCAATCCAAACACCCTAGTTATCTTTTGGAAAATCTTATCACTCAATTCCCACTCAAAATGTCTGGAATGGAAATCAGCGTCTACATTCAGAACTCCTGGAATATGCGCTATTGTGACCCAGATTCCGTTCTCCTCACACCAGGCCCAGATCCGTTTGGCTACAGCGTTACAGGCCACTGATTTCACCCCACCCATGTGTTTGACATAGGCCAAGGCTGTTGTGTTGTCTGTTAACACCTTGACGTGCAATCCCTCACTTCCACAAAAGCTTTGCAGAGCTAGTAAGATTGCTCTCAACTCTAAAACGTTAATATGGTCCTCAGCTTCTTCCTGGGACCATCTTCCTCCTGCCTTCCTACCCTCACACGAAGCACCCCAACCTTCCAAAGAGGCATCCGTAGATATTACTACTTCTGGATTGTCCAGTCTAATCACCTTTCCTGAATTGTGAACGTTATTCAACCACCAAGAGATATCCTCCAAGCCCTCTGCTGATACTGTCATTAGGGACTCAAAATCCCCTTTAGCTGTTACAAGCGCTGCTATATTATCCATCTCCAGAGATTTGATATGACCATTAGCGTACTCAAAGGCTTGCTGTTAAGCTATCATCAGGCCTATCAGGCCCGCTATCTCCCTGATTGTACAAGTCCTTCTTTCCATCACCTGCGAAGCTGCTTTAATCAACTTTTCCACTTTCTCCTGTGTTAAAAACACTTTCATTTCCTGAGAGTCCAGACGGAAACCCAGGAAAGTAAGCGTCCTGCTCGGTTGAAATACTGACTTGACCTGATGAATGGCAAACCCCAAAGTCACTAGCTTTTCACAAAGTCCCTGCACTCCTTGTTCACATTCTTCCTTAGTATCCGCTATGATAAAAGAATCGTCTATGTAAGGGAATGCCTCTATTCCTCGTTCCCTAAAAGTAGTGAAAAAAGGGTTGAGCATTTTTGTGAAGATGCGTGGTGCACATGCCAGTCCATTGGGTAAAACCGTGAATTGATAAAGGGACCCTCTCCACCTGAACCTTAAGAACTTCCTATCCTCTTCCGCTATGGAAACAGAGTAGTAAGCTTCCCGCAAGTCCACTGACGCCATCCAGGCATTAGGTCTCATCAAATCCACTGCTGATTGAAGGCTATGCATTTTGAAATGTTCATACATAACATGTTTATTAAACCACGTTAAGTCCAAGATCATCCGAAACTTTCCATCCTTTTTAGGGCGCAAGAAGACATTTGACACAACCTGACCCCAACTTGGAGCTACTTCTTCCACCACCCCTTTGATCAACATTTCCGAAATCTCGTCTGAAATCACCTCCTGTTCCCAAACTGCCAGTCTAAATGAGGGGGGGGGGGGGGTTCAGATTCCTGCCAAGGGTAGGCACATAACGGGATTCTTACACCTTGCACCATGTTAAGGAGCCACGGATCAGATGAAACTGTCCGCCACGCATCAGCACAACTGCTCACTCTGCCAGCGGTAAAACTGGGGGTTTCACTCACCTGGCCCTCTACTTCTTTTGGAACCCCGCCTGGGTCTGGCCTTGCGGGCGCTGCACCTTCTGCTGCCTCGGATAGGCGCTGGCTGCCATAGGCTGCATCATTTGGAACGGGAAGTATTGTTGGAACTGCTGAGGACCCCCAAACTTGACCTGTTGGTTACCGTAACCCCTCTGGGTAAACTGTCCTTTCTGCTGAGACTTGAACCTCTTTTGCTGAGCGCCCCCTCGCTGCTTGAACTGCTGCTGTTGGGGCTTACGCTTCAAGATCTTATCTCCGATCCTCTTCGCCACTTCACACTTCCTGGTTGTACCCACCAGATCTCCACCAAATAGCCAATCTGGTGAGGTGTCATGCCCCTTCGTCAGAGCCATGGCATAAGCAGGTGCCAGCGACGGCCTCAGGAATGCCCTCATTCTTGCCGAAATTCTGTTGTGCGCGAAGCTAATCAGCTTTACCGACTCCACCAGATTCTTTCCCATATCTTCCAGCTCTGAGTCCGTTCCACCTCTAGTCTTGGCTAACTCCAACACTGGACCCAGGGCCGCCATAGTTGCCATCAGTGCTTTCTGCACCCCTTGCATATTCTGATCCATGGTCCTGGCTTTCTGGTCAAGGACCTGATAAACCTCCGAATCCAGGCGTGGCACTTTCATCTTCTCCACATTCTCAATCCTAGGATAAGCCTTAACCAGCTTCTCCATATCCGATGTATGCTGACACTCCGCCAGGAATTTGTCCATCAAATTAGCCACCTTCGGCAGCACCTTGGAAGAGACCTTGTTCGCTTCCTTCACTTGGCTTAAGTGTTCAAAGAGCACATCCAATTTCCCTTTCGGCCCTTCCTTGGGCTCCTCCATTGCCGCAGCCCCCTGGCCCTCCGGGCTGACCTGCGCTGGGGCCAGATCCACTGGTCCCTCCTCCTCGTCACTCAAAACGTGATCCGGTTGGTGCTCCAGGGAAACCACAGATTCCCCCTCGTCATCCTCAAGCCAACAAGGCTCCTCCACTTCTCTGAAGTTAAAGTTCGGTACAAAGTTTCCGTAAGGCATCATCGGCATCGGCCATTGTTGTTGCTGTGGCCAACCAAACATCGGGACGGAGCCCATCGGCATCCCCGGCTGTAATGGCGCTGTTGCCAGGCTGGTCGCTATGCCCCCGCCTGGCCGCGACGTTGCTACGCTCGTCGTCAGCGTAACTGTCGTCGGCGCCGAAGTGGTGCGCGTCGTGACGTCACCCCCAGGCCCCTCGTCCCGTCCAGGCACCTCGTCACGTCCAGGGCCCTCCAAGGGCTCCAATGGCGGCTTCCCCGCCGCCGCCGTAGCCGTTTTCTTGGCCCGTCTCGAACTCCCTTTCGAGGGAGCTGAGGAGAGCTTTTCTGCTCCCAAACCACCCTTGGCTGACATTGCCGAGATAATGGCACTCTGATCCTCCAAACTGGAAACCGAGTTATTAGTGGCTCTCTTGCCAGACATGAAGTCTTTGAACTTGTCACGTCCCTGCAGCAAACCTGTCGGTCAGAAAAGGGAGAAAACCCATTAATCAAGCGAAAAAATCACTGAAAATCACCTCCCTGAGGAGCGTGAAAGTGAAAACTTATGAAAATTGGCATCAAAATTTTATCCCGCAGGACAAAAACGCCTCAAAAAGTGAAAAAATACTCACCTACTGATCAGACACGCGTCTGCCTCGCCCGAGCAAATCCTCGAAACTGCTGGTTCCCGGCGGCAATTCCCTTCTCGCAGAATCTCGCCAACACTGTACGTGATTGGACGAGGTAAAATCTCTATTTAAAATTACTCATGGTAAATCTCATACATCAAGAATTTCCTTAGTGTAGGCTATGGCAACAAATATTGTGGCTTTATTATATAAAGTCATAAATGTTTAAGGATCATTTGAGTGCCACTTGTCAGGATTTATCAAAGAGTCGACCTGCATGTAGAAGGATAGCTAATGAGGCTTAAATCAATTAATTTTTCCTTTAGGTGTATCAGGCATATTTGAACTTCTTTTTATGTCATTCAGCTCTTTACCATCAAAGCATACACGATTAAAGAGGCGGAACATATAATCATACGAGTCTCCGGCTCCTTGATCACCAAGAGGAAATGCCGCGCCTACATAATATTGTTTATATGACTTGTGTGCTTTCCTTTTAAGAAGATCGAATATATCAGCATACTGACGTTCTAGATAATGAGCCTGTCCCTTCAATCTCATACTCGTCCCATTAAATTGGACATAAGAAGTAAAACTCAATATATAACCTCTCACGTGTGGACAACGTAGTTGATGAGAAGTTCCTTCCTAAGAATATGCATACACGGGACCGTGGCTAATGGAATCAGGAGGCATGCAATCTTTATAATCTGCCAAGGTTCATATGTGTCTTTTTACCACTGAACTGTCCCTATACTTAATGTGAAATCTCCGGAGCAAAACCGAGCAAAATCCCAGGCGGAAATGGGCAGAGAAGTAACTAGTTGTGCGCAACTTCACTGCTTGCTGTAAACTATGTTGAAAGCAAGAAGATAAGGGGACCTGTTCAAACAATGTTACTATTGTGCATTCAGGGGCATGGGTACATAATAAAGGGTCGTGGTTGATAAAGGTCGTGGTTGATGTAATTTCTCCCATTTTGACGTTGAGAATATGGCTTGTAGGCCGAAGACTTTCACAATCATTGCATACTTTTACGGAAGTCAGAAATGGGTTTCCGTTTTTTCCAGTTTTCACAGCCTGCTTTTCGCTGCCTGCAGCTGGTTATTCTCAGGCTTTTCACTTAACACATTAGGGTACTAATAGGTACAGCCTCCCCCGCCCAACATTGGATTCAAAATGCCACAATGCCAGTGCCTCTCTGACGCCCCCACATAACTCATTTCACCAAAAGCTGATGAGAAATTGGTCGGACAGGCATCTATATAAAGAATCCTCCATCTCTCTGTTGACACGCATCAGAGGACAAGTCAGATAGCAGACAGTCTCAAGCAAACAGACGACCCTGCTAATGGATATAGGCTCCGGTGTGGAACACAGAGTTAGAGAGTGTTTACCAGCCTTATGAGCCCACTCCCAAAAGGCTTTACACCGAATAACCTTGTCACTAGTGCGACACATTCGTCTGGTGGCACACCCACCAGACAGGTCTATTCAAATATTGATGTCAAAAAAAGATTAAAAGATCTCCTGTTGCCGACAGGACAAAACCACAACAGTACCAAGTTCTAGCTGATGTTATCTCCGTTACGGAGTCTAGTTTTGCTGACTTAAGAAACAGCATCAGCAGGGGAGACATGATATATATGTGATCTTAAGAACAGCAAAGGTCAGAGGAGTCTACAACGTGATTCAAAACCTCCAGATAGAAAGTTTGCCACTCTTTTATTTCTTTCCAAAACTTCCCCTAATCAAGTAAGAAAAGGCAACATGCGAAATAATCACTGACATTGGAGCCCGCCTTGGAGACTGAGTTGGATTATATCAAACGAGAAGAATCATTTCAATAGAGTTTAATGCTATAAGAAAATGTATTCATTGGGTATTAACCTATATTTTAAAACAGATTTCACAAGGTAAGTGCGCACATATTATCTCACTGCAAATTAGCAATGAATAAAAGCTATACCATTCTGTTTTGTTCTACTATTTGTATTTTCATCTGTGCCTTGGTTATACTACAATGTGAATACACAAATAAATATATTCTAAACCCATTTAAAGCACTGTAACACGATAAACCAAAGAACATTTTTCCTCCACACTGTACCAATAAAATGCAAAGTGTGGAACTTAGGCACAGAATAAAATTGGCAGACCAGGGTGCGTATACATATATATATATAGGTTTTTACAATGCTGTGCAAATCACCTGAATAAAAACTAAATTAAATGCTATAAACAACAAGCAACTCCCACCCACACCAATAGTAGACGAATTGGAGTTTTAGTTTCCAATTATCGCCCTGATATCAGGAGGTGATAGGAGGAGATAACAATACCTGTTATCACCCTTCACTGGTAATCGACGTGTCGACGAGCCTACCCTAGGACACGTCGGCACCATACCGACCCCTAGTATCTCATTAACACCGGGTCAATTTATTAATTACTTACTGATGTCCGGCCGATAGCTGGAATGGGTCGGGTCGGGCTGACCTTACTGGAGGGACGCGGGGCTGGCAGCTGACCATGCAGGACAGTAGTGACCGGAAGGTGTAGGGCCGACAGCCGGTTAATGGTGTAATATTGGCCTGTCAGCTTCAGCGTTACTCTATCGCCAGGTAGACGGTGGGTTATGAAGCCTGCTGGGGTGGGGTATGGGTGGAGGTGGTTAGGATAATATCCTTATTTTGCAGTGTGTTTCCAAAGTCATCGTTGGTTATTAGTATATTTTCATTTATATTTTTTATTGGCATAACTTTGTATTTTGGGCTTTACGATAATGAGGATGTATGGATATAAGCAATCTAAGGTAGGACTGTTATAGATAATCATTTTAGTACAGAGTTCTAAAGAAACTCAATGAACAGTTTATAGAAGTTTAATTATAAAAAGGGCTACCTATGTAAACAACGACTAAACTACACATTTATTTGTCATATTTGTCATGCTTTTTGACAGTTTTTATGAAACCATGTAGAAGTGATTTTCATTCAGCTCACAATTTGTAGCTTACCGAGAATGCAATCCAATAACTTCCAAAAACTTTATTTAGTGAAAGCTACATGGACCAGGAGGACCAGCAATTTAGGAAAACATCAATGTATCCGTGAACAACCCAGTGCATACAAAGGGGATCAAAGATTCAGCGAGAATAAATGAACGGCCCAAAAGGCACAAGTCCACCTTGCTTCGTTGATAATACCACTTCCGTTTGCAGTATCTGCATCCTTATTGTGAATTCATTCCTTGTTTCTTTGGATCTTTATGAGTGTACTTTATCTATCCCCCTTGCCTCCCTCTCTCCACAACCCAGCCTACCAACCAAAGGGGCTTTGTCATTTGACAATCTGCATGTAAAGCACACGGGGCCGGCCCTATCAGGGCACCCATCAGGGAGCCCATCCCCCGTCACAACATGATCATGCGGCGGTCATTTCTTATAGATTACACTGACCTACATGCATCAACAGCAGCATTAGGAGGCTCGGCAGGGCTCCCTGGCTTATCAATACCTGGGGTTAAAGCCGTGTCACTGCAATAGACGCTGTGTAGGTGATGTCATGTAGTTTTGGTGAAATGGGCGCTATGCCATATTGTTGATCGGTTGCCAGGGGGGTTCCTGGGTGTCTGGAACCCCTTATATTTCCCAAAATATAAGCAAAATATAAGAAATATTGTCAACGATGTAGGGAGGAACCCCCTTAAATTTACATGGAACCCCCTTCTACTTAAGGGCTGGCTACGCCCCGGGTTAAGTTATAGTAAGTGTGAATTAGTTGAATGCAGCATGAATATTTCATCAGAATTCTTAAAAATCTGAATTAGAACAATTTTAAATTGATCAACAATATGGCACGCAGCCCACTTTGGGGAGCTGTGACGTCATGTGCACAATGTCTTATAGCCAAAGCCTATCACAGAGATTGCCATGGTCAGATAGTTCGATATTGTACTGGTATCTATATGACTGTATTTGACTTGTAAAATGGGAATTTCTGTTTGAGTCCTTGTTGGGTTGGACCACGAAGTTGAGGTGATTAGGGACATCCCCAGCTCCAACATCGTAAGATGAAAAGTTTTTTTTTGTTTTTTTTGTTTTTTTTAAATCGGTTTATTGAAAGCTGGAGTACAAATCAGTCTATATAGAAGACTGGTTTCCATTTGGTCCAGCTTGACATCTAGATTGCTGGGTTGAATATAATCAAATCAGTATGTCAATTTATGTAGATAATATAGTGTTGGCATCCAGGACACAACAACACATATTGAAATTCTATGTAGAAAATTGATACGAGATGATTAACAGTTGGTTTTAAATAGTTGATTTCAACCATGATTTTGACTCAGTTTTGAAAGAGGAATAGGTCGGTATATTCCGAACATTTGGGGGCAATCTATTCCATACTTGCGAGCCGTGGTAGGCAACAGCTCTTTTATAACTTTCAAAATTAGGTTTTATTATATTAAAAATCGGCGCAACTCTAGCTCTGGTTCTTACTTCAATGATATTTAACTGTTGCAAATCAAGTTTTTGTGTAAACATATAGTTTCTTATAAGCATCTCTCTCCTGTTATGAAGTTTAGCTATTCTTAATTCTAAATGTAGTGTATCTGTATTAATTCTCCAATTACATTCCAGACAGATTTTGAGTGCATGATTCTGAATGCGCTGAAGCTTATTTAAATCACCCTGATTTGCGGCAGCATAAACTACACAGCCATAATCAAAGTAGGGTAGAATCATCATTTTAAAGATCGCGAGAGCAGCAGATATTTCCTTATTTTACTTAGCAGATATACTTTATGTGATGTCGTGGAAATCACTGTACTTAAGTGTTTTTTATAATTAAGTAATTGATCTAAAATCATGCCTAGATATTTGTATGAAGAGACTCTTTGGAGTATACTGTCATTTAACAATATGGGCATTGGCGTTGATAGTAATTTTCGTATATTGCTTCGTGATGCAAAGTACATACATTTGGTTTTTTTTACATTGATAGTAAGAATATTTCCTTTGCACCAGTTAGCTATATTATCTAAGTCTGTCTGGTGTTGTTCATGCAACAGTTTAGGGTCATTGGATGTAGTGTATAGAGCAAGATCATCTGCATATAATAAATAATTTGAGTGCTTGGTACAAGTTCCTATGTCATTTATAAAAATGATAAATAAAAGTGGCCCTAAAATCGAGCCTTGTGGAACGCCGTATGTGATTTCATGGGGCTCCGATTTAATATTGTTAGCTATTGTGGACTGAGATCTGTTTGATAAATAGTTATTAATCCAGGCTAGGGTTTTCTTTCTAATACCCAATTTCTCTAATTTCTTAATTAATATTCGATGATTTACAGAATCAAAAGCTTTTTTATAATCAATAAAAGTACATAGCACTGATGATTTATTGTTTATGGATTCAAATATATCATTTGTTAATTTAATGATTGCAGCCGTTGTGGATTTATTTTTCCTAAAACCATATTGTTTAGCATCTAGTAAATTGTGGGCATTTAGAAAAGATACTATTTCATCATGTACTATTTTTTCCAAAATCTTGCCTGGTATGGGTAGTAGTGAAATAGGTCTCAAGTTATTGACATCATATTCATTTCCTCCTTTTTTGAGTGGTGTGACTAATGCATGTTTCCATGTATTAGGAAACTTAGTTGTATTTAGGGACAAGTTAAATAAGTAAGTAGTTTGATCTAGGAGTGTCAAGAGAGATATCTTAATAATTTTGGAAGAAATGTTATCTATGGCAGACGATTTGGTAAGTAGTAATCTGAAAGAGTTTGACATCAATCTAATAATCTTTTGACCAATTCTGCAGTATCGTATTATTATATCTAAATATTTCAATATCCAGCGTGGGGAGAGGGGGGGAGGGTCCCAGACACCATTGACGCAACCCTAACCTTCCACCACACGGTTACAGCACGGATGATCAAACAAGAAGCAAAAGAGCTCCAAAGTTCCGCTCATGCATGTAAACTGAAGGCCTTCCTATAACCAGAAGGCGATATGGGCTATGAGTACTGACCACCACCACCACTCCTGCTGTCACACACAACTCAGGGAGGGGTGTAGGAAAGGGGCTGCTACTACTAGTACTAGGTCCCAGTACTGACCTATCACTTACCCACCTAGATCTGCCCACCTGCAGGTCACAGTGGAGGTCCTAATGTGGAGGGGTGAGGGTTGATTGACTCAGGTAGTGATTATGTAACCCACTCCTGGCTTCTCACACTGCCTGACTCTAACAACCATTGTAGGACAATGCCCTTCAACAGCTGCACATGAGATTGTGTAACCTGTCATTGAGAACAAAGAGAATTAAATGGCTAAAGACATGACTGATTTAGAGAGTCCCCACCAGTAGCTATAATACTTCATGATAGATATAACTAGGGACTCCCAAAAAGAAAGCGCTATCGTGACCTCATTGGCAACAGGTCTATGGCATGCCTTGCATTGAGGTTGCTTACTTTATGAACCCTAACCATTGACGACGTCCTGGTTGGCTCATCAGCCCCTTACCACATAAGGAGTTGGCCAAAGCATGTCTTCCAGATTGCTTCTCATGCAAATGACAGAGCAGGCTGGCAATGATAAGCCGTCAATGGCACTAACTGCTCATTTTGGGGTGATAAAACAAAGTGTTGGGTGGTAAAACTAACATTAATTACATGTTTGGTTTGTGTCGTTAAGAAGTAACGGTGTGTAAAGTGCAGGGTTGTTGGAGTCTGCTGGGTTCATCAGTCTCTGAAACTTCACAATTACATGTGGTGCTGCAAGATAACTACTCCTAATGTAAAGCCAGTTGGTCATGCGTGACTACGGCTTGTAACCCTAATTATTATTGCATTCTGTGATACTCTGCCTCACCTATCAACCTGTACTTGTATACGGCCATACAATCCTATCCCCCTTTAAGCACACACACAAGCTGCCTGATGTGGCTTACGTCCCTATTATATTTGGCTATTGCAGTAGAACTGGGGCTAACTGGTAGCTACGCTACTATTGTTAAAGTGCTCTATGGCTATCAGAAGTTGCCTAAATTGTTTATTGATGTCGGACTTGAAACAATCATTTCATCGTTTAATTGGATTGATCTGTCAGACAATCCGACAGTTTATGCACGGTTTGGTAAGGTCTGTCTTGATAACAGGTAATGTTATACCATTGGGTATTTCAGTATATGGTACTTGCTTATATGGTGTGTGCTGTATGCTGCATATCATAGGGAGCGGAAATGACACTCAAGCTTGCCTCTACCCTACCCAATTGACAATTCATCATCTCCAATTCATCTTTAATGCATAAAACGTCAAGTTTGGTCATTTACAAAACTCAAAAGTTTCACTTGAGAACAAACTGATAAATGGATTCCAATGACAACCAACAATGAAGATGAAGAGTCCCATCTCTGACGGATGTGGATGGTGAATCACTGTCAGAATAACAATGTGGAACTTCCATCTGGTAATTCTACTTGATTAATCAGACAATAGTGATTGACGATTATACTTTCCAACCGTTTGAAAACAAATTAACTTGCCAACTTTTGACAATCAGCATTTGAAGCTGTTTCGCACTTCTGTAACCCTTTTATGCTTAATTACTGACAAACTGATACTTACTAAATGAGATAGATACCGATTTGATTATTTTAAATCGACTGGTTTCTGAAGTTAGATGGGTTCTGTGAAAATCAATCTTCTTTTAACCTGTAACAGCTTTGCTATTAAATATTGCCATTAGAGAATGATGACGAATGAGGTGTGGTTCTACAAAAAGCTAAAAGAGGAAATTAATCTAATCTACAAAACTGTGCGCTATTGCTGGCTGTGGGCAAAAGAAGAGACGCAGCAGGCGGACACATCGCATTTTTATGCTTACATCATCTTGTTATTACAACTTGTTGTTTCCTGATTATTAGGGTTTAACGCGGAAGCAAGATCTGAAGCTATTTTACCCACTAAGATAATTGCGAGTATGCTAACTGTTTTGGGGTCAAATTATCAACCATGCTTGATATGAATCAGTGCTGTGTGGTTGACCAACTCCTGTTCGTCAGCTTCAGGTGATGTGCAGTTGGCCGCTTGTCTATTCTTCGTGATTATTGACATCTATCCGTTCCATCTGGATGATCAGCTGATCATTCTGTTAGGATCAACCGGTTTTAGCTGGCCATCTTGGTTGGTTGGTTGGTTGGTTATTGGGGTTTAACGCCGTAACAACATCTAAGGTCATATCACAGTGAGAACAGGATTAGACAATTCTGTCTTTGATGATCGTATCTATTGAATGAATGAATCTATGAGAAGATAGAGACCATACCCCTACACATTTACCAAGGTAGGTGTTCTTTAATGTGCATGGTCCCATAGACAGGGCCACACACACAACAGCCGGTGACTTTCTAGGAGTCTTTGATAACCCGGCCATCTTGGTAAAAATCCCATTGTGAGTATGAAGCTTAACGCTGTATTACTGGGAGAAAAAGGCTTAGACGTATTTCAAATGTACACAAAAGGTTTAGTGACTATAATATTTCTCACTCAAAACTGAACTTGCGATGTATAGGGTTGCAGAAGACTGGGTAAATTGAAACAAAGATTTCAGTCTAAGAGAACGGTGAGCAAAGTTTAAGATGTTTCAGGAAAAACCTAAAGAAGACGTCGTTATTATTCATGCCTTCTATGCTTTATTGTCACACGCCCTGAAGTCAAGTTCATTGTTCTGCCTTAGTGGCCTTTGGGACTAGTTCCCACCCTTAACACTAGGGTGCAGTGCTGCATACTGCGACCCCTAAAGACCCATGCCAGCCAGGTTACTGTGGACCTTGTATGCAACCTATGACCTTTATCCAAAGGGCCAGGCAAGCCAAAGAAAAATACAAAAGAGGGGTATGGGGTTCGGTGTGACCATCTTAGTTTGCGCTTTATTATATAGAAAAAGAAATATCCCGGGCTCAAACGATGGGAATTGCTGCGTCATGTTTAGGTGTGAAGATGACACTCAATAGTCATGCCATGGCGTTCATCCTAAGAGAAATCGAAAGTAGAAAAGGGAATAGTTATTGTTTTATTTTTCTTAAATCTTCAAGATAATAATTAATGGTTGTTAACGGAATACTAAACTGATTAACTCTAGATCAACATGCTGGTCAATTTGCGATCGTCATAACATCTGCAAGGACTGAAAAAATCGTTAGAACTAAATTTTGGGTGAAGTTGATTAGAAAAAATGCTGGCTTAGCGTTACCTTAAAACACATCGGTCCAAACAGCACGTTTGTAATGCTTGTTTTAGTTTGTAAAAGGTCTTAATTGTAAATTGAATTTAAATTGTTCATTGTTCCTGAACTTGATCTGAATACAGATTCGATGTAATTACGAATATTTCAAATAACAAGAGTTAGTTATGAATAAGTATTTAAGCCTTAGCTGTAATAACATTTACAATTTTCTTCTGTCAACTTCTAAGTTGAGCGAATACTGCCCGAAGAAAGCTTGAATTTGAAAATAAAAATCAACTTAACCAAATGTACGATCCATGATCAATCAAACAAACCTATTGCGCAGAATGCCACACAACAGTAGTTCATTACCTGAATTTATCTGGCGTTTTCCATAATTCCACAAATACAATAAAATGGATTAATGGGAATTCCTCCCTGTTTTCCTATCTGTCTGCTCTTTCTTCCCCAAACCCACAAATCGTGACGTGATTATGATGGAAAACTACAAACTTTTGATAAAACTGTGCATAATTATTTCGTTTAAATGTTACAACGCTGACGGTTACTGTTACACTAGAACAGTTCTTAAAGATTTTTCAAATTGCATAAAAAGCGTTTCACAACTTTTCTTAACGTCTAGTCGTCGTGATGTGTTCGTTGGAGAATAAGTGTACAGCTGGGAGTGTAGCATAAGTTGACAGGAAAATAGATTACAGTTTTATAACCAAACAGAAAATCCAATTTCCGCCTTGAACCTTGTGAACTTCAGGGCAAATTCACTTTGATAAACATATCTACTGCCTTGTAACCATATCAGGCTCGTCTCATAACTAAGTGAAGGGACATCAAGGAGGGTCAGAAAAGACTTGAAAAGCAGTTCAACCTCGCTAACCCAGGCAGTCCTGTCCACCCAAGTTACAGTGGTTATAGACTAATGATGGACCCTTAAAGTTTGCCTCCCAGTATGAAGATGCTATCCCTCAGTGCCGACTAGAATAGGTCCCTGATGAAGAGTAAACCACCGACCGGCCGGAGTCAGCGCCTATTACCACGACCATCTTACTAGATGCCATCTACCCGCCTAATCCTGTCTAGACTTGGCCTGCCACTCCACTTCAAGTAAAAGTCCCATCAATTCCTTAGACAGGATCGAGCAGATCCGGGCGGCCTTAAGCCTAAAGACAGGGACCCACTCGAAGATGATTGGCGAAACGGGTGTACACGTTAAGATCAAAAGCCTCAGATATGAATATTTTGACCTTCTAAAAGTTATAGTTTCCTACGTATATCATTTTAATATTCGATAATATCCATATCCCCAATGGAAATAGAACGAAAAGAACTATGACATCCTTTACATCAAAATTGTTTATCCTAAACCTCCCAGAAAGCATTCATGGAAGCAGCCTTGTTAAAGACCTGAGATTTGCTCTATAGCATTTAAGCTTGGGGTAATACTCAGACGTTTCTTGAGCCTGATAAAATCGCTATACCGTGATATGCTGTGTGCTGGGATGACAGCTCTTCCAGACGGCCTTAAGCCTAAAGACAGGGACCCACTCGAAGATGATTGGCGAAACGGATGTACTCGTTGAGATCAAAAGCTTCAGATATGAATATTTTGACCTATCAAAAGTAGTAGTTTCCTACGTATATCATTTTAATATTCGATAATATCAATATCCCCAACGGAAATAAAATGGAAAAAAACTATGACATCCTTTACATCAAAGTTGTTTATCCTAAACCTCCCAGAAAGCATTCATGGAAGCAGCCTTGTTAAAGACCTGAGATTTGCTCTATAGCATTTAAGCTTGGGGTAATACTCAGACGTTTCTTGAGCCTGATAAAATCGCTATACCGTGATATGCTGTGTGCTGGGATGACAGCTCTTCACGGTGACATGTATCATCTTCCTCTTAATTTCCAAGAAGAAGTGGATAAAGCGTTAGACGAGAGAAGTGCTCATTGTCAACGTAATCGTTATTGACAGCCGATTAAGGTAACAGTCCCAGAAATCTATATCTATTGTTAGTGGGCCGAAAGGACTGCCGGAGTGAGATAGACAGCAACTTGGATAGGCTTAGCCATATGTCTGGATATAATGTGTGAATCTCTAGATCTACCGTCCTCTTCAGAGAATGTGCAGGCATTGGTGAAATGCCAAATCAATATCCTCAAAGGCTGGAATATTGATTTATATTCTTTGTATGTCTATTTGCTACATGCAAATACATAATTGGTAGTTGGTGCTACCGTTCATTTCCACATCTGGCTCTTGAGGAGGCATCCTCCTGGCTAGAATCCATAATTGCTTTTGAAATGAAAACCATTGACATTAGATTGTTTGATTACAAGAGCTACCGCGAACACCCATTATCATTAATTTTAAGGAGATCGCTGTCAATCGATAGACTTGAATCAACATTTGAATATGCTCAGCGACAATAAACCCCTCTGGTTTTCCATCTTTAATCTCTGAACAATTCATTTTCATTGTTCCCTCAGCAACTGCTGCAAGGGGAATGCAGGCTTTGCAATATAATATTCTGATGACCAGGACCACAAATTGTATTCTCACTTTATTGACTTACAGGATGTAGTCTAGTATTAGCATATTCTGATAGGACAAGTTGGTGCGGTCAATATGATTCAGGCACAAGGCCCAAGTTGATTGGATCGAAGCCAAGAGGCGGAGGGGAATGGCAATTGTTCAGGAGGAGGAATTGAAGACAGATTAGAGTCTGTTGAGTAACCAACAGCAGTCAAACTCCACTTGGGTCCTGACAATATGACCACTGATTAAGGAATACATTGATTATTATTATTGTTGCTGCTGTTGTCACTTATTTAATGACTTTACATTATAACATAATCTTCCAACCATGCGAGTGGTATATATCATAAAAGGAATTATGAAAAGTTTAAATTAAAGAGGAAAACATATACCATAGTTTCATGACATAAGTTGAAACGATAAAATTCACATATTGATGCATAGATATTCTCCCATTTTCAGTAACCCATTACATATACAGTGTATTACGATGGATGGAATAGGCCTTACTGACTGCAGTAAACACAACTTCAGATAGCTGGGAATCGTTAATAAAAGGGTAGTTTACCTTACATGTTATATCAATAAATGTGGACCAGATCCAATTCAAAAGAGGCAACCATGCTGATTGAAATAAGAGCTTCGAGCATACATATGCATACTGATCAGATTACATTCAGCTTCAGATCGTGCTCAGGGGCTCTGAAACGGCAAATTTAAGAGGGGCGTCATCAAGCTCAGTCTTATCCTCAATGGGTTAGTACGAAAACCCGCTTGAAGAGTTTTCAAGTCTACTTCCAAAGTTTAGTCTTTTAACTTCAACTTAATACCCTTTACAAACTAGCCTCGGCATGTGCATAATGCCTGTTTTGAAATGTCAACATAGTGCCTTGTCTTTAAAGGGTATTAGCTTGCTTTGAGTCTGGTCTTGGCTAAGCAGAAGACAGAGGCCGAGGCTCAAGCACAGGAGGGAAATCTCTGTTGAAGTCGGACTTCACTTATAATTAATGAGGAGCTCGTCCACAATGTATCATTTCAAAAGTTTGAAGATTAGAAATAGTATTCAGGATGGTAAATGGGCAAAATAGCTATTATTATTCACACCAATGTGGCTAATGTTGTTACCATAACACTCTTTAAAACGCAGTTATGCCATGAAGTTAACTACAGTCATAAAAGCTGCTACATGCACAGTATATCATTTTTATGGAGGGTTTCCACTGCGTGCCAGGGGCGGGCAAGAGGCGGGGGTAGTGTGGGAGTAAAGGTTACCACTGCAGCCTCTCCCCAACAGCTGTGTTTGGCTGATGTCACTGTTTCCAGGTTGACTGATGTCACACTGTTTACAGGTATCACTTGGGTAAATTGGCTTAATTTATAGACAGGAGGACATTACCCAAGGCCCACTGGCCTACTCAAGTGAGCAGCTCGTACATTGACCTACTTAGGCTAATGTTTCTCCACAATCACAAAGATGGGTGTACCAGTGGAAGATAATCACAGGCAATTGGGTTAGGTCTTATCGTCACCATTAACCGGGATATTTTGTTTAGGATGCAATAGGTCAAATGTCGAGAATAATGAAGGCATTCATATTATGGATACAATAAAAACTACTTAGTGGTAAGTGTAAATTTGGTCAATGGGTATGGATTGGGTGGTCAAGTATTAGTTTATTGACGGAGGTAAAATATGAGGCCTAGTGCATTAGTCTAGGGTCATTCAACGGACATTATGTGCCTGATGGCTATCATTGAGCCTAGCTAGGCCTATAAGGTCTTATTTCCATCTCCTTGTCGCTTTTATTGCAATAAATAGCCCAAACAGATTTTGAATACAACCTTGAGAAGACACGTTTGAATGTTTACAATGGATAAATCATAAGTTCTGTCAAATGATTTCAAATCAATTTATATATAACACACAAGAAAATCAATTGTCAGTAATGTATCCCATGTATTGAATTCAAGTTAATGTATGAAATTACACTTAGATTCTTCTGACATATCACAAAGTTAAAAATTCATATCATTCACTCTTCTACATGTTCTTCCATACAGACACCTACGCAATACACGTTCACACAAATCCGAATGACGTGCACAAACTTTCATAAAAGTCTCAGTGCAGGGACCTCGGGACAATCCGTTCCCTCATTTGAATCATTGCGTGCAGACTTTTGCCAAACAAGTTTCAAATGTCAAAGTATGAGAAATACTTAAAGTGAAGATCCCGAAAAACGTGTTAATGAAAACTGAATGGGCATTGAAAATTGTTGAACGTTGAAGGGTGATGGTGGGGATGATACTTATTTATTCTGATTCTCCAGAAATTACTTTAATGAAGGGTCGTACACGCATACATTAAATGCTATTTGTGTAACTGAGTAGCCCTTACAAATAAGACTATGATATGCTTTTGTATATATATAGATACTGTGCTCGTACAAAACGTGGCCTTGTATCACTTAATCATAAATGAACATGATAGATTCGAATCAGAAATAATGTAATGGATAATGGATCTCAATGTTTTCATCACGCTCTTGACAACCACAATCATTATTCTAGTTAATTTTATGGGAATGGTCAGATAACAACAAAATCATGTTCTCATCTTGCTTATCTTGATGGAGAAAGATGATCAGAAGGTCATTGCCTGATTATTCGTTAATGGATACTTTCATTGATATCAGACATCTACACCGTGAACAAAGCTGTCAACAGATAATATCTAAGGCAGTATTTGAATGAGTTAAAGGGGTGATTAAGCACCATTTGTTGAATAATTGTCAATATGTTTTGACAAAAGTTCCGACAAAGCCTCCCTACCATTTATCTTGATAAAGAATTTCATCAAAATGTTGTTTTGGTTCTTGGCGGAGTATCATAAATTGTAAATGTGTTGCAAAAGTAAGCAATGAAATATTCTCTCTCAAAACTACCAAAAGTCCTCGGCTTAATCGGTAATCTGAGAAATAAATCAACACTTTGAGATACAAGCAGTAAACGCTCAATGCTTTCTCTTTCTTGAATAACCGGCTGCCTTTTTATAACATTAAATTCTAATGAAACCAAAGATAGGTCTGGATTTTACCAAACTGTAGGCCTATATGATTTTTTTTAAAAAGACATTGGTATTCGGTAATACATAGTAAATCTGTTTAGATATTTGACTAATGAAAAAAACTTATTTATCCAAAATTCTAATGCGAAGTCATGAACGAGAACAGGAGCATAAACTATAGATTTTCCTCAATCATTTTTAGGCCAAACATTTTTTGCAGAGAAGATTGAATTTACCAGTTCTTCGTTATCATCAAATAATCCTCTTTGCCCTGACCTGACATGCACCTAAGTGTTAGTCACTACAGCCATCAAACATTCCATAGTGAGTTTAGTTGGGGAAGGGGAGCAGTTCCTCTGCCTGGCACCAGGTGGCTCTGGTAGGTTCCCAGAATCCCCTGCAGGCACGCACGGGGTATCCCTGGCCTCACGTGCTCCGACGTTTATGGCCATTGTTGGCACGGCTGCCCGGATTGGGCCAATCGGAGCAGCTCCCCATGGTGCTGACACCTAGCAGCCACCTCTGGGCCAGTGGTGAGTTCACCCGAGCAGCTCCTGGTATTATGACAGGTAGGACGTGACCAAGGATGAGCTTCTTAAAGAACTTGGAGTGTTAAAATTATTTTTGTCTTTAAGCGTACCTATATTGACGTTTTTAAAAAGATAGTAGCAACCCTACTATTACTAGCTATAGTATAATTAAAGATCAAGTCAAGGGCACCGCTTTTTGTTAGTTTTTTGTTTCATTTCATCACCTAGTTCTTACATTTGGAAGGTCTTCCATCCATGGTCTTTTTATCAATCAAACAACAAAAGGTTCGAGCCTAAGTTACGAACATCACTGAAATATTGTATTATTAATCTTCCTATACAATCTGCACATAGGCTAAGTAACGCTGTCACGCAAATCATTCTCAAAACTTTGCACATCCATGTACCCCAAGGTAACAGGGCTGGTCAATAATTAAAAACACTTGGGTTGAGAAGTAGTGCAAAGTAAGTTGCAGGTGCGACCAACCCGTGAATCATATGACCTGGAGACGTGACTTGTTTACACTACACTCTGTGGGGTCCCTCTAAATGCCCCAGTGGTCACCACTCGGCCCTAACTCATTCACCAACTCATAATTTACTTAATACCATACGCATTGCTCAAATGCTCAGACCAACTCACCATTAACTCATGGGTTACCATTAACTCACGGGTCACTCAGTGGGTACATCTGTGTACTATTTGAAAGGCTGTACATATGGGAAAGATTTGTCTCTTCTGAGAAGTTGTTAACAAAACTCATTGCTTGTACCTGGGGTGGCTTAGGATAACACACATATACCTGCATAGGCTTAGTTATTGCCATACGGTTTGAATTATGTTGATAGTTCTGAGAAAGTAGAACTAGTTTCTAACTACCAACAAGTAATATTTATCTTTATGGTCCTGTCCAATAAACTCTGTAGAGGTGTTATGCAGTGCAAAACATATCTTTCTTAGAGTAGAATTCTATCAGATGTCATGTGGCACTAAGTTACCGATGGTAAAAATATATTTTAAGTAATGCTAGATGGCATGTAGCCACTCATTCTTAACAACCAAAGCACCTAAAAGAAGAGTTTCACACGGTTCCCATATTTATGTTTGGATTTTAGTATCCCCATCCCTGCAAAACAAATAAAGATTGATGATTTTCAAATAAGATTTTGAAAGCAATATTCCGGCTGTGTTATTCCACGCGCAAGAATAAAATAGCATCAAAAGTATGAAAAAAAGACATTCTTCATAGAAAATAGATTTAGAAGATGGCCTAAAAATATGGCCAGGCTCCGCTTTATACAAGCACTATAACAAAACTTCCTAACGTCTAGATGAAAATTAGTTAGGAAATAAAATCCATCCACAGCTAAAGTAATGGGCTAATCGAATAGAAATGCCATCATGGGTTGGAAATCTTACATTGATGGAACCCGATACAAGCTGCCTCGTATCCAGTTCCATGTTAGAGCTATCTGAAACATCTCCATCTCCAGGCAAGATAAGATTGATCCTCAGATTAGGCCCTAATGGCTTCTAAACTAGTTTCTGCCGTTCCCTGAGAGAGCATCTTGAGGACATCACTTCAGCTGCAGTTCCTCCAGGGACCCTGGTAATGTGCTGTCCTTGGCCCGACCCACTCCCCACAGACCCAGCATGTCACCTGCCAATTTAGACCCTAGAGGAAAGGGCCTTAGGGACCTTTTAAATGGGTTTTACATTTGGATTTGAACTCTACATGCTGTTCACTGGGTTAGGGCTCTTGGGTAGGACATGCATCACTTAATAGAGTGGAAAGGGTCATGCTGATAAGGGGAGGCCAGAGATGGATGCCAACTGCTTTTGACAGGCACAAATGTGATTTTCTGATATGCACTTAGTTTACTGCATTGATTATTTAAGATGTTTACAGAAAGTTGTGTCATTGTTGTTCCCCGACCGACTGACCCTGGTACGCAAACTTATTGGCCTTTTGGATTCATTGGGGAGTGTCTGATAACGAAAATAAATGCGGGCAGTCGTTGAAGATTACCAAAGTGACATCGTGGGCGAAACTTGTGAAAAGTGATCTTGAACACTGTGTGTTATTGAGCATCATTTTGAGAGGTTTACATCTGTATCGGAAAAACAAATGTATCCGAACTGAGAAGTGTCCATGCGTATATATGATTATTTTTAGCAACTTCACTGCACAAACATATCATTTTGCTATCTGAAACATCTGTCACTGTTTTTGCTGACCTATGAAAGAAGGATTCTTGTTCCCTGACGTGTACAACACATGTACGACTCAAATGATAGGACCTTTTGCTCGAATAACCGATAGAGATCTGCTGGCTGGACAGTCCTAATATAAATACCGCAGGCGTAAATACCACCTGGGTAACATCTACATGGGAGATTGTCAGAGTTCGGCCAGAGGCCATGTCCACTTTGGCGCGGGCCGGCCACACGATCTGACATGAGAAGTGAAAGGGCCACAGCCACCGTCGGGCCCCTCTAAGGTGTCGCCCCCTACATCAAAGGGTTGTAGTGACCTGTATATAGGTACAAGGCTGTCAACGTTAGGACATAGTGACAGGTGAAACCCCGTGAATGGTCGAATGCGTGTATGCAGGACACAACCTACCCACACACTGCCCAGTTAGTAGGATGTAATGGTCAATAGCACAGAGTGCTCTTTTAATATTCTGGGTATCCCTGGGTTTAATCACCCAAAGACATGAGCACGAACCTTAGAAGTATGATAGATTCGGTACATCTTGTATCCACTAACAAAACTATCAGATTTACCATAAAAGCAATGTAATGGAAGTGTCTTTTTTCCCTGGGCTTTACTTTGTAAGTTGAGAAACTAATGGATCAAGTATTGTCTGGCTTGCACTCAGGATTGCTGTCTACCATAGTGTGTGATCATGTACATGCACAGTAGTAGGGTTAGGGAGGGATATCCAACCTTTCTGGTAGAGGATGTATGTAAAATTCCGCCAAAACCCATTTAGAAATTATACCCTATACCCCCAACACCTCTTTTAACAATCCTAAACTATATTTTCAGTAAAGTAGATGAATTTACAATATACTTCCTAATCCTAAGTTAACTAAGCCTTAAAGTGATCCATATATTCGTATCCAGCACCCAATGTGGTCTTGTCGCCTTCTGTTTATCGGCATTGATCTCAGGTCATGGATTCTCTGGTCACACGTATAAAGTATGCTGCCCACAAACCCTACCTAAATCTCATTGTGGGACCATGACCCCAGGGGCGTGGCTCTGCCTTTTTGACACACCTGTTCATGTCTGCCACATGTCAGGTGAGAAGGGCCACCGTGGAGGATCAATCAGAGGGCTGTAATACACCGTGACCTCGGACACCAGGCCATCAACCACCATTAAGCCAAGGCCAGTGAGCAGCTCACGCCACCGTCCCAGCTTGGCTATGAGCTACTCAGAAGACCACTGTCAAAATTGATTCCAACTGCCACGCCCTATTCAGCTGTCCGCCAGCAACTTTCAAGTCGGATCCCCCGCATGCATGGTGCTGGGCATACATAGTGTAATACCACGAGTTAATGGTATTAGCGTCGGCTATGATTCAGGCCTGAGCTATTGAGCCGCTCCGTCACTTGCTCATCTCCTGCTCATTGCCTTGGGTCCTGCCTGGAGCAGACGCAGAGGATGTCTAATCCCATGAGCAAATGTAATAAGAAAATCATCTACATTGCTTATAACTTAAACGACCTGGTTACCCACAAGACCATGAATCAATTTTCTCCAGTCAACATTGTGCTTTTCATATAGCACATAACACATGACATCCACAGATTTAACAGACTTGAAGGCAACGTTGAGAACTTTCTTGTTTAATTTAGCTCGATTTAGGCTGCGTGGAGGGGCCTGGAGGGATTAGGATTAAATCAAATTTGCTGGTGAATATGTGCCAAGGCTTTACTGCGGCCCAAATCCCATTTCTACTGGGGCCTCGGGGACTCAGGCCGTTGGGTTATTGAAAGCGTTCCCTATGGACACGTTGTAAATGACTGAGTTACTTGGGGGGTTACACGAGGGTGCGACTATTAAATTTTCATGTCGGTCACGTAAGGCAAACGCCTCTCTTTTGAGAAGGAGCCAACAGCGAGGAATCATCTGTAAAATTTCTGTGAATTATCTACATTTAGTCCCAGGCAAAACGAGTAAAAATATTTCCATTGATAAATTCTGTTGGAGAAAAACGAGGCATTTAATGGTTTTGTGTGAAAGCCCTGGAGATGAATGGTAAAATATGTTATTTTCGTTTAATATTCCATCTTACAGGATGCGAACTGACAATGATGAATTTAACCTTTCAAACAACACAACTACATTAGAAGTGTGTATAACCATCAATACGCAAAAATATGTTGTTAGTAATAACACGATATATATAAAATATACTGTTTAATGAGTGGATTCATGGATAATCGCAAAGATATTCATTTTCAGCAAAATTTTCCACTACCTGTGAAAACAGCTTAGCGACATTTACATGATAGGCGTCTGTCTAGGACGTTAACATATTGCACAAAGGACTTATTGGTCCCAAGGACAAAGTTAAAATGCGTTCTGTTTTTGAGTTGATCTCGTTAATGTATTTCACAAAGGACGTAATAGCTCCAAGGACACAGTATGAAATGCGTTCTATTTGAGTTTTCCAACTCCGTCTATCTATAAGCATAGTCTTAGATAAGAAATACAACTAAGTGTACTAATATCTCATGGACAGACAGTTGTATTTTTGCAGAACAATGAATTACTTCGGACGAAAGACGACATGAACAATTGAAAAATACATTTGCTGTTTACTTAAATCAATTTGGAACCCAGTTTAAGAATTCCTCTGAGAACAATATTTTCGGGCACTTCTAACACGACGTCAAACGAATGTCTTCGGATGGAGAATAGAATACAACACTACGTTCTTTTAATCTTCAGTGCCCCGTCGCATAACGGGTCTCGCTGTAGGGAACATTGGCACACCACTCTCGCAACAAGGACATCCCTGTTGCGATGGGTCCCCCTGTTGATTTGTGGGTGTTCTAAGCAACCGATTTTAATTCTGTAAAAAGTTCTAGAAACTAGACATTTAGATCTAAAATCCCTGAAATTTTCAGCCCAGGAAAATGATTAGAAATGGGTGAAAATTGATGCTGAATTTCGCGTATAGTAGCGAGACTTTGCCAAACCCTCGCTGTTTCTCTCCCTACAGCGAGTATTTGGTTATGCGACGGGCCACTGTGGGGACCACGAAGTAGTAGCGCTTTCTTGGTATGAATATGAATTATTTTGTTTTCTTCTATCTAAATCAAAACTGTTCTTTTATTGGCAACGATTCCTAGTGCCGCGTCGCATAACGGACTTTGCAACAGGGAGGGTTGTCCACCCCACTCTCGCAACAAGGACATCCCTGTTGCGATGGGTCCCCTTGATTTTAATTCTGTAAAAAGTTCTGGGAACTAGACATTTAGATCTAAAATCCCTGAAATTTTCAGCCCAGAAAATTGATTAAAAATGGGTGAAAATTGATGCCGAAATTCGCATATAACAATGAGACTTTGCCAAACCCCCGCTGTTTTAAAGAGCGATATCGCTCCTTCCGTTATGCGACGCGGCATAGGGGATAAACACCTGTTTCTAAATGACAATCATTAGGTGAATAAGGTGAGTATGTACACAAGCTTGAACAAGCTCCTTATATCATTAACTGCAATGATAAATGAAATGATTTGACAGATGTTAATGTGATTAATTATTTGCAAATTAAAATTATTTGAGCTGATTTCGTGTATGAGAATAGCTGTTTAAAAGGAAAATTGGATGCATATTCATTATGAAACGTACACAGTTGGTTACTTTATCTGATATGATTGATAATATACTGAATAAATTCTAGCAAACGTAGGTAATGTATTTCTAATCCTACAGTCTGCTAAAACATTTCCTCATACATGTACTATAAATCAAGTGTTTTATACATTTGGAACATGCTATACATAAACACATACATAAGATTATGTTTGCTATAAAAAAAGTATTCATTTAAAAACTTTTATATTCATGACACTTGTGCCGCATTTATGCAACAACGAGTGATAAGTAGGACCATTTGTATTGTATTTCAAAAGGAAAGAGAAGTCTATGGCTTCTAGCTAAGCCTTTACAGCTTAAGCTATTCAGCACCAGACTCACAAGCAGATTACCTCTCCATTCTAGCTTTCAGTGTTGCTTTAACACTAGGCCTTGTTGGGTCAAGTATCCAAGATTGACTAAAGCTGTCTCTCCATGCTACATTAGTCTGAACACAGACAATGTAAATACAAGAGCATAATACTTGTCGACTTAACATAATGTATACACTTATGAAGCCAATGATACCAGTCTCACCGTTCGGATTTCATGAGAGGTTTCTCTGATATACATGTATCTTAATGGCTCTTGTCAGGCAGCAAGTCAAGGATAGTCTAGTTCATAAAAAAAACTACTTCCAGTTGATCTTTAAGCAGATAAGTAATAAGGTTTCCCCGACGACTCTTCCCATCAAGGACATTAAACAAGTTCATTTGTGCGGGATTTCAAGTGAATGTATTGATATAACAGCGCTCTGGTGTTTCTTGTTAAAGTGATTGCAAAACTTACTTAAACTATTAAATGTATTTAAGAGCGATGAGGAGATATATTATGGTGGTATCAATTCATACAAAACCTCATAACATTCTATATGTCGATTTTCTTCTGAATGTAGTCCATGTTGATGTACATACGGTTTACAGCAATTTTGAGAAATACGGACAGAAATGACCTAGGTAGACAGAGATGTTGTTCTTAAAGACCAAAGTAACGCTAGCTTCCCAAGTGACTTCCGAGTAGCAGTAAAGCCCCATGCCCACTAAGCAACTTTTAGACAGTTGGGCAATGGATCGACGCTAAAATCTGACTATTCTCATGATTGTCTGTTAGTACAGTATATTGAAATGTACATGTTTGATCTGAATCGGTGCTGAAATCGCCCGATTTTAGGGGTAGAACAAGTGCGCTACGCACCGCTACTGGGTGGCGAACCCTGGTCCCCTTGCACTGGAGGTGGACACCCTACCAGTTAGGCCACCACTGGAGGGGCTGTGGGGAGGGGCCAGAGTGTGGGTATAGTGGGACATTTCGCTGGGTGTTGGTGTTCTGCCTTCTGTTTCATAGAGACATGTATGAGTTGAGATACCAGCATTTATTTCAACTGGCACTCTGCCTCTGGCCCTCACTCATTCTATGCCAATGGCAGATAGCATTGCACAGGTGGAGCTTGGTGAAGATTGGAAGCAACACTTCTTTAATATAAGGAAGGTAATCAGCCGGTGTTCAGTGTCAATCCAATGCCCAACTGTCTAAAAGTTGCTTAGTGGGTATGGAGCTTAACCCCTTCTGTGAGTTAATTGATCACTCGGGTTTACCTGCCACACCCTGAAACTAGCCTGTCAGTCCAGTGACGGCGAGGCCTTCTCTAATAGCCGGTGTAAACGGGTGAAGTACAAGGCTGAGGCCTCAATTATCGCTCACTGATCATCTCATTACGTTTGCCTCCGGCGCCGACCGACTCTTATCTACATCTGACATCCGGGATCACATCAGTCACCGCCAGGAACCAGCAAAACCAGCGGAGATAACCAGCAAAACCAGCGACAAACGATGGGCCCGGCTGAAGTCAGTTTTGTGGAGCGATCAATTTTCCACATTTTTCACGACTATTTTCTGTATCAATTCCACTTTAGATGCCACCTAGAAGTACGTTTATTGAATAGAATAGTGATCTGTTTCAGGGTTTTTCGTTGCAGTTTCTACTATGAATCTCTGCTGGGAAGACCAGCTAAACGTTGTTCGATGATTCCCGCCGGCGTACGCCTCTAGCTGCCCCACAGACAGAGCGGATGCAGTATATTGGATACCGACTTCCGGTCACTGGCAGTGTGACTCTTGTGTCCCTATCGTGGGTGTGAGGATATTACAAACCATTACATCCTGGGTTATGACCTTGTGTAGAATCTTTGCGTCATTTGGAACGGATATTGAGATACAACTGCTAGATGAGCTTTTTACCGGGGTTTTTAACTTCAAAATAAATGGAGGCAAGTAATTCTAAAGAATAGCAAATGCTTTTACCGAGGAAGTGTATTTTGTACATGGAAAAAGCCAATTTGATGAGCACAATTTGATTATTATCTAATAAATCAAAGGAAATATGAAATGAAGCCTATACATTTATTCTGGCATACAGTTAAATTACATGGCAAACGTCTAATTCACCTACATAGTTTTCATTCTTTGCTCTTTAATTCATTAACTAAAGGGCCTAATACCTCAATTGGCAGGTATCGAGTGTGGAGTTTTGATACAAGGCCACGTTTTGTACAATCACCATATTTGTATATATGCAAAAGGATATCATAGTGTTATTTGTAAGGGCTAATCAGTTAAACAAATAGTATTTAATGTATGCGTGCACGACCCTTCATTAAAGTAATTTCTGGAGAATCAGAATAAATAAGCATTCTCCCCACCATCACCCTTCAACGTTCAACATTTTTCAAGGCCCATTCATTGTTCTTCCCATGCCTTAGTCATATATAGCCTATATAACCAGTTAGTTGTTAGGTGAGAAGGTGGCTTTAAGGCTGATTCAGTTGTTTGTTACAAAGGACAATGCCGCCTGCTGAACATTTGGAGCCCCCATAGACTTACTAAACAGCTTTGCGACGATCCTTGAATAGCAATAGACATCATTTAACGCACAAGGGAACTACGTTGCCGACACTGAATTCCCAAACTGCTGGCGTTAGAGTGGAGAACTAACAAAGATAAATCGCACTTGAGGGTTTCAAGAAAGTTGAAGCAAATATTTCTCTTTGTTGTATGTCAGTAAAGGTAATGTACGTGGATCTACATACGAAACAACGTAATGAGACCTGATCCTTTATCTGCCGAGACAAAAAAATCATGCTGCCAGAGACACATACTATTTTGCTCTGTCCATTTTGATAAAACAAAGCTGCATTACATTCGGTTGGTTTATTGTTTTACAGGGCCTACAGCTGAAGTTATGACTGTATTATTTTTCAGCTTGTTTCAGTTATCAACAATTAAGTATTCTTGCCAATAAACTACTGGAATTAATCTACACCTGTATGGTGTCAATGAGCATATTTTACTTGTGATTGTTACTGAACTTTTGAATCACCGAAATCCATGACACAACGTTGGGTAATTAAGATATGTCGGCTCTCTAGTCTTGCCAACGATTTAATTTTCCAAACTGATTCTTTGAGGAAGAAAATCCGGAATAATCCATTAAGAAAGGACTAAGAATTCCTTCTTTCCAGACCCCATAATTCCAAACGGGCGCGCCCCAACACGATGGAATAGAGAAATTAAAACTAACGTTCTACTGTAATCCATTACAAAGGACAATGAACTGCACTATTTTACTATTAAACAGGATTCATATGATAGATGATTGTGATAACAAATCTTCATTTAAAGTTAGGAGCTACAGCAAGCCGTTCGCTAACTATTATGAATTGCTATTGAACACTATTTGTCTAACAGATATGAATTCATAGGAAGCCAACACAGTCTATATTAAGGAGATTGAGCACGTTTTGCTAAGTAATAGCCGGATATGCACTGATTTGTTAAGACTCTAACTGCTATGAAAAGTTCAACGACTTCTACACGTCATTGGTATCTGTATATTATTCTAAGATTTTACTTGAAAATTTAATTGATAAACGTTCACACTTACTGCAGAGTTAACATATAAATCGTGTTTTATAGGAAAGGAAATTGCGGCCGTTCTCCGAGTTTGGTCACAACTTTTGTCTTTTTTTCAAATTGAAACTGGTAAGCGTCCTTTTCTATTATCCCCTATCAGCCATAAATGTGTCATATACTATTATATGCCTGATTTGAATAGTCTACATACATATATGAATCATGTAGTTCTCTTTGAAGACGCCCATGAAACGGCAAAAGCCAACTGGGATTTTAGAGCATTACTTTCAAACGGGATAGCCGTACATGACTTAGAGATTACCAGAATAAAGAAATGGCTGTTGAATAGCATTCCCAAACTTGTCTACAAAGTAATGAAACTTTGTTTTAGAGACATTATGTACTTCATGTATTTTTAGTGTCTATTGCTATACCTAATTCTCACTGGAGAAAGGTTTCTATGAATTTGCACTTGGCTATTGTCAGTTAAAAAAACAGGATGGGAGAGATATTGCAACAGTCCTACTCGGGTGACAGCTCAAATTACAAGTCTTCTTTTGTAAAAGCAAACTTTTTCTATGGAAACTCCTGGAGCTTTTGAAAAGAATGTCTGTGTAAGTCAGCTACCTGTAGCAATACTATTCCGAGAAAGGGGGAGTGGTTGGAACATGAGAAGGTCACAGTATCAAAAGGTAAGGTGCTACGAGGTGAGCTGCTCTCGGTGAAAGCCCCTTATCACCTTCTACCACTATCAGGCCAGACAGGTAGAATCAGTGTTGGTTGGGCTAGAAACCTCCTATTCAATCATAGCCTTCAACATAGTACTCTTTTATCATATTCACGGCCCCATCATTGTCATAGCTTTTCATTATCAAGGCAGCTACATCTGTCTGGTAAGTACATCTTCTGTCAAAACAACTCGAATGCCACACATTGAGACCCTGCACTGACCAACATCTGATTTCTACTTATTGTTAGCTCGAGGATTACACTAGGAATACTACTTTTGATATTTCATTTAATATTTTCTCTCAGTGTCTACAAAAGAGGGTAGTATACTACTCATTGACCTCGTCATTGCGAAAATAAGCCGGACTCCAGTGATAACTGGTGAAACACAAAAAGAAGAAAGTAGTGCCTGGCAGCTGTGCCAGAAAAGGGGTAAGGTAACACGAATCAACGTGACCGGCATCAAGATAATTAACCTGGATTTGCCTTTAATTGCTTTTCTGAGAGGATAATAAGGGGAATGTAATTAACTATATAATTAACTAAGTACAACAAGGATAAATAGTTATAAAAACTTGGAATTAGAGATTGCCTTCCTAATAATTTCCATTAACATTGGTGCAAATCTATATGAACTTATTATGATTGCCAATGCAGCCAATTATTGACTGCATGCTCTTGGACATACTGAAGTTATTTCTCATTTGCACTATTTTGCCATGCTGTGACAACGCTGGGTAAGCCTGAAGGTATATATGTTCTGATGATAAATGGAATGTAATTGAATGTAATCTAAGGATCCTCAAATACACCTGTAGCCGCTACGAGGTTGTTAACAAGAACAAATCAACGTATTCAGTGCACAAGCTTGGAAATTGCTCACAAAGAAAATATCTATGGTTTATTAAGTATAGGCTAACCAACAGAAAAGTGAAACATTCCTAGGTTTCCAGGAATGTAAATGTCCTCCTGGTCCCACCTTCAGTAAGTCATGCTCAACTGAGCCAAACTCCGAGCAGCTCACGGAAGGGTGGGGGCAGGGGGGCGGGGGAGTGATTCCGTTCACAAATCTCTTTCCGCCAGCTGGCCCCAAGTCCCCCACACCTTTCCCTGACCCCAACCTCCTACACGACTACACAAACAACACCACCCCGCTCTGATAGTCCACTTCCAATTACCCTGGTCAGCTTCTACTGCTCACCGACCCGGCGCGACCTGCTCAGACCTGCTCACAGACGCCAACGAGCAGCTCTGAGCAGCTCATCAGGGACTCCGGCCGTAGGGAGCAGCTCACGGGTAAAAGAATCGGAAAATGATTGGCCTGGTCGTGAGGAGGCGGTAAAAAACGCGGCTGGGTCGTGAGCGGAGTGCGGGGCAAACGTCTTAATGTTGGCCTGACTAAGTGGTTTATGCTGATTAGACGGCGGTTAAGGAGGGGGGTCGGGATAGTCCTGGATAAGTAGGGTTAGTGGTGGGGCACGGGGAAAGTGGGATTATATCGGGAAAAGGGTGTCATGGGGGAGGGGGAGAGGGGAGGGGATCGAGAAACTTTAGGCAATTGGACGGTTGAAATGCTAAACGGTAAGTCACTAGCCGTGTTGACCAATAGGGCGAGAAGCAAGAAAACATGTGGGCACCTGCTATTTCAAAGGCCTGTCCTTGTCATACTTTGTCTATGCAGTATGGACGAATAAAGGAATACTTGTCTCAGCAAAAGCGTAGGGGCAGAATGTCTAAATTCTGATATATTCAATCAACATCAGTGCCATAGATATAACCATGGTAGTTAACAAGGGAGAAAGCAACAAATAACCGACCGACCAAGAAAAAAGTTACACTTTACCCGTTGGAACCGAGGCAATGATTGGCAATTACAGGTACGCATAAACCCATCGAAAAAGATGGAGCATGATCTGCCTTTGCTAACCTGCAATTTTTGATTTGCTTTATATATGTGTCCGTTGGTACTATATCCCCGGCCCCTAAAACTAATTTAAAAGGAATCATGCGGGCAACCCATTCATTGCTAGAAGATGTTCTAGTTACCAAGAACCTATGAACTTCTTACAAACCAACTCAGAACTGGTAGATACCTGACTAGACATCAAAGTCCTATACAGCAACCCCGTGCAAAGTACATCACACAGTCAACGACCCGTTTCACAGTTATATCTACATTCATTGATAAAACGCCCATAACACGTTGATATCATTTAACTAGCACCGTATGTTAAGGCACATTAAGAGTCAAACCAAGTACCAACGTTCAATGCTTTGACAGTTATCTTCTCCACCCCCTGAACACGGGGAACATTTATCTTTAACACGGCACCATGTGTCTTTGGGTTCCAGGATCCTTTCCCGCAAACGAGCAGTGCCAACCCGTTCCGAATTATCGGCAACTGCCCCAAACGGGCAGTTTGGGCCATTTTACCTGCCAGAATGTAGATGTGCGTCCCCCAGGCGGCTGGCAGGTAAACAAATCTCGAGTTGCATCGGGTAAGGGGAATGTGGGACAGATGTGGTCACGGCGACACCAGACTGATTTAATGTATATAAAAGGGTTAGAGATCACTACGGTGAGAAGTGGGAACATGTGGAGTAGTAGAAGGGTCAGCGTGCTACCTTAACCTGAACGGGGTCCCCACTGTTTGGTTAAAACTAGTCATACGATTATATATATAGGGAGAGAAGTTAAAACCTAGTTTGTTATTGGAAGAATACTGATCCTGCATTTTGATGAGAGCACAAAAAAGGCCCAGGGGAGATCGGCCTGAGGTTGACTCTCTTGTAATTCCAAGCTTTCCAGACCTTGCATATTCTTGAATGTTAAACCTAGCTTTAGCCTATTTCTTGGTATTTCATACAACAGTCAAAGAAGAATAATACGCTACCTCAAAATGAACGTCTACACTCCCCTTACCAACACATGCATGGATACAGTGGACATTTTTATTCACCCCACATTCCACCAGCGCCCTGCTAGCAATATAACGCAGTATTCATGGTCGGTGTGTCTATTTCCCAAACCCCAAAACTCCCTGTTGAATCTGCAATGATAACCTCAAGTACCAGCATAGATCCCTTCTGTCCATAAATTCTCAAAGTACCAGAATTAACTTGGAACACACTGAATCCCATCCTCACGCCCTTTCCAAGGGCAGATCCAGGAGAGGTTTCAGGGGGTCCTGACCTCCGCCCCCCCCCCCCCCCCCACACACACACATTGCTGGGTATCTAAGCTAAACAAAGATGGGATCATACCACATACGTGTGTCTGTGTGTGTCTGTGTCTGTGTCTGTGTGTGCAAATGCACCAAGTTTTAGTACCTGTAGGCCTATATGTGAATCTAACACCTACCCTAACCCCTACTTTCGAAAATCCTGGATCCTGCCCTGACTGACTGTACATACATCATTGGCCACCTCCAGCCGTGTCCAAAACAACCCACTCCAGGATCTCACCCCACCCCACCCCATCTCTGTACTCTGTGACCTATGCCAACGGCCTCCAGAATGGGCAGTACGGCGCATGCGTGGTAATCCCATCCGTTTCCTCAGTGACGCTTTTATTGCTCAAAGTCCATGGCGCGCACATGCGCCCTTCACGTAAATATGAATGAAGCCGCCCCAAGGGCTGCAGAGTTTCCAGAAACCAGGCATAAATCCATTAACACGACCTTCTATTCCTGTTAACAGTTCTTTATCTTATTCAGCCTATATTGGCATACTCCTACACTGCCCCACCAAGAACTGTCAAAAAGTTACTGAAAGTTAGTGGACTGTATAACTCAGGTAATCTGCTTTTGGAGCCAGCCAGCCAACCAACCCAACTGATGGATGAATGTGTAGGTTCTGCTGTGTGTGCTCTAGGTAAACCTAATCTGAGGTAAAGCTCAACACCGCTGAGATGTTCAGGCATAAGGAGTTCTTACTGCACCCTCTCAATGTTCTCCTGCCATGTGCAATCAGTGTCTGCAACCGTCAGCAGCAGCACGGCTGAGCACAATTAACTCCTGGTGGGATCAAGCCCAGCTTACCGAATTAGCGGATTGAACATGCAGACACAAGGGGGTGGCTGACTCGATCTGACAGGTCTGATCTCCGACTGGTGTTCTGCAATGCGTGCGGGGAGAGAAATGAAAACTTGATTAGGTCTGGGAAGACTCCTTTAGTTATACTTTTCTATTCGTGTCGCCACCAAGGGACAAGCTCGGGTGGAGTCTGACTTGATGAAACGACTATATTCTAATTAATCTTAAAGGATACTATTTCGCTGACTGGCTGTGCTTTGCTAGATCTAGTCTCCACAGGTTTCTGGTATTTTCGAATAACAGCATATTACTCATTGGAAGACTATACCATTTGCAAGATTGCATTTCTAACGGGATGGTGTGACACACGAAAATACAAATCAAAATGAGTATTCATAATCCCAGTTATTGAACCACGTACCCTGGAAGATTCTGCGCAGTTTCGAGAAGTTATTTCGACTCTTATTACCTTATCCAAATTGTCTCCCCGAATTCTTCATATTCTGTCCGTTAGCTAGTTTGTTTGCATCTGTTTACATTCCTTTCATAATGCAGTTACGGAAAACACGACCCAAAACTTTAATAGAGATACTATTTAAAAGAAAAGGTTTCTTCATTGATATGATATTCTATGGATATCTGTTAGGTAGGTACAAAGGGCATTTTGAAAATTTCATGAGGTACTTCCTATTTTTTCACAGGCTAAATGGCCCTACTACTTCCTCATGCAAAGGCCTATGGTAAAGGACCCATATTATATAAAGTATAAAAGCCATGGGCCTAACCCCAGGTAGACTCCATCACAAAGCAGCCCAGACTAGTCCTCTTATCCCCAAGGCTATAGATTATCATCTCCACCGGGAGCTGTGTCCGTGAATTCATGTCACATCTAGGAAGGGGAAGACTTTGTGCCCAGAATTCTTTGGCGCACAACAAAAGTAGCATCTGCCACCTTGAGGACCCAAAAGGCTTCCGGGAACGACCCGGGGACGGGGTACTATGACTGACCATCCATCTTCATCTGGAGCCTTCAATGTGTTGGTGGTAGACACCAATAGCCTGCTACATAAACTCCGCCCTTTAACTCTATGATGAGGTGTCGGGGGTCGCCATACTTAATAGAGCCTTTCTGTTGCCGTGCTTTTTGTGGTATACTGCAGGCGAACGTGACTGCACACATCATGTTAAGGAGGTAAAGGATTATGATTTTTCTAATAAAAAAAAATCGCAAATTAAGCTTAAGCTGAACCTATGGCCTGCAACCAGGTGTATCAAATAAGTATCTAAAGTGTGCTTTTGTTTCTTTGAAGCGACTTGAGAACCTGTCATTTTAGGGACATCACTCCAAATTAACTGGATTTGCAGTAGATGTGATGACATAGGTTGTACATATAACTATACATGAATAGGGGTTTTAAATAGATGTTACTTGATAAGCAAAAAATACTTCATTCGTTTACTAATGCTACATTTTGAAATTTACTCTTTAGGTGGATAACACTAAACCTTTCGTCCAAATGACGTATAATGAAGTAAATTGAAATAGCTCACTCAATTGAAACGGCAAGCTATATTATTGTAAATCGTCCTTGCGGGAACTAGCTAATATAGTGTATACAATACTTCCTGAATGATATATTACTCTGTATCCTCATAGTGTCATTCGAGTTACATAAACATGTATATATAAACTGCCGATTTACTGAAATTTGCATTGCAGTCCGCATTTATCCCTCAAGATGGCGTTGTTGAGAAAAGCCTCTATAGTCAACCCCGCCCACCTAGTTTCAGCCTAAACGCCTGCCCGGCTAAAAGATCAAAGTCTCCAGTTGATCCGACCATCGGACGGTCAGATCGTCTTCTGATGACCAGGGCGACAGGAGGGGCCAGGTCCAGGGGTGTGTAGGCTGGCGATGAGACCCAGGGGTGTCATATCTCTTTCATTTTTTTTGGGTTATTTGTCTTCTAGAGCCGCCAAAGGATCCACTGTATGATGCATGTAGGAGGATGTTTGATGGATGTTGAAGGATCGGTGACTCACAGAGTGAGGTGAGATATGTACAGGCGAAACTTTTGAGGAGCATGTGGGGACATACCCCGCTTTGATAGATACGTTTTAAATCTTTTGATGAATTTGTAATTCTTTAACAACTGACATTTATCAACCCCCCTTCTTTTACTTATTTATTCATGTTATTTATATATTAATATATTTATTTATTTATATATATTTTTTTTTTTTTTTTTGGGGGGGGGGGGGGGGGGTATGTACCTATTATCTGCTTGGTTGGTTGAGCCTAGATCTTGCTGTACGTTTAACGTTAGCGCGCCACCTTCTATACCCAACCATTTAGGGTGTTCCCCAACTAAACGTCTGCTACAACCATCAGTAATAGCTAACCATACCACTTTACGACCTTGCATAAAAAACAAAAACAGATTGCAAAGTGATGACCGTTAAGCGGGGCCAGTCACTTCCATCCCGAGCCATTGGTGTCAAGGAGTACCAAGGAGTCAGAGGGTAGAGGTGGGGTGTGTAACTCTTCTCCTGGTCACTAGGGGACGCCAGCAGTAGGCAGTGGTGTGGTGAGTGGATGGTCTGGTAGGACTGACAGCTTGTACCCATCAGGGCTGAGTGAGCTGGACAAAATAACACAAAATCGGTTGAAAATCATCAACATGTAGATGGGCCTTAAACCTTTCCTATTATCCCACTACATGAGGCATTTCATCTTCATACTAAGACCCTTAAGCAGTGTTGGCAGTACTTAATGCATTACAAGGGTGCTAAACCTCCCTGGACACTTTACCGGCTGGCGGTGGGGTGGTCGAAAAGCCCCCCTGAAACTGGCCTTCACACATCTCCTCCCCTTTTAAAGCCATCATTTGCATCCCCCATTGATCCTACAATCTATCATGGTCCCAGGTAGAAGCGGGTCAGTGTTTGTAAGAGCCAGCTCTGCTGAAGTTAAAAGATATATTGTTTCTCCCTTTAATGTCAGCCATGTCGGCGAATAGCGAGCCGATGAGCATAAATGGGGAAATTATTCAAAGTATGCCACCCATTCCCAAACATGTATTCCGCACTGATACGCTGGAGTATGAACGCGCTGAAAAAGTCTTGAAAAAGTAAAATTCCTAAACCCACATTCCTTTGGTGGGCATTTTATTAATCAATTATTTGTGTGTGAGTGAAAGCCACAGGACAGAAAAAAACAGGACTTTGTCTTATTTTAACAAGGCACCTTCATTTAAAATTAATCGCTGCTAAAAACAGCATGGCGTGTTCGGCGGGACCTAATCGCTGATAATAGTGGCAGATTCCATTCATGGTCAGCCTGTCAGTAGTTTTGTCCCCGGCTCTCTTTTTGTGCTTCTCACCTTCATCAGAGGCGTGCTGACAGTTGGTCGTGAGAACAGGACAACAATGTCCTGGGGATAGTGGATAAAACCCCTGGACAAAGACCATTTGGATGGGTGAGACCTGGGCCAGGGTGGCGTGTTCAAGGTTAATTGCTGGGGCAGTTTGGGAGTTGGTCCGCACCTGAACATGGCCTGTTAATTAGGTATGGGAGGCGAACGAAAACCAAAAATAACGCTAGGGTTCTGAGGGATCCCTGTGGTTATCAGTACGGGCAATCGGGTCGGAGTATTCAGAACACCACTTTGAATAGCTAATTAACTATAGTGATATTCCATTTTTCAGAGTACCAACCGAAATTCCATTTTCAAATACCCTGTTTTCCCTGAGATTTCCCTGTCACACAGCAATTTTTCCCTGTGTAATATCCAGCAAGTTGTTCAAATCTAAAAGCCTCTGTGTGCAGAAAAAAAGGACAACCCAACAACAAAAAGTTGAATCCCATATATCTTGAGCATCAGGAATTTCAGAATCTGGCCAAATGAAATTACCTGTGTTTTCCCTGTGTTTTGGCAAAATTTCCAAATTCCCTGTGTTCCCAGAATTACCTCATTGACTGTCTGTATCACAGGTCTGAAGGACATTATGAAATGTACGGTAACTAGTAGTAGGAAAACAACAAAAACAAGAGTGTTGTATTAGGAAGTTTTATACCATACTCTATAGAACTGTACACTTGAGAAAAGGCTCCCAAAATAATTAACAATTTGAATTCAATTTATTCAATTTATCTTGCCGCTTAATCTCATACCTTAAGGAAGCAAATGCAAAAGTAGACTTTCTTTTTACTAAATTCTAAGACAAAACCAAATAATCGTAGGCAGTGGACAAAATACAGAAGCGGTTTTAAAATGGTAACTCTGTTAGTTCCATGAGACGTGGGAAAACCATTTGCCTTACTCGAGAAATAACTTTTTAAAAGTAGTTTTCTAATCTACTTTAGGAAGAATCGTCCATTTGGTAACCGAGTTGAATGAGCGGGATTATTGAAAAAAAAAAGAAAGGATCAAGGGGAAACAATAGGATTTTGGGACTGAATCCCAGACATTGATCATTGATGTGTGAGGAGTGTTTCTTGTAAAATAAACTGCTTGAAACTGAAGAACTGGATATTGAATTCACTATCTAGGCAAGGAACATTAAATTTGACATAATATTGAGGGAAATCGTTGAAAAATTGTCAAAGTAAAAGGTGAATGACAAAGAATCATTTGTCCTCGCTATTAAATTTTCGTGTGTATGTTGTCTGGGATAAAACTTCGGTACAGTGTAATTTTACATTGGGGCCATACCTAGTTCATACAGTTAATCAGGTTATCATTTAGCCATCCTATAAATAATGATTTTTTAAGATCAGTTTTCAGATTTTCTCCCTACGGTTTTTCAACATAAATCTTCCATGACACATGGAACTACATTTTTGGTCATTCCCTCTTATAACCACATGCCATCAGTTTAAAACCAGTTCTCATTATCTGTAACAAATGCGACCACAGTGCCCTCAATGACAGGTTGCCCATTTGGGTTTGCCCATTTCTAAGCCATCGAGCATAAATATCATATTGGCCCCTTGTGACACTCCATCATAACCTAAGTTGTGGCAGGCAGTCTGTGCTGGACGAGTAATCAGGGTTAGAACGGAAGGACGTCGCTTTCTCCGACACCCATACCTTATGCATTGCTGGCTTACCGCCCCCTTTTTTTACCCCTCTGCCCACCTACTGGCTCGTGGTGGTCTGACCAAGCAGCTATTTGTCGTTTTTACCGATCCCCTACTCAATGCATCATACTGCCTGGCCTGCCATAAAACGGGCCTGCCCTTCTTAGAAGGCCCTCAGAGTGTGTAATATGGGCCATCCTTTTTCTCTCGGCCTGACACCAGCTTAGTCCTGCCGGAATAATTCCACTTAAAGAGCGATTGGACGATGTGCAGTCCTTGAACACTAAGGTCATTTCTTTTTCTCCCATACAGACATATACGCATAACTCCTGGGTTTGCAAGAATAAGTCTTGGTGCAGAGATTATGGCGCCCATTCTTGGAACTTAGTAGTTTTTTTTAAATTTTGATGCACGTTATCTTACAAAATCCATTGGTAGAATTCAGTTCTTATACTTCTCCTTTACTGTTCTTTTTATTAAAGCATAACTGTCTTTGGCTGTTGGTTTAATCTTTCTAACATTTCTTATAATTACCTGAAACAAATTAAATCTTTACAACATTCTATGAGGTCCACACCACTGGTAAATGTTGCAAGAGACCCAACAGCCTATTCTTGGCAATAAAAAAAACCATCAATATAAAAGGCCATTAGAGAACTGAGGGGCCAACCTGACCATATTAAAGTCTACATGTGATATGGAACATACCGACCGTGAAATTTGACTAAATTATTTCAGTAACGTAAGTTTGAAAGCTATTACGTGTGCACTCATTATTGGTTGGTGGGTTTTCGGGATTTTACGCCGGATAACAATATCTATCTCTGTCTAGGATGATCGATTGTATGCGGTGCTTTTAATTTAGAAGAAACCTGCCACCGGGATCACTACCCTACTCTTTTCAAAGGACGAGGGTTTCAACTGAAATTTCACGATCAAATGCTCTGCGTTTTCCATGAGTTTTCCATATCATCTCATACACTTTTGAATTCCCTATCATGGTTTCTAAGATTTTATTTTCTAATCTCAAAGTTTTGAAGTTCAAAAATATCGTCTACTTTTTGAAAAGTGGAATCTCCTGGAACTTAAAAATTCAAAAATCCAGAATCTGAGCAAACAAAATTCTCTGTGGTTTCCCAGAATGCTGGTCAAATTTCCAAATTCCTCTGTTTTCCCTGACAGGATTTATTTTTGCCATTTTCTCTGTATTCCCTGTGCAGTGGGGACCCTGTTTTATGTGCAGGGTCCCATAGGTAGAATCCCATTGGCAAACCAGGCCTTTGATACTCCACTTTTGGCCACATGGGGGCGAGCTCAGTGAAAACGTTGGCACCAATGGGATTCAACACCACAACCTTCCGATGGGGTAGTGAAGATAGTACCTGGGTTACACTGCGCCGCCCAGATGTTTTCCTTATTCCCTTGATAACAAAATTGCAATGGCTCTTTGACTAGTGACATGCAACATTGCATACCCCTTCCTATCACAACGATACCTCTCAGGACTTGTAAAAATGTAGACAAAATAGTACACACTTTTCATACTTTTACGTTGGGTGCAGTGATAAGAAAAATAATCGTTAGGACCACATTCTTGATATAAAATTTGAACGCCTAGACACTACAGTAGGAATATTCTAATATGGATAGTTGAGTGATTTTGTTTGAAGTAATGCTCCATGCAACCTGAAAAAATCATAAAGTAAGAAAATCCTTTTTTCAAGTAGGACAAATGACATCTCTGATGTCTACGTTTCACGATGATAGTTCGTTCTTGCTGTCAAAGCTTTTCATCAAGAAGGCTCACTTCTTACTTCTAAAGAATAGCTGAGACAAAAAAGAAGCTTTTTTCCGAAAACCATATAAGACGTATCATCTTCGCCATTGCATAAAGTTTTACTACATGAAAAACATTTGCAAATCCATTATCTCAATTGGAAACTGAATAATGAATGTTACTCCTGGGGTGTTTCATCTTTCGAATGTCTTAATCTTTTTGTCAGGACGAACTTTGCTAAAGGCTACGATTCTCAAGACATCCCCTATTCTTTTCGTGTTTGAAATGCTTTTAATAGACTGAGCTAAATACTACGTCCATTGTGTAGTAGAGATATTCAAGGTCGCCTACATCTTTAAGAAGATTGAAAACCAGTAAAGTCACTTTGTTCACCTTGAAATGGCGTCAGTTCGTGTCAGCTTGTGCACATGTGAATTGTATTAGCAAGTGCAGTTTTTAAATCATCCGACAATGCCCCTTGTCTTTGTAGAAGCCTCGTCTTTCCTACAATCTTATATTAGAGGTAAAGCAACGCTGTAGAGGATAGCCCCATACATATCAGTGGTTAGGAAAGCAATTCTACTGTGAGTAGATAATATAATTTTCATGTTGTCCATATATATATGGTAATATTGGGCCTATTTGATACATGCCAATTAAATCTGAGTATCTAAGATTGGATTTGATAAAATCTTAACAAAAGACGTACTCAATGAACATATCTATTTCTTTGGAAGGCAAAATCTATTCTAAGATGTATTTAAATAATAGGGACAGTCTGCATCCTCCGTTGATTTTTCAACAGCCTTTCAATATTATATAGCATTACTTATAGACCGTTAAGAAGGCCTTATCAACTGTTCTTCACTAGCAATATCATATATAATAAAGACATGCTACAGTGCCATGTGGTTATACAGTGAGAAAGTAAGTAATAATTGATGATTATACCTCAGTTCAGGTTTCATGAAATGCCAATACCAATTTTAACAATGCTCATCATAACACTAGCTATGAGAAATGCAGCTGACATGGCATAAATAATTAATGTGAAAGCGTCTTGGTCGATGACGTTAATGAATCAAAGAAGCACACTGCTTCAACGTGTTTAAACAATTACCCAATGAGAAGAACTCATGTATTTAAAATGATTGTCTTGAGAAACAGTTTGGCTGTCAGGAATGAGTTTGTCCACTTTGTTAAAGGTACAACAAACACGTTTGACTTGTTAGTTTTTTCTTTAAGAGATTGGTCTTCTTTAAGAGATAGCTTGTTTGTTTTTGTCTTTTAATGTGTGTGAGTCGGGGGAGGCTTCTTTCGACATAAACAAGGATATCTAAAAGAAAATGTACATTCATAGGTATCAATCTTTCTTATGTATGTTTGAAGTACACTTCTGGTATACTAATCCCTTGATGAGCTACAGGCTTTCAGCCCAGGTCCACAGTTATAAATTGGCTTTATATCAGGCATCCCTGGCTCACAGTTCTCTGCCAGCTCTTAAAGAAGACCATTAAGCTGGGTCTACCAGTTATCCACTAAATATCCCTGATTAACATCAATCGCTGGATTTATGCCCTGTATCCAGGTCCCAGGCTGGGACTTAAAACTACATAAAAGCTAAAAACAGCATCTAGGTGACTCAGAAGTTCATGGGTGCCATATAGGCATCTTCTTGAGAAGATAATACATGGCTCAGTGTACAATCTATGGCGTTAATGTGATGATGAATATTAATGACCGTGGATAACACTAAAGTGTGATCGTTGTAGTAGCGGGTCCATAAACCAAAGCGCCTGCCACATGAGCTTAATTGGGTAAAATGCAGAAGCTTTGTATTCGATATACAGTCTGGGATGAGTGAGGGATCGTGGAAAGATTCTAGGACAAAGGGAGATGAGGCAATGCAATAACTTACGTTGGTGGTGTTTAATTATAGTGGATAACGTACCTGAAAGCAGAAACACAATTTATTAGGATTGACATTTTAAATTTGAATGATTGACTGGGCCCGCTAAGGTCTAGCAGCAGACCAATGGGTAGATACAAATGAGACTACTGTATTGTTTTCATAAACCAAAAGTAGCATCCGCACCATCTTCCTTGTGCATTAAAAAGCCAACATTTTATTATACATATACCTCCTTGTCAACTGAAACCCTATGGGGGCCTTCCATTAATCCACATTTTTGAAAATGTGCGTACGTACTAAATGGAACCACAGACCAAAAAAAAAATGAAAATATTTCACATAAAATTTGGCCAGTAGAAAGAAAACGATGTAGTCAGTCAACATGCTGCAGGGATTGGTTAACGCGAAAACAGTTATACCATCAGGATCAGAGATGAAAATTGAGGAAGCACTCATGACCAGGAAATCACCAATTGAGCCCCATTTGCATTCAGTAGTAAAACATGTCCCCCTCGCAATTCCCACGTTTGACGGTTCTGTTCTACTCATATTTTACGGCTTCCAACTTATCATATTTCATGACTACCAGAGAGAAATAAAACTTCTGAATATCCCAATATGCAGGGGACACTCAGAATGCAACGGTAATTGGCGTCAAATGCTTCGTCAAAAGTCCACCAGGCAGCCTAAACCGGTAATAGTTTTGAACAGGGAGAAAATGGGCGAAAAAGGCTAACTTCCTTTGTTGAAACCAATATCCAGCGACAAAAACTGCATGGTAGGACAAAACGAAAAGGAAGGGTTTATTTTCGATTGTTATTCGATTGAATGGGAATTCGGAAGAAACTTTAATGGAAAAGAGAAAGAGGCTGTGCGTGCAAGACCAAAAATCAGTTTCGAAATAATTGAAAATTCTCGGTGAGACAAAACACTTGGGATTTAATTAATAGCAGATGCAATGTCATCTGCCTATTGGAATCTAATATCCTCTAAATGAAGGATTCAAACGTAATTGTTTAAATGGATAAACCTGGCTTAAAGGTTATGGTGATATGTCGAAGAATGTAAACAGTGATAGGTCACGGAAATACATCAAATACTACAAAGATCAAATTACTCCCTTTTCTATGTTATTGTTCCTAGCAATTTCTGACATTTTCTCTGTACAAAGGGCATTCCACATTCTTTCAACGAGACAGTATACATGATTTGCCATTTCCCTGAGTCCATTGTATACATATAAATGATGCTTATGTCTAAATTCTATCATCACTGCCTCACGATAAAAAGAACGTCTCTGTCTCAGCTTTCTACTTGAGCTTTATTAAAGATTCCATGTTGTATTGATAACAAACTCTCCTTGGCATTCCTCCCACACAAGGCAATGATTACACAAAACCCAAAAAAAGGACTTGAGAAAGGCTCTGCGTAGTAAATAAGGGCGAGAGTAAGCAGCGTAAGGTTAATATTAATTTATTTATGACAGCCAAACATCTTATACTGTAGACACACTAATCACAAGTCTGAGCAGTGTTTTGTTTCGGTTTTGTTACACTATGCATTAGAACAATCCTACTATGTATTAGAACAATCCTCCTGCTGAACGTTCCCTAGGGACTTCTTCCCATAATCATTGTTTGTAAGGATTTTAAAAGATTAAGCTTCAGTGTTACAATAATTTTCCCTTTCTGGCGGTTAATGAAATAAATAAATTGGTAATTCCTATATAGATATGACTATAAAGTAAACTGATAAGAAGAAATTTCCTTGCACAAGAAATAAACACGTTCATGTTACGATATGATACAAAATTACAAAGGTGGACATGGCATGGGGAGAGGCCAACTGAAATGAAAACATATCAATGCGGATTCACTCAATGAGGTCGTATTCCAAATGTGTGGGCAACAAAACGGCTTATGTTCTTAATAATAAAAAAACTTCTTTATTGTACCTTAGCCTACACTGCGCTATACGTGGGAGGAGAACATGATATCATGACATATGAAAACTCACTGACGTTAGCGAAAAATCTGAGGACAAATAAAAAGTAACCGAAAAGTGCAAATACGAAAAAGATTTGCTTATTTCGGGGGCGGGGCTGTAACCTATAACTGCACCCAGTTGGGTGCTGCTCAGAACCAAACGTGTATATGTCTGAACCTAACTATTACTAGGTGACCATCACCACATGGGGAAATGCCCTTTGAGATATGGGTCGCGACCAAAAAGGGAAAAGTGCGGGCACCAGGAAATGGAATAAACTGACGATTAGGAGTGGGCGGAAAAGAAGAAAAATAACAGCAAATAGAAGAAAACGCCAGTCGGCACTGGCTTCCACTGTGGGAGAATGGAAATTGGATGGGACAGTGACTGAAACATCTGGTCACCGGACAAGGCCGGGGAGATGTGGGGTGAAATGAGAGCAGGGGGTGGCCTGAGGGGGACGGGGAGTAATGGTGTAATGTGGTCAGACCTATCTACACAAGACACCTTCCCGCCCACCACCTGATACGGCCAGGGGTGCCAACCAAAAAACCTCCACGATACACCAAAATTTACTGTAGCGGGGGGGGGGGGGGGGGGGGCATGATACAAAAATCCCATCCAGAAAAAATCCAGGATAAGTTTTACCTCACAAGTTTTGTGAAAAAATCATAATAAAATCATTCACAATATGTGTAAAGTCATATAAAATGTGTGTCTGAAGGACATTGGGACAATTTACGATTAGAAAAAAATGAATAAAATGAAAAGAAAAATCCATGAAATATTGTAGGTCATCAATATCCTACGATCACAAGTCTAGTGATCGTCGGTATTTAAATGTATCGTGAGATCGAAATATCGTGATTTTTTTTGGGTTGGCACCCCAGATCTCCCCTACACACCTGTCTGTTATCCCCTCGTGCAATGAAGGCTAAATTTATATTGAAGGGTCAGTCGCATAAGATTAAATATAACATGTTGAAGGTATTACTTTACCCGAAGCATATCAGATATTCATATACTACTCACAATTTTCTTTAAAGGTTAAAACTGAATGAATAAGCCCTTACAACTTCCATTTGACAGTATTTTCATTTTGACTGATTTACTGATCATATTTCCTTTAGTGGGCACAAAAGTACAGGTGAGGTAGAAAGTAATATCATTTGATATTGCAGGGACGATAGTAGGTGTTCATCTGCAGGGCTTAGACTCATCTTCTCATTCAACATTGGACACTGTATCGGGTGTCTGTCGGTTACTTGTCAGGTGTACCCACTTTAATCAAGATTAGCTATAGGCTAAACAGCTTTTCATATCCAGCAGGGGAAGCGTATCCAATTTTACTGCTTATTTCGTAAGTATACAGGTTACAATTGCATGATGACTTTGAAAACGAGTGTATAATTATAACATTTCTACTTAACTCTGTCACCGCCAGATGCACTCCTATGGATAACACACTGTAATTCCCATAGGGATTCCCCAATAGGACCAAGCTGACTCTAGGCATCATAAGCTTGAAAATTATTTTATTTGTTGAAGCAAAAACATCGTTGCAAATACATATACATTGGACTGCAGATATGAAACGTAAGCAGTAGCAGCATTAACTACAAAAAGTTGAGATTCTTCATTTAATGGAAATGGTTCTACTTCTAGTTATTCCAATCCGAGTTGTAATTGAGCAGTAGACCACAATTATCTACTGCGTATTTAAGGCTTTCTCTCTCTCTTTCTAGGCGTGCGCAGGCTCTCATGCTAATGTGGGCCGGGACAGACCTAAACGGGCTCTGAGGGGCCGTCAGTACCAGCTAATTGCACCCCCACAGAAGTAGTAAACCAGACACGCCTGGGAGGCATCCAGAGGAGTCCGTCTAGAACTCACCCAAAGATGGCCAGGATTAGTCCGATCTAATTCTATGTTGGCTGTGCCTACCACAGGCAGGCAGCGGGGGGTATAGGGTATACATTAGATATGGTGCTTCAGGAATAATATAACAGAAACGACGCAAAATGGTATTTTGGGGGGATTTATGCACAGATGTTTGGTTGTACTAGATTGCCAGACTCATGGGATTGTGAATGTAATGTATCTTATCAGAGTCAAATGATGGAGCAATAGCTATGACCTGTGAATTTGATGTATATTTTTCTGTTTAAAAAGAGTCATAGGCCTATTGGAAAAGGTGTCCCTAATCTCATAAGAAAAGAGGTATATATGGTGCATTTCATGTGCTAGGCGCTTTACGTTGTCTCAATGCACACAAATAATGGCAATTCTGGCAAGTCTCTTGTCCATAATGCTCGTTGTGTATAACCCATGTACGGGGAAACATTCCTATTAGAAAAGGTGTCCCTAATCTCATAAAAAAAGAGAGGTATATATGGTGCATTTCATGTGCTAGGCACTTTACATTGTCTCAATACACACAAATAATGGCAATTCTGGCAAGCCTCTAGGCCATAATGCTCGTTGTGTATAAACCATGTACGGGGCAACCCAATGTTACTCTAATTGGGTGGTTGACATTTACTCACAACCATGTAACGTGTACGGTCAGCATGAGTGAATATCCGTACAGGTACACATAACCCAAAAGCTACCTCTAGGATTATGCCTGTAACCCACTCGCACCTATCAAATTCTTTAGGTATAACAACAGTTAAGACAATTTATGATATCTAGCCTTGCATGAGCCTTCAGAATCGATTCTACATCTAAGAATGGATTTTTATTAACTACTCGTCAAGTGTTTATTTTGGACATTGTGAAGACATTTAAAGGGACTAAATATCTATTGGACCACACCAGTTGAAATTATCACCCAGAACATCTTATCTGAAAATTGTTTCTTTGTGTAGTATATCTATGTTGCCACTTTTAAACTGGTATGCTGGTTGAAATCCAGCTAGAACATTGTATAGAATGTAACAAAGATAAATCAGCTTAAGATTAAACACCTTTTTCCTATGCCAGACTGGGCAAGTTTAAAGAGTAACACCTCATAAATCCCATCAAGCCATTTTAACATGCAGACAAACAAAAGAAAAATTCCAGCATAAACTGTCGAAGTCGCTTACACAACTGACCCCCCAAATGTGCTCAAACCAGCGCTTCATGAACTGTATCATGAAAACTTCATGAGCAGTTTAATCCAATTTGTCCCATCTTACACCAGGAATCCGTTCAGCCAAACGCTACATCAGCTTCACTACTCCCCTTGGGCCAATAGTGTCTGTGTTTGTTTGGGTTGTGTGGGAGCTCGCCATTGTACGCTGTCACACAGGTGCACAGAGCTGTATCAAGCGGATCACACAGGCTGTGGCAACATTTGCATTGTGCATTAGGAGAAATGAGTCGCTTTCAATGGGCAGGCAGTTGGTGGTGGGAGATGAAGAGGCTAAACAGCACGGAGTGGCATGTGTGATTTGGGGGTGTCACCTCGGGCTGGTCTAGTGGAAACAGAGGTGGCCGGCGCCATTAGAAAGATGAATGTTTTATAGACGCCAGTGAATGTGGTGTATATAATGTGGGACTGGGCTTTGGCTACGGATATCGTGGGATGAAAAAAAATATTGGTGATGATTTTATCTCTTATTTGGAGAATTAGGTGTACTAAGTTGAATATACAGACCGCGTGGATTTCAATAATGTGTATTTCTATGCAGGGTTTATATAACTTTTTTCCGGTCTTAAACGCTAAACCAATTAATTTCCCTGTGACAAATTTCATCATGATCAGATCATGATGAAATTTGTCACAGGGAAATTATTTGGTAGAAATTATCTGCATAGAAATCAAAATAAAGATTCTTTATTTTGATTTGTTAACCCACTCTGTTAGCCACTGTGGCAAGATCATTTGACCCTCATAACTGCATTATATTACAGAAACATTGAGTAATTTAGAAACCAAGCTCTCCTCTGCTATGTATCAAATCATACTTGTTCTTTGAAAGCTCTCTTCTGCTGTGTATCAAATCAGTCTAGTTCTCGAGCATAACAAGGAGTAGACATCGTATATAATACACGAACACAAACTACAAAAAAAAATATTTGAACTGAAATTAACAAGAAGGTTTCATTGCAAGTCCAAACTGTAATTCACGTGCATGCCCGTCTTTTTATTTAAGTATCTATAATCCGTGTCATTAAACGTACAGAGATATACAGCCATATATATGCATAAGACGAAGTAGGTATAAATGCAAAATCTTCTTGAAACAAAGTAATGGTGCGTGACACATTACCTTATGACAGTACGGTGAGAACGTGATGAAGACAATAGCTAAGAGTTTCTGCAAGCTTGACATATCTCTGTTTTGTGAACCCTGACATTTCACGTGCATCCATGTGGTGTCTCACGTCCTACCTCCGGAGATAAGACGTGAGACACCACATGTACAGGGTTTTCTTCCGTAGATCTACACGTATAGAAAATGGCTCGAGCCATATTTCTCCTGCAGTAACTAGTTTCCAGACAAGGCCAACATGTATCTAGATAAAAGGGAATTCATCTAAGGAATTTGTTTAATTTTCAAATGCCTTTTTTTTTGTTTTCTTCCTACGTCTTTTTCTGCGGCAAATATATCTGGTTAAATCTGTTAAAATCAAAAAGTGTTTGAATACAGAAAAAGAAAGAAAAATCCTTCAAAAAAATGTATTGTGTTACATTTTAAAAACCTGGAATTCCAGAACGTGGTCCAACCAGATTCCCCGTTTTTGACAAAATTTGCAAATTCTGTGTGTTTTTCCCTAACAGGGTTATTCTTTTTGGCCATATTCCTTGTTTTCGTCGTGCAGTATCCACCCATTGTATGAGCGCGCAATTGATCAATTGTCATCTGTAAACGGTTTCATCAGTATGCACGGTCTGTTACCAATACTGCCAACTTTCTCCGAAAACCGCTTTTGTAAGAATATCGAATTGGTTATCATAAATAAGGACCACCTACAGAAATTCGAAGCATAATAACTATTTTGAAATGAGAATTTCAAATCCATGACAATGCCAAAACCATCTGCGAAGTTGACGGATAGAATTCCCCAGCCCGGCCACAATTTCATTAATCCCTGGCTAGTAGTCTACGTCGCAGCCTTTAAGCCCGTCTTAGAATGTAAGATGGTAAGATATCGTGAGGAAAGGTCACGTAGGGAATATTGAAATAAATGCGCCAGTCGTATTATCCAGTAAATGAAGCCGTAGAGAACCTGACTAGAGCAGCGCCAATTTATGCATTCAGAAATTATAAGAGGAAAATGTTGTTCGACCCACTTTATTTTCTAAGAGAAAGATCAAAATCTGATCAATATGTTTCATGTATAGGAGTCACGAATCAAGACTTCATAAACTAGCGCTAAATGAGTGACCCAGCTCTCGGCTCTTGTACTTTCCTACTTAACGTCAAGAGATCAACGTACAGATTACGGACAAAATTGTTCTTCCAACTGCCAATCCTAAGAGAATAATCAAACCGGCATACATAAACCCGCATAAGAGAACAAGCCATACCTAAAAAAGAAAACAACACATCTGTTTTTCTTCCGCTACACAGAAACTGTTCGAATGAGTGCAGAGTTACATTCCAAGTAGTCCATGTCGTCAAGAAGGGTTCATATGTATGGCCTGCAACACAACCCATTAGTAGTAACCCTATTGATATTCACAACACGATGCTATTAAAAGCTGGCGACACACGGCGATCCTGGGCCAGGCCAACGTGATTGGCAAGTTTATTCCCGGCTATACCATACAGGGGTGGAGATACGGGGTGCAGGGTGCGCCTCCAGGGCCTATCTCTGCTCCAGAGTCGGGGCTTTGACAGTCCTCCAGGTGGAGGGGGCAGAACACCAAACACATCCATCAGGCACTAAGAAAACCATCGATTGCTGCTTGTTCACACCAAGATGGATGAGGACATTATTGCTGCGGCTGGGTTTAAGATGTGGGTGAGGGATGTAGGTGGTGAGAAAAGGCTGTCAACTTGGGCCCCTCAATACTTCACTGCATGGTGGGTATAGACTGTTTAACCTGCCCAGTTTGTTGGGAGGTCCTTAGACGCTGAGCATACAACACGTGCAGGGATTCACTTCAGAAACACACCTAACAATATACAGTATAAGATGTGGGTGAGGGGTGCATGTAGGTGGTGAGAAAAGGCTGTCAACTTGGCCCCCTCAATACTTCAACGCATAGTGGGTATGGTCTGTTTAACCTGCCCAGTTTGTTGGGGGTCTTGAGATGTTAAGCATACAACATGTGCAGGGATTCACTTCAGAAACGCACTTAACAATAAAAAGTGTAAAATGTGGGTGAGGGATGTAGGTGGTGAGAAAAAGGCTGTCAACTTGGTCCCCTCAATACTTCACTGCATGGTGGGTATAGACTGTTTAACCTGCCCAGTTTGTTGGGGGCCTGAGATGTTAAGCATACATCATGTGCAGGGATTCACTTCAGAAATGCACCTAACAATATATAGTATGAGATGTGGGTGAGGGATGTAGGTGGTGAGAAAAGGCTGTCAACTTGGCCCCTTCAATACTTCACTGCATGGTGGGTATGGACTGTTTAACCTGGCTGGTTTGTCGGGGGTCTTGAGATGCTGAACACACACCAAGTGCAGGGATTCACTTCATCAGTCCATGGAAGCCCATGCAGACATGATGGGTACGATTGGTAATACAAATGATGGTTTACTTTATCTAATTTACATAAAAAGGTTATGCTGGCAAACACTTGATATTTTTTTTATATACAGCCATACTACCCTAAACAAACTAAAACTTATTTTGAAATCCATAAATGCCCTAGACCTACTCCTACAATTTTCCACCTGACTACAGCTAGTTCAGATGTATTTTTGCACTTTACAGTTAACGGCTAGATTAAAGTTTTATCTTGTACATCCCTTAGGAGAGGACCTGAAGTTATAATGCAAACTGTGCATCCGATATAGCGACTCATAATTTTCAGACTTCTATTTCAGGCCTTTATAGCATTTGTATGGTCTGTCTGCTCCAATTCCCTGCTGTATTTCATCTTCCCACGTAATAGGCAGAAGACACTACCTGCATTGTGTGTCTTTTGGACACATAATCAATAAGACATACAATGTGACCAGGCTGCCCTATGTGCCAACCTAATCGGGCTGAATACCCAAAACAAGGCCGCGGGCTGGAGAGTGATAGGCATTAATGCCCCCCTCTCCACTCTCCCAGCGGAGGCAGGGCGCAGTGCTCATTAGGTAAGCCTCAAGGTGGTTACTCCACCGTGAAGGTCCGTCAATAAGAGCAGCTCCGAGCAGCCCCGAGCAGATTAAAATAGAGAAGGCCCCGTCATATTAGAAGTACTCTGGGTGGCCGCCTGGGCCAAGATAAGCAGCATGGTGGTCCCAGAACCGACGCTAGGCCCCCGCGGGAGGCTCCGGCAATGTACACAGGTTGATACAGGCTTGCAGGAACAAGCGGATTTGATGTCCCTATAGAACTTAGAGCCTCTCTGTGCGTTTCTGACGTTTCTAAAGGGGGCCACTGAACAGGGACGACTCAAAGAGGTGGCACATTAGAAAGGTGTGCTCAGGAGATCTCAAGCACCACTTCAATGTAAAATCTCGGGTTGAAACAACACTAGGTACGATTCAGACATGTCACCTTTGACAGATACTTCAACGCAGAAAGGCACACCAAGAATACTACTTTTCCTTTTGAAAAGAAACATGCAGACTCGTAGTAAGTAGTCGTTCAACACTGGTGACATTTCAATTTTCACGCGGAATGGGCTCGAGGTTTGTCAAAAGTACATTGTAATGGAACTTTTCCTTTTGGCTGTTCACACTAAGAGGTTAGAGTTTGAACACTCCATGTACATGCATTCTATTGGACATTCTACTGTGTGGGAGGCCCACATGGGGTTTACTTTTCCCATCTTTTTCCAGCACAGCCTTAACCTTTTGTGTACATGTGCCGTTGGGAACACTTTTCTCCCCACACAAATGTCCCTATTGCCATCGTTATTCGATAACAACGCCTCTTCTAGAAAAGCAGCATCCCGTTAATCAAACATTTTCCATTTCAAAACATTGCATTTCTACAGTTTATTACATATATACTTACATATGGATTTGAAACATAAACCGACATACGAACAATTTTAATTGGATACTGATAGAAATAATGTGCAATTCCAAATTACTCATAATGTCAAACCCACGCCCAATGACTTCATTTTTAAAGTCAAACAGCCATATTTGCCGCACAACATTGCGAAAGCACTCAATCCAAAAACATACATTCCAATCTAATCGCCACATCGGACGTACCACGTCAGCAAATGCCCTTCTATTATCAGAAATCGGTCAATCTCTCTTTTCTTTGGCCACGACTAACAGCCGTCTACTATAGGACCCTTCCTTGACAAACACCCTCTTCCTGATTTTCTGCAGTACCTCAAGCGTGCTGGGAGCACTCGCGGGGAAGGTGGACTCTTCCGGGAGTTACTCAAGGTACAAAAGGACCCCGTTAAGAAGACGTTCCCCCCGCCCTGCACACAGTGCCCCCTCTTTACACAGACAAAGCCAAGTAGTCCATTTTAGTAGCTAATGTAGGGGGAAGGATGTAAGGAGCTCTGTCTGTGGTGATGGGTCTAATCCAGTCCCGTCTTATCCCTGAGAGGAGAAGCCACTGCCTCAGGCTCACTCACCAAGGACAGTCCCTTTACATCTCCCCCCGCCGTCCATTTACCTTAAGTGGGCCTGAACTATACACTGATACAGTGCCTCTGTCAGGAGGGGCTCAACAGACAACACTGTGAAGTTGTTCTCCGTATGTGTGCTGTGAAACAATTGGCATTTATGTGGGTGAAATCAGGGAGAACAATCAAGCAACATTAATGTAAATGGCGGAATGACGGTACCGGTCGGCAGCTTTCAGGGATTGTTACTTCATTAATCTCACTCTCAATTATCCACTTTCAGTTGCCGGGGAAAGTATAGTAATGTAACATTGTCAAACTATATATCTATGTTGTTTTAAGTCGAGGAGCTGAACATCAATTTCTCTTAGCTCTCACAATAGGTATTAATTTTGTTAGAAAGCCAACACACAATTATTCTACCCAGTAAATCTGATAAGGTTAAATGTTGTAATTTGGAAAGGCTTATTACCTAATCGATCAGGCGGTAGGTCAGTAAGTTAAAATAAACATAATTGCATGGATTACCAAACGCGTTAGCTGTTGATTGTTGTTAAAGGATAAAGCCAACTGGACGAAAACTCTGTTCTTTGCTCTTTGAAACTTCAATCTGTTATTGCCATGATGGGATGAGAAAAGTAAAAGGAGTGGGCCGGTTATTATCGCAAGCAATGTTCTCTTGATTCTCGAAATAATACTTTTATTTAAGTGATCGCATCCTTTATGGCTAAAAGCGGCTCAAGGTCGTACACATTATTAAGATGCGCCAACGCCCATGTGACTTGATACATAACATTCCTAAGCAGTGAATTCTAATAAATGTCATATCCATTAACACCAAACACTTACTAATTTACTACAAGAGACAGCCCGATGTTTGTATAGAATCATCATGAGAGGAATTTATCTTCAAACGAATATCTTTGTTTTAAGAACATTCTATGTCAGGAAGCATTGAGGTCGATACGACTACTTAAAATCCAAGACTTGTGAAGGTGTGCAATGCCATTAATAAAGAAGATGTCTAAAATGGGCAGTCACTATGTGAAAATGTAGGATGTAAAAAAACAGTATGAGATAATTATATGGTACAATATTTGACTCGGAAATAATCTGCTAAACAAGAAGCACGAGCCCGGCCATCTAATAGCCTAGCTACCCAATCGGCGATCCCTGTATCTAGGGTTTGGACTCAATTTTTTATCATAATTTTAAATCAATACAAAATTTTGAAAATTTTCCTGGGCAAACAAAAAGGATAGGTGATTTTTTTTTTAGTAGTTCTTACTGACCTCAAGGTCTAACACTTTGCATATTTACAAGATCACAGATTAATTCTTTTGTGGATCAATTCATGTAACTTTAAAATAACTCTATTTAATTTTCCTGGGTTACCAATTAAAGTAAGGGGATTTAAAAAATTGTGATAATTTTCTGGGTGCTTGGGCTTATGAAAAAGTAGAAACAAACCAACAAATTTCACATGTCAAAACCATGCAAAGTAGTTAGATAAGTAAACTGTATTGGTTGATTTGGTTGTTTCAACTAAGTTATTTTCAGTATACATGTTTACCAAAAGACCATTCACTAGGGTCATTGTTTGTATAAGATAAACAGTGTAAGCATCAGTAAAACACCCATGCCCCAGGGGCAACATGTGCCAGATCAATTGCCCCCAAGGGCATCATGTGCTAGATCAATTAACACACATGCCTTCCTAATTGTTGATAAACAGTCTGGGCCTTTGATCTACTGAAACCTGGAAATGCTAACATAAAAGCAGCAAGAACATTTAAATTCACTAACAAAAAAGGCTCATTTATCATGCTTTGAGAAAATAGTTTGTTTCAGTATGCCCAAGTTCAAGCGTTGAAGTGTTTTCCAATAGTGCTTTTATGTTTTCAATAAAATTGTACAGTAAACTTTACCTCCGAATTTGGTGACAAAATGACATTACAGACAGCCAATACTATAGGAAAACCACTGTCCAAAAAGGTCTTTTGTGACATCACAACTGTTGCAAGTGACTTAAGGCCCAGTAAAAGGCTCCCGGAGGATCGCCTTTTAATAACATCTCATTTTCAAAATCTATTCACAAAAAGTCGTGATACTTTCCCTGTACAACTGGAAAATGACCAGGGTAGACACAACTGCTCTCCAAAAACGTTACAATGTCCGTGAAATAAGGAAATAGAAGGAAAAAAGCCATGGCATCTGCAACTCGCCAATGTGCCATGGCCTGAGCAGCTCGCAAGATTACCTGTCCAATTTGGGGCGCATCCTGAGCGACTCGCAGGAAGCTGGCATGTGCGGATAGGACGTAAAATAGGGCTGGTCCGAAAGGCAACACGTAAAATTGAGACAGGAACTGCTCAAGGCAGACAGGGGGGCATTTTATGAGCAGCTCAGGGAAGGTTAGAGAGCAAGACCTAGCAACAGTGTAAAAACACTCATGAGCTGCTGTATACTGAAAAGATATCGTGTATGTACGCACTGCTGGGGAAAGCAGATTCTGAAATATACATGGTATTCTTTTCATCCCATTATTCCTGTATAGTGTACGGTGTTTTTGTAGGTTTTTTTTTTAATCGCTTACCTTGCTATTGCCACTTTTGATATCTATGCCAATAAGTTGGTGCCTGATTTGTCATCATACAGATTGAATTAGCAAGGTGATCCAAGCATGCTCCCTTTTTTACGTTATCTCTGAAAACGATATTTCTCTTTTCAGTGTTTCATCACTGCATAATAAGGATTGTAACATACAATTTCCCATATGCTATCCTTGGGTTTGGTGACCTTCCCACGAACAAGCCCACGTACGTGCATATATACAAGAGGTTGTGGAGGGTTGACCTGTGTCAACGCCCCAACCCTCCTCGAGGTAAGCCTTGATAACAGTATCTGTTCATTGTCAGGTACTGCTGAGCATATTGTCAGTATTTGCTCGCAGTGACCAGAGCTGCTCCTATGAGCATCTGCCACCCCTGACAAAACACGTCCGGGGCGTGGCCACCTGTCGCCATAAAGCCTGTTTGTACTGTGCTCTCAGGGTCTCAAACCTAAAGCAGTCCCACTCAAAAGGCTGTATTACTCTAACCGATTTTACTCCCGATATCATAGAGCGAGGGGGAGAACAGCTTTTCTGTGCCTCTGGGTATCAGCCATGGGCTATTGGTGTAGCACACCAAGAAGCAGTGGCAAAGAAAGTCCCCAATATAGTGCACTGATAACCTTTTGCAGGTACTCAAAGGCTGAGAGAAGTAGTTTCCTTCCCCAAAGGGCTAAGCAATAAACGTGTTAATATCGTTTGAAAGAGTTTTAAATTCGCTACTAAATGATTTGCGGGGAACATGGTAGTTTGCCATATTATTGGGGAAAAGATATGAATAACCAAACTACTGGCAGTCAGAATCGCCTAGTGGGATACAGGCTTTACTTATCCATGTGCCAATTCACAAGCTAAAAGGGGGGAGTAAAAGCAGTAGAAGAATATCTGGGATATTCAGTACTTCTAGGAAATCCTTACTGGAAAAAAGATCCCCGTAAAGGGAATCACAGGTGCCACTCCGGACTGATGAGAAAAGTAGAAAAGTAGCTATAGGTTGACATTTTTTCTACTTTACTATTTTTGGAGCAACTAGTAGGAAATAACTTTTAGTTATAGTGCCCCGACAGGAAACATGGACCTTGATGACAATTTACATGAAGTGTAGATATGTTAATTTAATATGAACAATAAATTGACGAAGGAGAAGATTCTCTGCCATCTAAAATCATCAACGGGGGAAATCCTAAAAAAGGTACGAGATGTTATCTCCTTGGTATATATATCAAGCTTTGCTGCAATTACCGAGTATAGAACAAAACAAGTATTCTTTCAAAAGACTTAATGCTGAAATGGTGCAATGATGCATAGTTATCTTACTTTGTTGAATTCGGAATAAATGCATTTAACTTCGCAGGTTGAGGTGAAGTAAGACAAATTGTCTGGCTAAAGTGATTTAGATATAAAAGCCTTCAGGGTAGCGTGTTCAGCTGTCGGCCTGTAGCATAGGAATTACACAGCCGTGATTCCGACTAGGAGGGGAAATGAAAATTTATAGCATAATCTTGCATCAACTATTTTTCATCTTCTCTTGGATAAGACATCATTCTACTCCTACCATTAGCAAATCTTTTGCATTTGACAAGGATGTATGGCCTATAACTAATAACTTACATGGCATGTGATTTATGTTTGAACGCCGGTAACATATGCCTTTACTATATAAAATATCTTGTAAAAGAAATTTCTATCTGATTCAAATTAGTCTTGTTATATTTATTTTTCCATACGTATAAACTATTCAAACCATGGAGACTCAAGTTAAAACGTTGCTCTCCGTTTCATACAAAGCCTGATTTCAGTGAAGCCACGTGATTGTTTATTCATTTATGAATGGACTGAACAATAGCTTTTTTGGGGGATGTTGGAATGATATTTTAATCAAATAGTCTGGCTTTTCTTTACTTTTTAGATTCACAAAGGGTCTAGGCATTGGAAAGAGTAAACATTAGATTTTGTTAAGATTTCTGCAATCTAATGACAAGATTCTAATGAATAGACCGGATGCAGCAATAGAGCAATGACTTAATTGCTCAATTCAATAGTACATACCAAACTTTGTGCGGCCATTAACTATAGAGACTGATTACCAGATTATATCAGTAGCAGAATTATATCTAGTAATTAATTGATGTTTACAACCCATATTAGAAGTGCAGTCTAATGAAAAATCATTTCTATTCTTGCATTCCAGTCCTTTTATCAAGTTTAGTTAATTGAATTGCATTCCAAAGTTCCGGGAACTTTGTCAAGGACAACAATGAAAGCAGAGGGGAGCCGCTGAGAAAACAACAGCGCATTGTGGCACTGAGTCCTAGACAGCCTCAATTGTTTGATTCGAGCAAAGCAAAGTTTGCCGGCCTTAAAGAGAGACCGATGCGTCGCGCAGAAGAAAGAGTAGCTGGATTGAATTGAATTCCCCACTTCCCCTTCAACGATTAGTTCCTCCTAAATAGCGGAAGTTGTTTTGCCCCATCGTCCGCCAGGGGGAGGGGCGTTCATTGACCTCCGACTTCCGGTCCTGGGGGCAACCATTGGTTTACTATTACCGCTAGGACGTGGGGGTTCTGTCATGGCCGGAAACGACAACCCCCAATTTCCCCCCTCAATTCCACCAAAAAGAAGTCCCTAATGTTTATCTGAACGCTTCTCAAATAGTTCCTAAGATGTGAGAAGACGGATGGTTGCGTGGTTCTTACATATAGATCGGTCTCAATCCCAGGGGACCCAACCTTGGTTTTTTCCTAACCTAAAGTTTTTCTGGCTTTTTGTCTCTGCATTCATTGTTTAGGTTTTATTTTAAATCCCTTTTTGATGTTGGGTAGGGGAGGGAACATAGTTTTCCTATGTGAACTTACTGTTGCCTTTGAGAATATTGTGTTGAATATATTGCAAACTAAATTTTCATCGGTAAGCAATGTTATATTGTGATAACGCTGAATTTTCGATAAGAACTGCAGTGCACTTAAATAAATCTGAGGAACAGAAACTTATGGTCTTTAACATACGAATTCACATAAACAATCCGTATATACCAACTAAGTCGAAAAGGGAATTAATCAAATAACTTCTTTTCAAGCTATCTTTATATCTGTTTTATATGTTTATAATTTACTATGTTTAATAATCAAATATCACATCTTAGTGATAGATCTTTTTTGTTGGCAAATGTGTCGGCAGGTGTTAGGCTATTAATTGTGTCAAAGAGCAATGTGACAGGTGTTAAAACGCCTGCTATTCATAATAACCATCCGTAAGCATGTACGTGCCATGTCTGAAAGTACTCTCCTTGAAGGATGGGGAAGATTGTTTTGGAAGAGCAACCTCAGAGAACGTGGGTGCATTAGTGACATGTGCCATAAAAGGGGTCAACAGACACAGGCTACAAGACAGAAGTAGGTATCTTTTAATCTCACAGATGTATTATATTCTCCTAGAGGTATTTATTATTTGCTTAATACTCCAGTGAGGACATTCCCGTGTTGCCAATCTGGTTCCATCCGTAAGTTTGCAATCATGATGAGGATATTTTCCCGTATTTTTCCACATTTACATGTCCTGGAGTCTTAGGGAGTGAATATGAAAACTGGTGGGACAGCCGTATATTTTATGAATAAGCCCTTCTTACATTGGGTCCATTGCTAGGGTTGGACAAAAATCATTGTTAAGCATACACCTTACTGGGTAACTAAACTGACAAAATGAAGCAAAACTTGTATTTTTCTGTTTAATCAAATACTGCTTAGACATCTTGAACTTTCAGAATAAACATATTGTCTGATTTACATGGTTTATGAACCAATCAAAAAGATGTCCTCATGGCAATTAAGAGTCGGACATTATGGGGGAGGCTGCCTGACTTTACCATTGTTCTCTGTAGCAAATGGACTATATATGATGTCTGGCATTTCAGAAGGGGGTCAACATAGGTCTATATGAAATACTTCCATCGAAGATCCTATCTGCGTGGATTTGTTTGTTTGTTGGGTTAGTTTAACGTCCGGCCAACCCTTAAGGGTTCTTTTACCAGACTGCACAATATCTGCGTGGAAGATGCATATGATTATAAATTAATCTGGTTGAATGTGAAATTCATTCACATTTGGAAATGTATTTATCTCATCTCATTTTTTGCTCAAACATCTAAGGAATGCGTCGGGGCAGCTTACATTTCCCAATGCACATACAAAAGTACGAGCATTCATAAATTGCTAATTCTAATTCTACAAAGCTAAACAATGGATTAGCGTGTCTTTGTTTCGTTTGCATTAGCCTATGTAAACACCGTAAAGCTCCTGTAGATAAGTAGTGAAAGCACAGATACACATTATACAGGCTTTCATGTACATTACTGTTACTTGCCCGAGGGTTTGGCTGATTTTACTGTAAGAACGTCAACATGAGTCCACCCCCTATGTGACAGCACAGAGTATGGGTACAGCGTCGTGTGTCCCTGTATGTGTAGATAAGAGATGACCTGTTATCAGAGACAGATAAGAGCTGCTCACTACAGCTGACAGTATGTAGAGAGCAGCTCACGCTATGGTCCCGCCGGAGGAGTCCTCTGCTGGTTCCTGACAGGTCTACAGCACACACTAAGTGGGCGGCCCCCAACCAGCGGCAGTTGCTCTCGTGACCTGAGATTGGACTAAAATCTCATCGGACACGCTTCTTTTTTTCTCTTGGCAATACGTTTTTTTGGGGAATGTGGACATAATGTGTCCTCATCTTAATGGTTTTACCCTACTGGCAGCAGAGTCTGAATGGTTTATATGACAAACTTGTTTTTATCATCTTCAAATTAAAAACTTAATATGATAAAACGGCGACTCTAGAGAAAACTAATTGACATAGATAACTACAATTTCGGTAACAGTTATAAAAGAGATAAACACTTTCTCCTGTTATTAACACATCGACGAATCCTCAATAATACTTTATATATGTTAAAATAACGATACGGATGCACAGTATGGACTATGCGTTTTCATTATATCGATGTGGTTTACTCATTGCCAGACCATGCATAACCATTACATATCAATATGGTTCACTCATTGCATCATATTTACAGTCGGCTGTACTTTTTCTCAAAGGGCACTTGCTCTAAAACATCAACCATCTCGGCATGTCCCAAAAGCCTACTCCTATCCTATATAACACCTAAATGATCACCTTCTTCTCAGTCTACCTCCTTCTCCTCCCTGTCCCAGGGGAGAGATATGCAGCTGATGCATTGTGCTACATTCTGAATATTCATGTGGATTCCCCAACAGCTTACTGCCGTTGCTAAGAACCTTCTGACGACGCAGACGCGGGCACCCCTGCCTGTTTAGCCTCCTCAATCCCCAGACATGAAATGGCTTTTTCCATGGGACATAGATGAATGGAGGTCTTATGAAAGCGAAATATTTTCCGTCTCCTAATGACCCCAAATAGTTTGCCATTTGCCTTGAAGAAAAGGATGACAATTCATTAATTCTGAATCTATAATGAACATAATTGATCGTGTTAGCGTTGCCAGGAGATATTTATCATTTGCAATCAAGAGCATCAACCAAAAAATCATGTCGTTTTGCAAATAAAACATCTTAATGTTGAGGTATTAAGGTCATTTAGCTGGGTTAAGATGCCATAATCCCTCAATCTTCTAATTCCTTCCCTATTGTTTCAACTTCTGAATATGCAGAACTTTTAATTTTCATCCCAAGGAGATACTTGAGGCAATCTAAATGGATGTGGCATTACTGTGATTACATTTAACTGCGAATTCAGAAGGAAATTTCTTCCGGCTGCAATGTAAAGTTCGCATGGTGTTTCCTCTTCAAATTTGTCTATAAAAACTACTAATTATAGGAGCTAATTTCGAGGACTGCTGGTTTATGAGCAATGGAATACAATGCCGATTCTATTTGTTTCCCTCTTGGCCAACCGTGTCGGATCATTTACAGACAGCCACAAAGCAGCAGATGGAAGATTTCCCATGCCAGACACAATGTAGATTGGTTAGTTTGTTTGAAAACAGTCAATATCGTTAACCTTGGAGCACTGAATAGGTATTGCTTCATTGTTCTCTTACCAAGACTACATGAATCTTACATGCAATGTGCCCATTGACAGTTATCACCCTGGCTGGCAGGAGGTGACTGACATGACGGTCGATGGTAAGACATTGCTTTTGTTCATAATTGTCCTCATTATATGGTTGGTTGGTTATTGGTTGCTTTACACCCTTATCAACTGCCAGGGTCATACGTATACTGCAAGGGCGTTGATGGTGATCAGATCTATGAGAAGTAGAGATCATACCCCTACACTTTTACTGAGGCAGGTGTTCCTTAATGTGCATGGTCCCATAGACAAGGCTATACACACAAGAGCCATTGGCACTAGGCCTCATCATAATTATGTATCAAATAAATTGTATACACAAAGATACAACATAATCGAGGCTAATTTATTTCTTCCATATCTGAAAAAAGAAACACATGTATGATCATATTCTAAATAAGAGACCCGTATAAGGATAAAAAGCCCCCAAAAAAGACTGTAGCAAAATTTGGTGGATAGCTCATTTACAGAATCCTGCAAACAAGCTGCTGAAAGATTCCCCCGTGGGTGCTTCATTTGAAAACGGCCAATGCCGTTAACCAAGGGGGACTGATCTATTAGTTTAGGTATGTCTCCATTGTTCCCATGCCGAGACCGAACCCTTACATGCGATATGCCCATTGGTAGTTGTCACACAGATTACAACTGGCTGGCAGGCGGTGACTGACAAAACGGTCAATGACGGGACCTCGCTACCTTGTCATGGGATACTCACAGCAGGCATTATGGGCCTCTTGGCCAACACACGCTCACCTGGAAACAAGCAAAGACAAGGGGTTAGACCATTATCGGCCTCACAAAAACACATGAAATATTCACAGTAGATTTACACGGGCAAACAGTACTGCATCAGGGTAAATACTCGAACCTTGGTGTAAAAGGGTGGATTTGATACAAGTGACAGTTTGTGTTTCAATCGTTTATTCATCCTGGTGAGTGCAATTTAGCTCCAACTTTGTAAGTGTACTGTTTGTCTTCATTTTCTGTGTTGTTTTTTTCTATTTGAAAATACATGTTTGCATCCTGTGGCCTAAGTATGGTAATAAATAAAAAATGTGGTAGGGTAAGATGATATAGTGAATAGGTTTATAAGTCGCCTGCTTCAAGGCCTTAACACAACAGCATTCTTCCATTAGGAAAGTAACCTGCAATGAGTAATAGCATTTCCCAGAGTAATCAAATTATTCTATACTCAAGAACCGATGGCTATGATGTTGAATGCCCTGCCTTTTGCTGATTGCTATAGTGATTGATAGCCTTGTTTTCATAACATGCAAAGTGAACTGGTTTGTTGTGTATCTCAAATTGAATTAAGCATAAAATTTGAAGTTGATTGATAATGCAGTTTGTCCTCTTAGAGCAAAGTGCAGATTAATACTGATGGCAATCATGTATGTCAATTTTCTGTGCATTAAAGCATTCCATCCAGCTGCTCAACACACTCAGAAATGAATAGAGTCACTACTAGAAAGGAGAGAGCCTGTTATGAAAACAAATGACTAGGCAGCGAGGTATTCAGAGTAACGATTTAGCTATCAATAGGACAAAACTGATGACTAAGGCGTCCCAGGGTAGCGGAAATAAGAATCCCACATCCTGAATGTAAAGACAGACTTGACTTGGGTATTAATGCTTTTATTTCTACAATTAAAGACTGTTCAAAGTTACCCTGACCTTTCAAACGTCATACACATTAGTCAGGGTTGTTGACAGAATAAAGGAGCTGACCATCCCTGTTTCTAGGTGTTCAAAGTGTACTGTCACTTTGTTATGTCTACAACTTCTTTTGTGTGCGTGTTTCTTTTTTTAATGTTTTTGTCTTTCAGGTGTGCAATTAAGAGCTTATTGTCACATCTTTGAAAGTAGTTTGGAATTATTTCTCACACGTAAGCAAAAGCCAGGCACGTCGGATTCCTTAATACCTGCAGCTACGGACAATCCTAACAACTTTTACTGGACAGCCCCAGTTCTTTTTTGAATTATGCCTCCCAGACAAACTTGGTCATAATGAAGGCAATTGTCTTTCCTCCTAGGCCAGTCCACGGCCAAAGAGTGACGCGTGTTACTCAATCTATTTAGGTTAAGGAGCAGATGTGGTTGTACGACCTGTAGTAACCACAACAAGAAGGCCAGTTTGCGGACATCGTCGTTCATAATCGACATTTAACAGCGAATTAAATTCAAATTGACCAGGATAAAAAACGGAAATCAAAGCAGGTAGGAATCCGGTCATTACGTTAATTGTGATTTCCCAATTAACCAATGAGTCCTCTACACAGAAGTGCAACTTGTCTAAAAGAGCATCTTTGACACTTTTCACCTCCTAGTTGTACTAACAGATCTCAGGAGCGCATACCTAGGGTTGATGTTGTATGTCACTGGCGCTGCAAAAGAGAGGAGATGAGCAGAAATTCCGATGTATAGTGATGTCTGTCATCATATATCGTTCTGTGTAAACAGAACTGTAAATGGAAAGAATACAGTTATGATGCTGTCCATAGGTCTTAAAGGAAATACATAAAAGAAGAAAAAGATGCACTTGGACAAGTAGACAACACTGGCAATATTCTTGTAAATGTAGTAGCAGAAACCAGGTTTGTTTTTGTAATGATGGCATAATATTTGGTCGATATGAAATAAATGTAAGCCAGCAATATACTTTCGCCCAATACATTAAAAAAAGATGCTCACCATTATTATACTATTTCATGATATGACCAATCCTGTGGTTATACCATACGTGCTATGGCCTTTTCATACAACATACAGGAGAGAGAGAGCTCTGAGTTACCATGGTATTCGAAAAAAGGTATTGCAACTATATACCAAAAACAGCAAGCTTTGCAGTCTGTCCTTACAAGGGAAGCCTTCCTTCCTGTCACATGCACTTAGGGTTACTACAGGAAATAAGGTAAGCACAATAAAAACAAGCCGGCAAAGAATAATTACACCCAGAATATCCATTTAATCTATATAGCTCTTCAAAAAACAGGTTACCTAATCCACCTAGTTCATACATGGATTATGTCCCAAGCGTTCTTGCTGATAATGCAGTTTTTCCTCTGTTTTTTAAGCTATCAGATAAATATGTACATATTCATAAGTAAAGAACCCCCTGAGTATCTATTGAGAAGGTTAATCACTCCTTGCTGTCCAAAGGACATAAACCACCTGAAACATTTTACACTGTAAGTGAGCCCATAGACATTTCCATAGGAACATAAACCAGCAGCGGCAGTCTTTTTACTAGTTCCTCTTGTCGCTTGTATTTCTGTCTTATTGCTTTTTGCCTTTCACATTCTGTAGGCAGATCAGCAGTGTCAGCTTTCGCATGCCAATTGGGGAAGCAGTGGAGGTGTTTAATACTGCATTGGTACTCCCTACGGCACTGGGACCGCCTCCGACCCCCATCCCTGTGCGCCCCCACACCCCCAAACGCCCCTCCATGGGGCCACACTTACCACCCACCCCGACCATTCGCTAGCACTTCAGGGAAATATCACCGGCTCCCTCCGCCAAGCTGAGTGGCGTTCAAACCGGTCCCTCCTCAATCGATGTGCACATTGCAGAAACCACACCCAACCTCCCATACCAAATTGCATTTTCAACTAATTAGACTTGCTGGTCGCGACACGGCGGAAAACTTAAAAACCTGCCGTCGGGAGTTGTAACTGGGGACGTAAAGAGTTGCTCCTCCAGTGGGGGTGAACTACTGGAGTTGGCTTCAAGTGCTCCTCGATCTCTGCTAGCTGGGACTCCAGCCTCCGATATCATTACAACTGGCAGTAGTGTGGTTTCACAGTGTTTGTACGCATTTAACTCCATAACGACAGCCACTAATGCAATTTACACTAAACAAGAGATACGTTATCTGCCCTTGTATCTAAACCAACTCCGCTTGTAAATGGAGAAAAAACAAGGGAGTAACTCAGTAAAATAAGGGCTCATTTGTTTACGTGAGGTCGGGCGGGGGAGCTGCTCCTATTGGCTCCTCGTGCTGACGTAATAAGATTTAAGGTATGTCGTGCCCCGTGTGACGTGAAGACATGTCATATATCACACTGGCCGACGCAGGTAGGGGGAAAAGGCCACCCAGGTGGTGGGACGTGGGACCGTGGAGGGTCAATAACCTACCTCCACGGTGAGACTTACAGGGCTTAAGATACCTACTCCATTTTAGAGCCGTCATAAACCTTACCTAGGTCAACTTCACGAATCTCTTTTTAGGTGTCTAGGCGTGCTTTACCGATACCCAAGGCTTGTGACTGTGAGTGGTCGTTTTTATAATGCGTGAATTGTTTTTGATATATACAGAAGTCTGTCACAAATTATTACATGAGGTTAGAAAGGATTGCAACTATATGTTATACAAACTGGTAAATTGGCTCAGCTTAATATCAATAGAAACGCCAAAAGGGACCAATTTCCAGGGAGGGGGCGGTTCCGGCCCTTCTCCTTAGAGTCAGCTTCCGTCCGTAGATGGTGAATTGCGAGCAGGGCAACTTATGTATTCACCACGAGTAAAGTATGCAGTAAAACATTCATACCTTGCATTAGGTAGATGGCTGTGCGTTTTATCTTGCCAATACTCTGAGGACTAGGTCAAGCTGACATGAGGATAGAAGAAGATACATGCTCCTCTTAGCCTCAGTTTCATTGCTATCTGTAATAACATGACAATCTTAACTTTTAAAAAAATGTATTTTCTGTTTTAGAACATACGTTTACACCTAACAATGGAGTAATATCACTCTATGCTGTTATACTTATGGATGTTCACCATTAAACCTGCTGTACATGACACATTTTTCTTTACGAAAAGAAATACTGCAAACCAAAAATGTCAACTGCCAGTACACAAATGGAAATTCGTCGAAGATCTCTGTTAGGAAACTGTAATAGGTTGAATTGTACCAATATGTCGCAAATGACTGTATCCCTCTCCTATTTCGACTGATATTGAAGTCTTTAACACATGTACAGGTGAGAAAATGTTTAAACACTTCCCAAGGAAAATTAACTCCACACTGCTGTCCGCTTCACCACACGTACATGTATGTATATTCAAAGAATTAATAGAATCTCTCCAAAACTTTATTTATCTGTTTACATTCGCATTAGCAATTATAAGCTGAAAGAAATTTCGGTGACGTCTGTTTGGTGTAAGGTGCACTAAATCTTCATGTGGGTCACTGTAACCTTTCAGAGCGCATTTTCTAAAATTAAACAACGAAACAAATTTCATGCAAATCCAAAAGTACGGAACTTTAATCTTGATATGGAGACGAATACCCTTCATACCTACATCAGACTGTTTCAAATATTGCTCCTGCATCTACTAAAAGATATTGCAATTTCCATCCTTACAAAGTAAAAATACTTTATCATTATTAGAATTTACGGAACGAGACTTCTGTGCTCAGTTCTCAGGAAAAAATGTCTCAAGGTCTCACATAGATAGAATTACTGCTGTATGACCCAAACGTTTCACGGGAAACCTAGGTCTATGACTATATGATTGGATACCTGAAACCCAAAATTGACGACAACAATATGCTGGTATAAATGTAAGACAGTCAGTTGTAAGTGTAACGTTCCTTGGTAGTTCGGGGTTTCTGATTTCTACGACGAAGGGACATGGGGGTTTTTTTTGGTCTCGAGCCGGACAAAGAGTTCAAGCAAGAAACCAAGGTGTAAGATCAAGAGTCATGCCTCACGCACGAGGGGGAGCGAGCGGGTCAATCCAGAATCTGTATTCTTCAAGGGGGGAGGTGTGTGCCGGTTGGGCCTGAGGCATTCCGAACACGGGTAGACCGTGGGTTCAAGTGAGAAAGAAAATGGATGTGGGGGGTGACTGTAGAAGAATGGATTTCGGCCGTACTTGCTGTCCAATCCGGTCTTCCCTGGGAGGTTGGGCTGACACTTGCTAGTATTTGGTAGCATGGGGCCGAGCGGGTCGCACCTTCGTCCCCGCGGTCATGGGACGGCTGCTCACTCTTTCAGGCTTCTGTATCTGTCCGGTCTTCCATTCCCAGGTCTGGCTAATCAGCTGCTATCTCATCATATTTCCATCTTAAATCCCTTCGAGGGTCATCACGTGACTTATTCTGACGTCATATCCGGTTTACAATATATTTGTACTTTCGTGATTTCACAATACACTTCTTTGCATTTCATTGTTTTCTATATTATTTCGATACTTGGTCACTTTCTAAAGATGAATGGACATTCATCACATAAGTAAAACACAACTAAGGGTGACGTGTCAAGCATAAGTAAACCACATTGTGGGTCACATTTCGTTTTCTTCAAGCAAGGTAGAAAACTGAGTCATTTTATGTAAATATCGTACGGCATGCATCCCTAGACTCAGAGGAGAATGCTATGTCGGTGATGGGTTATTCATGTTTGAAGATTTACATTGGAGATCACGTAGATCTGAAAGATTGCATCGCATATTCACCCCTCCCCCTAAACAATCCCTCTTAAAGTCGCAGTGCTCCAGTGACGAGACCCCGAGATACACGTGAAGGGGACAAAGTGGGTGGAGAGTGAATGGAGAGTGACCTCTCACCTCGGCAAGCAGTAGATCAGCAGACCCTTGTTGTTCAAGGCAAGAACCCACACTGCATGAGATATACAGCCATGCTCCTTCCCCCTCCTCCCATAGGACATGTGGAGATTCACGTGGGGTCAGAGGGGAAACAACCCTATCGACAGCCCACTGACTTAGGCGGCCATAAGTTAGCCTGAACTACTGCCAGCCCCATCCTGAGTGAGCCATTCCCGAAATAGATAACCTCTTGCTGATGAGCTGCTCAGTACAAAGCCATGAGCAAATGGCGAGCGATTCGTGGGGCCTGGAAGGTTTGGGCCACATAAAGATGGCATCAATGGGGGCGCATCATGGGCCACCTCCCTCCAGGCCCGGGCCAGCGATAACGGCCGGGCGATAGACCATGGCTTAGATGAAATCGCCCAGAAAACAATGGGTCTTCTCAGTGGTTTGTGGGTGGGTCGTCACCCCGAGGTGTAAACAAGGTTGTTTGTGAAGAAAATGTGGTTCGTTTTGTTCATCCTTGACACACTTTATGACAAAAGAATATAAGGATTATTCTAAAAGGCCACTGGAACGCAGCAGTCATTTGAAAAACACATTAGAAAATGATTATGCTATTAGTGAAATGAAGTGAGTTGGCACTACGTGTAGGACGTTATAACATTAAACAGTCATCTGAATCTAGAAGTTGAAATCAGATTTAGAAGTTTTACCATGTAATTGATTGTAATGCACCAAACTAATTCGATACATACATATTGCGGATAGAATGATGACATTCCCATTCTAATAATATGTCTTAGTCATGCAAATATCAATACTGAGAAATTGGATGAGCAGTACTATGGAAGGTTGACGTACGCAAAAAGGAGTCAAAAGTGTTTGAAACACAAAATAGTGGCTACAAATAAAAGAAAATCCAAGGGGAAAACGGAAAATATTGCGCCATGGTCTAGAATGAGTGGCGACGTTCCGCAAGGAATCTAGGACTCGGAAAACAGAGTTTTCCCTGTGATTTAAGGAAACATGCCAAATTACCTTTATTTTCCTTAGTAAAGGTAGTTTATCTTTATCATTTTCTTTGTTTCCCAGGTGAAGTGGAACTTAGGCCTATGTTAAACGTCAAGATACTCAACAGGTAACAGCAGGGTTTGTGGGCAGGAGTGGTGAGGGGAAAAAGTAGTAGGCGACTGATATTTGTTTATATCAAGGAGCTGCACGATGTAAGGTAATGAATGATGCCATATTCTGACGTCATACACTACGCTTCAATGGGCAATGCGTCATGCAGTGGACATGATGGAGCCGCTGTCGTCAAGACATTATCGGCGCGCCAAAGTATCACCGCCGTCTACTCAAGTCATTTATCGTCTGCTGCATCAAACTTTTCCAACAGTCTTCGCGCGGTGGGCACAATGGGAGATTTTGGCGGGAAAAGGGACGTCGTCACGTGATCAGAGATAAAAGTGACCCTCTGACACAGCGTCCATAACTCTCGATTCCTCCAGTGTTGTGTTTGCTGGTGTTTTGGTGTGACTGAAGGCCATCCATCCCCTGGAGTAACAAAGGATTCCTGGGCGTCACCGCTGGTTCCTTCCCTCTGCAGGAAGATTAACTAAAATGGCAAGTTTTGGCGGGAAAAAACCTGATGCTGGTGCATTGTCGTCTGCTTTGCCGTCACTTCAAAGTAAACAGACCACACATCTTAGACGACAACTTGAGGTTGTGCACGGCAGCTCGACAAAAGAATAGGAACTCCCTTCTAATTCAAACCCACATTTTTTTCTCTTCAGGACTGATGGGGCTTCAGAGATTTCTGCACTACACGAAGGAGCTTGACTGATTTAGTGGGATGGTTGGAGCTGAGCAAAGTGAATAACGTTTCTAATCTACTAATGGTGATTTCTGTTTTATTAGTTTTCTATCTTTTTACTTCGGTGCGTGTAGTCTGCTGTCTTTGGAATTATAATGGCTGGATTGTTTTGGCTTGCTCATAAAATTAATGGTTTCCATCACACTGACCTACACTAACTTTGCCGTCGAGGAAATGTAATATACATAGTCATGAATGTATCTAAATACATGTTCTATTCAGAGGCTTATCATACCTCTATGAAAAATGAAGCATCATATTCCTATATCGCACAAAGTGTATTAAATATTGTATTCTATTCAATTTGTCTGACACATATTTTGAATTGACGCACCATGCTAAACCATACATATTGTACAACAAACCTGGAGACCTAATCATTACAAATGCACACGTATCCTTTGTATTGGAATGTAACCTTATTGATTTTTTTACATTATATCCTTTTCACTCAGTATAATGTACCATTAACATGTACGGCAGATTATTATTAATTTGATTTAATATGCTCTGGCCATTACCCCTTCTTACATATAATTATGTGATTCAGAAAGTGCAAATATATCGAACTCCTATGTAAATGTATATATACATCTGAATTGATCCTGAAAATGATTTTCACTTCGTCTGCTGACAGTGTTTAACTGACTGTGAGTGCCAATAAGTGACACTGCTTGACGACAAAGAAAAGTCTCTGTCATCATACAGCGAGATTTCTAGCTCTGTCATCTTGTGTTAGTCAAGAAAAAAGGACGTCATCTCCGATCAAATGAACATACGTCGCCGGAAGGTTCAGGGTTCTGAATCAAATGGCAGTAGTTAATGTGGCATAAACATCTCCATTTTCTCTGTATCTATAGAAAGCAGTGCGATAAGGACTTTCTGAGACTCTCTGACATTTCTAGATAATTAACTTATAAAAAAGAAATTACCTTATATGCACTTTCAGCGGGAGTCATCATAGGGAGATTGTTATAGCGGAGAGTATAGCGTTTGTCAGATGTGTATCAACAGTATGAAAGTTCTAACAGTAGTATTGCTATTCATTATTCAAAATTACCTAACATTGAATTTGTGATGAATGGGTATTCATCAGGTGTCAAAGCAAGAATGTGAATGTAAATCGATGCGGTAGATCTTTAAGTATATTGTTATGTAACGGGAACGAAACCCGAAACCCGAAACCCGAGAAATAATGTAAACCGGAAATGACGTCAGTATGACTGCGTGACATCACTATGATCACGTGATATGAAATAGCCAATCAGAGCTGACCGCTAAGGTATAAAAGGGGCAATGAGGCCCGAAAATAAAGAGTTCCTTCATAGTACTCCTGGTGTTCACAAGTGTCTTCTTCCTCTAATAGCTCCTTATGAGGACTTCAATCGATTAGATGATCTAATATGGACTAAATAACTAGGAAATCGAGATAATATTGGTAAAGTTCTGTAAAACTAAGGCTTAAACTAGTAAAGGGTCCAAAGGCCAGAGGGACCGAAAACCATGGCCCGAAGGCCCGAAACTGCCCGACCGGCGACGCAAGGAAGGAAGACCGGCCAGACAAAGAAGCCCGAAATAGTTAGCGGCAACCCCCTGACCGGAGGCATTAAGGCGCAACCGGCTCGGCCCCACACTACCAAAACATAGGCAACCGTTGGCCTGATACTCCCGGTCAGGGAACGAAAGAGTGGAGCTCCCCCAGTTCCGGCCTGAGAGACGAGTAGAAGCACTGGCCCGGACCCCTACCCTAACAACAATCCTGCCCTCCGCCGTCCTCCACGCTTGATGGTTGCAACCCCCCGGCCCGATCTGACCAACACACCCTCCCCCCTTCAACGAATACCGATCCCCCGTCCGACCCACTCAGCCCCCCTCATGCGCGAGGCACGACTCTGGATTTTACACCTCGGCTTCTTGCTCGGCCTCCGTGCCCAGCTAAGAACCGAAATAACCCCCCCGTCCCTCGGCGGTAGAAACCGGAAACCCCGAACTACCGAGGAACATCAAAAATTCAATGCCGTCTGCCTTTATCGTATGTTGTTCTTTCTTCTATCAATACCTTCTACTATTATTGAAAGTTAAGTTAGTTATGCCTAAGTGGGAATTTATTTTATTGCATTTGTTTTATTTTTTGCGCGCATGCATTTGAAAGGTAGTAATAACATTTCACAGATGGACCGTTTGTGAATCATGTTTTTTTTCCTTACATTACTCTCATGCAATTTTATTGTCTGCATTTAAAACAGAAGGAATTCACACTAGCTGCATCAGTCCATCATTTCACCAAATACTGCTGGGACTCTATAGGATCTGCAGTCACAGGAGGCCAATTTAGGGGACCGGAAATTTGAATGTCCAGTGTCTGCCCTGTTGAACTGATACAATGTGTTCCTGCTCGGTCAGACTATTTATAAAAGCTAGACTTCGCCCACAATAATGCTGACATCATGGGGAATCGGCCTATATAGATCTACCTATCGGGGCCAGACGTTGCGAGCAGCTCAGTTTTGGGAGTGACTCAAAACCTAGACCCAGGGCCCCAGACTGATTTGATAGAATCAGACAGTGAAAGGCAGATTTCATGGCTACAGGGAACTTCTTGCAAGCCAGGGAATTAAGCCTATTTAAGGAGACTAGACGGATTTTAATGGAATTAAATCAAGTTTTCCAGGTGCTGCATTGGAGTAGATCTTTCAAGCAAAACTAATAAAAGAAAGTGACAACCGCAGGCTATCTAAAGCTGTTTTAAGACAATCTTTGGGATAAAATATGTGAAGGATGTTCTGAGGCAAAATACAAGATCAAACAAAATGAAATTGATTAAAATGTCTTTTTCTTACCTGTTAGTACTGCTGGAATACTTCTATGCCAATAGAATTAAAAGTGAAGGAAATAAATCCAACTCGACGACTGACTGGTGGACAGGTGTTGTGAAATTTATTAAAAAGAATCAATAAAGTGGCATGATCAACATGTTTCGACGTTTCAATGTCTTCTTCAGGATCTGAAGAATTTCTATGCCAATAGCTATGCAACATTTACTTTGAGAGATATAGGTTGGTTAACAATAAAACCGAAATACCCATATGTGTACATTCTATTAGGCTAATGGGACACACAAAACATACTGTTCACAAAACTATCCGCACTTCATGGAAAGTCCAGTCCTACAAAAGTTAAAGGTTACTTGTGACAGGGCTATCCGATAACATGACATGGAAGATTGCATGAGCAGCTCCCAGGAGTCAATGAGTTTATGTGAGCAACTCCACACTCTGGTGGCGCGGGTCCAGCCCCAGCATGCAGGGCCTCGCCTAGGTGAGTATGATTTTTGACAGACAGTGGGAAACTTGGCGCTAGATGAGCCACCAAGCAGCCACCATCTCAGCAGCGAAGGCAACAAAGATACCAGATATTTCTTTGGGGAAACTTTTGGGACGTGGGTAGTAGTTCTCTCAGGGGAAGTGAGTGACCTCTCCTGCCAGAGATTCTTTGAGAACAGAAAGGTACAATTGAAGCCACCAAATACCGCCAGCTTACCTGTGTGAAAAGATTGAGATTCCCAGAACTCCTGTCATATGACGTTTGTGATTTATTATAGTCATTAGTTCCTTATAGCATTAAATCATTATGATACCTTTTACTAGTCAAAAGGAGAGAGGCGAGATAGCAATGTCTCTGAAACGTGACTTATTTATCAATGTAAATGTCAGTCTAATGCAGACATTAAACTTCATCATATAACAGAGAAACAGCTTCAATCTCACTAATGGTACTTTGCATTGATTAAATATTGCTATTATGTTCCTCGTTAAGAGTGGCTTCTGATGTGGCTTCGCCTGACGGAGACCGATGGCTTCTCCTAAAGATTGACATTTCCGTTGCCCATGAAGCTCAATCGCTCAATCGAAACTAATAGTAGTATTAATTGGGACAGATATTTGGACCATTAAAACCATTTGGAAAGAATGAGAAAAACCAACAGGTGGGCATTCTCCCTCTTTGATATATATACCCTGTACAACATGCATATATTTAACCTGAAATCCCACTGCCGATTTATAAAACAGCGTGTGGAATATAGGCTCTAGGGTATTTCCCTTATTATATTTACTGGGCACATGGTTATTGTTAGCCGCCCATGGTCACAGTTAATTTAATTAGGATATGGTAGCACTCTTGTGGTACCCTCAACCACCAGGCCTTTAAGAACCTAAGTATATTTTTAGACCATTACAGTATCATGAATAGCATTCAGTATCTTTGGCATGCATAATTAATTCCCCCGATGCTCGTATCTTATTTGTTTGATTGAACCCTATCTATTAGATTATTGGCTGCAATATGGTATAAAATGCAGATGTCATTTAAAAAATAAGAGAGAGGATGATTAAGTAAAGACCCCCCTCCCAAAGAAACAAGAATAAATCAGGCTCTCATGACTTTCGCTCTTGCAGAAGCAAGAGCTGACCATTCTCTGAATTGCAAATGCACTGCAAGCATAATCGAAATACCTTCCCTCTTATATCCCTGCTACAGCTATATCAGTGAACAATAAGCATATATACCTATAGGAGTTGACAGCATGACACTACATGTGCTTGTCAGCATCTATCCCATTTGTACATGTCACTGCAGTATTCCCAGCCCATACTTTATTATCCCATAACCAGCCCCATTCTGCATTTGCAACACAAGGGCAGCTATGAGGCTATAACTGTCTAAATTGGAAAGCAGTCACACCAGAGGAGGGGGGCAGGGGGAGGGCCAATTGATTAATAACAAAATAATTATGTAAACTGGCCACTGAGTTGCCACCAAAATGGCACAACTGATTGAAGAAGCCCTGTCCATTACCTTTAAGACATAAGTCATGCCTGTAAAAAAATAAAAATTGAGTTGTCAATCAACGCCACTATCACTACTGATGTACTACATCAATGGCGATATATTGATGGCAATAAGACTAAAAACAAGTGCAACTGTATAATCTCGTTTAAAACTGAAATCGTTATTAAAATAACGAGATTCTTCACCTGTTAATGAAAAAGAAACTACTAAAGTTCGAAATAAATAATGTTTGTTCTGTGCACTTGGTGCATCATAAAAACATGGTCACCATGCTGATGAACATGACTGATGACCTTGTCTAAAACTTGGAAGTGAAATTTTTTTTATTGAAAAATCAAAAATTTTGAAGTCATTTTTGGACACTTAAGGCATGATGAAAACATGGCCGCCATGCTGATAAACATGTCTGATGACCTGGTTTAAAAATTGGAAGTGAAAAGAAATTTCTTGAAAATCAAAAATTTTGAAGTCATTACTGTGCACTTGGCACATCATAAACACATGGCCGCCATGCTAACAAACGTGTCTGATGTCCATGTCTAAAAATTGGAAGTGAAAAGAAATTTCTTGAAAATCAAAAATTTTGAAGTCATTTTTGGACACTTGGCACATCAAGAAAACATGGCCACTATACTGATAAACATATCTGATGACCTTGTTTAAAACTTGTAAGTGAAAAGACATTTCTTGAAAATTAAAAAATTTGAAGTCATTTTTGGACACTTGGCGAATAATGCATACATGGCCGCCATACTGATAAACATGTCTGATGACCTTGTCTATACCTTGGAAGTGGAAAGAAATTTCTTGAAAATCAAAAATTTTGAGGTCATTTTTGGACACTTGGCACATCATAAAACATGGCCGCCATGCTGATAAACATGTCCGATGACCTTGTCTAAATTTTGGAAGTGAAAAGAAATTTCTTGAAAATGAAAAATTTTAAAGTCATTTTTGGATGCTTGGCGCATCATAAAAACATGGCCGCCATGCTGATAAACATTTCTGATGACCTTGTCTAAAACTTGGAAGTGAAAAGAAATTTCTTGAAAATCAAAAAATGTTGAAGTCATTTCTGTGCACTTGGCGCATCCTAAAAACATGGCCACCATGCTAACAAACATGTCTGATGTCCTTGCATAAATTTTGGAAGTGAAAAGAAATTTCTTGAAAATAAAAAAATTGGAAGTCATTTTAGGACACTTGGCGCTTCATAAAAACATGGCTGCCATGCTGATAAACATGTCTGATGACCTTGTCTAAAACTTGGAAGTGAAAAGAAATTTCTTGAAAATCAAAAATGTTGAAGTCATTTCTGTGCTCTTGGCGCATCATAAAAACATGGCCGCCATGCTAACAAACATGTCTGATGTCCTTGTCTAAATTTTGGAAGTGAAAAGAAATTTATCAAAAATAAAAAATTTCAAAGTCATTTTTGGACACTTGGCGCATCATAAAAACATGGCCGCCATGCTGATAAACATGTCTGATGACCTTGTCTAAAACTTGGAAGAGAAAAGACATTTCTTGAAAATAAAAAATGTTGAAGTCATTTCTGTGCACTTGGCACATCATAAAAACACGGCTACCATGCTAACAAATATGTCTGATGTCCTTGTCTAAATTTTGGAAGTGAAAAGAAATTTCTTGAAAATGAAAAAATTTGAAGTCATTTTTGGACACTTGGCGCATCATAAAAACATGGCCGCCATGCTGATAAACATGTCTGATGACCTTGTCTAAAACTTGGAAGTGAAAAGAAATTTCTTGAAAATCAAAAATTTTGATGTCATTTCTGTGCTCTTGGCGCATCATAAAAACATGGCCGCCATGCTAACAAACATGTCTGATGTCCTTGTCTAAATTTTGGAAGTGAAAAGAAATTTATTAAAAATAAAAAGTTTCAAAGTCATTTTTGGACACTTGGCGCATCATAAAAACATGGCCGCCATGCTGATAAACATGTCTGATGACCTTGTCTAAAACTTGGAAGAGAAAAGACATTTCTTGAAAATCAAAAATGTTGAAGTCATTTCTGTGAACTTGGCGCATCATAAAAACATGGCTACCATGCTAACAAATATGTCTGATGTCCTTGTCTAAATTTTGGAAGTGAAAAGAAATTTCTTGAAAATGAAAAAATTTGAAGTCATTTTTGGACACTTGGCGCATCATAAAAACATGGTCGCCATGCTAACAAACATGTCTGATGTCCTTGTCTAAATTTTGGAAGTAAAAAGAAATTTATTAAAAATAAAAAATTTCAAAGTCATTTTTGGACACTTGGCGCATCATAAAAACATGGCCGCCATGCTGATAAACATGTCTGATGACCTTGTCTAAAACTTGGAAGAGAAAAGACATTTCTTGAAAATCAAAAATGTTGAAGTCATTTCTGTGAACTTGGCGCATCATAAAAACATGGCTACCATGCTAACAAATATGTCTGATGTCCTTGTCTAAATTTTGGAAGTGAAAAGAAATTTCTTGAAAATGAAAAAATTTGAAGTCATTTTTGGACACTTGGCGCATCATAAAAACATGGTCGCCATGCTGATAAACATGTCTGATGACCTTGTCTAAAACTTGGAAGTGAAAAGAAATTTCTTGAAAATCAAAAATTTTGAAGTCATTTCTGTACACTTGGCACATCATAAAAACATGGCCACCATGCTGATAAACATGTCTGATGACCTTGTCTAAAACTTGGAAGTGAAAAGAAATTTCTTGAAAATCAAAAATTTTGATGTCATTTTTGAGCACCTAACGTATCATAAAAACATGGCCGTCATGCTGACAAATATGTCTGATGACCTTCTGTAAATGCTGGATTGAGAAGAAATGTCATACAAATTCAAAATTGTGAACTTGTGTTTTTCTCATTTGGCACACCATAACAAAAGAATGTAGGGGACTTGGCACCTCTGTTCTGGTCTGCCGGTCAGCTAATAGTATGAGAGGCAATTGACTTCCACCTGGGTTCTACACTCTCCTACTAGAGTTGCCCAAAACTCAAAGTTGTTTATTATTGTTTTAACTATCCTGGAACTTGTAAATTTTATCCAAATAACATGAATACAAGCAAAATACATGTAAACTTACAGTACAATTATGTAAAATACCTTTAGGGTATTTTTTTAAAGAGTTACAACAACACAAAATCTATTCTAATGTTAGAATTGTCAAAGGCCATAGAACACATCTACATGTAACTAAATGTAACTAAAATCTCCACTCACAAGAAAACCCATGCATCCAGTCTCCAAGCATAGGACAGGAACCAGGGGATTAAATGTGTGATAATAGGGTGAACTGGCTCTTTCACTTGTTCAAAGAAACAGCCATCCTATACTTCGCCAATCAAACTTTATACCATTTGTGAAACTTAATACAACGCGAAGAAAAACTTAAAGGGAAACTTTCTTAATATCTTTTCAATCAGACGCCAGAGCTTTTATACCAGTAATCAATAGGGAAAAATTAATTCCGTCTTTGTTAACTTTGTTAAAAAGATATCAAAGAAGATGGCCTTACAGACTAAAACACCATTTCATGATCAAAGTTTTAATATTATTGTTCACCAGACAAATGATTTCCGTTGTGGTTTCTGTTGACAAAACAATTCCTCGATATAATTTCATTAAAATTAAGTTTGACTAGAGGAGTGTAAAGAGCACCCAGACTATGAAATATGTTCGTGTACAGATGCTGTTCACAACTAAATACAAAAAGACAAACTAACTGAGCATTGCATCTCCGACCATCATGAAATAATGGAATAAGCCCTGTGCATTTTGAGCAAACAATTGGAATTAGACAAAATACTGAATGAAGCACAATCCCTTTAACTGAAGTGATCATTTTTTTCTGTTTCAAAAGTTCCTGCTCGAATACTGACATTTAATACTAGATTTATCAAATAATTTACATGATTGTGAGCCAAGTCATATTAAGGACAATCAGGGGGAGGACATTGCATTGTCTCTTCTTGGACATGGGATATTACAATTGTTGATGTCGCGTAGGGTTCATGTACAATTCTATTAAATTTACCTGATTCATCTTGTGGATTACATTTGTATGTTTTTCTAATCACATTTCAAACTTTCATTTTGATAGAAAGTGGGATTGGCTTATTATTCAGTGGTACCTGGAAGCATCTACTGCTATATTCTCGCCTTTTTTCCGATCTTCTACCAGGGCCATGTTGTTGTGTCAGCCAGCTAAGATGGTGTGGGCCTGGCACACTTTACCTTGTGAAGGTCATTTGTGTAGGACACGGTATATGGTGCGAGTGTCACACCATTGTCCCCCTGTCCCTTCCCAGTATACCCAACCCCTATAGACTCAACCCTTATAGCGCCAGCCCGAGCCAACACCCATAGAAAACTACCTAGAAGGCACGTGCACAAATATGTATATCAAGGTTTCCAGGGTAATGAGATAGGGCTGGGTACACCTTAAGACGTGGTGATGTGCGTTGGCTGTATATGATTGATGATGCAGTGTGACATGTGGATGTATAACATGCTATGAAATCATCAGCTATGAAATCATCAGAAATACATTATTCCTGCAGCTTTTATGGATCTACGGAAACTATTCCAGAGACCCTAAAAGACCTATCTTTTCGTCCCTCAAAGGGACTCTCCAGATTTGCAAGCAGGGCAAGCGCGGAGAATGGCATTTTGGTGCGTAGCACTCAAATATAGAATGAGAAAGTTATGGGATTTGGTCCAAGTTCATTTTGAGTAAGATGCAAAACCGTTTGAAATAGACATCAAATTTTAGTAAATATCATTATGTATACTATGTGCCAAACACCGGTGTTAACTGTTTTTGGCTTAGGCAATTAAAAGGACATTGCTTAACGACTGCCATGTATGAACTGTTATCACTGGCTTCGTGCCTGAGTATTCAGAGCCTGTAATAAAAGTGTCCACAGGTCACTGCTATACCTGATTGGTTTTACTAAAGGTAAATCTATGATGAGCCTGTTTACAGACAAAATAATAAAAAAAGATCCTTAATTTTGATTAAAACACTGTGTTAATACGACTCCACCATATCGATATTCAACAGATTAAACATTCGAATAACAACTTAGCAATTAATTCCTTATACAGTCCTCGACAAAACGACGAACCAGCATATAGAAACAATAGATACATGGAGTTGCTTCTATCTTAAAAAGAGTATTCCTTGCATAGCGCTACTTTAACTAGTTTTTAAACAAAGTGCCCTTAAAGTATATAATATGGTTCGTTGACATTTTCATTAGGGCAACAACAGCAAATGCAACGTTGTTGGAATAAGCTAAACTTATTACTACACCGCATCTAAACAAAGTCGGCAGAGGAAGCAAAACTGACACATAACTGAAAAGAAGGCTTTATATCCCCTTATCTTTATATTTTCTAAATGTAATCATATAATTACCAAGCTACTTGTACTTATCATATATTATTTCATATGTACCCTACTAAAACTATATCACGGAACAAGGACAGTAAATAAGTAAAATCATCTAAACTGAAGAAAGAATAATCCTGAGATGATTATATTGATAAGCATACATGGAACTCGCTGCCTGATTCGATCTAATGCTATTATGACGAGACAGGAGAGGAAGTTTCTTTACATGCTGCTTGGCGCTACCAAATACGTGGTAGAAATCCCTGTTCCTTTCCCATATCACTGCGAAGCTGTATACGTACATGTAAGTAAATGCTTGTAAGCAAAGCACCTGGAACTGAGGTAAGTTTTTAATCTTGTCAAAAAGCTTATCTGTACTTCCGTATTTTCTCTAGAGACTAACTGAAGCTGAGGCGATATGAATACCCACATTCTGAGGAAAACGAATGGCTAGTATAGAAATCATATTTCTATTAAACACTAAAGATCAAATGAAGTCTAAATAATTCTCAGGTGAAAACATGCATACCTAATGAACAAATAATTTGAACATACAAAGCCTATAGAGAAAGTATTTTTTTCATGGAAAACAATGGGGATCTTTCTTCCCAGTCGAAGTCAAGAATATAATAATTTTCTTTACTCCAATTGAGATTAGTCCTAATAAAAATTCCTAATAAAACGCTGTCCTGTGTATATAACACACACCACAACGTTTTGCCTTTTACGTGACAGATTTCTTGCACGTGCTCCTTGTCTTGTAACCTGAGAACATTTAATTGATCACTCGACCTATCTCATATTTTTCCATTTTCCAAGTCATCTTGGTTTTGCCTCAGCAAACCCTCAAACATCCGATCTGTTTATCCCAGTAACGTGAAGGGTCCTGAGAAGCAAATCGGCTTGGTACACTTAATGTGATCTGCTTTCCATCTCCTAGGCGGCTTAAGCCTCTCCGTCTATGATGGTCACCATGCTGTGTCATCTCATACATATATGCACTAGCAGTTGACATAGGAAGTAGTGCCCTTTCCTATGAAGGATAGGTTGGAAGATGTTTCAGAATAAAAGGAAATCAACGTGTGTGTCAATACAGGGACTAAAGAAATATTGTGGATGTAGGTCGAAGTTACAGATTACAAAATCTAAAACAATTAATATGAATTAATTAATTACAAAATGCCATAAAAGGTGTTTTCCCATATTTAATCTAATGACCCTGACGTATTTATATTTTATTTTGATATCACAACAAGACTTCTTTAAGTGGAAAACCAACCTCAGTAATCCGTGAGTGCCCCAACGCCTATCATGGGCATGGCACGCACAGCACAGGTGGAGAAGGTGGGAGAGATGGCAGGCTGATAGGATCAACAGGTGAAAGGTGATCAGATGCCGACACCACAGGGGATTGTCAGGGATTATTGCTGCATGAGCGCACATAAATACGTGGGTAACATTGAGTGCATGATTAATGCCTCTTTTACTGGCACTGCATACGTCGCATGTATAAGCAATAATTGCCGATGTAAACTGTGTGTAAAAAGTATAAAAGCTATTTCTTTCCAACCATCTCTCTGACATGGAAAGTCTCTTCCAATAGGTATAGGAAACTTTTAAAGTATAACACAATTATATTCAAATACAACATACAAAGCTGTAATAAACCTTTATCACAAAGATGTGGCTTCAGCGCGATGAAACTCGTGGAAATTTTCCACAAACAAAAAGATTCCGTGTTCAGTCAAACCAAGGAATGCATCAAGGGTATTATGAGAGGCACGGTCGTCATTGAGAAGAATTACGAGACCAGCAGAGACAATTAAGGAAAAACCTTTTACCAGTAATATATCGAGTGTTACAACCTACGGGGGGTATCTACGTACTGTCTTTTAGACTCTGTGGAAAAATGAGAACAGATTGGTTTCATCCATTAGGATGACTTTTCTGTGTGCGCTACAAAGGGATCGTTCTCGTATGACACATCATTTGATGGTGAAGGTCTGAAATACAGTATGCTCTTACTTAAATGGTCAGGCGCGTTAAGGATAGACAACTGTTGGTAACGGCCAATTTATAAAAACTTCGATAACTCAATAACTATCCATCTGATCTTTAAATGCAATACATCAAATGAAAGCCCGGATTTTTCTTTATCTATTGAAAGACATAACATTATGTTTTCACTTAGATATAAAGTATGATGAAATCAAATCAAAGTTTTTCACTTTTATTTTTTGAACATGGATATCTCCTTTAATATCAAAGTTGCAAGCCTAAGATTTTATGTACATGATCAAAACATTCTAATGGAGTGATCCGTGTCTCAGATTTTTTATTTAGGCCTTAGTTTTAATTTTATGTCAAAAAACGGGAAGAATTTTGTTATTTTTTGCAACTTAATTTTCTAAACTGCATAAAATATAAACTAAGACCTAATTACAAATTCTGAGACACGGTTCCCTTCAAATGACTATCATCTACAAATGTTAAAAATTTCAAGTCTCTGTGTGCATTATTGACTGAGAAATCCTTGTTCAAAAAATGTTCGTCAAAAAACACTTTTTCAAAATTCAGGCTTACTACTAAACGCGTCCTTCCACACATATTAATATGATTCATATCAATAGATAGACCTTTCTTTTATCTTTCTAATGATACATGATATACGTAAATGGGTTATAGTGAAAAGGGATAGCAAACAGAATACCACTGCAATTGTTAAACGCCCCTTATCAACAGTTGTCTATCCTTAAGTGACATTTTCAAAGCTTCTCAGTGAAACATGCTACATTTTCATAACCTTATCCACACTGCAATATATTGCAAGACGACATGGAGAAAAACACCGTTGTAATTAATTCGAAAGCAAACTCTAACATACACAAAAAAAGAAGAAAATTAACTTAAAACATATCACAACATCCTTAATATAAAATTTAAGATACAGAATATATATAAATAAGTCGGACCACGGGCATTATAGTATATACAAAGCGAAACAGGCAGCTTTTGAAATGCCGCGACAAACACCTCGATGCCGAGAAACCTTTGAGGTTATCGGAGATTCACCATCCTGAGACTTCCCAGTATCAAAATGCTTTTAGTACTGATTGTTCTTATTTAGATAATAAGACAATGACACCATTATAGGTAGTGAAAGGCAGGCAAAGGACGCCGACAAGCCTAATAGGCGGGTTAGTAGCAGAAAAAAAGGACTAAGTGATGAGGCTGGGTGTGTGGTAGTGAGAAATTGGTTTTATTTCTCTGCCTCAGGAACCGCCCTTTCTTTTTTCTGAAAAGCTGGCAATTCTTAGTGTAAAATTCGGCCTATGCCACACCACGTCAAGGAGTCCACGTTCAATAAGCACCTCATCTCCCTTACAATGTACTGGATCTCCCACTGCGTACGTCTGTGCAATATTGTTTACGCGTCCTACGAGGAACTCCGCGTTGAACTGCTAATTAGTTGTACCAAACTCAGCAACGCAAAAATACGCCGGAGGGACTATTGGACTGTCCCACCCTTGAAACCAAAACTACAGTCTGATATCCACTAGGACCTCATCGATTGTGCTTTCGAGAGATCGCCCATTAGAAGGGGAAACTGAAATGTATATGTTTGACTTTAATCAGTGCAAAAAACTGTCAATTATTCTGGTAGAATCGGCCGAATTTAGGCACAGATCGGTCGGCTGACTTGGTAAAACAAAAATCGCCTCGTGTGTATGGGGCTTAAGCCCCTCGTACATAAAAAGCGACGCGATTGTGAGTCGGCAACTGGCCATATAAAACCCAGAATCAGGAACTAGCCGCCATAAAGATCGGACCCAAGGACATCTGTTGCCCTTATATATTTCTAAAAAGAAGACTATAACTATTGGGGGGGGGGGGGGTAGTAGCAAAACAGTCTGAGGTACTCCTAACTTAAGACTCGCGACGACACAGACCAGCTCTAATTGCGTCTGCGACTATCGCGTCGGCAAATATACGAGGGGCTTTACATGTTGACAGCGATCAAACTCCGAGCGGATGGAACAATGCTGTGGCGCCACCCCTGGGATGATGTATCCACGTCACTAACTACCCTGTCGCCGGCCACTTTCTTTTTTGCTTCATTAAATCCTAATTCAACGGCCTATTTCCACCTGGGATTATGGTAGAAGGGCCTAATTAGCTTGCGGTCTCCCTGATGAATCACAACCTTTCTTGGGGAATCAATTAGTTGTTAATTTGGTGGCCATGCATTTACATAGGTTCCCACGGTGCTGAATCCAAACAGGCCATGAATCATACAGTTTATTTGCCACAGGTGTCTTACCATCAACAAGCACAAGAAAAGAGATGGATAATTATTTTATGTAATTAATCGCAAAATGTCAGAGGATCAAAGATCAATGCCCTTACAAATCACAACAGAATTCAATTACTTATTTCATGGATTCACTGATGAATTGTTATTTCCTCCAAACTATTGCCTCTCTTAGCTTCATTGTTTTTATCTTTAAAGTTTGGGAGAGAAAACACATCCGGCAAGTCGCTGTCAGAAGTTATATCATCACTCAACCAAGTAAAATGTGACTCAACACCCAATGTCATTAGGTTTGGTTGGTAGTCATAGGTTCTTTCTCCCGTGTCCTTGGAAGTTGACAGGGTCTGTCGGCTACTGATATGAGGCATTTCCGCAACTACAATCAAAATTGATTTTCCCATCAGCCGCGTGGGCGGAAGTTAATCGACATCTTCTTTTTGTGTGTCAACCTGTTACCACCGGTATGTCAAACTCACTGGGACATGACGGTTCGTGATAGACGGAAATAAGGGCTGGTTATCATACATGTTCACAACTTTTAACTGTTGGGGATGGGAGTTTCGCTTCGATTCTTGCGTTATCATGTGTAGTAGGCCTAAGGTTATCAAAACAGGAACCGATCCTGGATATGCTACTGTATTTCCTTTAAAGTATTTATTGCCAGGGTCTCCTCCCCCTTCCGGCCCGATCTTCCAGATGGTGTTTCTATTTTTTTAATTGCAACATCTCTTCATTTACAACACGTTCTTCCAATGATGGTGAATACATTAAAAGTTTACATAAGACCAAAGTAATGAACATAGATGAGTCATACAAAAAAATATAGATACAAAAATATCATTCACTCATGTTGATGGACCTATTTATTTCCTATATACTTTTACTATACATATAGTGATCACAGGATGATTCTTTCTTATCTCTTATATATGTAAATAGCATGAGAGCTACCAATTTTAATGCACATTATCATTTACATTATTTCGTGTGATCAATGTCTATATATTCTTGTAAAGACTGGACAGTGCCTTTCAGAGTCTGAGATGATTACCGTGGTGGCTGGTTTATCAAACCACTCAGTCCTGCGCAATGGACTGTCCGTTAGACCTACCAGTTTATTTTGGGGACTGCTAGCTGCCACAATTGGCATTATAGAAATAAGGTTTAATAGTTACTCTATATAATATTCTATGACCAAACTTGCTACAACCAGCGGCAGGTGCCACAACTGAGCCCAGTACTAGGTCTTGCCCTAGCTGTCACTTCCTGACCTTATAACCTCTTTGATGTGATTAAGTACGGTGAAAAAAGTGGTTTTATTTTGCCATCGGTTCCTACATTTCTCGAGGGGAGTAGGGTATCGTTCTTTCTTGTCTTTTCTAATGACTGGTTTCCAGATCTTGTATATCAAATATGAAAGGCTTAGAAATGATGTATACGTTCATATCCTCTTATTTCGAGTCCTGTATTGCAAACCCCTTTCCCAGCAATATTATTAAGCTATTTTGGAACACTATCAGAGAAAGAAATTCTACAGTACGGAAATGTATCGGTAGGCTAAAGGATTTCCATCATTCCATAATGCACCATAAATAGTTGCATTCCTCTCTGGATGACAACTAGATTTCCCCATGCTTTATAATCAATTCCTCTGGTCTAAGCTGCCAAGTACACATTCTAAAAATCCCAGTATTCCTACCATACCTCCATTGCTTAGTATTTCATACTAACGCGCCAGTGCTCCCAACAGATTGTCAATTCACGGGATGAGGAAGCTATAAATTGGTCTCCGCTTCCCAAGGAATTCGGAAAGGTCCACACTCTATTATAGGAAAGGCAATATTGCCAATGCAATAAAGACGTATTTTGCGTTTGCTTTTATGTTTATGATGATGGAACTGTCACCGATTCCGATGGGAATTATATCCGTCTGGCACTGGATCAGCGGAGTCCCTGTCAAATACATCAAGATAAGGGTAAACAGGCAGACCAGCTGTCCTCCCCTACTTCAAGTGTTTCCTTTCTGGAGAAAGTTTCACTTTGCATAGAACCGATAGCACTCCATAAATATCTACAGTCTCTGTATGACATAATCACGAGAGGTTTCAACCACCTAATGTTTCATAGGTCGCAGATTGTCTTTGGGAAGACGGCCGTCGACAAGGTATTGTTCCTATGAAATAAATATGCTCCGGAGACTTTCTTCATACCATAAGTCCATGTGTTATTCCCCACTCCTCATAAAATAGAGTATGAGATGTATTTTCTCATTTCCAGTACAGTCGCCCTCGTCCTCTGGGACGTGTACATATCAAGTGACACATCTATATAGCCAGTCCATTGACAAGCGTTGGGACAAAAACTAGCTATAGACTCTTCAGACTAAAAAACACTAGGCGATTGTTTTCCTGCCTGTGATCAGACGGCGACCACAAACACATATTGTTACATCACCAAATTGAAATAAATCAAACGTGTTGGCGGACTGCATAAAAGTCAACTCCCAAACTTTTGGTGGTCAGTGTTATTTTCATTGGACATGTTTCGGTCAATTACGATCTTCATCAGAATAGTTAGTACTTGTATTTTCCTAGCTATATATATCAATATTTTTTCACACTGTTAAAATTGTTCAAACTTTTCACAGTGTTAAAATTAGTATCAGTAGAACTTAGATGAAAAAGGCGGTTACCAAATTGAGCACAACTTAGTTTTACATGCAGAGAAATTTGTTTGAACATATTCTGAAAGTAAACATGTAAATTAAACTTTGATAATCCCCCCAAAAAATCTTAAAGTTGGTTAAGGCTATACGGGAAAAGCGAAAGAGCTTCGAGTTATCGAGACTCGAGTCCCATTGCGAAGCGGGTCACGTGCTGATGACACATTGAGTGATGGTTGAGACAATGTCTGCTAATTAGACGGAGATCCCCAGGGGAAGGGTATACTAAAACCACATCTCCACCCTAAAAACAGCTATGTCAAGTCTCATATAGTCATTGCCTGCCTTCAGCATTTGCGTAAATAAAACCCACATGGATATGGTTACTTCGTATGTCTGTCAGAAATCTTGGTGATGTGGCGAATGATTCGAAAAAAAAGTTGGTTATCATCTCATTGTTCTAGACCTGTATGAATCAACATACATATGATTTGTGTGCAAAATATAACTCGTTACTGATTGCATTATGTCAAATTTAGTCTTTTTTATGGCATACAACTTTTTAAAAAAAAGTATGTGGAGGACGCTGATAAAAATAAATAATGTTCTAAACTCACTTTATTGTATTTCAAATCACAATATAACTGATATTCTTAATCACGAATTTCATCAGTAATTCCGAATACTACTTTGCTAATTTGTGTATAAGGATTTGAAATGGAAACTTGTACATCCATTGTGCCATGTCTCGCTTGTGAGCGTTATGCCAACATAGCCAACCTCTGACTAGCTTATAATTTGCCTGCCATCGAGCACCCCACGGTCAGCGCTGCAAAACCAACCTCCCCTAAAGCACCACTTTAGACGCCTTGTTGACTGCACACCACTCCTTTTTTGTAACACTAAAAACCTGCCACCCCCTACCCCTGAACCTACAAGGCCCCCGACCGCCTCTCATTGGGCGCTTCTTGACACTGGCGCCTCCACTAGCGTCACCTGGCGTCGGCAGCGGCGGTGGGGGCGCCGAGCCACTCACTCACTCACTCGACGAGCAGCTCGCGAGCGGCCGTCACGAGCAGGTGGGAGCTGCTCACCGATAGTAGTGAACAGCAGGTCTGGGGTGGGTAAAAAGTCAGGTATAACTGTAGTGTTTTACTACCTGTAACAACCTGCTGCTCCCTAGCTAGGTTTAAGGTGTCTCCAGTCCGGGTGGGGTTTTTAGGGTGTAGATGAGGATTTGGGAGGAAATAACGTTAGAATGGAGGCATACACGTACGTGCAAGGAATGCACAGAAGAGGGCTTCGTATTACACGGGGTTTAGGGTTAGCAATTATGTTACTGTTTGATTATACCAGCCTGAAAAAGACTGTAACATGTCGATCAAACGAATAGTTTGATCAAAGTTTGATTATTAATCCATACACCTGTCCTGCTACATTATCGTCGGGTTTGGTGTACTTTTACATCAATATTTGATTATGTTGACCTCAAATGTTGGTTTGACTTTTTCTTTGAGAGGGATTTGCTTTCTATTGTTTTCTCTGTTATCATTGACCAGAGTGCCATCAAATTAGATGTTTATATCACAAATTCGCAGAGCTGGTTTTACTGAAATCTTTCAGTAAATCATTTAAAAAATCCGTTAATACGTTTATCCTACGTAGCAGCCCTTGCTAAATCTCCGTTTCGACACGAAGAGACAACAACAGAACAAACCTAGGATCACGACTGAGCACTGATAACGACAAAAAGCTGTCACTACGCGAGTGGTTGGTCGTGACGAAAAAGAGCAACCCACAAAGAGAATAACTGAAAATCAACCTTGACAAGCCAACAGAGCATACCCAAAAAACACAATTACTCAAATTGGGTCATTTAATTAGTCTGACCAAAAAAAACACTTATGTTTATAGCATTTTTTATTACAGATATTGAGCCAATAAATCAATAGTGCACTCCATACTATCCCGACACATAACAGAAGATGATACAATGCAAATGTATTTGACCTGATGAAGCTTCTCACTGTATATGCTACATGATGGAAGGCATATTCTGGGACACCAGGAAGTGGGACGTGTGTCTTTGATTGATGGGTGTCGGGCAGCAGTGTTGTCGGTCGGGATGACACCCGGATCGTAATCTGCCGTCACCACCACCGCACCACTCTGAGGGTGGTGGTGGTGGGTTTGGTGGTAGTGGTGGTGGGACAGTGGTGCATGGGGAGGGACCTGATGGTCCTTGTTGGTCAGCCGGCCGACGGATCCAGGACCCCCAGGACGGCGGCGGTGGTGGTGCTGGTGGTGGTGGTGGTAGTTGTGGTGGCAATAGCCAGGGCCGTGGTGTTGTGGCTGTAGTAGTTGCCAAGTCAGCACAAATACCCCCCTTGACTCTGTCTATATTGCAGACAAACCCCACTTGGTTGGTGCCCTTCCAGGCTCGACCATATAGCAATTGCCTACTATTGCCTCAACATTGCTGCGAAAACGAAACATTATCAGTGGTAGCTGTTGGTGGTAGGAGGAGTAGTCTTCACACAGGAGGAGGTGGGGGACAGGAGCAGGAGCCAGCGGCACTCGGGAGGGCTCCGAGCAGCTCGGAGGGAGAGAAGTAGTAGTAGTAGAGGCGGCACGAGCAGGAGGAGCTCAGACCCACACTGGAGGTGGCTGGAGGCGGAGGGACCACAGAAATAGCGTCGTTAGGCCTTGGTTTGTGGGAGAAGTACACGGGACTGTCTCCGAGATTAGCCCTACCTTGCCAGGTGGACCAGGAATACAATTGGTCGTTAAGTAGCGGGAATTGGGATGAAAGTGGCAAGAACGTGCCCCCGGGTAGCGACGACAGTCAGCGCGCAATACAATCTACTATTCTAATTACATGCTCAGGAGAAAAGTACGAGCTGCTCAGTAATACGTCACACTGAATCCTAGCTGCTCATAATCCCAGCTAACCCATAAAGACACAGTTTATCCTCTGCCCACAGGAGGACCACAGGCCTGACACCATGGAGCAACATTACCGAGACCTGTATGTGTTACTGGAGAAGTTCAGGCCGCAGACGGTGGCCATGATGGATCACATCCAGGACTATCTCTGACCGGGTGGCCTTGTCCGGGGTTAGCACTTAGGCACGCCATGAATCAACCACCATGTAATTAAACCCACACTGACCACCCACAACTACATGGGACTTAGAGGTGACGGACTAAAGCATTGGGACATTGGTCTCTTTATAGAGTCAAGTGCAAGAGGACGAACACTCATTAAGGCTGCCAGTCCGGAGTAAACACGCGCACAAAACCTCTAATCTATTACGTCGCTGGCCGAAGGAAGTTGCATTGATGTTTTCACTTTTTTGCAGGTTCCTGAAGCTAGGATGAGAGGAGCATCCGGATAGGAATGTGTAAGTTTCTATTGGATGAACTATTGCATGGTCCAAATGATATGATTGGCTCACCTTTGCCTCTTTTGAATAAACTGCCACCTGTTAATGTTTTCAATATACATAGGCTTTTTTTCGAAAAGATATGTTATATATCAATTATCGTTCGGGTATACCTTTATAAATTTAAATTCCGAAATCTGAAACTATTGATCATGACAAACTGTTTACTGAATTTCAATTCTAAACTTTACAATAATCGCAACTAAGCTTGGTAAAGACTCTACCCTTCCTCTAAAGTGATGCTGTGCATATATGCGGATCAAAAGGGCACATATTGAAAGAACATCCGCAACTTTCCATTAAGGGTATTTTCTGCACTTCATACCGTGCATAAGGTTATTACCTATAGAGCGCTCTGATATTAGTTTCATAAAGCCCGGAACTTCTGTAGCGACAGTAAGATCATTCTGTGTATTAGGGCAGTACTTTATATGTGCCTATGCTCCTTATCAAATGCACTACAGGCCTCAGTGGATTCTGTGCGAGCCATCAAATGTCCCCTACTCGATGGAAGGCTTAGACCACAGCCCATAGAGACTAATACCCTCGTGAGGGGACTTACCTTAAACGTTGACAATGGTAAGGGACACTTTTTCGGCCTGATTCCAAATCCTTTTACTGATTTTTTCTTGTCGGACTCCAAGGCAGTGCACGCGATTTCAGTCCCAATCACAAATCCCATAAAGAGGCACGAGAAGGAAAAAAAGATCCGACTGCCCCCGCATCGATTCCCTGATGGCCAACTGCCACGGTTCAAAAGAACATTTTCGATTTTGTCGGTTCCCCCATCTCTCCGCTCCCCTTCACGCCTCCCCTCTGGTGCCATCTGCGCTAAAGAAACGGCAACTAATATGGCATTTGGGTTTAATGCTGCTTAAAACAAACATAACGGGCGTGAATTCCAGGGGCGGGGTTTTAATAAAGAGATAAAGAGAGTTATGCCTTGGGGGGGACGTTATTACGATAACTAATATTCTTTGATGTTTAATGCCAGGCTCGCTCCCCTAATCCTCTTTTTTTTTTAGATTTTTCTAAAGATTATTTTAGGTTTACAAGCCAATTCATTTCTGTACAGAAATACTCAAATGCATTAATTATATTATGTTGTAAGATTATGTAAGCAATCTCGTAAGAAATTACATGGAATTCTTCACCCGTATTCTAGGTACAGAAACAAAACCTGTGCCAAAACTATTCTTTCTTGAGTGACAATCCTTTAACTTTTTTTCCGCGAAACAGTATATACAATCTCTAAGAAGCGCCTATCCATCCTAGCAACGTATATTTTAAGTAGAAGGAAACCCAATGTAAACTGTTTCTATGGGTATCACTCCACGAACTCTGTCAAAAGGGGGGTAGGTTGAATTTGCTAAAAGGGTATCCATCAACTGCGGCCATGGTAGGGTGAGCTGTGAGCAGGTGAGTGACACCTGTGGACCCCCCGCGGCGCCGGAAGGGCCCCGCCCCCGCCCGACACAACCCCGCCCCCTGGCGGGCCCTGACCGCTCAGGTGTGAGGCGACACCTACCGGGGGAGTGGGCGGCCGTCGTCGGCCGTGTCGGTGCCAAGCGGTGCACTCAGCCGCGCCGCAATATGGCCGCCGCGAGACCGCGCCGCCACACCGGAACCGGAACCGTTCAAGGGCAACATCTGACATTTCCTTTCATTATCGCCCACCCTGGCCTTGATGTGTTAGAGCCACAGATGCCCTGCTCTTAAGCTGCTGCTCAGTGTCGACCTTGCAGGGGAGTTGTTTGATACAAGCTTTGCTCTGGAGAGTGCTGTTTTGTTAGGCACAAACAAATGTGGGGAAAAAAAATGTCTTGGCGCCAGGCCACTTGCACCTGTGCTAACCAAGAGGGCCCATAAATGTCCGATAACATCAAGAAGGTAGGGTTACTCAGGGTTTTTTTCTGACTCAAAGGGCGTCCTCTACGGAAATCAATCTGCGGAGAAAACACATAGCAGAAAGAATCTGATTCCACTATCAAACAGGTAAACCTGATTTGGCACCCAACTGATAATGGTAACACTATAAACAAACCGCCATCTTTTCACCACGCCAACCCACAGTTAGTGCCGTTTAAGCAGAAACAGTTCTACTACTCTCCAAGCCTCTCCCAATGAAGTGTCAAATGAGCCGTGAAATTAAATTATTGGTCCGCTGAAAAATACCTCAAATACCCTCCACCGAGGCGCATGCGGAGAGCAGATTATTATGCCGACTCTTTGCTAGCTGGTCTCATATTTTACCCTTTGAATTGCAGTTGGGGAAGGGTATTGTTTGAATCGCGGTATTGTGTGGGGATTGTAAGCGATGTGTGCTTCTTTACACCTCTTTCGCATTCAGCAGCTGCCTGACCTTCAGAAGCTGAGAGCACATAACCAATGACTGGATACTTTTAAACTTCAATGTGTAAGAGCGTAAAGTATGCGTGCGGTAAGCATAGAGTGGACTTTTTTTTTGCATTATTATGGTATGGTGATAGCGTGTGACTTCAAGTACAAGTCGAAATTTCACGCTCTGTACCACGTATATTTTATGTCCAAATATTATGAGAACAATACTTCAGCTTTTTTCATAAACATCCGACCTCAAATTTGTCCACGTCCCGTTTACGTCATACGCAATATCCGTAAACTTACGTTAAAGCTCTTACGATGAATCTCGGCGCGTACGAACTTATCTAATAGGAAATCTCCTATAGTCCTATGCTAGGACACTGAATGCGGGTTGTAGTCAACAAACCTTACATTTGGTCGAGGCCATGGCCTCGTATAACCTTGCAGGGCCTGTATACAAGTGGCGCCACACCAGCATGGACTTTGCCGCTCGGTCAAACGATGAAAAATGTCCTCTGATTGCGAACCTGTAAATTGCCCAGCGATTGTGTCGCGGACCACAACCACTGAGTAGGAAAGCTGAGAGCCCACCGACAGCGGGCAATGTATGAATACACAGTAGAATACGTACCAATGGTTCTTTTTGGTGGTTCTTTTTTCAAGCACTACTCTATAGTAAATGTGCGTCTTTTTTTGCGTCTATTACCATATACTGTTATAGGATTGGGGTTGTGGCTGGGGGTGAATTGATGCTGAGGTATACGAGGCGTGTGAGATTAAACATAATGATTTGGTCGTGTCTAGGATCGAGCCAACACGTTCAGTGAAAGAACTCGTTGACTTCCCTGTCAAATAATGCAATATCTCCTCTACCGCCTTAAGCCCGTGGAGCACCCCTCCAGGGTGGGAAAGACGCAATATTCGCTTGTCTAAATTGCCGTTGTCAACGCGCGAAGGTGGGAACCCTTCAAGAAGAGGAAACCTTTTTTCTTGGTGGGAAGGAAACAAGATAGGCTGACAGCAAGGCAATGGGTAGGGAGAGAGGACCAGGGAGACTCAAGGAGGCAGACAGTCCACTATCGGGACCCCCCTCCGCCACCTTAAAACCGCTCCAGTGGTTCATAATCGACTTCCTGAACCCATCGTATCAATATTTGTGTCTGTGGGGCCGGTGGTGGGAGGGCCGTGTCATTGAGTTATGTACCAAAGCGCGGCCGAATAGGTCAGAGACTGGGCTTTAAATGCTGTGGCCGGGGCATCAATAATAAGGCTAGTTTGCCGGCCCACTGAGTCAATAGGATTGGGATCTGACCGGTAATTGGAGCAGTAGGCCAGGCATACAGGCCCAAGTGTGGCCGGGTATGGGCCATTGGGAGATTCCTAATGCAATACTTGGGGCCGGGTGTGCTGTGATTATATGGCATACATAAGCCATCACATTGTGGTCGCAGGTGGAGGAGACCCTAGACTACCGGAGAACGTATTGCACGTCGGCTGGCAATATGATGCCTGGATTGGCAATCCCATAGACAGGATATCAGTAGCCTGGAGCAACCCAGCCTTGGCGGCAATGGCCAGAATGGGACATAGAGATAGGAAAGGGTATCCATTAGCTATCTCACTGTTTCCTAACAGTTAGGAAGGTTTTAGCAGAGGAGAACCTCCTGCCAAATGGTGAGGCATGTACATCCTAATGGTGAGGCATGTACATCCTAATGGTGAGGCATGCACATGCAGTATGTTTTCCCACCTGTATGGTCGAAATTATGCCCAAAATATGCTATTATTATTTACATAAATGGTCTTGATGGAACATAGAGAAAGCAAAGGGTATTAGGTCTTGTCAATGTAGCAGATTTACACAGCTTTTAGTAAGAGAAGAACATAATTATGCTCACTTATCAGTACAACGTGAACTACTTCTTTTATTATGGAAATTATAGTGCACACCGTTGAGCCAGCATCAACCTCTACTGCTTCTATGGTTCAAATGATTATGACACCATTAACCTGAATGGGAGAGAAGGAGCAAAGGGTTTCCGTAAGCGATGGCACTATCGCCCCCGTTTTAGTGGGCCTTTTATAAAACTAGAACTTTAACTGCTCAGGCCAGCATGGACTTCTACTTTTAATGCCCCCAAAAACTAGCCCAAAAAGTTGAACTTAAGGTAACCTCAAAGGCAACATCCAGGCCCAATTGCAGTCACAGGACGAAGCCTGCAGCCTTGACTTGGCGAGACCCGACCAGAATACAAGATTAATCTGCAGTGTCCCTTAATCGTGGTCACTAATCAAAAATAATTAATCAGGACAGGAGCTTGGCGTCCTTAAACTACCAATTACCCTCTAGGACACAGGAAAGATTAACCAATCACCTAAAATGATGGCGGCAGGGCCGCAGGCAATCACACCCGCTGACGGCAGACACAGATTAAGTGATCAAACGTTGTGAGGGGGTGGGCAGGAGGCAGTGAGGGGTGGGGTAAGCCGGTTAGGGAAGGGTGTACAGTGCGTCCTCCGTACTTACCAACCCCCTCTGACTGTTCTCTCCTCCGATTCGCAAGCACATGGTATACTGCTTTATGGAATTGGGTGGATTTGGGAGCAATGAGCAACGAATATGATTGGCAAAAGTTGATTTATGTGTGCTGTGTAATCTATCTTAGTTCATGTAGTTTTCTTTCAGTTTTTTTTTTAGTCTTGAGCTTATGGTAAGAAAGTAAGAAGATTTACGGTATTGTTTTTCTGACTGAGGTAGTTGGGAGTAGGGATAGAGGTCTTGGTGTGGGGGTTACACCTCAGCACCTCAGCGGATCATAGACCGGAGAACATCCCTACCCCCTACCCCCAAAAATAGGGATGTGTTTTGCTGGGGGGTTTAAGGCCCATGCAGTTGCTACCAGTCTTGATGCCTATTGTCTAAATACTCAAATATAACAAACCAATGATACATTGCAGGTGTTTCATCGGGTCACGTTTTGATCTTTTTACCCTATTGCATAAGCCTTTGTTTGAAGAACAAATATTATCTGCCTCAATTAATTTATTTGGTCGATTCTCAATCGAGTCAAGATGGCTGTGTAAAAGCCCACATTGGCCAAACGTCTCACCTGAAGCCATTAATTAAAGCAAACACTAAAACTTAGCTATTTGTCTCACTCGGCCGGTTTCACTCACGAAGAGCAGCTCTTTCAGTCAGAGCAGTTTGACGAGTAGGTCAATGTACAAATATGATTAGTCAGCAGTTCACCAACCACCGTAATAAGGGCTAACCCCCCAGCTGCTGAGGGAGGTTTTGCCACATCACCCATTTTTAAACAGTTCCCTCTGAATGTCAAATAAGCCCTGTAGGAGCCTTACAACTCCTTCTGGACTCCGAATAGTCAGAAATTGCCAAGAAGAGCCAGGTTTGGGAAACTTTGGACCTTGTGCCAAATGTAATAAGGATCCTATTACCTGAATGCATTTGGGACCAGCGCTCATCTGGGGCAAAATACGCGGCACCCCAATGCTGATTAAATCATCAATTATTCACGGTCCTTTTTCCTTCAAGTCCATCAATATAAATGTGATTTTATTTTGTTACAATTTCAACAGATCGTTAACTTTATTTGATAAATCCCGCAAGTTAACGACAGGGAACAGACTTTAAATTAGATATATTTTTCCTGAAACCATCAATCCGTTGGTGGCCCAACTGATTTGGAAAACAATATTTGGAAATCATACCGTTAGAATTCCCATTACTAAGATCAAAAGATAAATAAATTACTGTTTGTCGCGCTTTAGTGTACATAGACAGTTTCATTGGAAAACCTATGGTATTTTCTTTCCTCTGCAATCTGAAGTGTAAGTAACACGTGAAGTATATCGAGCTGTTAGGGAAGGAAAGGTATATGAAAGAGGAAAAACATACTTTGAAAGAGGGTTATATAGGTCGTTCAACTGCATTAAACACAGGCTTAGCGCTTCGTGTGTACTGTTGGTTAGATATAAAATAAGGTTTCTTACCTCAGATCCCCCGTCTACTATAAACAGTTGTCTTAGAGGACTCACCTATGAGAAACAACATAAAGGAAATTTTAGAGACTATGTCGGTTTAAAATCAGTGCGTCAATAGAAAAATGGGAGAAAACAAAAAGCGAATTCAATGTTTCAAAAATAATCAAATCAACTTTTACCGCGTTGCCATAAAAAAAAACTGATCAAGTTACGCGCACATGACTCTTCTTTCCTGTCCATTAAAAACACGATACCAAGAAACGTGTTAAATGTCTTTCCAAATGGCATGTCAATCGTTTCATTCTCCGCTACCTCTTCCGTTTTGGTCAGCACGGTTGGTAACATCAGCTTCCGGCGGAACTGGAAACGACGACACCAGTTCCGAGCGCCGCCTGGTGGGAAGGGCATTTGACCCTAATGGCGGAGACGCTGGTCGGCGTCCCCCCCCCTCCCCAGCGTCCCTCCTGCGTTCCTCCAGTGTCCCTCCTCCAGTGCTCGTGAGTTTGATAAGTGAAGGAGGGTCTGGCGAGGACCTGTCCATAGCAGACCACCGAGTCGCGAGCAAATTGCCAACTGCTCAAGAGTTTCTCGGTGAACGTGTGAGCTGCTCACTAAAATACCCGTTCCAGCCCCCCCATGTCTATATCTTAGGTCACAGTTATCCTTCACGCTTATGGAGGGAGGTAACCGAGAGTTAACCTTGCCGTCATGAGTTATCAACAAGTGGGAGGGATGGGATGTCAGGGATGGTTTGAAGTCCCTTCTAAAATAGCAGATTTATGTGGTAGCTTAACGGTGAGTGACAATGATAGAAATCTTTACCATCTTTCACTGACGACTTATTTTAGCCGTGCTCTACCTAAGGTGGTTGATCTCTTAAGTTTATGCGGTCTATGCAGCCTACTCTGAGTGATCACTTATCCTAAGGCTTAACGTCGTGGGAAATCCTAACATGTGAGATAATGTTAGGAATTTACATGCCTAAGACGTGACCGCAGCTTGATTAATTGAATGTCTCTTTTATTACTTGAAGTTTCTTATTGAAATAAGTAGTAATATTAGGGCTTGTCGGATCACAAGTATAAGTTAAGGTTGTATATCATCACAAAATGCCTTATTTACTACTCTATAAATCTATGTATCCTCACACGGGAGCCTCTTTAATAGCTTTTGTGTGTGGTCCCTGGTACAATGATTTACAATCAAAGCATTATTTTATAACGAAGGAGTATATAAAGGGAGTCTGCTTTCTCTTGGAGCTTGACTGGGAAATAAAATGTTTAAACTTTAATAAAAGCTTGACTTTCCTTGAAGGGATTCACTCAAGTGTGAAATGTTTCACAATTTGGCCGTCTCCTGGAATCATTCATTAGAGCCGACGCCAGGTCTTCCACGTCGGACTCCCTTACTACTGGAGGCCGGGGTGATTCATAACTAACGGGCGCCTCCAGCGCCAAAGGTTCATTATGGCAAACTAGACAAAACAGAGAGGTGGTGGGAGAAAAACCGGGATTGCTAATCAGGACTGGGCTATTGGAACAGGCTGTCTCTTGTGGGAGGACCCAGACGTTGGTTGGATGGGGAATCTTTGGAGTGTTTGGTTGCAATATGTTCCTCTGCCACATTATGGTCAGTGCTCCTCTCTTGAAACAGCTGGAGTGATTTTGCACTACTTTGGCGCTGGGTGCTAGGACTGAGACATTGGATGGGGAATCTTTGGAGTGTTTGCTTGCAATATGTCCCGCTGCCACATTATGGTCAGTGCTTCTCCCTTGAAACAGCTGGAGTGATTTTGCACTTCTTTGGCGCTGGGTGCTAGGACTGAGACATTGGACGGGGAATCTTTGGAGTGTTTGGTTGCAATATGTTCCGCTGCCACATTATGGTCAGTGCTCCTCTCTTGAAACAGCTGGAGTGATTTTGCACTACTTTGGCGCTAGGACTGAGAGATGTGAGGGGTAAGTAGTAGTGTTGGAGAGGGTCCTACTATCGGACGATCCGCGCTCACAGGGACGGGACACCGTGTGAAGTTCACAAGCGCCGATTGCCTGGGGTATAAATCAGGTGGCGAGGTATTGAGCCCGCACCAGCTGTGTGAATAGAGCTGCTCGTGCCGTCCGCAGGCCGATAAAGCACCACCTTTGTGGGGTGGTGAGTAGCTCAGTGTTACGGCCCGAGCAAAACCCGTAAAGCTCAACCCGTAAACTCCGTATCGCCCGCGGCTGTAATGAGGGTAACCGAGACCGGCCCGATACCCTGAAACGACCCCATTGGGCCTGTCGGGGGTCGTGACAACGCCTGGGGGCAAGGCGCTTCCGGGGGTGGTTATACTTCCGGATTAGACGTTAACTTCCGGTTCCGCTTCAATCGAAAATGTCAAGTATGACGTTCGATATGCTTACTGGCTGATGACTAAAATCCAGGGACAAAACGCCCAACATATTTGAATCAAAATTCAAAGTTTAATTCCTGTCACAACCATTCAAAATTCTTGAAATAACTGTACCAAGAAAAACAATTTTGGAAAAATTGTCCATAATTGCACCATTGATGATCCCTCGAACATGTCATAATGAATAACGACCGCGACGAGAAAAAAAATGAGGGATAGCGACGTCTGTAAGCCTGATCCGTCGCTATATAATATTATAGTCGGTTTGGTTACCTTGTGAGGATCAACCAGGAAAGCCCATCCTACATTGAGTTTCTCCGTCCATTCAGGTCAAAAATCGATCTTTGAAACCTATTACACCCCCGTCCTGATGGAATAGCGTATTTTCTGGTTTGCTCACCTCCCTACACCCTTACCCCGCCGGCTTTGCCCTTCAGACTAACGACAAATAGATTCTCCTCGTTTCTGGACACCTCTGGAGGCATTTGCCGGCCAATTGGCACGTAACTTTGATATTAAGGGTGGGTTGATATTCGTGTTACATCCCCTAAAACTAGCGAGGAGATCCCAGTAAAATCCCCTCGTGGATAGGAGATAAGACTCAACATAGAACAACAGTAATTAGCACCAGAGAGTAAAAGCTACAGTAATGGATATTAAACATACATGGCACAGTGTAAGAGTGGGGCCGGGCATAAAAGCTCTGGAGAGAAAGCGCATATATAATCCTATAAGCCCATAGTTCCTCGGTCTTTGTAACGTATTCCTCATCCTGGAACGTGACGGGAACCCATCCGTCACTCTCTTTTCTATAAACCTATAATGATTTAGTGTCATCGGATATCTCCGGAAAGTCCGCGGTCCGATAAAAGAAATACGTATAGCTCGACTATATATTATATCCTTTCTTTCTATCGGTCTGAATGTACCATTTTCTTCCAATTCTCCCATATAGAGATAGGGAAGCTCCCACACTTCAATATTCCATTGGTCACATCGTGGCGGTTATAGATGTCAATAATATCATTATATCACAAATATTCAAGTATTTACTAATCACTGTCATTTAAAGGAAACTATGATGCAAGGTTTATCTCTGAAACCCGCAATATGATATTTATTCAAGTAGTTGGAATCTGCTAACCCCAAAACGTATATATTTCATCTCTTTATTTGAGGTTATAGATTGATAAATTTTACAACGTAAAGCTTATGCCCTTAAACTGTTGGGATGGACGTTATGTAATAACTGCCAAATCAATATCTTAAAAATAGCAAAGAGATTAATTCATTAAATTCCCATTTACAAAGTCTATCCATGACATGTACAGTTACCGAGCCACTGGGACCAACGCCCCAGTGGTGTGACAGTGACCGCTAGTCGGGTGGTCAAGGTGCAGGCAGGTGGGTTATGGACTGGTCAGCTGGTGGTCACTTTGATGTGGGTGGGCCAACCCTCCTACACCACTTCCACCCTGGAGGGCCTCACGCCCGCTAACCCGGTCTAATATTGACCGGCAGCCGGGCGTCCCTCTCGCCATGGCAACGCCCCACATTGAAACGCTTTGGCGCCATTTTCTGAGGGTGATTGATGGAAAGCAGACGACATTTGGCGATCACCGCCTTCAGCGCCTGCCCGGTAATATCGGCCTGTCTCCTAGAGCATCTTCACAGTGTATACGGGTGGTGTAGGGTGTACGTCAAACTAGGCTGTTTCTGGTTTCAATATTAAATATGGGATTTATATCTTTTGAAAGAATATTAAATCTCCTTGCAAAGGGTATATAGGGTTGTTGGTTTAAAAAATATTTCTATTAAAGTTCAGGAATAGTACGTCGTTTATCAGAGCTGCCCAGTGTAAAACATGCATTAGAATTTCAAAAATAGGGAGTCTTTATCAGAAACTTATATAAGCATGATACGTAAATCTTCAAATTACTAACAATATCCCGCAACTATATCAAACTCAGGACGTTTATATAAAGATTAAAGTCTCAAACTAGGCACGGCTGGGCTAATGTCATCTGGATTTCCCCCAATAGACTCCATCGATACTGACGCTTCAGATGACATTTCAATCTGACTGAGGCAAATTGAAATGACATGTCTCTCTTTGAGCTAGGATACGGGGTGGGAATAAAGACTTGATTACCTGCAAACCTAATATTACTTGATTAATTAATGAGTCACTGAGATAGAGACGGCTGCAGGTGGGTAATTATGATAACGACATTGGCCCAGTAGTAAACAGCATTGGCCTGGATGGTGAGGGTGTGGGGAGTCATATGGGTTCGGGGAAGGCTTTGGGAAGGCTGCTCGAATAACAACAATGAATCATAGCGTGGGGGCCGGGGCAATATGCTGAGTCGGCAATCCTGATCACCCCCCTTGTAAAACTCTATAGATAGGGGCCCAGGTGAATGGGCCTGGGACACATAACACTCTGTGTCCCCGTGGCTTTGTCTCCAGGCTCTTTACAGTGAGCCTGTTCAGGGTATCACAAGAACGGGTTTACAAATGGTTTTCAGTGATAAATGTGTGGCGCTGGGAAAATGTAAAAGCCTTCATATTGAGAGAATAGCGCGCGAAAGATCACTTAGTACATCCGTCGCCGCTGGCTATAATAGCTTCCCCGCTTTTTAGCATTATTATTGAAGCTCGTGCTGGTTCCACGCTTTTGCACTTGGTTCACCTTCTGTGTAATACTCCACTCGTAATATACCGTCGGGGATCCTACTTAAATATTCCAGACGGCACTCAAAATGTTAAGGAGCAATGCTAGCACTAGATCAACCGATGTTAGCCTCTGCAGAACTCCTACAATTTATATTTTGCGTAGAGAGATATGCGAGGTTGTTGTTTGAAGCAGAAGCACCATCAGTATGTTGACTGTATATCCAATCCATACTTAGCCACCGGGAAAGTAATAAGGTTTTCTCAGACATAGCTCTGGGCATAGTTTAATCAATGTTGGCTTTTTTCATCCTTAGTTGAACCAGTCGCTGCCTGAACGCCTGGTTCTGCCTATAATAAGGCCGAATTATCAAAGATTACCGACTTCATTGAGTCTCTGTGTCCGACGAGCTACGTTTGATAGCATTTATGTACGTATGTTTAAGCTAGAATATTAAGTTCAGGATCTAGTTCACTAGCACGCCGAAATATAGAGAACAGTGGATCTTTCTGACATGGGTTATTCATCACAGATTACTGAAAATATGTTACTACTCGTTGGTTATTTATTTGACAACTGCTTAAATCCCCATACCAGCTAGGCGATTTTGATCTGATCGGCACTAAAATTGGCCAATTCTTGTGATTGCCTGTTAGTATGGTATATTGAAATGTGCATGTTTGATGTGAATCGGTGCTAAAACCAGCCGATTCAAGGGCTAGAATTGGCTGATTTTAGTGCCGATCCGTTGCCCAGCTGTAAAAGTTGCCTAGTGGGTACGGGCCTTAAGAATATAGCATTAGTGGGGAAAGCTTAGATATAGCTGTGCTCATAAACCATAAGGATCCTGCAATAGGTTTTTTTTCTTACTTGGGGATAGAAGAACGGTTTTATAAAGAAGCAACCAGTGCCTATTCAAAAAACAAAACTACCTGCAGCATATATACATAATATAATATCCTTTCCCCATCTGAACCAGTCTCGCCGTTTTACGAAGCCTAGGAGACCCGGAGTCGCGGGAGACTTTGGTTAATTATGAAGTGCTGAAGGCACTTAATGGAGAAGCGGACAAAACAGCATCAGAGATAAGATACGTCGGGAAAAACGTGGGTAGAAGAGTGCATGAGTTAGGTCTCTGTTACCAAGGAAATGAAGGCTATGGGGCTGCCTCCCGCGGCCGTGGGGCGCCGTGTATCAATGATGAGTGGGCATCTGCCGGAGTTCCTGGCGTGGTTGTGGCGCCAAGTGAGGGGGGCGAACTGTCTGGGACCCCGTGTAATACTCAACACCCACGCCCCAAGAAACCCATGTTTATGACGTTAGCCCGAATCCTGTAGACCGCAGACATGAAAGACTGTTCTGACGCATGTACACGATGACATGTTTTGGTTTTATTACCCCTCCTTGCTTTGACTACAAAGGCGCCGCCCTCTTTGCTCGGTTTCATCGTATCAACATTAATTTGGTATACGCATGTCTTTGCAGATGACTCGAGTCCTGGGGGAACATACCGAGGTCCGTTGAAAGAGCTGGACGGGGAGCAGTTCCCAGACATCGAGAACAGCTCTGAGCAGCTCTGAGCAATTGGGAGGCGAAGTGAGCAGTCTAGGGTTGCATAGGAACAGGCGCCCAACCCAGACCTGCGGACTGAGGAACCAATGCCTGGGTGGTGCAGGTCATTAAAGCTCTCACTAGACGGGGATGTAGGCTGGTCCCACTAACTCCAAGGATATCGTTGGGTGCTGGAGCAATAGTTACACGGACGGGATGAGATTGCAACCAGAGGCAACCAGACAGCTACCACTTAAGACTCACAAGCAACAACCTTATAGTGTCGTCTCATAAACGCTGATACAGCACGGATATAAGACTATGTTATCTGCATCCTTGCATGTCTTAGGATACCAAAAGAGGCTGCGTTCAGCATACAGTTACCATTGAAGCTACACAACCGACATCCTCGCAGTGTCGTTTCTAAGTCTCACAAACTCTAATACAACACGGCTAAAAGACGTAACTACCGGCGCCCTAACACTTTTTATGATACCAAAAGACGCTCAACGAGACGCCGTTTGTGTCTGTCTGCAAAGGACGGCAGACTGTTTCACCCAGCTGAGGCCTCACAGAGACAGAGGGGATGAATGCTACGGCCAGTGCTACAGACTCCTGACACGCATACCTGGAGCATATCAAGGGACCCAGGAGATGATAGAGCAGTACGCAGGTGTCGTGAGCTGCTCGGGAGAAGCTCGAGTCGTTAGGGCAATCCTGGCGTTCAGATTACCCCATTACGTACCTGGTGTTCACCTGAGCCCCGTTCTAGTCAAAGATCAGAGGACCTACCTGTAAGACTCACCGGTCAGTAGTTGGTGATTAATACCTAGCCAAGGGACATATTGACCGACAATATCGGGCTACATTTACCTGTATGCTGACTCTATAAAATAAGGTGGTATGTGGGCCCAAGTCGGAGAGCAGGCAATTAAAAGGTTTACATACTCCTAGCCTTACTGGATAATTTGCGCGTGATATCAATTCCAATTTTGTAAATGAATGTAGACTCTACAAAACAATGCTATATATGGCCAGCGTAAGAGAGCGGTCAACTAAAAAGTCTACGTACTCTCAGCCTTACTGGATAATTTACTAGTGATATCAATTCCAATTTTGCCAAAGAAATACCATATGTTGAAGGCTGATGAAACCGCAAGCAATACAAAACCAGGTTTTTCTGACTTACAAATGAGTGAACATTAAGAAACCAGACTATCATGGTTCGAGTGTAATTTGCATTGAGTGGGGGAAAGACGAGCTGCTCGGACGACACATGTATACACCAGGATGAGCAGCTCACTTCAAGTAGCATAAGGCGGAAGCAGCCTTCTACGTTAACACGAAGAGCAGCTCCGACTGAAGGGCAGGAGATTCACAGCCCGCCCTGGAGGGGTCCTTTAACGAGCGCTGAGGAATAGTAATGCGCGCCCTCTGGCAGAGGGGGGCGGGCGTTCACCTGGAGGAGAAATGATAACGTCATCCTATTATCGCCCAGTGTGTCAGTAGAGGAAACCAGCAAGATCTGTTTGATCGGGGAATCTGAATGATTCAAGAGGTACATCAGCCGCACAGGAGATAAGGAATAGTTATATATTACATATCTAAATCATCATAATGTATGATGTTTGAAAGTTTGAACATTTGTCGCGGACGAATCCATATTGCCAATATAACTCGGATATGACACTTACTGATACAATACATGATAAGCCGACATAAACCCCCCGCATACCAATGGAACTGTCAGGCACTTCTTCATTCGTGGGAAAGATGCCTACAAAGCATCTGCAGTAGTGTCCAAGATCTGTGTGTAACAATATGCGCAGGGAGTACTGTGCAGGTTCATTACAGTCATTTGACGAGGAGGGATAAACATTACCAGGAGACGAGATGAGCCCGGGAAGGTAATCCCTGCATAAGGACCGCCGCTAAAAGGAGTCCTATAAGTGCTCGTATAGACGTCTCCACGAGAGCCCGAGCAACTCATTATATAGCTCACAGCACTTGGCCAACATGATCAGGGAGCTGTTCCTCTGCTGCTGCATGCCCTGCCGCTGTTAAAACAGAAAGGGCTCCCCTTTTAAACTGCCCCACAAGATGAATGTGTGTGGACACTGAGGGACAGCTGGATGTAAATTGAGGGCTTAAAACGAGTAGTTCGTTTACAGGAGCGAGCAGCTCCGAGCTGCTCAAGCTATAGAGGATTTAGTCCAGGCTGTGGTAAGGTCTGGAGGTCTGGAGGTCGGTGTGTGTTTGTAAGGCAATCACTCGGGGAAGTTAGGCCCGGGAGGATCTGGACTTACAGGAGGAAACCTATTGGATACATGCGGACCAGCTGCCCCATAAGACCCAAGGACTGGAGGTCTGTTGCAGGGGCCTGGCGCGGGCCATATGGCACTGTAGGCTGCGGAACAACCTCCTGATCTCCGGCTAGGTTCACAGGATTAACACCTAACCTGTGGGATTACCGAGTTAATCCTCATCGCCCAGCAACAGTCTCCAATCCCTCCTGCTACCTGATAAACTCTGGCCCTATATTTACTGTAACTCCAATAGACTGAGCCCACTCGCCCACCGCAGTGATCGCCTCCTGTGTTTGACCATTTGATCTGACAGCCTGTCACATCGGTCAGACTAAACGGCTCAAATAAAAGGGGGCAAGGGGGACCTTTGGGACACAGGGGGAGTAATATCAACGTGGTTGTTTGATGGTCGGTCAGTGGGGGGCGGGTCTGGGCTAACACTGGGGGTCTTACACAAAGCCTACTAGGGCACCCTGAGTGGGGATCCCAGGTGATTAGATTAACACCTTACCCGGCCTTACTAACACACAGGAGGAATGCCCTGGGGCTTTGTTAGGCTCAGATATAGGGAAGTAGGTGGACAGGTGTGGCAGGCATTGACGGAGATGTTAGTGTATGAGTAGAGGATGTAGATCTTGGTCAACTTGCATTGAGCCTGTGATTATTGAAGCTAGGAAGAAATCAATAATAATTATATGCAGCCAAACTGCAATAAATTCTTGCAAATCTAACTTGGTCTAAAATAAAACTTGGTTACGAGTCATTAACGCATATATTATTTCGATCATTCACTACATATTCTGAACGAAATATACATCAAAATTCAATTTGAGAGATAATAATTGTCGCAAATCATAAGTATACTGTTCACAATTTCAAAACTAGTTCTTGTGTCAGAGTGAATAATTGGCCGCTACATGACTGAAAACAGTGTGAGAGCCTGGGCTCATCTTAAAGTAAGTTTCGGAAACTGCAACGCTCTGTGAAGCCAGTGGCTTCGGCGGCAGAGCAGAGGGAATAGGGGCGCGGGCTGGGGTCTGGCTGTGGGAGGCAGGGCTAGGCGGGCCACACCACACAGTGGGCGGGTTGGAGCTACCAGTTTAGACCATTGACTCTGGCCGTCTCCGGGTGGCAGTGGTAGTGGGAGCTGTAGGCGGGGCGCCGCAGCAGACAGGGACACTACAGGAGAGTGGAAGCCAGCTGCTCTGAGCAACTCAGAAGCTGCTCTGAGCAACTCAGAGGAAGAAGAAGCGGCAGCAGGACCAGTGCCAGCAGTTGTGTTGGTGTCGCACAGCCTTGGCTGTGTTGGGTTGGTGTTGGTAGTAGTAATGGTGGTGGTAGTGCCAGGGGTGGCGGTGGTGGTGGCGGCGGTGGTGCCGCTGGTGGTGCTCTCCTCGGCCAATGAGAGCGATGAGCGCGCTCAGGCCTGTCCCGCCTGACGCCGTGCAGGTACTCGCAGGACAGGCGAGCTGCTCACCGACCCACGTGGGTAGAAGTTGTAGTAGTAGTAACTCGGACCCGCTCACCCCACACACACCACTCACTACTCCTTCACGCATACGCCACGCACGTGCGCAAACCTTCTTAGGCCTGGGGCTAATCCAAGCCCAGCTGCAGTCGGCCACAGACACACTACACCAACTCTGACATGAACTTTGTACTCTCCAGGGAGGATAACTTGGGTAAAACTACCTTTATCATCACTACCACTTGGACATACGCCTGGACATACACTCAGTATTTATATACAAACTACCCACTCACGGCCCTCCAGGAAAAGGGAGCCTTCAACTTTCGTTGACTTTCCTATACTACTAGGGCCACACCTCCCGGTGTCACTTTAGTTGGCCGTGAGTGTCTGTGTGTGGTCTCCACTGTGGGCAACGTCTTAATACAGCGGGGAGCAGCTCGGCGGCTGCCTAATGAACACACCCACTGAGCTGCTCATTATTGCCTTGGCGGGCCTTGGTCAACATTGCTGGCGGCCCTCCCCTATCTGCCACACAACAGCTGGTTTCTGGCCGATTGGATTTAATAATTATCGGCCAATCTCAGTCGCCAACTGCCCCACTTGGCGGTACGAGGAACGGGGCTGAGCCCTGGGATTAAGATTGATTGGAGTGAGTAGCGATCTGAGATAATGTAAGTACACGACACCTCCGCCTTACCGATAAGCTACACTGCAAGCCGTGTTGTTTTTGTATTGTCCCGATTAACCAGGCCTACAGTAATCACATGTATTTATTACCCGAGGAGAATCTATCATTGGCTTATCGCGCGCTGTGCTGAAAGGACAACTACTTTGTGTGTGTGTAGTTATAAGAGACGTAGTTTATATTATTATAGTGGAATCAGTGTATTGTGTGGCCTTTAACCAACCTTTGGAAATAAGATGAAACACATCCCTTGAACCTTGACCAAAAAGGCCGACCAGACGCAGAGTGTGGACATTGGCAGTGCAATAAAAACCAAACTGCCTTGGGTGTTGAGACTGAAGCTCCCAAAGCTGTGCTCTGGACTTCATCGATTTTTTCACGTGAAGCCCTTGGAAGGTTATGACATCAACTCGGAGATAAGTTGTGTAAGTGGGAGGCGGGTTTCACAACGAGCAGCTCTCTGGGCTCTCTACTCTACTCAACCTGCCCTGAGCAATAAGTGAGCAGCTCACCCCGTGCTACCGCCCGAGAACTGCTCCTGAGGCAGAAAGCAGGCTTGTGGGGGTGTCTGAAGCCAGTAGTGGTGGACAGTGTGGATCATCTTGTCCCTGGACGTCGCTGACAAGCCGACCGCGACTGGCGGCGAGTCGCTGAGTGAATTACGAGTAACTCAATGTGGGCCGCGAGCAGCTCGGCGCGCGGCGGGCGGGCGGACGACGCGCGGCAGCCGTCGGGCCACTCCCACCCGAGCCTGCTTCCTCTCTTAGCGTGTTAGCTCCTGACCTCGGGGACTCGGCGGGACATTTAAAACACGACAGGCAGCGAGCAGGCTGCTTCAGGGACTGAAATACGAGTTGTGGATTCACTATACTAGGTCTAGGGAGACACCGTCTGTGCTGAGATTTGGATCCAATATGGACAAGGGAACTCGACTTGTGCTGTGTTTGTTTGTATGTGGTTAAATAATGATTACCAGCTGATGCAGTGAGGCTATCTGAGGAAGGACATGAGGGTTCTGTTCCTCCTGTGTAGAATAGCTATCTGTGGCCTGGATAGATTACAGAGATGGTCTACCCGGTGATGGAGTGACCGCCATGATACTACTAGTGTGGTAGGCCCCCATTCCCCATCCCCTCGGCTTGCCATGTCTATGTTTATATACCACAGTACACATGTACCCTCTGAGTACCACATGAACACGCGCTAATCACCGGGCCTGTGGGATAACAAGACTCCAGGATCTATAACTCCAGGGGCGGCTCAGCCTTTAATACCTCCGCCGCCCGCAGGTCCATTAACATGGCTCTGTCTAATGAGTTCCCCTCCGGGGTGCTGACCATGGGGCTGACTCCAGGCATCGACACCTACCTGGTCCACCCCTCCCCGGCGCTGCCCGGAGGAGTGGTGGGCAGCAAGGACGGCTACCTCCTGGTCAGGCCGACCAGTAATGCCACCACCATGGCCACTCTGGGCAGTAACAACAATATCTCGACCACCGTGATCGTCTCCTCCATCTCCCACATCTACTCCCTGCCCTGGATGATCACGGTGGCAGTGCTGCTTTTCCTCCTGGTGATCGTGACTATTTTTGGCAACTTCCTGGTCATCCTGGCACTGGTCAAGTACCGCAACCTGCGGTCAGTCTCCAACTACCTCATCGGCAACCTGGCGGTCAGCGACTTCCTCCTGTCTGTGACCATCCTGCCCATGTCGGCGGTCAACCAGTGCTTGGGGTACTGGGTCTTTGGGGAGATCCTGTGTAAGTTCTGGCTCGTGGCCGACGTGCTATACTGCACGGCGTCCATATGGAACCTGTGCATCATTGCCTTTGACCGGTTCACGGCCACTCTCTACCCCTTATGGTACCGGGAGAAACGGACGGTCAAGCAGGGCATCGTTTACATTATCATCGTCTGGGTGCTCAGTTTTGCCATCTGCGTGCCGCCGTTGTTAGGTTGGAATGACTTCACCCAGACGTTCGTCTACAACAACCAGACCGACACGTACGCCTGTATGCTATTCCAGTCTCAAGGCTATGTCATCTACTCCGCCTCGGGGTCCTTCTACATACCCTTCTTTATCACCGTATTCATGTATATTCGCATATTCGGGGTGTTGCGCCACCGCATACGGAAAATGCGGGCGGCGGCAGCCAAGCGGACGAAGCAGGCCAAAGCGGCCAGCAAGGCGCGCCTTCCTCCAGGGTCGACGACGTCCTCCCCGGCGGCCGAGAAGTCGGCGGGCGTGGGGTCGTCGTCAGTGGGGGTGAACAGCTCCAGTAGCTGTGATAAGGACAAAGATAAGGAGACCCAGGAGATAGAACTGAGTGCTGTGGCTACGGACGGCCACGCGGTGGTGGTACAGACTGAGGAGCACAGCAGTAAGAGTCTCTTCGGGTCGGACAGTCAGGGGGATAACCGCAGCGACGACGAGGACTCATCGACCCAGGTACGCAGCGACCACCCCCTGTACGTGAGCAGCTCAGAGGCTGAGGTCATCACCAAGAACGGGGTTAAATGTAAGGGAGGTATGGGAGGGGGCAGTGTGGACGGCGGGGGTGGTAATTCGTCAGCCACCACAACCCCTGAGACCACGTCGAAAAAAGCCCGCCGGGGTAACGGTACGGAGCCCCTGGTCAGCTCCAACGACTCAAAGTACCACCACGAGCACCTCAACCGACTCGCGACCGACTCGGAGAAGGACATCGAGCATATCCAGATCGTTGTGACTGAGGACAGCGGCACTATGATCGTGCCCAACAATAACAAACCTGGCAGCGGCCAGCTCAAGGTGGGGCTCAAAAACAAACTGCTCTCCGTGTCAAAAGAGGTACTCCACCGGAGCGACTCGGACAAGTCGGCGACGGGGCCGACCCGCCGCTCTATCGTCAACCCCCTCAAACATGTGAACCCCTTCAAGAAGGACCGCGACAAGGCGCGCACCAGCCAGAAGGCCAAACGTTTTGATCAGAGGGAGGTGAGAGCCACTATCAGAATGGCCATTATCATAGCCTTCTTCTGTGGCTGCTGGCTGGGATTCTTCATCATTTACGTGGTGACGGCCTTCTGTCCCTCCTGCAAAGTCCCCGAGGATTTGTACGCCTTTATTTTCTGGCTGGGCTACTCAAACTCAGCCATGAACCCGATTCTGTACACTATATTTAACGATGACTTCAGGAAGGCCTTTCAGAAACTTCTGGGATGCCACACGCGTAGTCCTAGTGGCTCCACCGCCGGCCGCCCTAAGCACTAACCCAGAGAGACTCCTAACCCCATGTATATCACACCTTTATCATGTATAGGAGCCACCGGTAAACTTATTGGCTTATATCTGCGACTGCCAACCTAGACATGAGAGTGTGGATATGGACACTGACAGTTTGTTGATATGGCATGGACATCAGTAAAAAGGTATGTGTTTGCAGCATTTTAGCAATTGCTCTTGAGTGAGTGTCTAATTACTACTGATTGATTTTCAAGCCCGCCTTTGAATTGGGGGATGTATTTAAAAGAAACATAGTTTAAGGATAAGAGAACTGTTGCTTTGGATCTAGTGTCAGTTGACAGTCTTGCCAAAACTACACCCTTAGTGGTAACATGTGATTGTGATCTGTGAGTAAAGCAGACGTTTGTACATAACCCAATTATAGACCAACACAATGGTAAAGTACCGGTGGTGTGTGAATGGAGCAAATAGACGACTTTAAGACTACATATCGACACTCACCATTCGAGATATCAAAAGGGAAAAATGTTAACATAAAAGGTCGTGCTATCAGCAGTGGTAAGGACTGAATAAATAAACATTTACAACAAAATTATACATGGAAAGAGAGATGAAAGTGTACTGGTGTATGCTTTAAACTTGCCTGTCTAGAAACTATTTTATATTCTATTTTATCACAGCAACGGTTTTCACCCACTTCACAAAAGCTCAAGTTGTAAAAAGTCACATTTGTTGCAAGGTATCGCCTGGCTCTGGTATTATCAAAATTGCAATTGGTTCATATATCTATGTAAAAAGCTCTTTTCACTATCTGGCTGGTGTTGTTAAGTGGACGTGTGCTTCTTTCTGCTCACGTCGTCAAGGAATATTCTTACTGTGCGCACCAACTTTATCAAACACATCCAAACATACCCAGGTACGAAGTGGACTATTGCTCTGACTGTACATAACACATAGAGAGAATACGTTATTCTCGTCAAGCCTTATGGATAGCATACCACCAAAGGCTTCTTCTTAAGACTCCAGCACTTGAAGGAGATGAATAAAAATACTATTTACCTGATGTTAATGTACTCAACAGGTATATCTTGGGGGCTTTAGAACAGAAGCGTACCAGGATAACACCTTGTACATGATTCAATGTGTGGTTTAGACCAGTGGAGGTGTAGTAATGTAAACCCAAAAATCAGCCATGTGTTGGAAATAGTGTTTGAGTCTGCTGTTATGAGCGTCCTTAACTGACCTAATTTGAAAAATAACTTTAAAAACATTAAATTACATGTGGTTAAAATAAATAATGAGGCATCAACAGAAATGACGTGATCTCAAATTCTGGCCTGCATAAAACATCCTCACAATGTTCACGTGTCAGAAGTTAAAGTCTATTTTTCCCAGTCGACTGGAAATAATTGTTGTGTTTTAAACCCTCGCTGCTTTGTTAGGTTTAAAGGAACGCCTGGGAACATGCCTGGCGTATTTTACCTCCGACATTAATGGTAATTGTCCACATGAACTCCATATCAGATGACGCTGCACAAAGCCCTTCTGTATTATCTGGTGGTGCGAATCTCAGAACCCACTCCGATGTTATGATTGTACATTTGCCATGTTGTTGTGGTCGTTCCCTAGAGAGTACATTTTTGGCTTGTTGAAAATAAAAGTATTTCAAACCGCATTGTCATGTATCCCAATGTAACTATTGACAGTATTTTGTTCGATTAGTGTGTACAGTTGCGAAGCATCTAGTGGTATTACTGACGTGTATGTATTTATAATTTTGAAACACCATTGCGGAAAAAACGAACTTGGAGAGCTGGGATTACTTATCTGATCCTACGTCACGTGGCTCTGTTATCTAAGAACTTTCTATTTCATTTCAAAGATTTCAGAAGTTAGGGAAAATATACGAACAAACTATGAAATAATTAATCTTCTCTGTAAAGTAAAATATAAACGTTATGGAATTATGCAAAAACGTCTGCTTATAAATAATAGGAAATGCATGGAGACTTTTTGTGTGCTTAGCAACTGTCTTGATAATATCTCATAATTATCATGTATTTTATATGTGGATGATAGCTATAGACATTAGTAAGCAGTGTAGTCATCACAATTATTGGAAACTCCCATTTTCTAAGTTTATTGTCTCCGTGACCATGGCCTGAAATATTAGAAATAATGCAGAAGCCGTTACAGAAATAGTCAGTTTCGAAATATTGGATGATATAAAATGGTAACGAATATCTTAAAACCAAACACTCCTTAAACCAATAAATTTATAATATTATCTATGGGAATATTGTCCTATTTTAATTAGCCATTTCACATTTGCCTTTCCTGAGGCTAGACACATAAGCTCAGTAGATCATCTCACAGATTAACAAAAAAGAGCTAACTGGAAAATTATAGTCCACAGAAGGTGATTAAAACGGTACCGGATAGCCTCTATACTGAGAGGGACAAAGTACTACCATCAGTCCCAGGAAAAAAAGTCCTACACTTTTACATTAGACATATTCTCCGACACTGAAGCTCTAGATCTAATACGCTTTTCTCAATTACTTAAAAAAACAGCTCCATTTTTTTTTAGTAAAAGCACAAATGGGAGGCGTTGTCTGTTGAGATGGAAGGTTCCGTCCATCTGCTATGGATGGTACCACCATGGAAGAAGGAAACACATGCCTGGATTCAATGTGAGTTCCTTCCGGAGGCGCTCAGTATGAGCAGATTGGAGCTGCTCGGAGCTGCTCGCAATGCCCACAGACAGCTCATTAGAGCTACTCATCTGGGCGCTGCCTGGTATTAGGCCTGGCAATTTAGCCTGGGTGCTACTGCCTGTTACTTTTCTCGTCTAAAGCTGGCGCTTCTTGATAGAACGGCTTTCATAAGAAAATTCCTTATAATTAATCTAGCTCGGCGTATTTCTTCTGAATTGTTCATTTGTAAGGTCTTTTTGTCATATTCCCTGGTTTCATTATACGGTTTTGATAGATGTTTTAGACTCCTTTTCATGTCGTTAGTGGAAAAGATAATAGTTAATGGCGAGTGAGAATTTCGATCAATAATGTACGTACCCTTCAATTCAATGAGACAGATCTTACATAGTTTCGAGTGGTTAAATCTTCACGCAAGCCTTACCTATAACGGGAATTATCAAGCATTTCTCGGCTGTTTCTATTCATTTCATAATGTCTTAATGTGCGAAATTATGTACATAGTTCATACTAACATTATGTAGGATGAACTCTGAAGTTTTTTTTGCCGTTAATTTAGCTTCACGTTTGGTGAACGCGCATTATGTGACTTCTGCCATTGTTGTTAATTGTCTTTGATTCATGTTCGAACTGGATTAACATGCAATGTGTGATAATTTAGAATAATTTAAAAGTCTATATTGCTGCAGCATTACAGAACTGGGTTAACAGATCAAATGAGTAAAATACAATGCAAACATTGTGGCATTATCATGTTGGGCATGCCCATTTGTGACCGACTTTAGCGCACTTTCAGACTCACATGTATACTGTGCGCAATGCCAACAGAACTTGACGATGGGTGAATGGTGAATTGAGTTTTGCCCCAGGGAACAACAGCATTGAAACAAACCTCCGTTTCCACCTTTTAGTCCCTTGTCACTAATGTACCGCGGCCCTCTCCTATATATGGGTTTCTATGCTGCCAGCGACATATGGATGAATACAGGGAATATCATCTTCCCGACTCTGGATGAAAGGCTTCCACAAGACAGATCCCACAACGTCTATAACATTAGGACTGTCGACCATGGGCTTGTCACCGTGCTAAAAGGACTGGAAAGCAAACAATAACGCCTAGTGTAGTCATTCTCCAGGGGGTGTGGGATGCACTGTATATAGGGAACTGTAACAGAGGGTGAGGAAATTCTATTCTCCCTCAATATTATAAAATAGTTCTTCCCATACGTACATACTGGTTGAGAGATGACTACAGAACAAATAAGCAACAAAAGGCTTCCCCGACTAAGTAATGCCAAACGTAGGACAATGAAAATCTTTAAAAAGCAAGACAAAATGGCCACACTAAATGTGTATTTGTACATAGTATGTTACTTTTGATGTCATTTATTTAACGGGAATTCCATTAAAGTAAATGAGACAACACAGCCTAAAGGCTATATGAATAATAGGATCTGCAGACGTCTGAACAAATGTAGATTTGGAAATATAATCAACACATTACATTACATTACATTACATTTACATCGGCATTTATCAGTACTATTGTGCATTACATACAGATAAATCTGTATCTAAAATGAACGAAAGCGGACTGCGGGCAAAACATTCTATGACTTGGGAATTATAAGATGTTTCATTATTTAATTCTAGGGCCCGCCTCCCAATACTACATCGCCTTTGCTTATTTATCAATGCCCACACAGATGTAGGAAAGGGATTGACTATTTATACAAACGCAGTTCTATCAGATATGTTCGTAAATCTTTTTACCAGATGTATTTGTGAATCTGACCAGGCCTGTCCCACTGTGCATACTTATCAGTAGCTGAGTATTGTATGCATACATTCCTCACTGCAAGCTAAAACAATGATCCTTCTCTAGGGATATTGACAAAATACACACACTGACGCTTGACAATGGGTTGTTCTACGTTAATGGTACCACCCCTGACAATGTTCAGGGAAAACGTACCATCATATCTTCCTCATCCTGAACCCTAGGTTTCTCCACTCGCCATCAACCATGCATCACACTCCCATAAAATAAAATTCATGGGCCCCATCAAAATTAGCCGCGATAAATCCAAACCAACAGGACTTGCAAATTGCTCGTTACTTTACTTTTGATAGAACTTAGATCTTGACTAGCACAGGCATGATTTTACATCAAATTGCTTTTTTTAATATTCTAATGTCATTTTAATACCCTACTTAAGAAGTAGGGATCGCTTCGGCAGTGTCCCTGCCACAACCCATGAGAACATATTGACATAATTCCCGAGTGACACTTCATTGGATCATCCCCGCCAATAATTAATTGCTTGTGGCTTCTTTCCTCATCCACTACGGACTCTTAATTGATTGTGAGCCCAAGTCAAAATACGAGTGGCTGGCACCAAGGACGCTTCATCACGAATAATGAGTGGATTTACTAAGAAAGGTGTGTGGAAGATTTATAAGCTAATTTGGATAGGGATTCCCTTGTCCCAACCAATTTCCATCTACCGCATATGTGTCCTGGGTGAGGCTCTCACTCTGAGTTTACATTGGCAAGGAAGGAATGATCCCGGGGGAATGGTGTACAGTCTGAGGATTTTGGGACTTCATATAGTTTAGATATTTAAGGGATTTGGGGCTTTAAGATCTAGTTTGCCTTTTATTGCCTTTCACTCAACACCATGTTTTTTATTTTCGAATGCCTTTCCTCTCTTGCAATCTGCTTAATTTTGTTTATTAGAGGAGCTCATATACCAGCTGCAGTTAGGTCAACATTTGCCTCAGTATCAGAAAACTTGACTTGGCTAAGGTCAATAAAAGCCTGTGCTGTAGGAGAGGCTAATATCAAGAAATTCAATCTTTACATGGACAAATTAACAGATCATGATGTCAAGATTGCCTCTTACAAATTTCCCAATAAGCTCGACCATCGCGGAATTTAAGTAGGAATCTCCAAGGCTACTACAGAGGAATAAAGCTGCCCGTGTGTTTATTTTCCATGCCAAACTGAAGTGTTGTAAGCTGAAGAGGCTTGTCCTGGGGAGCGGCGGGGTCAGCGACCAGTTAATAAAGCTGGCTGATAAGGTGGCCGACCAGGGTGGTCATTAGCAGAGTAAATTAACTCTAAGTGGTCCACATGGTGCCCTCTAGCAACCACCATATAGCCGCCTCACTCCACATGAGGGCCGGATCAGGGCGAAAGAGTGGTCTTATAGGAAGTGGAGATTGGGCAGGGACTTCCAACCAAGAACGTTGAAATGAGGTTCGAAAGGGTTAACCCCGATAAGACATACTTCAAGACGGATTATAAAGCCAGAAATTAATATGAAATTTCCTGTTTTTATATATCATTACTACTTAAAGGGAGCAAAAAGCAATGTTGGGTCAAAATGTTGCAAATTCTATTGACTATTGAAATATACTCTATGCCCATAACCTAGGCCTCTGGTAAAGCATATACTGTCAATAAATACTTTAACTACATCTAAATACATTAAAACTTGTCCCTGGTCAATTTTGGTGACCCACATAAGTTGGTTTGTTTACAAGCATTGCTGTCTTTGGGCATAAAACTAAGCATTATGGAATTCACATAAAGTTGTAGTTAGTTATTATGATTTATACTGTATCAATGGCTAAAGTTAGATTCTTGAAATGTATTTTCATATTTATTTGAGTTTGCAAGATTTTGTCATATTTTGACACACCATTGCCTTCGGCTCCCTTTAAGCCTTTACTTTACATACAGAAAGTACGCCTTGCGGATATTGAGCGGCATGTAACGTTTCCATTGTTACTGTGATGAACTCCCAAAATCAACAATATTAATTTTCGGTTCATTTTTGGTGAAGTGTGCCGAAAATCAGGACCACTGATTTTCAGTATAAAAATCAGCTGCCGGGACATAATTGGGATGAAATCCTTACTACCATGTTGGTAAATACCATACTGCCAATACCATTTGGGATCGTTCGAAGTTTGAGGTTTAACTATCCAAAACTGATGCGACAAGCAGAGTGGTTTAACAAGATTGAATTTTATTTAATAAAACCGACATGTTTTGCCTTTTACGTGCTTCTTCAGGGTTGTGGTCGTGTATTGTAAATTGCCAGTCAGCTTTCGGTATGTGGAATAGAGGGTTATGTATAACATAACTAGACTGTTGGATCTATCTTGGATAGTTTGGGGGAATGTTTCTTCCTTTTTTGTTTTTCTTTTTGCAAATGATTCCTTAATACTGTGGTCTATAGAATCGTGCGGACGAGAGCATACTTGGAAGGGTATCATTCTAATGAAATCCCTAATATAGTTTTATAAAGGATATTTGGAGATATTCATGCTTTTTACAACGAAAGAAACGGTTAAGTACACAAAAACAAATCCTCAGAATGACCCCCTCTCATTATCACAAATTAGGTCCTAAACACTCGGCGACCTTTGGTTGGAGCAAGCCTTGTTGCATCAAGTTTCTAAGCGACTTCTATAACTTTACTCTACGGGGTTATTTGAGGCCAAATCCAATAGAGAATTCCACATCTGCCTGTTGCTTATCAAATGTGTCTATGTATGAATGGGTCCAACTATATGGCATTACTTCAACTGCAGGAAGGTTTCTTATGACTTATTCTACATCATGACTCCAGTCCCTATACCTTTAACATTAACTGTCCTGCTCTGTCAGAAACCAGTGAATAAAACATATGTTATTGCCTTGTAGGGCAATAATGCATGTCTGTGAATGCTATTGCCAATTTATTTTCTGTGTTTTCAGTAAAAGATTTCAATATTTTCTATGTAACTGAAAAAGAATAAATCAAGCACAGACAATGGGCACACTCAGCAATTGTTATTGCCCCAGTCAGCAGGCCCCAGTCAGTTATGTCGCTGACTAAAGCCCTCAATGATATGTCCAAACCAGGGCAATAACAATTGTTCTGTGTTCCCTTGGTCTGTACTATAATGTGTCTCATATTTCTCTACATTAGGGACTCGGTGACTGGGTTAATGCATAAATGGTAAGTTATGCGGCAGAATTGTTATGTCCGAACCCTCCACTCTTGGCACACATCCACGTCGTGAAGAACAACAAGTCGCTCGTTCTATTTTCGTCACAATATCTGATGCAGATGATGATTGTTGAAGAAGAAATGGTCAAAACACACGCGGACGTAAATCATGGGCGGACACAAATGTCTCTTTGATTATACTACTAACATTTTATATTGCCTAGAAGATGGCGCCACTTGCACAGACAGAGATCTCAGTATGACAGAATCTTCAGTGCAATTGCCATTTGTCAATGCAGGAGATGTGATCGCCCCTGCCCTACATTTCGCAGGGTGAAATAAGGGCATTGGGTGCATCATGAAATTCCATTCCCTCTGTCTGGTATTCCCATTCAACATCGCCTTAAGGTTAGACTACGGTGATGAGAGGTCCACTTTGTAAAATTGTAATATCTCTTATAGTATTGATGGGATCTACATATATAATATATCAACTTAAAGGTAATACTTTTCTCTATAGCATGGTAGAGACGATATTGACAGTGGGTTTGAACTGGAGAGCATATTATTTTTCAACCCATTTTTTCACTTTTATTTTTTGAATCAAGATTCCTAATTCAATACTAGACCCACACCTTTAAAACTTTGGGCAGCTGTCAATAACATTCATTCAGAGGGAACCGTGTCTCAGATTTTTAATTTAGGTCATAGTTTTGATTTTATGTCAAAAAACGGGAAACTTTGGGCAATTCTTTTAAACCTAATTTTCTAGATTTCATAAAATAGAAACTAAGCCCTAAATAAAAAATCCGAGACACGGTTCCCTCCATATGGGTATAGGCTACATGACTGTAAAGTTTCATACGTTTCTATTGATTATTAAGACAGTTATTTCAGTTCAGAAAATACTGATTGAAAAATCATTTTTCAATTTCCCGACCAAACTAAACAAGTATTTCTTTATTCAGAATAACATAATTCATATCATTAAATAGCCCTGAGAAGTATCTATTCAATGACATAGAACATGTAATAAGATCTCTGGCGATGAAATATATAGAAAACATTAAGGAGAGTACTGCAGAATAGCCGTGCATCACCGTTGTCTAACCTTAAAAAGTGCGAATTCTACCAGCGATCATTCAATAAGGCATGTTTGTTCGGGATCATTTATCCCTGAATTACGACCTGTTATTGACACCCTAATTCCTGGTGTAATATACGGGAGAAGTGCATGAAGCACGCATTGTGAGGGAGCGCGTCGTGCATTTATTATTGACGGCAGCCCAGTGTTACCGCATAATGTTACCGCAGAGGCATTCCTGGCTAAGTTGGCTGAGTGGTAAATATGTTTAATCACTCCATATACATATTGTGTGTGGCCCAATCATACATTGTGTGTGGCCCTATCATACATAGTGTGTGACCTCATCATACATTGTGGGCGGCCCATGTTCGGTAACCCAAGTTAATCTAGGATGGCCACCCTTTGTTGTGACCACATCTAATAAATGCCCCTCTATGTAGGGAGTCCTCCATGGGGTTTCCCCGTTGAGCCTACCAGGATGCAGAGTGCATCAATTGATTAGGTTTACTGCAAGATAGGATACAGTGAAATGCCAGACACATGACCTTTAACCTTTTGGAGAACTGTCATACATTATTAGCATCAACTCTTAACAAGTCTAATAGGTATAGAGACAGATGGAGTCAAATATATTATCTTTAATCTACATAGTTTTTTCGAGAGCACGAAGCATATCGACCCCATGTCCTTATCGAAGTTTTAGCTCTGTTTATAAGAGAACCTAATGATATCAGACAAATATCGCCTACATTTGTTACTCTATGAGTATGAAGTATAAGAATTATGTTTATGTTATGTAATATTCAGTCCTTTATTAAAGGTCAAATGCTGCGTCGGAAATAGATAATTTCTAAGTGTACTTTTTGTCTGGATTTCGCAATCCACTGAACAAAAGGAACACAGTATAGCTGGCAACATCAAAATATTAAGTACACAAATGAATATATTTCTAAATTTGATACGGTGGTTGCTTATTCGTATATCAAATGCAAGTCTGCAACATGTAATATTGGAATTAATATCGGAGACCCTGAATAAAAACTAGCTATAAAGGTAGAATAGGTGTATTTCCCAATCTCTAGGAGAGGACGTTAACCTTTCTCTTTTCAGACAACAATTCCGAGCCTTTTTTTTATATTTACTTTGGCCTTTTTGCTTTAAAAAATCAGGTTTACATAGAAATCCATGACCCTCGTCGGTAAGTCGGGGTGCAATGCGAGCTTACAGGATAACTGTGATCGCTGCTGGGGCTAAGTGGACATCACTGGAGGGCAAATCCCGGCATCACCTGGAGGAGAGGTCCAATGGTCCCCGGTTAATGCGTCCGGTCGCACTGCCGGGACCTGGCGTGTAGGCACAAGCTCCCGGCGCCCCAGCCACAGTAAACTGACACCGCCCAGACACCAGCGAAAGTCACGCTTTCTCTCGGGTGTTATTTTGAGTTTGACGCTAACCGTGGAGGAGTAGCGTGACTGCCCACCGCCCTGGAGGACCTCCTGATGGGTCCAGCAAATAGCCACAGGAGGAGGAGGACATTAAAAAAAGAAAATAGGTTAGAAATGCATACTTAGGTCCAACATATATAGACCTTAAACTTGTTCCAAAAGATATTGATTACAAACTGCAGTATTTGTACCTACTCCCGTCTGACTTTGGTATCATCTTTATGTGTTTAAGGGGAGGAAGTTTACTTAGATACGTTGGGATAAAATAAGGTCCCAGGCTGTTCTGGCTCAAGAAGGAGACTCAGCTAGAGGGGAAGAAAATGGGTTGTAAAGGGCTTAAAGGGAGCCAAATGCAATGTTGTGTCAAAAAATGACAAAATTTTTGCAACTTCAAATAACTTTGAAAATACTTTCTAATACTCTAACTTTAGCCACTGGTTCAGTATAAACCATGAAAACTAGCTTTAAGTTCACTTAAATTCCATGATACTCATGCCATGTATACCTGAAGGCAGCAATTTTGTAAACTAACAAATTTTGGTGGGTCACCAAAATTGACTTTGGATGAGTTTTCATCTATTTTAATGTAGTTAACGTCTGTATTCACACTGTATATTTTACCACAGGCCCAGGCTTTGGCCATAGAGTATATTTCAATAGTCAACAGAATTTGCAAAATTTTGATCCCACATTGCTTTTCGGTCCCTTTAAGTGGTACATAACACTGCCGTAAGCGCTGATAAGAAATTTCCCGTAGCATTCATCCAGGTAGTCTGTGTCATCGTAGAACCAAAGAAGCCTTAGTTCCAGACTTGGTGGTACAATCTGAACTGTTTGGAGTGTTTTATTCAAGGTATGGCTTCTCCTAAGTCAATGTTGTTCCCTGTCTACGGCCTGGAGAGACAGTCTGTATGTGTGTGTTGGGGGTGGGGGGGTGGGGGGGGGGTGAGAGGTTGGGTGTCAACGGGCAACTCTGAAAGGCCCCCAGCAGACACCGTCACACCCTCCCAAAGGATTCCTCCAGTACCCAGACGACAGCTATGTTAGAGGCCACAAGTTGTCATATTCCACGAAACTTACTTTAAGATGTTTTATCTAATTAACTTGAAAAAGAACTCAGACATTGTGAAGGAAACGGGGGGGTATATACATGTATAACCATTAAGGATCTTGTTTTGGTGGCAAATCACAAGCAGACTTTCTGCATGTGGAATAAACCTTTCCATGTGTTGTTATAATGAAAAATACTTCCCAAAAGTACAGGAGTTCGCAGAGTACCAGGAAACCCATTACCACCAGCAACCCTACATGGGTACAGGGTTTGGTTAAGAGGTTCCAAATGCATAAAAAGAGATTGAGGGATTGAATGTATTCAGTTACAGATAGCTGAAAGGTGGGTTGACATTGCACGCTAATGCAGCTATCACTTACATGCGGCAGTGTAAAGGTCATTGCTCGCAAATTCCCTTATAAGTAAGGCAACGATAAAAGGGAGGTATGTCTATGGCCTGATGTAAAGTGAAATGACTCCTGTCACCCCGCTGCTATACCTGCCCCGCCCTGGGAACGATCTGTTCACACCCTCAACAATAACACCTGCCAATCTTCATTCCCTTTAGTAAGCATTAAACAGCACCTGCCACCAGAACACATCACCTAAGGTCACGGGGTATATAACAAGTATACATATATCCTTATATTATATGCATATAAACATATGGACAATGGAATTATTTCATTTACATTTACAGAGATTTGTGTGCATGACACATTTCATGATCGAGTAAAGAGATTTTTTTATCGTTTCCATATTGAGATTTGGGTTAGGTTATCAGTTCGATGAAATTACCTAAACCGATAAACAATTGTAATTCAATGGCTGCTGTTGAGAAGAAACTCTTGAAAACAAACTACTAACTTTAATATGGCGCTGATTCAGTTTTCCCTACAAATAACCTCATTTTTCATATCTCATAATCCTAAAGGTATGAATACCCAACTGATTATAATTAATCAAATGCAATTTTCACCAATGCGTGGGCCTATTGGCAATTAATCTGACGATAACCCTTTTATCTTGAAAAACAAAATATCGCCACTCGTGCAAATATTGAAATGGCCCTGGCTTTGAGTCCAACTCATCTTCTTTAGTCCACCGACAAATTACAACCGCGAGGAAGCCTCAGGCAAGTAGCACAATGCTGAAGGGAAAAAGACCAATCCTGCTTATGAATTATTCTTAAGAATCTGGGGATCGGTATCCGGTTAGTTTGCAAGAGGTGGAATGATAATTCAGGCCTTGGCAAATTGGCCGTGAAGGGTGGGGCCGCCTCCACATCCTACAAACCCTCAGATCTGGGGGAGATCCTTCAGGGTATGAAGATTAAGGAGAGGTTGGATTTCCTTGTTTAGAATAATCCTTGATATTAATGGACAAGCTGGCAAGGTGACCTTCACATGATCCTAGACATGCTAGGATGGAGCTCATTGATCAATGTGTGAGGAGAAGAGTATTCGAAAGAACTAATGTAAGTTCAGTGAGACGTTTTTGTTACGACTTTAGTAATTGTCGCATATCTTTTATACCAGGAATGTCAACTTGAAAGTGAATATTAAAGATCTGTGATTTCAAAAAAAAGGAAACCCATCAAAGCATGGGAATAGGTGCATGCACCCCTTTATCAAATCACAAGAGAAAATAACATTTGGGCTTCCTGACCCCCTGGGCACTACCAAATTTGACAAAGATCCGTTCATGACTGTAGAACCTTAGTTAACCTGAACCCTTTCTTTAGTCCCAAATCAAGTCGATCTCCTAGGAATGATGTGTGAATTCTGATCCCACCTAAGGTCTCATGCCCCTTCGGACTCTGATACCCCAGCCTCCAAACTATTCATGCATTTCAGTTAGATTCACATCCAAAATGCATCTATATTCATGGCTTGCCTCCTGTTCTATTTCTGTCCTCCTGAGAATATATATGGACTTGCGCTTGGGTGGTCTGGGCACAGACTCGTTATTCTTACCGAGTAACTGGTGGGATGAGCCCAATTAGCCTAGTCGGGTGGTGGGTAGTAGACAGATTAGGGAGACAGTCCGCCCACTTACTTCTCTGTACCCGCCACTTGGCCGTGTGGAGGTGGACTGGACAGAAGGAGAAGCCGGGTTTACAATTACCCAATTGGCTTCAAATCGCCTTAGTTTTTTTTTAAAAGATTTTATTTCTTATTAAACATCAAGCTTAAGGACATCAAGGCGTTCCTTTGATTTCTAGTATTATTTCACAAGGTATTGAATGGGACTTAATATTTACATAGCATTTAACATCAGAATACAAGTAATTAAAACATACATAAAATATATAAGATGAATATGAACAACCATGAAGAAGCCTGTAAAAGGGCGAAACATGTCGGTTAATAAAACTGTTTAGAATCTTTCACTTATTCAACTCTTCGTGTTGGTTGATAGTTAAACAAACGATAAAATAAACATGTATTCTTTTTTCTATCAAATCAAAAGTTATAATAAAACGGTAGATTCTAAAAATGTGTAAGTGTTTGCTCTGGAAGATGCCTTAGGGCAAAAGCGGTGCGACCAAGTACATGATTGGCATTTGAATAGGAGTATATCTTTACATGTACTTCATTGCACAAATAAAGAATAATCCCCAAACGACATAGTTATATCCAGAAACCCTGGAACTCCCCTCCCCATCCCAAATAAAGTCCATAGATAAGAAACAGCGATGGTCATCCCTAACAGTGGATGTGAGATGTGGAGGAGCAGGGGGTAGTAGCATTATCACACACATAGTGCATGGCCACCTTCATATTCCGTGGGCTGCCTATTGTAACAGTCGTGCAGCTGTGTTTGTTATATGTCAAGCTCACACTTATAAATGGGCTGGTAAGCCACCAGGACAAGGGTTTGCCGTATCATTTAGCCCAGTTTACACTGCGCCTGAACAATCTATTACGATGGTAGGAGGTGTAAATTCGGATACGACGCTCTCATTTGCTTCAATGTAACTGTAAAAAATGCAAGAGAAGCCACTTTCGAAAAAAAACCTCGAAGATTGGCTGTGTCTACCGAAGCACATTGCAGTGTTAAGCAGCAAATCTATGATTATTCCAATAAGTATTATTAATCATACTGTCTTTAATTGATACAGATGGTCTCATGCTCTACATGGCATAGTTTTATGCAGTACTCTGATGATTTGATGATATATTTTGACCGCAACTACTGAAAACCAAATGAATTTGGCGCAACTTTAAATGAAATTAAATTGTTTATAATTCTTCTCGATATTTTCTATAATTCTTCTCTTTGCCATGTGATTGGGATATTTTGTTAGCAAATGTTTATTTTTCTAGTTCAGTAGGCCCTACTGTATCTTGTTTTATCTGGATCTGTTTCCTTTTTCCCTGTTGTACTTTTGTTACCATCAGGGACGTGTCGACTGTAGGGACTATCCCCCTAACCATCTCCGTTATAAATCCCCGTTAATCATGACCCTGGAGCCGGCCGCCTCCCTCCTTGGTCCCTCCAGTTAGCGTCTGACGTTAATTTCTCCATACAATGGACACTGGCTAATGCAATATCCGCCCCGGTAATGACATAATGCACTAATATTGTTCAATGCGATCGTTTCCAATTTCTAGTTGGGCCAGACCACAATAGATGGCGGGCGAGCACGCCTTTTCAGGGGTCACAATGCAAACTCGTGGCTCTCCATCAAGTCGGCCATTTATAATATCAAGAGTGTATATGAATAGAGGGAGGCCGGCAGGGGCAATGTAGGACGCACAAAAGATGGCCGGCCAATTATGACTGCCTTCGTGACTCGTTGAGCCACAATAGAGCTTAGGTGGTCCCTTAGGTGTAGGGCCTATCAGTTGGGATAACAACAGACAACTACCATTTTTAGGGACATATGGCTGATTGATACTACTGTAGAACACTAGACGAGGCATTTTAGGGCAGATTACTCTTCATAATGTTAATCTGTCTTGCTGGCTGATATCTGGCCAGTGGGATTCGTGGTACATTTACTTTGTAGATCTTAACTAGAAATCTGAAGATTTTCGGCCAGCTGAAAATGCTGGCCGAAGATGCCTTGCGGACTTTGAGAGGTAATCCACGTATGAGGCTCGGGAGCTGTTTAAGACCTTGTGCAGATGACATCACAACTGCCCATAATTTGCTGGCGGCCATATTGGTGATCAATTTAAAATCATTGTTATTCAAAATTCCAAAGCATCTGGCATACACTTTTATCAAAAATAGTTTCACTGAATAACACTCGACAATTATTGTAACTTACAGTTCATGTATTTTTATTTACTTCCTTACCATGTGGTCATGCTCACCACGTGGTGATCACCAAAAGGTGATCACGTGACCACATCTACACAACGTCTATATGAACGACGTCGCCTATACAGCAGTTCTTATATGAGATCCCTCCCCTCCCCTCCCGGTACCGTAGCCTATAGATACATACATATAACCAACCAAGAAGGGAGTACGAGGGTGGTTATCACCCCGAGCCGGGACCCTGATATCAGCCCGAGGCCAGATATCAGGGTCCCGGCGAGGGGTGATAACTGCCTGAGTACTCCCTTCGAGGTTGGTTATGGATTTATTATACCTTTTCTGTTAGATCTGAGCTCCCAAGGAAGGATGCACAGCAATCAGTGATGGTGGGACTGTGATGCTGCACATTTTTTTAATGTTTTTTTCATATAACTCTTTTGATATCCATCAAATCCACAAATAGTAAGCAGTAAAATGTAGCTATGAATGTTGTAAAGATAATGCATATATATATATATATATATGTTAGATTTTTTATTTCTTAATGATTTCATTTTTTCATGAATTTTAGAAAAATAAAAAGTTTCTGTATCTGGCTGGTTATCACCCAGGTTTGTATCGCCCTGTGTTAAACTCTTAACTACTAAACTTGTATCACCCTAAGGTGTAATAAAAGAGCCATCCCCCCCACCCCCCACCGTCGTCGCCACCACCGGTCGGCCAGCCAGGGTAATTGTTCCAATAGGCCCCCTCCCTTCTGCCCCTCCCCCCTCTTCCTCCACAGGCGTCACGGTTGATTGAGCGCACGGACGGTGGTATAGGAGGGAATTCTACTATTGGTCAATCAGATTGACCAATGAGTGTTATAGCTGCAGGCGCCACCACATGGTAAGGCAGGGCCTGAGTGTAAGGAGAAAGAGTAGAGGGGGGAAGTAATAATAGCTCAATTACATACCCCAGTGCACAACAACAAAAGGACAATTCAAATCCGGTATGCCTCCTTTGATGCCTTACTTACATTACATTTATATGTTTATACCTTTGTATGGCGCAAGGCATCAAAAATAGCATATGGAATCCCATGAATTGACAAAAGATAGCGAAATTGGATAGCATTTACCACTTAGTGTTATTCTGTTTTGGACTTGTCATATAACTCATTTTGGTGACCAGGGTTCTCTTGTCCATTGATGAATCGAGGAGTGAGTGAGTGAGTGTTGAGTATTTATGCCGTACCAACAGCCAGGGTAATTTTCACAGCAAAAACAAGTTGGGACAAATTCTGTCTTTGGTAATTACATCTATGAGATGAAGGTGACAGGGCGGACAAACAGCAGGGGACCAAACCCTAGCAATCATTTTTGCGATACCTCATCCCTTAGTGAACCGAGCACTAACCGGGAATTGAACCCAAAAAACCACTTGGTCAGTGCTGGGTCCCCCCTATCATCGCTTTATACAATCAGCAGGGGCTACTGGGGGCCTATTCTTACCCGGAACCCCCAACGGGGTTCGATGAATCGAGGATTACTGGCAATTATACATAGAAAATATCATAATTATATTGTATTTATGTTGAAAACGAAAAGGGTCCTACATCCTCCAAACGGATATTGTATTTAGTTTCAACCAAAAATTATCAAAGGTTCTGTTTTGAATTTTGTCTTCTCCAGCACCTTCCAGTCAGAGTTCAGGAGGTATGGGTGTCTACTTGGACACTGCGCACATAGGTTTGCATCCTCGATTGGCAATAAGGGATTGTAATGTGTTTTGAACATGAACTGAGCCTCTTGATTCTCACTCACAAAAACGTTTTCTTTACTCGAGACTCAGAGTATTGAAACTTTTACATACACCACTGTTAATTGGCGGGAGTGTAGGATACGAAACTGAATATGATGTTTGACCAATTACAATACTTTGGTATGACTCAAGTTTCAGATTACTTTCAGCTAACCATAATATAAAATGTATGCCAAGGCCATATCTATCGATCGATACACCCTTATCCAAAATGTTATTCTAACCCAAACAGAGATAAAACTGACCCTTATTGCCATATTTCTATAAAAGCATTTGATGTCGGCTGACTTTTAATAAATAGAAATACTTTCCATTCTATTTCAAATGTAAAGTGGTCATTTCCAAGGTTAAACCTTACACCATTCCTTTACTTTCTTCGAACAAAATTAAAAGCCAGCTCTTGTTTTGTAAAATCACCAGATCACAATTTGATACCTGTACCTGAGATCATGTACCATCTTAATGGAGTAAGTATTACCTTACCTATCTTTCAACACTCTTACTGAACATTAAATCTCTGCAGCAGGCTTACCTGTAAAGAATGCGAAAATAACGTGTAAGTATTACATATGCAGCCACAAATTCAGTACATTAAAAGTTGCATTTCATTGTATATCATCCGAGTATAAATACGATACTGGATTATCAACAAGTCCAAACGTCTAGTAATACTGTATCAATTCGGCGGCATGTTTTAATGTTTTAATGTAATATATAGTAAAAAAGTTTTTAATACAGTATCAAAGCTGGAAGCTTTGATACACATGAGGTGGCAGTATTAATGATATTAATGATTTATTGTGGTAGGTCTGAACTGACACTATAGTGACAATCTGAAAAAAATATCAAACTTAGAAGTGTAGACACTGACAGCAGCAAAAAAACTTATTGACAGTGTGACGCCTATGTTTTATCATTGAATGGGAATGATTCAGACACTGACAGTGACTTAGGCCTAGACATATCAAAGTTCAGATTGAATATTTTGGTGGTAGGTCTGAAAAAATGACACTATAGTGACAATTTCTCAAATCTTTTAATCTTTGGATCATTACTAATTGCTTTCGGAGCCTCCATTATACATTGACAGTGTTGCAGGAGGCTTAGGCCTAGCCTATCTGAGCCTGAGTCCAGTCATTTTTTCATACCATCTGTAAAATATTATTGCAAGCGTTTCCAGGCCTAAAATGCTAAAACTATATGATATATATGACCCTTAGATATATGGGAACATAGATATCTACATCACTTTCATTTTGGTAGGGGTAATAAGGCCTAAAATAATTATTTTTCAGATTGCCAGTGTCCGACCAAACGCCCGAGTTGCTTTGACATCCAGCCTCTATGCCTAAAAATCTACCATATGTAAAATATTCTTGCAAACTTATCCAGGCCTAAAATAATCAGACCATTTGATATTTAGGACCCTCACATATATGAGAACATAGATATATACATGAATTTCATTTTGATAGGCCTAAATGGTCTAAATAATTATTTTTCAGATTGCAAGTGTCCGACCATTGCGCGTTAGTCCTCTAGCCGAGTTTAGGCCTAGATTTCAACGGTATCATTTCAAATGCTGGAAAAAAATATGAACCTACCTGTACAGCCTAAGTAATGAATGCTTCCGAATGGGTATATCATCCAGAATCGATCACAATAAGATATTTAGTCCAAATGTCATCCTGGTTTCCTGAGTTCAATGTATCGGTGCAGGCGTGCGGGGAGAGAACCCGGCCGGGTTGAAGCCATGTTGACGGTCTGACAGGGTCAAGCCTTCTCGTGTCCGATTGATCCAATGTTTTGCCTTCGATACGAACGCATAGTTCCCGCATGAGTTTTCAATGCGTTGTATGCGTTTAAGGGTATCCATTCGTCCAAAATATATATATTGAAAGCATCAGATACCGCCGTAATCCAGGCGGAGAAGGCGCAGCCCCCGGTAACAACCAACCGTCCCTGCCGGCAGCGTGGGGCGGTCTGGGCTCTGTCACCGGGGGAGGCGAAGGATTGCAAGAAAATAGCGCGATGCATTTACGCGTTTAGACGCGTTATTTCGCAATCTATGGTTTTCTAGACTTTGACTTGATCATCTATGTATCCAAATCTACCCCTCTATATTTATTTGACCCGTGAGAACGATGGATTTCATGGTGAAATAGGCATGCAAATTTGTTGAATATTTAGAGTTTGACCTAGATCCCTTCCTGCCCGATCGAAAGCGAGGCTGTAAGCAATGGCGCCCGGGCGCTCGGTTACCGACTGATATAACGGTTTGGATTCCTGGCTTGTATGTCTAATTTGTCACAATTTGGCCCATTTTGACAATTTATTTGTATTCTATATATCCAAATCTCAGTAATGAAAGCCAAAATAAGCCCATATATATGTTATTTTAGCCGTTCCAGGAGATTGTGACAGGGTTACCTTCGGGGGTGGGACATGGTAACGCGTTACACCGACCTAGCAAAGAGTGATCCTCTAATGAAGCGGCTGGTTTTAAACGTTTAAACGTATAAAGATAATAAAGTTTAAATTCTCCAGCCGCCTCATAACTATACTTTCTTGGTTCATTTCAGACAGGTTGAACTTGCATCACATTATTCTTGAATTTTATCATTGAAAAAGAAACAGAGGATTTATTACTTTTCCTCGACGATTTGATCGGCAGGATCCATCATATGACGCCACAAAAGTAACAAAAGCACTTGGCTAAAGAATGTAAATATTCCCCATCGATCAAACTACCCCAGAGACTTGAAGATTTACGAGGAGTGATTCATCACATGTCAAAGTAATGTGAGAGTGAAACGTCAGACGGTTGTCAGAAGACACAGTATACTTCAATTTACAAAGATTACAATATCTTCTGTGACAGGAGAAATCCAGACTATAGTTATCTGTATGCACATCTCTGTTCATAAATATACTGGTTTAAAAATATTTTAATGAAACAAACCGACAATAAAAACATCTATTTCATGGCCCCCATACTTTGTCTGTCTGTAAAAACCTAAATAGCCATCAAGTCACCATTTGATAAAAATTAAACTTAATTGAATTATATTCATTCTTATCTGACTTTAGATGTTTTTTTCCCGTATTACATAATAAACTTCCACAGGTTTATGTATTCATTTCTATGATAAATTCTATTAGAAAGGTAAACCAAGTCGAAAGGTAATACCAAAAAGTGGCCTATTTGATATTTAATATATATGAAAGCCACCAGAAGGATGATCAGCCAGGGGGCCCCGAAGCCAACGTCCTCAAGCCAACTGAAATCTCGATTTCAAATTTCCTGCCCATCCCCGGGTTTTTTACCTGTCTTGTAGCAAATTTTCTGTTACTTTCCATAGTTTCTTGGAAAATCAAAACATAAACATAAATGTTTTACACGCATTTATTTAGAGAACTGCCTTAAACAGACTTCTCTTAATTTTGGAAAATTTCGCCAATTCCCTGTTTTCCTTCAAATGTATTTTTGCTGGGCTATGTCCCTGCTTTCACGAGCTGTGGCCACCCTTGGATCTCCTAGACCGCCTAACAGGCGTTTTCCGCGACCGGCGGTGCGACACCATCTCAATAGTCACCAGTGAATAAATAGGAGGTTGGACGACAGGCTGATTGACCAACGACGTGCTGGAGGAAAGTTGGCTGTCACAGGAGGAAGGTACCTACCGGTTCTGTCACCGCCTCGGGGACGGATTGAAGGGGATTGGGGAGGTCGGGGTGGCCTGAGGGGTTTGGGCTGTGTACCCGGCCCATTTCGCCCCTTTTATCTTTTTGTAAAGATTTTCTATTATCCTCCGAAATCTTTGATTATCACGTGCCCGGTTTTATCATAATTATTTCTGGATAGGTTCCCACATTATCTCATTATTGAAGGGATTTCCCTTGATTTCTAAGTTGACAAGAGCGCCGCCCCCCCCCCCCCCTCTTCGTGTTTTCTCCCTACACTGCACAAGTTTTGACCTTCAGTGAATACAAATTTGGTAAATACAGCCATTAAGGTAATGGAAATATGACCATTCCAAGACATTTACAAGTGCTTTTCAAGTGACCTTTAAAGTTTTGGACTGGTCACCATTATGAGATCTCGCCCCGACCCCCTTTACAAAACTCTTAAAGGTCGTTAAAGGTCTATTTCTCTGCAGTACAAATGGCAGTAGTGGTTCCTAGAGCCCCGCATCTATGCAAACCGTACTATACGTTGAATCTGGTGTCTTCCCTAGAAACCCTGTCTCCATTCTTGGAAATGCCAAACAGTACCAGGTATGATGGGCTATCACAATTGGGTTATTTTCCTTCCACAATGTCTCGCTCTACCAAGTGTTGTGTAAGGGCATTTCTAACATTACACCTGCTATGGACTAGTATTCAGCATGGTGAGACCACCAATTTTCTAAGTTTAATGCGTTCACTAATTGCTGACATTTGCAGTTTGACATTATCAATACCCTTCATTACCTTCTCATCTCAGGGTCATTACCAATTCATGAGTGGTCACTATGCACTAGACAGCAACCATTCAATACTTCTGAATACAATCTATAACTGCAAAATCATACAACTTTGCACAACTACGCTCAAAGGTCATGCACCGACCTCAAAGTATAAAAGAACTCCAATCTTTCCATCACCTCGAGAAACCGAAACTTTAGCACAACATGTATGTTTATTTTCTGTAGGATATTAGTGGACTACACTCTTAACCGCAGTCAGGCTTTTTCCAAAAAAAGTTTCCCACCATTGCAATCCTATACTAAAATTCACAATCTCCAAGCAGATCTAGTGTAGCCAAGCAAAAGGGGATATCCCGCTTCCATATTATGATACTTCATCTGTACACTCGCCAAGAATAATGGAGCTTTTGAAAGGATAACCTTTGCCATAGTAAATCTATGTTTAACTAAAATCTCAAAGTAGATTGTTAATCCAAACTGGCAAACACCGAAAAATGACTTAGCTGGAACCAGCGAGTCCCCACTACAGCCATGTCTGAGATATGGGAAGTTCTCACCCTTTTTGGATGACTGCCTACTCCAATTTATCGGAGTATAAACTGGCTCGCTTTGCGAGCTGAAGAATGAGCAACCCTTGAGAAATGATATTTCCTATAGACAGCCTCCCATTAATGGGCTATATCTTCTCTCCGCGGATGGATTTCCGCAGACCTAGATTAGCATTTGGTGCCATATTATTCAGATACGTAGACTCCTACAACTGAAAATACATTATGACGCTTTATATCAAACACACTTGTTTGAACTAGCAGGATGCAATTCACCACAGACCGCTAACATACTTACCGTACACATTTAGCCACCGCACATACTTTCTCTATAATAAACATGTGCAGCTACTGCATGGATTCTCATGCCTCTTATTCCCAATGTTATGTATTCTAGCTCATTACCAATTATAATTCGTACTTATGGCTGCGTTGATTTTGATAAGAAATGCTTATTTTGATATAGGTACTTATTTCCACTACCCCCTTCCCTTGCCCTTGCCGAAAAACAGGTTGGCAACATAATTGATTACTTTTCCATAAGCAATAATGAAGGAAAATCGCATAGTGGGCAGTAGGTTTTCACCTCGTCTTCCCCCGACCTTGCTACAGGACGCTTGCGCCACCCACTCTAACGATCGCAAGCACCATCAAGTACGTTTACCCCACCATCTATCAGCACAAGCACCTCGTCCACCCAAATATCCCTCCCCAGCTCCCCCTAACAACCTCCCATATTACTACCAACTAACATAATCATCTATTACTGCAAGCTTCCCGATACCCCTAAGAAACTTCTGCCTTCTTTACACGGCTTGGTCCACTTCCTAGCAGACTACATAGATCCATCTAGGGTAACTGCTCGGAGAGTGGGAAAGTGAGAAAAATGTGTCATCAGTTGGGATTGGCTACAGTCCGGGAGTTAATGGTAACTCAGGGTACGACCGGACCTCATAGAATACTGGTTAGTGCCGCCTCATTCACAGGAATTGAGGCAGGCCAGGTGACTTCATAGGATTCTTTCTCACAAGGTTGTAGTTCTTTTATTGGTAAATTGTTCAGTACTTGGTTGCTACACGGGCAGTGAAATTGTAGTCACTAAAATCTGAACGTACAAAATAGTCCACACAGCAACAGTTATCATTTTATATTTTGATGTTGAGCAAACCAGTCGACCAGGACTATGTTACTACTGAATATTCTGCGTAATTGACTGTACGCTTTATCTAGAAAGAGCTACTAAATTATGTTCTTCTAGTTTTGTTTTTGAACAATGACGTGTGGTTAGGGCCTTCGTATTATGTTCAGTCTGATAAAATGATACAATGAAATAAAACACGAGGGAGATACATAAATGCATGAACAGTGAAGGCTGTTTTAAAGAAGGCTTTTATGCTTGTGTGGGCGCCAAACGAACATATCTTATGGTAATATGTATAAAATTACATTTGAAATATTATTCCATTATTTTCTGTGGAATAGGCAAATCCTGTGTTGGTCTTGTATGCCTGATATGCCAAAAGGGGAAGGAAAAACCTTTGCAAATTCTTTTATTCCAAACTGTTGAACAGAAAAGTGCATAGTTGGCAGATGAAACTTTTTGAAATGTTTGATATATGCACCTATATCATGTTGGAGAAGTAATGAAAGAAAGGTCTGTAAATTTATCCCTTTCTTTGGGTGGTAGATTTACTCGATATGTCGTAGTATATTGAGACTAAAGGCCAATGTAGGTATAGTACAACCTTCTCTTTTCCAAAGGGCATTCCTGTTGACAGGTAAAGATTAGACAGTCGGAAACTTAGATGCTGCTATACATTTTCAGTTCGCTACGACGACGCCCGGTAGTATCTTGAAGGTTGCACTTAAAGGGAGTCAAAAGCAATGTTGGGTCAAAATTTTGCAAATTCTATTAACTATTGAAAAATACTCCATGGCTATAAACTAGGCCTGAGGTAAAATATAGACTGCCAATAAAGACTTTAACTACATCAAAATACATTAAAACTTGTTCCAAGTCAATTTTGGTGACCCACCAAAATTGGTTTGTTTACAAACATATTGCAGTCTTCAGGCACAAATGCCATGAGTATTATGGAATTTACATAAAGTTATAGTTAGTTATCATGATTTCTACTGTACCAATAGCTAAAGTTAGTCTCTTGGGATGTAATTTTATAGTTACTTGAGTTAGCAAAATTTTGTCATATTTTGACACGCCATTGCTTTTGGCTCCCTTTAAAGTTAAAGAATGTTGAGAAGTGTTTCTAACCCGCACATAATGGTTCTAAAAGTATCTTAATCCACTGAGGCATATGTTCATTTCAACATACTACTCACCGATCAAAATTTGAAATTAAATTTCTCTAACAAAAATATTGGTTAACAGTACTTAATCTGTATAAGCATAAATAGACCTTCCCGTAATTTTGTCCCCTATTGTATTTATATTACCTGAAATGGTCTTATTGATATTTAAAGGTGCTAATTCGACTAATTAAAACGGTGGTAACATTATAAGTCCATTTTAATGGTTGTGCTCTAGGCAAAGGTGACAAATCATGTCTATATGTTGTTCTAACATTTACGTACATTTAGGAAGCGGCCAGTAGAAATATTTAGTTCAGACAAATATAACGCTTTTGAACAATAAAGAAATCAAGAGAGTTCCTTTACATATCCGTGTGTTCTTGCTAGCCTTTTTCATTAGTGGAGTTTTCCAGTGATCAGACATACCGTTGCCCGACTAAATTCATCAGATGACAGAAAATCCGAGGAAATAATGAGGACAAAATAACCCTGTTCCCCACCTTGACTATAGGATGAGCCTATGACAAGGGCAACTTTTATCACACGTATCCAGTGACAGATAGTGTGCATGGCGTGTTTTTTACTTCCTTTCGTGCTCGAGAGAGCGCCACACGAGGCAATAATGATCCTATTTGAGGTGATAATGATGACTGTATCTTTGCTTGGAATACTGTCATCGGGATGATTACAACTGTCATATCACGGTTACCACGCTGAGGGTATTCCTCAAAGGTTTCACTCTAATCCATAAAATATGTACTCAAGTCTACTTTTTTAAAGATGGTGTACATATAGCCCAGAGGGTTTAATACCTATATGTTGCTTACGGTTATTGCAGGACCTCTGTAATACATTGGCAAACCAAATCTTAATGGATGAGAAGCACTTAGATAGCCTCCGTTATTCTAGTACTGGAACACGTTTCATCTGTTAATTGGATGGATGGCGATATCTGAGACATTACACAAAGTAACTAAAATGACTGACCTGCAGGGACACTGCATTTGAAAAATATTATATATTTGATGTTTCACCCCGTGCACTTCCTGCTGATGTAAATATAAGAACACATCTTCCAAAGTATAAATTATTGACAAGCCTTTTCTTTTTTAACACAAAACATTGTTCAATCTGTCGGACAGGGATATAAGGGACAGTGTCTTAATCCAATGTACATCGATCATGATTAAAACTATACCTTTGAAAGTTGCAATTGGTGATGAGAAAGAGTTATCTGAAAGGTATCGAGCCTTTGAGAGAAAGTATACATACGGCGCACATGAGCTTGTTATGTAAGTAAACAAACTAGAATCGTAGAGTGCTTCAGGAATGTGCACGTCATTAGGAAAATGAGCAGCAGTAAAGACTCATCTCATTTCATTTTTGTAATCACATGCTGTGGGACAATATCATGTACATCAGCTTCGTGTGACAACGTACGTAACCTAATGAGTTCCCTTACTGACAATCAGAAAATAGCCTGACAGGAAAACAAACTTCCATTACATATGTCTCCTTATTTCATGAGTCATTAATGTTAATGGATCACACCCATATTTCCAAGCCTCTGCACTATGGTAAAAAGAGGCCATTTGATATATCTTCCTAGTAACAATATCTCAGATATAATTCTCATTTTGTGTGATCTTGAACTGAGGAACTTGATGAACACTGATGGGCTGAAGGAAGAAATGCAAGTATCTGATGACACTTCTACTGATGCCTATGGTTGCTAATAGAGGGCTGGCTCTTGGCATCAGTGTAATTATTCAAGGCCAACTCAAAAACCTGATGTGATACTATTTTTCACTTACCCAGCAGATGATGTAGATACTTGCAATGGATATCAATTAGGGAAAAAAGTGCAACTATGCACTTTCATCACACAATTTTTTCAAAATCAACAGGGGAGGGATTTAATTCTTAAAAGTAGGCTAATTGTAGTGGAAATCTTCCTTGCTATTAATCATGTGAAGTCCAATGTACACAAGCTGCAAGACGCCGGTCTGAAGGGTACAGTATCAGAAGATTCGCGACTCAGTTTTAAGAAGGAAGCAGCTTGACCATTGCTACTAATGTACTTAAAGCTAGGGAATGGGGGTTGGTTATACGCGCGGACCCCGCACCGCGGACCTCGCGCATATAGAATTTCTTATATACGCGGATATAAAGTCAGCCCATACTGCTCTTCTTACATACGCGGACTTCAACGTCCGTGTATACAGGTTTCCTTATATACGCGGACTTCAACGTCCGCGTATACAAGTTTCCTTATATACGCGGATATTCATTTATCTGAGTCATATTTCCTCATTTAAGTAAGATGTAAAACCAAATTAAAAAGAAAAAGGGGGTTCGGGGGCTTAGCCCCCGATTTACAAATGAAATAATGATGAAAAACGAGAGACATCCACGCATACAAACGTGGGTTATATCGCGCACCTAATGCGCGATATAACAACATCAGAAAATGCAAAAGAATTACAGTGACTCCAAAATATATTCCCGGATTGCAAAGAGAAAAAAAAATACATAAAAAAAGTTACTTTTTTTCCAGTTCTCCATAACCCATATCGACTCACCTTAATATAAAATTGTGAATACAATGGTGTAAAGATATCTCTGTGTACGCCTTGAAATGATAATTTTTTAAGGGTAAATAATTTTCACATGCACAAGGAACAATGACCTGTTGTTGTATCGCGCATATAAGCCTTGTACCGCGGATTTTGTAACTCTATTTTTGATAGGAAGATATTCAAATAATAAAATAAATATCTCAAACCAAATATCGCGAATATTAAGCTAATAATCTTAATTTAATTTTTAGAAAGGTATTAGCAAAAAATATAAAGTTATGATTATTTGCCGATTGAATGTTTGAAAATCAGTATGTGTTCCATCTGATAATTTCAAAAATAGCAAATTCTAAGGAAAATAATAATTTACTGTAAACTAAATTTTCACATTACGGCTACAATTGCCCCTTTTTCCTTGGTAATTGTGAATAATTATCTGACATAGTTCCCGTGTATAAAAAGGAAAACTATTCATAGTACCGAAAAATTGGTTAGAATTTGAATTTACGTCAAAAATAAGGAAAATACAATAATTTCATCAATATATACATAAAAGACAATCACCTGCGCGATACAACAACACTTAATGCGCAATACAAACAGTTATAGTTTCACCTTTGAATATAATTGAAAGTATTTTTTATTGCAGTCTAAAAAAGATAATAACTATATTCAGAATTTAACAGGTTTTCTGAATAGATAAATGAACAGTGCCATAGTATATTCATTATTTTGGTAAAACTTGATGTGTTAATCAGGAAAATAACTAAAGCATGAAGGTAAAATGGTAAAAATATGGAATAAGATATGTAATGGTTATACTATTAGTTATTACCATGAACACCATCAGCTACGGTATCCCAATGATGCTGCAGACAATACACCATATTTTAGTTTTTAAGTCATGATACCATCCCTCACCCTACAACCCCGCGCATACAGGAACACTTATATGCGTGGACCTGACCCCCGCGTACACAAGCAATTCTGTGCGCGCGGGTATCTGCTGCTGTCCCCGCGCGTATAACCCCAGCCTAGGGAATGATAACATAAATCACCTAGCCGTAGGCTCCTGAGAAATTTAGCAGTAGCGGCATTTTGTTAAATTTCTTGCCTAATTTTAGTCAGAGGTATAGAATGTAGTAATTTTCAAGAGAAACTAATTGAGCCTAAAATTCATGGCACTTTACGTGATTACATTTTTTTCTCACTATATCAAACTCACGTTTTCAAGGTCGAAGACACTTGAATGACATACTGTCGAAACCTGTACAACACTGCCAGCAAGGGATCGATTCTAAGAAATTCTAGGGGATGTTGTCAGTCTCAACCCCCTATTATATCAATGGTTTTTCATGCCTTAGCTAACCATAACTCACCGAGGTATACACAGAAGCCTATTCCCTATTAAAGATTATCATCTCCCATCATCTATGAAGGTTATTTACCAAATAGTCATTAACTGTAGTATGTCTTCCAGGAAGTGGCTGTCCCTTGCCAGCCAAATGTCACATCCTTCACCTCATTTTCTCCTTAAGATGACCCCACCTTGACCTTATCCATCAGCGATACTGTCAAGATATCTCATTAGTATGATAGTCTCAAGGCACCATCCCATTTTTCTTATGTGGGTCATCTTACCTGAGTTAATCTTGATCATAATATATTACCCTACCGGCAGCATAATTCCATACATATATAAACACATATGACTTTTTCAATAAATAAATAAATACATATATATATTCAGCAAAAGATCTTTTACATACTGCAATACAAAGCATTTTGAAACTCGATTTTGGTCACATATTCATATGAATGGACTCAATTTTAAGTAAAAAAAAAAAAGCCTTGCCCCGCAATCTACTTTTGTAGTTCGGATTATGATACCATCCACTCTCACTAAAGCCCCGGTAACACTGGCTAACTCAACTCAACTCGACTGTCGCAGCTACTAGCGACGCCAGAACTAAAGACTCTCTGTTCTTAGGGTAGGAAGGCTACCATGCCATAGGTACAACTCGACTGTCACAGCCTTGGTTACTTTATGGGTATGGCTAATATATGCCACACGCCCCTAAGACCTGACAATCCAGTCTTACATTTTCATCTTCCCAACATGTACTTAAGACTACACTCTATAACTGGGACAAACTCAACTCGACCATCGAGTTGGGATCAGTTGGTAAGTGTGGCCGGGTCTTATTGTATATCGGTTCTTCATTTTATTACTTTCCTCTATGCCAGGCTACTACAATTACCTTTTCATTTCTATGTCACATCTTGCTTTGGAAATAATACATCTTAGGCATATTTATGAGAGTCCATTTCTTTCACTGTACATACATAATGTCAATTGATACAGTGTATGCAACGGTGTTATTTCCTTGTTATCTCTATGGTTACAATTACTCCAAGATTTATAACCAGAGAATCAAAGTCTCAGACAGAAATAAAACATATTTCTTATTTCCCAGTGATTGAACTGGGTCCCAGCTTATTTCTCTCTTGTTAAATAAACCTTGACAAGTCAGGTTCTTTTTATCTATAGTGCAGCCCTGCAGACGACTCTTGGTCCCGAAACTTCAAACTTCTTTACACTCGACTACAGTCCAGCTTAGGCCCGGATCCTGCATTTCAAAAGGGTGTGCTCCAACGAATACAGTGGGCAGCTTTCAAATCCAGGCTTCGACCCGCCACAGACAAAAGGTACGATTTAAGGCGTCTTCAGGGAGCCAAAGGTAGTTGGCTAGTAAAGAAACGGAGGGTTTGGGGGAGCAGTAAGCGCCGAAAAAAACACAAGTAAATCTGAGAGGGAGGGATGGAGAAGGGCACTTAACGCTCAAGGTCAACATGTGGATGCCCTTCCGGAAGGCGGCCATCTTGTTGTCAACGCGGCTGCGCGTTAAAAAGCGTCCTCTGACGGTCATTAGGGGCTAGTCCTTGCGTCCCCTACAAAGGCTGGTGGGTGGGGACCGATGCACAAAACAGCTGGCGTTGGCTGGGCTCTGTAAGGCCGTCAGTGTCCCCCCCATCCCCCGGCGGGCTGGGACAGGCCCAGGCTACTTTCACGCTCGGTGTGTCAGGGATGATGCACGTGGATAATGAATGTGACGCTCCATTTTATCGGCCCCAGGAGCGTTTGGTGGCCCCCAGACCTCTACATCAATATCCTGCTGTCTGTATATAGGTAGGTTGGCCTCCCCAAAGCTGGCTTTTCCTCCTTGTTCTATTGCACTTAAGCGTGTAGATGGACAAATGTGGATTAGGCCCCTAATACAAAGTCTGTCATTTGTTGTGTGCTTGGCGATAGGAAATAAACTATCCCCATGAACAGTGTCATTCTTTTTATGAATACTTATTGCATAGCAATAGCATAAACATGATAAGTCCTACAGTTTATTAGAAAGAGATAACAGTTCACAGAGCAATCTAAACAAAAAGGCCATTGATTTTATGTTGCAGTATTTGGAGGATACTACGATCAACATCTTGGAAATTGTAGATTGAATATCCAGTTGGAAAACATTATTTGGTTGACTTTTATTTTAAAGCTTCAAGGTTACTACATAGGCAAGCCCTATATGACCCTTCCAGATCTCTCTCTCTTGACGATTCAGATGTTACACAAAATGTACTGGGTGAATTAAAATCGTTCACTTTTATAACTTCAGTGTCCATTTAATATGTCCAGGTTTGGGTACGAGGGATTGTCTTACTTATTTACCCTCCTCGTGGACAGGAATGTGATTCTCCATGTAATCTAATTGCTGTTCCTTCAATGTAACCCACTCCATAATTGAGCGGATCACCATATTCCTTTACTTTAGCAGCGATACTGTGCCCCGGGTACTGAGCAGCGTGAAGAAAGTAAATACGCATTAGATCTGATTACAAATGGATGAGAGACTTGGAATTAGCCCGGTTGTTTGGGTTACACCAGTACTGATTAGAAAACTAGTAAGGTTTTAACTTTTCCAGGAACTCTTTTCATAATGGTAAAACCCTAGAGATCAGAACTACTTCTTTCTTTGTGACAATATATTTATGTGCCTTGCTCGAGTTTTAAAAATACACATTGAAACAATCTCCAGTTGCTTCATGCCCTATCTATAGCTGATGGAATAACAAATTATAGTGGGTTAATCTAAAAGTAAAGCGAGCCCTTAAAATGACCTTCATTTCTATATATATATCTGTCTAGAGATTGAAGCAAAGCAAAAGTCACCGGACACATAATAATCCGCATATGACATAAGTATGGGTGCATAATCCGTGTCTTTATCATACATAGGTCATAGATCTGCGCCGATCGGTTCAGAGTTAAGTCCCCTAAAGACTACATACAGAGATGCCACTACCGACTGATGAAAAAGTAGGAAAACTAGGAAACACTTTTCCTGATTTTTTTTCTAGAAGCAATTAGGAGGGAAGTAACCTTTAGGAATAGATAGACCTGACATTGAATCTGTATTCAAATAGCTCGAAACTATCACAAAAATATGTTAAACAGATATTTAAGTAAAGTAGGAAAAATCAGTTGTGTAACCCAAAATCACCAAAAAGTAGGAAATCCTACAAAAGTAGGAAAGATGGCATCTCTGCATATAAGATAGAACATATTACCTGTTAAATCTCCATACAAAACACAGCTCACCCTATACACCCAGACCGGTCATCCCGCGAGCCTAATACCTGTTCTACCCGCCCGCTCCAGGGTGGCCGACCCTGGAGGACAGAGGGCCGGATCGCCTGCTCCCACCCATCAGGAGAAGCCGGGCCTCGGGCCGCAGCGGAGGGACCTCAGATCCGGAACCGGATTGGATTCTCACTGACGGGTTTTCCGGGAGGGCGCCTATTATCCGGGACGGAGCGGCTATTATCCGGGATAGAAGGGACTTCAGGTGGATGAAGGATGCTTTAACTGTGAATAGGTCATTTCCTGTGGCACGAGACGAGGAAATTGGTGGACTAATCCAAAGGGGAAGGGATGATGTCTTTGTGTCTGAAGGTAACAGCATCACTCTTTGGCCGTATTTAATATCTACCAAAAAATACAAACAATGGCATTTCGGTTCCATGAGTTTTCCTTGTCCCATCATAGTTTTTCCCTGTCTGGTTTTATAGACAAATGAAGTTTCAATGAAAATGAATTAACATTGTTCCACGAACAGTCAAATACCTAGCAATTTTAGATTAAAGAAATCTAAAACCAGGATAATTAATTTCTTGTGTTTTCAAAACCATGTTTTTTCTTATAGGTTTGTCCTCATTTCTTACATTTTCCTGTGCAGCAGTCACCATGACAGATCTATAGTAATGATCCTTTAAAGACAATAAATCAGACGTGAATTTGAAATAAAGATGTTAAATAAGCGATGTTTGTGATTAAATAAGTAGATTGACGTGATTCCCAAGAAGATTCGTCCATTAACCAGGTTTCTACCTGTAAAACTTCTCTTGTGTTTACTCTTTCTACAGATCACAATCTATCAAATTACAACTTCTTTCCTCACAATAGCCATAGAGGCAACGGAACCTACCCTGAAGGCAGGAAGGTAAATCTTCTCTTCTTTCCTTTATATAAGCATAATTATCATTCATTAGTAGATATAGGCCTCGCTCAGCCCTCGCACTTACTTGGGAGGCCTGGGGACATGTAACTCCATAGGTCACTTTTCCTCTATTATGGAAAAGACACACTTTTCTTCTATTATTTGTTGAGGCTTTCCGGACAATCATAAATCCCCCTCCCAATGCACAACTGTTGCTTCGTAGTAAACATGCAAGCAAATCCCCCGGAGATGGAGACCATAAGACTTGGCAGATTTTATATGTCACAGACATACTGGTTAACATGACCCCATAAACTTTGTCTCATAGACACCTTTATTGAAGGGGAATTTGTTATTCATGTAGCAACGGTTTCAAATACGCAGTTTCAAGGCAAGCATGACAGTCAGTTAATGTGGAAATGTAGATATTGCTCCAAGGTTTTCTGGCATTTGCTGATTACATTTTCCAATACGGGTGACGTTTAGTTCCTGAGGTGGCTTCGTTTCAGAGGGCATAGAGGAGGTCGAAGTCTACAGGCTTAGCTAAGCTGAATTTACTTAGGATATTATTCTAACATTCTAGGCTTGTATTGTATTACTTTATGAAACTGAGATACTTATGTTTTTATACTGATAATGCCCGTGAACAGTGTTTGGTCGTGTGTATACGAAAGGTCATATTTATCTAAGGATATATTTGAGAATTAATGTATTTCCAAGCAAAACATAACAGTGGCTAATACAATAATATGGTATTAATATAGTATCAATGCGTTGGGTAAATGAACATAATATTTTCATTGACACAATGCATACAACAAATCAATTTACGACTGATTCACGTTAATCAGGTTTCGTTGGTGAGTCTGATTCCTTAATTCTTATTGACCCAGCTAGGTCATTATCAATCATCTCAAATGACATCACTCTCCTCCATCATACCTTGCCACATCAATCTCTAGCACAGCCCCATTCTGCCAAATGTCTCAACATGTTCGTCTGGCGATGGTGGCGCTTTTTCATCTACTTTACATAATATTCATGAAATGTATTACTGATTCAATTGAAAAGTGTGTTGAATGCTTATCCCAAACATGACTCAAATGGAATCAAAAAAGCTAAATCAATCAAATTCCCACAGTTTAAAACAGTCTAGGCTTGGAAAAAAAAGGACCATGAATTACTTTAAAAGGAACTCTATTTGGTCAGTGGAGCAATCTGTAACAAACTTAAAGAGAATGTCTAATCTTTTCTTATTAAAAGTCAACCCAAAGTTTTAAATGTATACTGAATAAGTTTATCTGAACATCATTATTATTCGCTCCTATCAGGTGTCTGCATCAGCGTGCAAAGATGGAGAGGGTAGGGCGGGGAGTGATGAAGTGAGAAGAAAGAGGAAGGGAGGAACTTTCTTATAGCATGACAAAGATGAATCATTAACACCATTGTCGATTTGTTGGGCCAATTAAAAAACTATGATAATATGTATTCCTTGGAAACTTTGGATGACATTGACCTGATCGTCATACAAACATTGTAGCTAAAGAAATCAGAGAAAGTAACTAGAATTTGTAATGGAATGTGATCTGTAGGCCTTTTTCTAACTAAACTTCTCAAACTGGAGTTAGCACATTTGTCAAATGGAGGAAAGGACACAAAAAGGCGATTCTCCAACTAACAAAAGATATCACATGTCAAGCCCATATTGGGAGGGCTAGAAGAGACGCTAATGCCACTATTACTTCGCGTTACCCCATCGGGTTAGTACTACTAAAAAGACGCTCTGCCATTACCCTAGTACATAAACAACGTTACTAAAGACACTGCTAGACTTGCAGAAAATGGGCCGTTTCATCAAAGTGGACTTTCTACGACGAGTTACAAGAATCCGGGGGTGGCGTGTAAAGTTCCCATCAGCCATAAACTGTAATTGATACTCTATCATTCTTAACCGTATTCCATTAGGCCAGAAACACGGATCCCAATGTTTTAATTCTAATGACAGACTTTTATGGATGGTTCTAGGCAAGTTGGGTAAAAGGGTTGTCTCTAATGGGGTGTTCTAAAGAGTCATCTGAACAAATTCCCTCACTGCTTTGCAATGGCAAAACACTGACACTGCATCCTGAAGTGTCAGGGAAAACACATGGTAGTGAATGGCAGCGGCGCAGTGGCACAGAATAGAATCTTGATTACCCACACCATTTAAATGGGCCTGCTTCTTACAACACGTCGGGTCACTTAACATTAGACAAATGAGAAGTGGCACAGCGAAAGGGAACGGCAGAAGGATTGGCTGTGATGTGCTTTTGCAACTGGTTGTTTTATCCTAATGAGATGTTTGATTAGTAATCAGCAGGTTCCACCTGCCAAACCCCATGTTGAAAAAGGTTCGAACTGTGTCGATGGAATACATCAAATGTTATTTTCAGCGAAATGTTAACCATATATGAACTATTTACATGCATGGGTTAGATTGTGTAAAATATTCTTCATGCTTAATAACAAAATTTGATCATAAAAAAAAACGGAAAAGGTTTTCACTGAAATGTTGAGACTCGTGACGCCATCTAATTTCACAACATCAATATCCTGTGCTCAGACCAAATGAACACGAAGAACAGCGTACAAAATACAAAACTGAAAAGGTTCTTGAGTTTGATAATAGTATAGTTATAAGGTAAGCAACTGGTTACGATAAAGTCAAAGTGTTTGTTTCTTCAACAAAATATTCTATTCTAAAAAGAATAATCTAAGCATAATATTAAGCCGGAAACACTGCCAAATTGTCGCACTCAATTACGTTTTTACTAAATCAATATTTGGAGGCTCGGAAACAAAGGCAATTTCAATGTGTTTCTTATTCACTGAATAAGATCCGTTAGCATTAACGGTATTATGTGTTAGTCAATATTGCATCATGTTACTGAAATTGGATTAAATGGAAACAATTGAATCTTTACTTAAAGAATCACAATAGCATTTAGATTAATAGCAAATGCACTTAAACAAATCTCATTATATATAATGGACATAAACCTGTCGCAAAATTCTGTTAGTGTGCTGAATTGCTAAAAAAAAAAAAAAAAGACTCATCGAATTAACCGTTGTTTTATGGTCGGTTATGCCCGAGGAAATATGTCAACACGTTGAACTTGTTACTTAATAATATCTCTATATGCTATATACAAACTAAGATGTGCTTGGAGATTGTAACAGCAGTTTGAACCACGTGAATGTCAGCTACTCTGTCTCCATACATTTCCCAGTGGAACACCCGTTACGTGGGAGGCGAGTGCAGAACAATTGATTCAATATAGAATATGCCTTTTCAAAATTATAGCATGCATATGGGCGATTTCATTCGCATATTACAAGAAAAGAAAAGGTTATTTGGATATTCTGCAACATAACTATCCTACATTAGGACAATGCCAATCATATAGCAATTAGATGGGTGACATCATTCGCATATTACAAGAAAAGAAAAGGTTATTTGCAAATTCTGCAACATAACTATCCTACTCTAGATCAATCCCTATCATACTAATTATAAATCGCTAGTTATTATTCAGCTATTCCAGACAAATATTTCACACAAATCTTGTCACAAGTACTGTTTGCTAACAGACACTTCGCTTGTTCCAATCATACTGGTTAAAATGAGAGAAGTAAGAGAGAGAGACAGCAACCAGCAGCAAAATCACAAAATCAAAAAGTGTAAAAAGAAAGGCCTGATGCCCATCTCCCAAAAAGCCATAAGAGAGTTAAGGGGGTTCGTAATTAAAGAAAAAAACTGCATTAGATGATTGTAATAAAAGCAAAATTACAGAGAGGGTATAGCAACTTTTATGTTAATATAACAGTAATGATAGGCGCCACCTCAGGATACTATACCAATAATTGCAATTCATTACGAAGGTAAATCTGCTTACACACCCTCTATGATCTCCTATCGGGGTTTTACTACGTTGCTTTATCTGCGTTTGCCGCTCAATTACTGGTTTATTTCGCTGTGGCGGGAACCCTGGCTTTACGACTGGTAGTAATCTGAGATCCCTGGATTAAAGACGTAATTACTTGCTGACAGAGGCCCCGACCTCTCTTTCTGCTCTGATTGACAAGGGCGGCTATGCATTATTCAGCAGTCAAGTGTTAATTAAGGTCCAATAGCTACACCCCTTGAAAGTGTTTACGTCCATTGGAAAGAGAATTTTTTTTAGCACTAACTGGATTCAATTTACGGACATTTCTCTTGAAAACATTGAACAAATGTATCTTTCTGAGCAGCTGGATACTATAGCTGGACTGTTCGTGTCCAAACCAAATGCTTTTTCTGTCATCGGTTCTCACATAATACGCTGATAAACTATGGCTGGTACCCTGCTTTTTTGCAGGTACAATATCTTCAATTAAATGACAAGTCAGCTATAACATATAGATACCTTGTTGTATTATGAGTATAAAACCTTTTATACCCTTTTTTTAAAACAAGAGAAAAGATCTACGAGAATTTTATCAAAAGTTGTCACTCGAGAGTCCGAAAACACCACATAAGCTATTCAGAAATATCTAAATTTTGATCTATTTGCATATTCTAAGTAGTTATCACTGAATTCAAAACGATGGTTTTACTTTGTATCTAGTCAGTATCTTTTAGAACCAGTCCGTCACTTTTCCAGACGGATTTTTTCGGTGAATATGCAGGTCATGCACCTTGTAATTGACGGGCCATCAGAACAGACGGCCAAGACACACTTGGTCAAACCTAAAATAGACCAAGGAGCCATCCCTCTATGAAGTGCCATAAGCATGGGGCGTCTCATAAAAGGAGATCGTCTGGGGGGAAGTAAGATTAGCATAGAGTGAATAAATATGTGCAACCTCTAATGCTAAATTTGCCTATGGATATCCTAGGGGGAAACAAACTATATATACAAAGTAATGATGACAGCACAAGGGATTAAATCTAAGCGCGGGATATGGCGGTGCAGTGGCAGACTAGCAGGGTGTATGGCAGAGATATAGTGAGGCTGGACAGAGGAGCGTTTTGAGATGCAGGACACGCCGGGCGGCGGTCAGTCTAGGGGCTGGGCTGGTCAATCCCACCCAGGGGGGTCAGGGCAGGGCGGAGATCTAGCTGACCAGTGCCCCGACCTGAGCTGGGACTGACCAGCATGGGGATAACTGACCACTTCATTAACACTTGATATATGATGTTACTGGTACTCAGACTTGATATTTCAGTGTTTTCTATATTCAACAAACAAGTCTATGAAAGCACTGCGAGAGTTTTGAGATCGTAATATAATACATAATTATATAAGGGACGCTGCAGCATACGTGTCACTGTAGAATATTTATATCTGTAGACATATGCCTGCAGTTTTGTGTATATACTTATATGTGTGTGTATTTATATGTGTGTGTATAAGTGTACATATATGTGTACACATGCATATATATATACATGTATATAAATACATACATACACATTCTAATTTCTCATATAGAGCTTTAGTAGATAAAGCAGTGTATACATATAAATGTTTATGTATTGCTTGGAGCAAAGTATCCTGCTCCAAAGTAAAAGGTTCGTATGCTACTCGCACTGGCATTCGCAATAACGTCAGACATTTGGAAGCCATTCCTCATACTGGCGTACTTATGCACTCCATGGACAGGGCTGATCAGCCAATTCCAACCCCAGCTGCTGAGTCTCAAATAGTCCAACTCTGACACTAGTCAGACCAAACCTTCTCGGCCACCTCTTCCGCTAACATATCAATCAGAGATCACTTTATTTTGCCCGCCACAAAATCCTATCTATATGCACTACTAACAAAACCTACTCGCCAGCACTTGAATCCTAATAGTGTGTTTGGTGGAGCTCTACAAGTTTTCGGAGTTGTGGAGAACTCTACTGACTTTGGTTGATCTAAGTAAAGGGAAAGGGATCCGTCAGAAAAAACGGAATGAAAAGGATTTTGTGTTGGGTACTTCGGAACAATTGAGTATTTCTTATGGAAACATCATCCTTATATGCAGGTTTCTTGATGATCAAGACGGAACACACTTAGTGTAATTCACTTTCTTCTCTGCCTATGCCATTAACGTCTCCATAGCTTCCTGAAATACTGATGCGCAATACATTGCCTTTAAGGAGAGTCGGCGGAAACCCCTTTGTAAGCCATATGGTCTAATTGTAGGTGAAGACAGGCGGAAACCCCTTTGTAAGCCATATGGTCCAATTGTAGGTGAAGACATTTACTTTGAGGAGATATAATCTTTTCAAAGCAACAGAAACTGTTACGGCGAAGGGAAAACTTTTTGTGTTAGTACATAGTTTGTGGTGCGATAAAACATTACTAAATCCTTCAGGTTTATAATTGATCTCGATTAAAATCTTAAGATAAAACAAGAAGGGCAAGATTACTAGGAATACACATCCTCCGAAGATTACAAAGCAATCTGGTTATGAGGCATCATGCAATTGTAATTCCTTTGTTAATGCCATTCATTTTCTTGTCATTACAATCCCAGAAATGTACTGGTTCAAAAAGCATGTAGATTGGTAAAAGTCAGGACAATTTCTTTAATGAGCAGGAGTACCTTTCTGGGCAGCTTGGTAATAGCCATACTTTTTTTCAGTGCACCACGCTGAGAACCAGTATACCACTGGTTCCTGGCGTGGCATACTGATAACCTATGCCTGGTGCCCAGTAGCCAAGATAATTCTTCTGCTTCTCATTACGGGTTTAAAATGCCAAATCTGAATAACCCTCCGAAGGGAACACACTATTGTTGATGAGCAATAGAATTCGAGTCCAGCTGGTTGACACTTGCCGACTGATATTCTGCATAATAATTTCTGACGCGAGGCATTTGTCAGAGCACCCTGCCCTTCCCCAGAGATCATTAAGATGGCATAAAGATTTAAGTCCGTTGTGATACGACTCGAAGTTGGATACCGGGAGTCTTATTTTTTTTTAAAGAAAAATCTTGGACTGGCCATTATTTATAGTTGGGGGCCAAGTATGTTGTAATTCATTTGTACTGGGGTAAGTATTTATATCAGGGAGGGAGGTGGGGTTAGTTGCAAATGAGTCTTAACCCCTTCAACCCTCTATTCCTGAGGATAGTAGATAAAAATTTGTGTAGACTATAGAAGAAATGCTTTCTAAAGCTGCAAACCGTTTGAAAATATTCCTTTTAGAAGCTTAGATATGGTTGTTTGAACTTCCCTACTTCTTGAACAATAGAAACCCCCCTGTTCTGATAGTTATCTTTGTTTCCATGTTATGGTAACTTTAACTTGACCTTGTATATTTAGAATAAAAAGCATTTCTTATTCAGAAAAATGTTAAAAATACAATAACTTTTGATTGACTTGGTCTTTTATCTAACTGTTTGAAATATAAGGCAGAAAAAGATATTTTCCACATCACCCATGAAAATTTTTCCGTTGACTCGGAATGTTCTTTTTTCTGTAACCATGGCAACCTAACAACCTTATTATATTAAGGATTTCTGTGAAAAAAACATTCCATTGCAAATTTCCCATAATGCATCATTTGCAAAAGATTTGATATTTTTATGAAAATCATTGAATTCTCAGGAAATTTCTATCAAAGTCAAACTTTTCCACGAAATTACATGGAAAAATGTTTTTTCACCAATAATTCGTTAATTAATGCTTTCAAGAGGCTGATTTCCCAGAATAGGCAGATTTGCCCTATATTGACCATAACAGCCATTACTGGAACACATGTTCTAAAATATCTAAGCATCATAGAATAATAATACAAAAAATGTACGGTTCCTTGGAACTTTGGGAATATTTTGATATTAACCTCATGAGTGTAGGTGAAATACCCATTTTATAAACAGAATAAAACCCCAAAAGAGGTGCCATTTTATGGGTACCACTCATGTGGTGGCCAAATATGGCCTTATGGGGTGGAAGGGGTTAAGGGTAGCCCCTATGTATGACTGGTGCCAGGAAATATTCAACATTCCCAAACCAACTGCTAGTCTCCTGTTTGCAGACCTCGTACACAAGCCGACACGACGATACAGTCGGCTCTAATTGAGTCTGTGACCGTCGCGTCGGTGCGTGTGAATGGGGCTTAAGGGCCGTCTGGGAGGAGTCTGCACTGTTAGACCTGTAGCCGAACGGGGTATCTAATGAAACACTCACTCTACGCTTCCCTTAATGAGTTTCCACTGAAAGGAATTTTCAACCCATTTGTAGCCACACCACATTGTGGAGTTACTGCCTCGAAGGCGCACCAATGGCAAACGGAATGCCATTTAGGCGGGATGGAATGCAATTTTAGAGGCACAAGGGTGCCGCAGTAATGTCATAGTCGGTTTTGACAACTTGATTTCTGAAGAAAACGCCCATTGTAGTCCTGTCTTAGTGGTTTGTCCTGGCTGTCTGAGAAAAAGACCTGTCGTTTTCTATGGTGCACGTTTTCATGAACCGCAAATAAATAGACTATAGGGGCCTATACAGACTTAGAAATAGGAATTGTCCAGACATGAAATAAACACAGTATAAGAATGAACCAAAAGATAATTCTTGAAAAACAAATATTATCTAGTTTCTACGTCGATATATTAGAGGGGTGGGGTCACAACCTCGTATCCCTCATATATTAAGTAAACCCTCCACTTGCACTATGTCCAATATCAAGGTTCCATATTGCTCTACGGCACACGGCCTGCAAAGTTAAGTACTGGGTTTCCCGTTTAATACTGAATTATCCTTTATCTCTAATTTTTAGTACTGCATTATCCATTATCTCTAATTTGGAAGTGTAATTATGGTCAAATGAGAGCAATTCATTCCAATTTTAGTTTTCGTACGCCCCCAACATTTCTCAACATTACATTGAGCCCCAGTTGTTTGGTTCTTCCTGACAACGCCCCATTAAAAACGTATTTAATCAATTTTGAGTTAAAGAGGATTGATGTTACCCTCTATTTTTTCCATCATTTTGTCTTCATTTTCAAATGACAAGTTATTTCCGGAAGGAAAAGGTTTTGGAAGACCAACCCTTTTATTCTTGGGTTTCTGATAATAAGTTTTGGCTGTCCCCCAAACCGTTTCCTTATTCGATCATACTTCAGGTATGAAACTCAACGCATAATATTCTCGCCTATCAACACATATATTGCCCCATATATTACATATCTTTGCAAAATAGCTCATATGATGTAGGTCTGGATCTGCATGGTCTTACTGCAGAAAGACCAGTTTCTAGACATTTATATGACCTATCTTAAATTTCTCAATCATTCCATACTGTTTTCCATGCAGGGATGTAAGTCGGGGACATTGAAAAAGTCGGAAATAGTAGTGAGAAATTCTGTATGTGTCCTAAAATGTTGTGAAACTATTTTTAACATAAAATTTTGAAAGTGATTTTTGGGAATATTGGAGGGGGGAAAATCGGAAATCCGACAAAAATCGGAAAACTTACATCCCTGTCCATGTATTGTAAAGTGTACAAATAACAACATTTCATACATTGGCAAATCTTTAGGAGCTGAAACAAAGCAGTATATTGGAGAACAACTCGCAGCAGATAAGCCCATGATTATTCCCTTGTATGCATCAACAAACTGCTGTCTTTAATAACCCCATTGGTAGAATAAGTTAGGATTTTGGTGGGTCTGTCTCCCCTTGATTACACTTTCCTCGGTTTATATGTTAAATGGCGACTGTTGTGTTTGGCATCCTATCTGCGCGCGTCAGCTACAGACAGTATTAAATTTTTTATTCTCATTAGAATAGAACTGAATGGAAACTTTTCCTATCGTATTTTACCGAACCTGCACATAATTTGTTTGGAAAACACTTAAAGATTCAGACTCTATTTCACAGTCGATTACAAAATGAATATTTAATCATGACTGGATAGAGAGAGTTCTTCTTTTGGTGAATTGTGTAATTAGAACCAGTGCAAGGGACATCTCCAGAGATAGCAGGAGTGTGACTTGAATACATTAAAGTTAATTGGTAAATGTATTTCTCCATGAGCTGTATCTTTGATAAACGGTATGAGCCACAAAGGGATGATCTAGCATAATTGGTCATCTGTGAGTTTATAACGTGCAGCTAAATCTATCTAACTCCCAGAGATATCTGGCAATACACATATCGCTTTGTTAGTGAGTATGTGAGTGGTTAATGGATTGTGATTTTGATTTTAACTTTCCAAAAACAGGGTCCTGTTGACCTTGAGATGATACTTCGTTACTTCATTATAGAGTCCTGCAGCAGGTAACTATACACCGGAGACCCTAAAGCATGTTCCCCCTGCTGACCATCTAGTATTCCGAGACACTTCCTATCCCAGAGTAATGAGTTTCAGGGGAAAACATCTTTTAAAAGGTCTTCACTGAATATTTTGTGTACATATCCTTTTCCAGGCATCAAGTATTTGAAGGTACCTATATAGTCCAGACTGTATCAACTAGTTTTAATCTATAATCCGAGAGAAGCCAATCTCGACTGATGGACAGGTAGGAAAAGTTGGAGATAATTTTCCTACTTTTTCCTAGAAGTGGAAAATGAGAAGTCCTAATGATAAAGACAATATTGTTTTGGTCTGGCACTTAAGTATCATGTTGCTAAAGGAGAATTGTTGAAACTTGTAAAAGATTAAGATAAAGATTAAGATAAAGACGATACTGCATCGTTTAACACAGAGAATGAACATGCACTATGGTTGCCAATGTCATTTTTCTTTCCTTTTGCATATAGAGATACCGACCCCTGGAAATGCACTGCGACTTTATACTGCCAATAATCAGCTAACCCTCCATCGCCCTCAACTTCACCTGGAGCAACCGTTAGTGATGTGACCTTTTATTTACCATGCTTAAGGCCAAAAGTATCAGATTACTGCCTCTTCAAAATGCAGTGTTGCTTTGTAGAAAAAGAGTGTACCGAAAATGCATCATGTGACAAGTTCAGAGTCAAAATATTGAAACAGATATCCATTTGACCAAATATCGGTCTTCATCATATGATTTCGTGGGTTGCCCCAACCTTTAAATGTCTGGTACGCCTGAAGCGGGTTCTGTTGCCAAGCCTACTTGCATAGCAATCCATCATAGAGTATGGGATTAATACGACCTACCCCCTGATCGGATCATCTCCCTATTCCTCACTTAATCCACGTCTCCGACCAATGTGCATCTTCCTTTGCAGGGAGGATTACTCTTTTATGGTCAATTGGCTTTAAGGGCAATCATTATTTGCAATGCGTTCAGCAGGTTGAATACAGTGAAACAACCCGGAACAAACGGCAGTGGACCCTTCCTAAATCAGTATGACCGAAATATTTAAATTAGATACTGAAATACTACTGATTGTACACTCTACCTTGAATATTTCGGACATACTGATTTTCCACTATTCAGCCACTATATTTCCACTGATTTTCCACTAACGGTCTACTGCACTAATTCTGTGCTCAGTACATACTGTATTCCCACTGCTTTTTGGTCCGGGAATATTTAGTTTATACAGACCTTTGCACTAATAAAACCCTTGCAATAATTCATACCGTTCAAGATATGAGTCCTGATAAGTTTGTTGATTAGGTGATACCAAAAGGAGGTACCAATGAGTTGACCATGGAGGACATGGGGCTTCAAAATATTTTTGCCAAGGTCATTATGATGTCTCCTTGGCATGGAACCCAATATTACAATCCTCTTTACTATAGGAGGCAACAACAACACTGTCAAACATTGTAATACCAGCACAGTACCTATTGTGGCTGACACATTTTCAGATAACAATTCAAAAATGGTCTCCTAGCCAACCCATTGATATTTGTCGTCTGTTACAGCTGTCAATGAAACACTTATCTGTTTATCAAAATTATCATTTTTTGGCAAAGTCACTGACCAGTGCACTAAGCTCAATAGCATATTTCTTGATATGTTAGATTATATATTTCCAGCTAAATAGAGTTATAGCTTGCAGCCAGATGCTGTATAAGCCTGATCCGAGTAGTTATGAGTGCCTGTATGACATAGGGGAATTACGTTAAGGAGTTCGGGAAAGGTTGTGAACCACATTAGACATAGGGCCTGGCTGGTTCCCTCCAGGGCAGGCAACAAAATAAGGCCACTGATTTGTTTACAGGGCCAGGAGGAAAGAGAAGACCCTCCGGAATGATACTATAAGGTCCCAGGGTTCTCACTAAGGTATCTCTTACAACAACCACTAGCTGCAGTGTGCGCTATCTGGCGGGGTTTTAAGAGACAGCGGATCGGATGAATATTTAGATAACAACCGATTGCGATTTGTAGCCGTGTTCCGCAACCGATAACATAGGCCTATAGTCCCAAGACAGCCATGTAGGACTATACGGCCCATAGATTATACATCGAGATCTCAACGCGTAAAGGCTATTATATTTCTTAATATCAATCACTAGCTCTCATAATATTCATAGACTAATACCATGATAATCACCACAATAGAATACATTCTAAGTATATTTTAACCACATCATGGGAAATAACATCATTGAAAGCAACTGAAATGACTATTTTTCAATTTGGAAAATGCTGCCGAACGATGCCCTGAGACATCTCCAAATGGGAACCACCCAGTGCTTCAGACAGACAGGAATTTCCCAAGGGTACTTCGTAGGTAAATTTATTACATTCAGGGGAAATCTCTGCTATCCATGATGATGTTGCAGTTTGCCTTTCACCAAGTCCTCTATAGAAGTAGTTTTTATAGCTGTTCCCCTCCTCTGCCTCCTCCTTAATCTATCTTGCATGTCTGGCTACAGAATATATTTCAGAATAGGCTGAAAGCAGACCTACTGGGAGATTGGAAAAGCAATATTTTTGCCCCAGGTTGACATTGTAGACTTATATGGAGTCTCAGCGACTCTGTAAAGCTTTAATTTTCTCGGCATCGCAACTCCGACACTTATGAATGTTTTTGATCTCTGCTCCACAGTGTAGGAAGATTGGGGCCAAAAGAGTTTCTCTGAATATACACGTGAATATCAAAGAGCAACGAAGTCGATTCCGAATAGCATTTAACGTTGTTCTTTGTTGTTTATAGAGATGCGGCGGCACAAACTCTGTCCAAAGAAATGAAAACTTTCTTGGGCAGCATTAAATGTAAACTTTTCTAAGCGTGCTCTATCAGTGAAATATTGTTTTGTGAATTAAGCTGTACCTTCGCGATATATTCAGGGTAACCTGAAGTTGAATAAAAAGAATCTTCATGGAATCACTATCAATGTATACAAATAAATTTAAAAGGAACAGAGGGGAGATCAACTAGCATACAGAATATGGTTGCGGTCTCTTGCTTTTGTGTGATCCCTGGCCCTAATTTTTTATGGAATCATGAACAAAGATTACCTGAAATGCTAGCAGAGTATACTCAAATTGGTTATACATATCTATGTTTGTGCACCTAAGTCGCGCAACTAGAAATAACAGGCATTCTGGCGCAATTGGAATATTTAATGTTCATTCTTTATCTACCGTGATATGCATTTTTTTGTTATTATCATTTTCATGCTCATAACTGGCAGTGCATCGATTGCGCGAGAATACGCATAGAGTAATAATATACGTTTAAAGACAGCGCAGATCCGTATATCTATATGCTATCCAACACGTACTACGTCTCCCAGAATGCCTACGTTTACAAAACACCCACCTGAGTTTGTTAAAAGTACAACCCCCCCACCCCCCAACAACCACAAACACACCCTGCCCCCATGTTCACCACGCCCTCTGCCGACCTACCCACGAATTAGGTGGCAATGATTGCGGCTACAATCTTCTGCGGACCCGATACAATTGTGATGGATGGGCTCCGGAGGAGGCAGACGCTGGGTAACAATACGATACCCCGGCCAAGGGGTAATAGACCAGGGACAAAACACTGGCCAGACGGGCCACAAATTGAAAGCCTGACACAGAGGTCCCTCTCCAGTTCCCATTATCAGCTGTGGGAACAACTGTCTCTGAGTTGGGGCTTGTGGTGAGGCAAACAAACATCAGAGAATGTATGGAAACCTGAAGGGTTATTGTCTTAATCGTCTTGGATGTTTCTGCAAGGTGTGCAAGTTATATCTGTAATGTTAAATTGGCAAACAATAAAGTATTAAACTGTAGTTATAACTTCTATATTTTCATATCATCACACGTTTGATTCTACTAAAACTGTAAGGCATCACCCTGCCCTTAGTCTGATATGTAATTCGACACAGCGATTTTGAAGAAAATGTTATAATTCGGAACAATGCTAGCATGCTACTTCAGTGAACGTAACACATGCATGACCCTTTGAAATCGAATCAGGTCAATAATTCCCTGAAACAAGGGAGCTCTTGTCTTATCAACAACTTCGGTCCAAAGAACATGCCACATTTTTACTGTGGACAAATCTGTCGTTGCTTTCCTCCCTCTGGCCCCGGACCACCAGTTAGATTATCCGACTTGCCCACGCAGCCATATGATTCAGTTTGTCTCGGGCGATCGGGTAAGTGATTTTTCCTGCCTTGTAGAGGATCTTATCGGGCTTGCCCCCTTAACCTTAGATGGTCAGTACAACACCGACAGCAAATGTACAAGAAGAGAAACACGTTTTTACCTCTCTACAATAGCAACTTTCTGTCCACAGATGTTTGTGAATGCAGCAACAAGTGTTTTTGCTTTGTTTTATTAACAGTTTGCTTTCTGATTGATTTCTTTGGTGCCCAGGTTTAGAACTGTTTCCAAAGAATATTAACCAACAATCATTATATAGTATTCTTCCTTGTAGACGGCACATATTATCAGGGTTTTAACAAATATTTTAAATATTTTTTTACATGATAATCGTTTATGAATGTAAATTTTCTTTATTTGATTCGCAAAAAAGGACTACGTTTGTATAAAAATAGTATCCTGTTTTCTTTATCAAATGACACTACTGTTGATCTTTCAGAAGTTGCTGTAATGGATTGTAATTGACACCATGCACGATTACCAGGTAAATTAATTAACCTGTTAACTTTTTGCCAAAATGCATGAATCACTGCGTTTAAAAAACTGAGCGCAACAGGTGTTTGACCATTGCCAGCAAAGGTCAGTTTTCCGGTTTTAAAGTTCAATAAATGACCTGGAAATTCTATAATTAGCAAAGGTGTCAAAGCATCAGCTTTCATGGGAAAATAAGCCTGGGAAATCTCCTCGGGGCAATTAGCAGAGTCAAACTGAACGTCAACTTTTTTTTTAAAGTTAGTCGTCCCACGGGAACAAACTTAAAATTCTGTGCAAATGCTCCAGAATTATTTCAACGATTCCAAATCACTCATTTTGAGAGAAGTTGCCAAGGTGGCTTACAACATCTTTGATGCTTGGATATTGGCGATAAGCCCTCTGTAGTAAAGGAAATAACTATATAAATCCAATATCCAGGGTACAGAGATGCCACTCCCGACCGATGAAAAAGAAGGAAAAATAGGAAGCACTTCCTACTTTTTTTCAAAAAGGCAACTTAGAGAAAAAGCTTTAAGGAACATACATTGAATTAGTATTTGAATAGTTCCAAACTAATGCCAAAATACTATAGGAATATATAGGAAAAGTAATCATCAAAAGTAGGAAATCCTATAAAAGTAGGAAGAATGACATCTCTGAGGGTATTTGTACCATGGAGTTTGGTTATGATAAGCCCATCCTAGTTTACATCAACATTAAAGTTTGCCATTAAACGTGATCAATATTGCCTCCTACCTTATTTCCCAGAGGCAGTTGCATAATATAAAATTAACCATGACAATTTGTTGGCAGATTTGCTCCTAAACTTTGGAAAATGTAGCCTAATATTACAGCCTTTTTCCCATAGGAACCAATACTACAGAATGTCAGCCCACTCTGTAATGTTCGACCCTATTTTGCCTTTAAATACAGCATTTACATTGGCTGGTAACCCTGTAAGTCTGTCAATTGATCAAATATAGGAAATCATAATGTTTAAGCAGCACTTGGGAATATAGAAAATCATAGGCCTACTTATTGTTTACTTCAGTGACCTTTCAGTGTCACAGAACTATGCAAGCCCATTCTTTCATATACATCAATCTTCTATATCTTTGACGATCTAGGTCTACATAATACTGTTACCTAAAATATTGTTTTATAAATACTAAAGGCTTTTGACAATGTTATTGAGCTAAAGCCAAAAATGAAGGAATCCGTATTAAGAAGGAAAAATGGCATCCCTGCTAACATCATCATTCTTTAAGTCCATATATTCTGAAGGCCGGTTGTATAGAATTCCATTTGGGCAGATAGGCCCCATCTCTCAACCCCTCCCCAACTGATTGCAGCGTCGTTGAAAACTTCCCAGATTGACACGGCCCTTACGACCGGTGCCCACGCGCCCCCTAGTAGCATGCATCACCGCAAAGTCACCAAGGGTCCCTCATCTAAGTGAAAGGTCCTTAGCCCTGGGGTCAAATACCCGTATGTGTCATGGCCGCCGCTGGCGACGCCCTTGACCTTCACATCAAGCTCCCCACATCATTCCCACTTACTGGGGCTTGTATATGGGCGTGGGCACCAGTCGATATGTCAGGACATTGAAATCGCGACAGAGTGGCCATAAACGGTAAGGAACGCCCTCAAAGAAGGCTATTTATGATGACCACATCTCGAAGGCCATTACCTCTCCGAATCCTCGGTTTTATGTCTGCTGACAATTTATAGATTGTTTTTTTTTTGTGTGCGAGTATTTTTGTGATTTTTTAGTTTCTCTCGGCAAAGTCATGAGTGGAGTCGAAGGCATCAGTTTCTTACTGAAACCTCCCCTTGGCAAACTCTTGCATGACGGATTTTATCATAGACCTTTAGGCACTGGAGTCCGTAGTGGCCGCCGTACTTGGTAGTGAATAATTCCTGGCTTATCTTTATCATATAATATGCTTACTTTAGCAAAGACATCAATTATACAGTGCATTGTACTATATTAAGATTATATTGTAGAATGAGGTGGTGGCCTTTAACTCAAAACGTGTCCATAATTTTGCCACAGAAAATCTATCAAAGTACTTGAGAAAAGAAGCCGCAATATAGATTAAATGGCATTTAATTAGATACTTACTCATGAGCTAGTGTTCTCATCTCTTCTTTCAGTTTATACTTTATAGTACTGATATAATTTCAAAAGTTTGTTGATCGTTTTTTCTTTGGAACATTTAAGATCTGATCATGAAACTTAAGCATATCTACTACTCTCATCGGTCAAAGAGAAAGAAATCAATATATATCGATGGTGCACGTATAACTGCTTTGCTATGTGCTTGCTTCGATTATATTTTTGAGAGCCACAAAGAGGAGAAATTAAGAAAAAACATATTTCTAGTTCTTAAGATGCAATTTGTTTTCATCAATACATTCTAACTTCGTCTATGATACCTGAGGTATTACTAATAGGTTTTCTAAGTTTCCCTCAGTTCTTAAAACTTAGTGCACTAGATTGCCTTTCAAACATCTGGGTTCTAAAGGAAACAGGGTTTCGAATGTGACGCAAGAAACAGACAGTACTTATAACAGTTGTTTTTTGTTAAAACACATCAGAGCTACTTTCTTAATTCGTGCATTTACTCTTTCATCTCCTTTCATCCTCGATTTACATCAAAGAAGAACCTAGGATGCCCAGAGGCACTTAATACAAGACTACATAAAGTGGAATATTAAATTTCAATATTCCATTCAAACCTGGCTTAGATGCATATCGGTTGAACTGCACAAACAGTAACTCTGTACCGGACGAAAATTGATATCATCATGGAAATGGAGAAATCAAATAAACGGAACCATTGGTTATACTTAAGGAAAGGAGTATGAAATGTAAAATAAGATTCTGTGACAAAAGACAGTATATCTTGATTAGGTGTGACCCTCAGACCAAATGAACATGTAGTCATAGTGTGATAGTTTGGTGAAAGCTTTCATATACCGATAAAAAAAAATTACTTCAATTAAAATATGCCTAGTTGAGGGAAAGACATAACCTAGGCTTCCATGTAGACTGCATCTTCTAAGCAAATTATGTAAGTATTGTAATTCAAAACATTAGTGGAATATGTGTCAAATGTCATAACGAATCTCTCATAACTTGTAGTTGTTCTTAAATAGAGCCATTTTAGGCCACAATGACGATTTTCAAAAGAAAAACAGTCCACGAATGGATGTTACAGGAGCATATATGATGAGAAGCTGTAGCCAACCATAATATCCATAAGCTAAGTTTCCATTTAAATATGATGAACTCGTGATATTTAACAGGAATACAGCTGAATGCAATAATATATTTTTCTTCCGAATATTCATGGAGGCCTATACTTAAGTGTATTACACGAGATAGGCCTACTACGAAGGTATAGGAATATACTTGGATTTTATCTTTATTAAATTTGTTGATAACAGTTCAAAAGTATTAACTTGAATCTAGTCTCAAATCAAGTTTAAATCTATAAAATGCCTTATGCTGTAAGTTACAAAGGGCCTAGTTTCAGATTCTTTGTAGTTGAGCTTTAGATTATTTCTAATTCACAGGTCTAGTTCTTAATAACCTATGCCCTAGGCAGAAGACCTGGCTGGTTATCCAATCTAAGACCTTTGGATAAGCGGATCAAGGCTCTACCACTGAGCTGACCCTCCTCATTAACGAGCTAGCTCCTTTTCCCCGAGATGGTATAAAACCCAGACATCATAGACCATGTCAAAACTGCTATCTGGCATGGAGATGGTTAAATATTCAGTATTTTCCAACCAGAAAGGCTGACGGTCAGTAAAAAGATCGCCAACAGTTCCGCCTACACTTCCAATAAACAGATGCCCTTCTGTTGTCAGTTTGGCATTCTCGAGGGCTTCTACATCGCCTCTGGTCGCAAGGCATCGCTTTCTGTTTTGTATCCTGCATTATCAGTAGGCCAAGAACGTCTTTCTTAGTTTTATATTGCCGACAACGCCGATTATGTATTGGTAGGTAGGCCTATATGTGGAAGTATCCCTCTGGTCTGTGGAGAGATAAGAGGTCGAGACACCAGGTCTCTATGGAACAGAAGGCAAAATCTGTCTCTAAGCCCTGAGGTGGGAATAGGGAATAGATTGCGTCGAGGTTAATTCAACCAAGCCACTCTCTTGAGTAAACGAGCTATCTGGTAATGGTGCTTCTTGGCGATAAAGTTGCCGACTGTCGACGGGGAAAAAACCTACACAGAGGCAGATTTCTAACTCTGGAGTAGGTGTAGTTGTAATAAATCTACTTTATTATTGCAGAAGAGTTGTCTTAGTGAATTTAAGTCTCATTGTGTATTCTTTGCGAATGGTGCGTTCTTAAAGGTTACCTTATAATCGGCAGACGCCCTTCATTAGTTATAGACTTGATTCTTTCAATTGTAAAGACAATATTACATCCATTATTCACAAATTACTATAGGTCTGGGACTTTAAAGCAGATTAATAAAGTAATGCATGCTAACAATCTGAGGAAGGCAAATGCTATTAAGCATAACTATAAGGCAACGGACGTTATTCTGACGTTTTTCTTTATTATATCCTAATATCCATTAGTCTCAGTGCATTCTAAAAAACTATTGAGCACTATACGGTAGGCTGATTTTGAATACAGAAACGATAAGTCTAATATGATGAGCTAGATAGTTTAGCCTAGCTTTGCAAGGGAGCCTGTGATATGTCTTATGGATTGGCGTTTGATTAAACGTCCTATGCCGTGGACCAATTTGGGAGTGATACACGGTTGTCTGAATTAACCTTGATTGTTCTCTACGAGCGGCGTTATCATTCCTCCTCTCCAGACAGCCTAAATAAAGCCCCATTGGGGCCTAACTGTACCCCCCCATCTCCTTTGTCTATCATTGTAATATCTATGCAAATACAGGCAATTCGGCCAATAATTCATCAGGAACAGGAATTACATCTCCTTTATTACACCAAAACCTCAAGCAGAATACAAAGTAGGAAAAGAAATTGCTCACCAAGTCGTAAGTCAAAGCGCCAAACTCACCTAAAAAATACAAGAAATATTATGAGTTACATCAAATGCATATTATTCAGAGATGTAATTTCACATACGTTCACATGCACAATTTACAAACGTTCACAAAGGCTATAAAAAATGGATTCAATTAAAAGACCATCACTTAATTGTCAATATACAGTTACTAACTTGAATGGCAAGTGTAGGAGGTAGTCTAAACTTGCTAGTCTAGACCACGACAGTGAAAGTAGATTTAAGCGCTAAATGTGATAGTGTAGCACCAATGTAAGGTCGACCCCCTACTGAATTAACCTTGTTTTACATGGACCTCCTGCAGCCAGACCCAGCCCTGAGACGTTAAGATTAAAGTTAGAGAAAACAGAAGCCTAACTCTCACAACCAGAGTAGAAATCCTATTCTTGACTAGACTGTGAGACTGGCTACGGGGACTTAGCAAACGTCTAGGTAAGGAGTGGGTGTTGGATGGAGAGGGAAGTCATGTTGGTCTGACTCTATTGGCTCCCTGCTAACTGGGGGAGACGAGGCCCAAGTCGTGTTGGGCTGGGATTACAGCGGGTCTCAGACGGTCAGGGTGTGGGGCTGGGGGAAAGGTGACCTTCTACCAGCCTCTGAACTCCTCCTGCCAGACGACTGCCTGCAGAGGGGACAAGCAATCTTCAGCTCAAATATGCATAAGGTGCGACAGTTTCTGCTGAGATATTCCTTTTGTTCCCTACTTTTCCAGCTAAGGGAGCATCTGAATAGTTCTTTTCAAGTGATAGGAGAGTTGACATCATGGGGAGAAGAAAGGTACTTGCCCCTTCATGGACTCTCTTGAGAAGGTATGCTAAAAGATGAAAAGGACCACCAAGCAGAGGAAGACTGAATGATGAATAGATGTAAATGAAACAAGTCCTTTTTATTAATTTTAAATACTATAGGCTAAATTCTCAGATGTCGACGGTTGCTGTCCACTTCGTATCACTGTGGGAATCTATGTAAAAACAAGTGCAGGAAGTGCCATGATTGAATGTGATATGAATCAGTGTCTTATTGAACTGCAGCCTACATATATATACTGATACAGTGTCCCTGCTTTAAGGTTAAAAAGCAATGAATGCTACTGTGAATGAACAAAGCGGGAAGGAGAGTGACTGACACGCATAAAAAAACAATGTAACGGAATAACCCCCACCTTCTCCCCTCCTAAACAAAAAAAAGCCATTTCTGGGCCAATACATCAGAGGGAACTGACAATATGTATGACACTCAACTAGATACAATACCTTATTTGCATCAAGTGAACACGTTGCCTCCTTGACAGGTCACGTGCCACCTTGTAAACCTGCTGCCTGCTAGAAGGCAGAGTAAGATATAATATTTTGAAAAGGGTTATTGGGTTGGGTGGGGGTTGGGGGTCACTTGGGCTGATTAATAGGGATGTAAGTAAGTATTAATTTAAACAAATATTAAACCCCCGAAAGAAAATTATCTCAAAATGTTATAAAATGTGTGATGTAAGAAATCCATTTGGAAAACTATCATTAGATGATAACGTGAGAAAATCTTACAAAACTCTGAAAACTTACATCCCTGCATTAAGGGTACCACTGAAACTATATACATACATAGATGTACAGAAGCAATACGCTTAACCTAGATGTGAACTGGTAGGGCGGAGGCTGCATTCATAAACGGATTTGTTCACTGATTGATTTACAAATATGGATATAAGATGTCGGCTCAAAGATACAAATTGGGACTTATTGAAGAGTTTTACATTTAGTCTAACGATTCTAAAATCTATCACATTGGAGGTTTTATTCTGGTTTCGACGGATTTGGATTACAATACAACCAGTTGGACGTTAAGAGTAATCATACAATGTTTTCAGAACTATCATATGTCCAGGAGCGTGTAAAATGTTTCACAAATTGAAGGCATAGTTGAAAAGCAAACAGAACAATCAGTCATAAACCACAGCGGAAAGTTACATGCCTGCCTCACCGCCTCTCCCGCACGTTGGGGCGTAGGGGTGGATGAGGCCAGAGTCGGACAATGAAACGGCCGAGTTAACAGCGCCCTTATGGGTCGGCAGGGGCCACCCTTTATGTCTCCCACTGTTTAAACCTCTTTGTCTTTATGTCTGGGCTCAGGTTGGTGGTGGTCGTACCGGTCATAAAGTCATAGGAGTTTATCAACTGGCGTTAGGGCGTGAGGTACATTTTCCAGCATCGAGTGCAACGTACGTCTCTTCAGCCTCTATTTATACTCTAGTCCGTCTTTGATGGGTTCTGGAATCTTCGTTATGTACAATATGGAACGGACATTGGAAAGGAAATAGCATTGACGGTCAACATGGATGAACTTTACGACACTTCAACATTTCTAATATTAGTAACTTAAAAATCTGTTTTCCTTGGCCATTTGATAATCTCTTTTCAATTGAAATTTTTCTGTAGATTTCAAAACTAACAGAATTAACATCAATAAAAAACGCGGTTCTCTCTTAGCCTTATTGTCATTTTTTATATCCTGAGGAAGAAATGCTCTGCACAGAGAACTCTCCAAGAAGATATTACCCAACATGCATAGCTGCCCATCAACGGTTAGGGTACTTCGGCACCTAGGTTATCCCTTCATTTGAAAAATATCGGCACTGAGACTATCCCTTCATTTGAAAAATAACACAACGTCAATAAAAAAAGACCTTTCATGAATATAAATGGCATTCGTTGCTGACACGAAGCTCCAAGAATCCCGGATATTTCACACTCCTTCACTGTAGACTGAGATGAGTGACTATGTTTTTATGACGTGTTTATCACCATTATTTCTGTGAAACGATTACCATGATGTGTTACAACATTTGAATCCTCATGGCCTTTAGGTTCTGAGAGTCATGGTTACTGTCATTGCCATCTAAAGTGTCATAATAACTGTCAGAAGGTTAAATGCGAACGGGAAGAAATGTGAAGCCAATAGGAAAGGGAAACCCCCTGGGAAATGGGTATCACAGGCTTTTTCAAATAAATATACCGTGCATGTTCTGCGTCAGACGTTTTGTCATTGCATCCCTCGGGTTAAAAAGTTGTTAAATCCTCTACAGTTACATGGAATCGCTATTGAAATCTTGGCCATAAAAAACTGGGTTAACAGTCGCACCCTGGAGCATAACGATTGATGTTTACATGGATCAATTTCAATAACGACGGGGTTCAGTCCAAAGTACTCCTGGGAGTTCCTGTCATGTTGTTGATGCCATGTGAAATCTAGGTGATCAATTGGACGGGGTGACCACTAAAGCCGACATGCAGTCCCCATGGGTCTTATCATTCAGAAATTAATAGCCTTCATCTCCTAACGTGTCTCCCAGTTTGTTCCCATTGGACTCATTAACTGTATAAGCCAAAGATGTATGGAAAATTGAGAGGCACCTTCAAATTGCTGCCTTAACGTTCCTATTGCCTTAGTACCCCGGTAAAGGATATGATTAAGTCATTATACCTTAAGGGTCGGAACCAATTAGTCCGGGTGGCTTCTTAATTGAGTTTTCACCGTGCCTAACGACCACATTAGGTCTTTACCTGGTTAAGGAAATGATTCCCCATCGGGTGCTTACGTTGGAAAGGCCCCATAACGCTCTATATGGCATCGCAGAGAAGACGTCGGAGGAGGCTCAATAACCTCCATGCAGTTGGCCATAACAGGGGAGATTCAGATTTGAAATTCGTTTATCAGCTGTGGGGCATAAGATCAGATGGGACGGGACCTCCCAGCCGGCCACTACCCCCTCTAGGGGCTGCTCAACTTGTGTATGGTCATTGGCGGGGCTCCGTGGGGGTATGCTGGCAATTTATAGGTTTTACCAGCGGAAACCCACTGAAACCCCAATCGGGTGGCCACCATTTTCCTTCCTCCAGGGGATAGTAAAGGGATCGATCTTGCCGGCTCGGCAATAGCCTCCATGGTCCTGCAATAGGCGGTTGACGCGGTTTCCCCGAGATGTATGTCTCTAATCTAATCCTATCATTGACATGGTTGTCCTGTAATAATGGCTCCATTTTAACCGTCAATATAAAACGCTTAGGGCCCCACGCTCTGGAGGATCTGGAGGAATATAGGTTATTGTGCTCTATCACGGTTTTATGATACAAAAGAGATCCGAAGGTCTGATACTTCGCTCTGGGCAATTCCAAGAGGAAGAGTTGGATTTTCGTAATGGTGGGGGAGGTCTAACCCATCGGAATAATCTTAAAAACATGTTTACGTCTAAGCGGGAACAGGGATCGAGAAGATCAAACAAGATAAAAGTGGCAAGCAATAAATGACACTCGTCTAATATCTCACTCTTGGTGCTAAAAGTATCTATTGGTGCCTAAGGGAGAAGAACATTGAAATATTCTCATAACCAAGTTCTGGTCTAATAAGAGACGTAACAAGCATCACGCCTACACCTAACGGATGAGTTGGCTAGATGAACATTCATAACTTTGCGCTGACAAATAAAACCTAAAAGTAGCTCGCAATACCTCATAATTAGAGCTTTGAGACAGATGAACCGGTAGTTCTAGATACTGCTCCTTCCACATATTGTTATTCATCTGATTTCTGACTCTTACATCAACAACCTTAAAAGTAGCTTCCAGTGACAGAAAAGTCGAACAGCATCCCACCAGATAACGCAAGAAACGGCAATAAATGGCAATAAATTCACCAGAAGTTACGAAGTCACATGCCATGCCATTCAATTCTTGCCGTTTCTTGACCTTTTTATAACCAGGCATTCAGCTATGAGACTAAGGTCTTTATCTAATTCATAGAAACGTAGAATTGCTCTAATGGAAACTGCTCTGGTAATTCCGTTTTGTGCCTGTCGACGCCTACGCCCTTTTATTTGCCTGTGGGTTAGAGGAACTTCTCGGTAATAATTTTACGAAGCCCTAGAAGGGCGAACATCTCTTTAAAAACAAAATGGATAGGATCGGTGTTGGGTTGTTCCCGTTGGGACGTGAGGCGCATGCAAAATGAGTAACTTGAGACAGAGGACTATTTAGAAAGGCGGGAGAAGAAAATTTGCCTTTTACTTCTCCCGCTTTTCATTCACCGTTCACTTTTGTTTGAAACGGTCTGTTGGCTTGATATCATATGTGGATTATATTATAACTCTTTTCCTCAAAACTGATTTGTATGTGTCAGTGTCTGTGGTGGGTGTACCCTAGCTGAAATAGCATGTTACTTGAACAAGTCAGGTTTTCAACTAGACATTGGAAGATTTTCGGCTGGAGACAACCCAATATTTCGTGGGGACATCGACGCGCACAATCTGCCCTGGTCATATTCACTGCTCTCTGCTTTCTCCCCCTCCTTCCTCAAATCACACACACCCACACACTTCGGAGACCACCTCAGCAATCAGACCCCTCCCCCCCCCCACCTCAACACTGCCATGATCAGCCTTAGTGTTCACCTGAGGCCACATACCACTCTCACTTGTCAATCAGGGGCAATCAAACATAACGCCATGCTCTAAGGGCAGTTACATGGTCCACTGCCCTCCTTCAATAGACCCCAATGCAAATACCAATATACAATCTATCCACTTGTTTTGGTGTGCCATTCAAACCAATAATTATAGACTACAGTAATATTACACCACCGAAAAAATAAAAATAAATAATCTCAAGAGTAGGCAATGATGATGTATCTTAATAAGTCATACGTTGACTTGAGGAAAACCTCAAATCAAACTGGGGTCTTTTCCTGTGAAATGTTGGATACCCTGTCAAGATAAAGTCCACATATAGAATTCTCCAAGCTACCTTGGGGAACCCACACGTGTGTATTGGTATCTGAGAATCTAACTCGTGATCGTATCGCTCTGTTTAAGTTGCTTCTAATTCCTTCTGACAGTAGGTGAACTGATTAACGTGGCTCTGGGAATACCCAAGTACGGGGAAGTTGGGTTCTTGAAAGTTGATTTTAACAGATTAAATCTTCAGCCGGGCTGAGATTGAAATTAGGTCGAGTAAGGGTTTGGCTTATCAGATTTCTCCACATCTTGGGCTGTCAGATCCTATGTAATTAGTCCGACATGGCGAAGACAACGTTGTCCTATGGTTTCACCTGCGATATTTCCTAGGCTCCGCTCTAATTCAAGATCAAACAAACTTCAGGATTGAGGTTTAAATCCTAGAACTAAGAGGAGAACCTAACCAGTTTACAGCACTGTTCCTAGAACATAAGAGTAACATTCACATTTGGTGTGTTTTAGTATATGAATCCTGTTCCAATCAAGATCATGTGACATTCACCGACAAAAACGCGATAAAGAAGTATTTACTTGTGTGACGTTCTCTGGTAAGTCGGGGTTGCCGATTCTTACAACAGAGGAACGTGGGGGTTGTTCGGGTCTCGGGGCGGACGGGGAATCCGGGCCAAGAACCGAGATGTGTTTCTAGAGTCGTGCCTCGCGCACGAGGGGGGGCTGAGCGAATCGATCGGGAATCGGCACTCGATGTCGACGGAGGACTGCGGGGGAGGGAAATTATGGTAGGGGTACGGGTCGGCCGGGGGGCGGTCCACCCCTGAGTTCCGGTCCGCGGGGGCGACGGGCCGACGGTCGCCTATTGTTTGGTAGCGTGGGGCCGAGCATGCCGCGCCCTCGTCCCCGCGGACTTCGCTCCCTCGTTCCGCTCCCCATGTCTTCGTACCATACTACGCCTCGGTTTCCGGTACTACTTCGGGCCTTCGTGCCCTACTCCGTTCCCTCGTTCCTCGTTCTTCGGGCCATCGGGCCCCTTACCCTATGTTTCTACTACCTATCTCGAACTTCGACTGTTTTGTCCTAACTTCGGCTTAATTACTCTGTTCGGCTCATCTTTAGCGGTTGTTTCAGGAAAGAGGACACGTCTGGACACCAGGAGAACTGTTAAAGAACTCTGTTTATTCGGGCCTCACCGCCCCTTTATATACTAGAGAGGTCAGCCCTGATTGGCTGCCTTCGGTCACGTGACCTACAACTGACGTCACTTCCGGTTTATATATTCCGTTTCCGGTTTACATTTCACTTCCGGTTTACATATTTCCGGGTTTCGTTCCATTACGTTTTCGTTATTCGTTCTTTACATATTCGTTATTCGTTCTTTACATATTCGTTCTTTACATCTATTTCGTTCTTCGTTCTTTACATATTCGTTATTCGTTCTTTACATATTCGTTCTTTACATCTATTTCTATTATTACCTTATTTCTATTATTTTAACCTCTATGTATTTTGGCTGAATAGCCGTTCATCACACCCTCCCGCACCTTCTTGAAAGGTGGGAAAACACGTTATACAAAATTTCAATACAGTTCATACAGCAACGACAACAGAACATACTCTAGAACCAGAAACATTTCAATCCTACGCTCCTTATCGGTAGAGGAGGAGGTGTCACCCTCTGTCCTCCCCGGTCTACTTCGGAGGGCCCCCGGGGCCTATCCGGCTAATTATTATTTCTCTTCTTTCTTCGTTTTTCTCTCTTCGTTTTTCTCTCTTCTTAATGAAAGTTCATATAATTCGTTTTTATATATCTTAGTCTCTTTTTATCTTCGTCAGAGTTCTCTATCCTGGATCTATTAGGACCTCCTCTTTTTTTCCGTCTTTAGGATGAGCGAGCCGGTCGTGGCTCTCCCACCCGGGACTGGGGATCGGTCGTGACCCCGTCGCCCCCGCTCCTCTCCTCTGGGCTCTATTTACTTAGCCCCTCGGTGCGTTTTTCCTCGCCTTTTTACCCTCATTAGGACAGAGGGACCGGTCGTGGTCCTCCTGCCCGGGGCCATGGGTCGGTCGTGACCCGCAGTGCCCCCGTTCCCTTCGTTTTCCGTCGTCCAGACGTTCTCCCCTAGTTCGGGTGGAGAATCGGTCGCGACTCTCCCACCCAGAGGCCAGGGCCGGTCGTGACCCTTAGTCCTCTCGACCCTCGATCCGTTCTACCGTCGTTCAGACGTTCTCCGTTGTTTTTGGGTAGAGAATCGGTCGTGATTCTCCTACCCGGTCGGTCGTGACCCCTCGTTCTTCCGTAACTATTACTCTTCTCTGCGTTCTCTTAGGTGATGATGATGATTTTAAGGATGAGTTGAAGAAGAAAGACTGAAGTTTTTGTGGATAGAATGTTCTTTTTGGACTTCGCACCCTCGGTCGCCTCGGCATTCAGAGCCCTCCAGTGACTTTTTCACGTTTGGCAAGGACAACATGTTCGAGCCAAAGGCCAAGGTACCCAAAGAAGAAAATGGCGTTGTATGTGGAAAGGAACTTAACTTCATGCATTAAAGCTTAGAGTGGAAGCTTCAGCAGACGACGTCGCGGGTTTCGTGCTACTTGTCACAGTGAAGCTTTGAGATGGAGTCCGGGTGAAGGTGAGACTGAGAAGATTAGAATCATTAATTATCGATGAAGTGTCCGTTTTCCGTACAGGAACTGAAGTTTGACTTTTACGACACATGTCCTCGTGGTTAACCCAGCATCAAGATGTTCCGTCCTCGACCACGTCGACACATTTGAAGATTTCAGGATTTCAGAAAGAGATGTCGGAGAGAGTCCACCATAGTAAAGTATTTCCGTCACCGTTCCGGGCCCAAGTGGCATGACAACAACCGGAACGGAGACCTGATTAAGAAGATAATTTTGATGAAGTTTCTTTTTGATGACAGGAGCCGGTGCCTCTCATCCCTCCCCCCCTCCGTAAGCAACGGCAGGAAGACAGTCCTCTTTGGGGCGAGAGGGAGGCTCCTTCGTTCTACTGATGAGATGATTTTCCTAAGAAGAGGATTCCTGTTTCGGGCACTCGGGCCCTCGTTCGTTTCCTAGGCTCTCGGGCCTCGCTCTGTTTACTAAGTTTTTCTCTTCGTCCTCCCGGAGGACCGTGCTTTTAGACGATTTTCGTGAGACTGTAATACCAACAAATAGTTCATTAATAGAAGTAAGTTTAAGATCCGGTCTGGTTTGATTTTGGAGTAAGGCCACAGTCGTCCACGGTGCCATGTCACATTGCATGGAGCCACTATGCCTATGACGAACGCCGAGACAACAGCTCCGAGCCGTTCCGGGCTGCTCCTAGGTACGACGGTTCGAAGTTGGTAAGTTGAAGATATTAGTGAGAAGGAGAAGAAGAAGCCGTAGAAAGTGAAGATGGACGACATCAACTGGGACCTGCACCCAACGTCAACCTCTGAGATCCGGAACGGGCCCATTCTCAATAAAATAGCATGTATAGAGAACTCATCCGATGTCGAACTCCAAGAAGGGTCGCTCCTCGTCGCTCTTTACAGACCTCTTGATTTGTCTATCGAGGCATCCGCGGCCGACGTTCCAAGCACCACTTCCCTGTATATTGCAAAGATTACTTCCCTATATGTTTCAAAGACTATTTTGTTTCGTTCCTCGAGAAGAAGACATCAGGAAATACGACATGGAAGGAGTCTCTGTCGTTACTGCAGGTAAGAGATTAATATAAGTTTTAGTAAGTCTATTAATTTTCGTTTCTCGTTCATGTATTGCTTTTACTATATATTACGGTCGGTCACGAGCCAGGGCCCCTAAGTTATCGTCCCTGCTCGTGCCTTGGTCCTCCGGGAGACATCTACGACTCGCCGCAATCCTTTCACGACTCGCTGCATCAACTCTGGCACGATAAAACCAGCATTCAGGTCGAAAAATTCCATTTTGCCGCTCTTCGTATGCGGTAAGAGGCTGAAGACAAGGAAACTCAGAAGATGATGGTACATGAATCCGGGTTCATCCACATTCTGATCGATCCATCCAAAATCAAGAAGACAAAGTTGCAGGAAGTAGAAGTGCCGCTAGAGGACAGAGGTCGTCTCTTCCTCGCCTCCAGATCGCTCAAGGCAGCGCGGGAGAAGGGTTTTCAGTCTTGGCCCGCGCCAGCCTTTCCTCCAGCGGCGAGTCGCCGGCCCACCGGTACCTTATTTACCCCGGCACGACCGTCGACTCAAAGACTACAATGACAACACTACCCGTCCATTCTGATTTCCTTTCTTCGATTCCGCCTCCCAACTTTCACTCTCGCTCCCGGGCCGCCCGGCCCGCTATCCATTTCCGCGACCGGACGATCCCGTTCCACCTACTCGGTCCCAACCAACGCAGCGGGCTCCAGGGAAGAAGAGGAACAGCTACAAACTTGTTTTTCCTCCTAGCGCCTCCTTCCGTCCCGTATTCGCCCCGCAGGCTTGGTAAGTTCATTCCAGTCATGGACCCTCCAGCTCGCTGATTACACTCAACACCTCCTAACACATGTGGTTTCGTTCACTTCCGCAAGAAGATTCCCATAAAGAAACTAATAAGAATAAATTAAGATAAGAATGTTCGAGCCCGCCAGTCCGTTCCCGAAGAGTTTAAGTAAAGTTTTCGGGCCCGTCCAGCGGTCTCCAGGAGAGTCTTTTATCCAGGCTTCGGCCTCCTGTGCGGCTCAGGTACCTCCGCCTCGGCCCGGTTCTCTCCCTGGGGGTTTGACACTATGGGTGAGGAGCCAACGCCCCGTAATCCCTCCCCACCCGACTCGCGACGCGCCATCTTCCACCTCTGGTTCCGTCGCGCTGTTTTTCTTCCGTGCAAGACCTCGCGCAGCATCTACTTCACCCTTCTTCTTGGCGCCGGATCGGCAGCAACAGTCTCTCCTCCCTAGCGGGGAGCTCGAGAAGCTGATCCACCATTCCGCTCTGTTTTTCCGCCTCTCTTGTCGCCTTCAACAAGTCATCCAGTTGATCCTCGTTTTTGTGCATCACTAGGGTCTGAGCCAATTGGACGGTCCGGTTGTGTTCGTTAACTAGCTGGTCGACCCCCGGGAACTCCCTGGTCAACGGCCCCAGTGCCGCCGTCGGGAACTGCGCCATCGCTTCTTCAAATGTCTCTGGCTTGCGGCCCGTTTCTAGTGCCATCAGGAACGCCATAGACGCCGAAGCCATTGCTCTTGTCTTGACCGTCATTCCTCGCACCTCCCTCGGGGGCCACGTCAGTTGCACCCGAATGGCCTTTTCCGCGTCCCAGTCTCGTACCGCTCGCGCCGTCACCGGAAAGTGTCCCTGTAAGACCTGGTGAATGGCCTGTGTCCGTAATAACTTGAGTCTCGGTGTTTCCCTAGATGGTCCTGCCGTCGGTATCTCCGTTCCTATAGACCCGAACACTGAATCCGCTCCCGACTCGTCCAATTCTTGTTTCTCCGGCTCGTATCCTCTGGTCTCGGCCTGCCCCAACTCCATGTCCTCTGAGTCTTCCACCTCCGCGTCCATGGACTGGGCAGCCGGTATTTGTAATCTGTGTATCACAACCCGCGGTTGTAGCGCCCGCCCGTGTTTATCCTCGTCCTTGAGTGGGGTATCCGGTCCTGGCGGCGATCCCATACGTTCGGGCGACGGTGGTCCCGGGGTCTCCTCCGATCCTTGCGACCCGAAAAACGAGCTCCCCAAACTGGCTCGAGTCAGGTTGTCAACCGCCGCCCGTGTCTCTGGCGTGTCTGGTGCTACCGTAATGTCTCTCATTCGTTTCAATCCTGGGGGCGGCACTATCGGCTGCTTACATACCATCTTCTCCAGGGGTGAATCTGCTTTCGTCGGGGTAGGGGTAGAGAACAGCGGCTGTGTCGAGGCCGTCGACGCCGTGTCCTCCGGCCTGGCCGCATGCCGAACATACTTTACTTTCTCCACTCGCCCCGACGGTTTGAGTCCCTGCCTTTCTGCCATCTCGCGTAGAAACCTCCCTAGGTACAATGCTTCTCTTTCCACCAGCCGGCCTCCCTGTGCTTCCCGAATGCTGTCCTCCAGCTCCCGGTCGGATCTCGCCTCGTGGTAACCCCTGAACGATCCCTCCCGGTTCATTGTTCCTTTTAAATACCCGGGGTACCTCGGGTGTCGTGATTCGTATATCACTGATTTCTTATGAACTGTCATCATAGTAAATTGTGCGTCGCTACAAGGTGGTTCTAGTCCCGTGGTCCGTCTGACTCCTGTCGAGGTCTCAGGCTGCGATGGTCCCAGCTCTCCCGTGCTACTAGACTCAGCGATAATCAAAGACCGATCGCTTCGGGCCGACATACTCCTGCCTGACTCCGACTGGTCCGAACTCGTTCCCTCCTCCAATTCTCTCGGGACTTTCTTGACCTTTTTCCACTTCTTCTTTCGCGACGGCTCCTCCGCCGGGCATCCCTGCGTCGGGGGCCTCTTGAAAGCGAGCGGCTCCTCTTCCTCTTTGACTTTCGGTCGTTGGTCGTCGGACGAACTCACTAATTCCACCACCTCAGCCCCCGGTGGTATTCCTGAGCAACCCGGCTTCGGGGTGGGTGTGGATGTCCGTCCTTTTCCTCTGCCTGGGAGTCCTCGTCCTCTCGGTTCCCGTGGTTCTCCCTGGGCGTTTAACTTCTTAATTCGGCTCTGTACTAACCCTGATATTTGGTCTGGTGTCAGGAGTGGCTTCGGGTTGACCACGGCCCGGCTCGCGCTTCGCGGCGACTCGGTGTCTTCCTTCCGTACTCCTTTCGCGGCCCTCCGAGGGGAACGACGCGTGGGTGTCGATCGTTCCGCCACCTCGGCCAGGGGTCCCTTCCCTGCTGCTTTGGCTGCTTGGGCTCCCTCGCCGGCCTCGTCGGCCTCTGATCCTTCTTCGGTTGCTACCTGCTCCAGCTGCTCGGCGTCGCTGTCCTCGGATCCTCTCGACGCCCTCGGGTAGTAAGGTATGCGGATATGCCGTCGCGGCCTCTCCGGTGCCTCCTTATCCACCGCCCTCTCAGGGGGTTGAAACCCCTCCGGATGGCGCACCGCGTAGTCCCGTTCCATGTTGGCTATCCGGGCCGCCGTTTCATCCCCAGTAGCGAAACTGGTGTACGGCGGTCGTCCTTTCGGGTCCAAGGCGAACGCCGCAGCATACTCCAGCCTCAGAAGGGGGTCTTGCTTCGGCATCCCCCTCTGCAGGTTCCCTTCGTGTGAGTCCGTCATGTGCTTCCTCCAGTCCTGGTGTGTCGAATAGGCTCGACTCGAACACACCGGGCACATGTAGTACTGCTTCCGTAATCCATCGTGCTGGCCTTTAATATGCTTGACCAAGTGCTTAAACTCCTTTCCGTGACAATGTCCTTCCCAGCACTGTCCGCTCATCGTGTCTGTTTTCCGGGCTTTCGGGGCTCGTTCCAATCCTGAAGCTCGTCCCGTCAGCCGTTTCCGTTTTTGTCTCGTGGTGATGCTGCTCGTCTCGCTTCTCTGCTTTTCCTCTTGTTTTCTTCTCCTTAGCTCAGTCTGCTCGTCTGCGATTCGATGAATCCTGATCGGCTGACCAGAATGACCTGCTCCGGCGAGCGCTCTGCCTTTTATAGCCGCCGCAGGCGGAAGTGGGCGTGGCCTGCACTAGCGACCCCTAGCGTCAGACTCACCATCCACTTCTACGGTGGCGCCCCCTACTATTTCCGGTCCCCGGGGCCCGCCGCTGGTCACCGCCTCGCCTGCTTTTTACCTCGCGGCCCTTCGCCCGTCCACGCGTTTTTCCTAGGCCTTTCATTGCCCCACCGGACGCCCTCGGTCCTTTCATCCCTCGTCGCCTTCTCTTGCCTTTTTCATCTTGGCCCTCACAGTGCTTCCGCACACTTCCCGGAGAACACAGGGGCTCGACGTTATCATCTCCTCGCCGCCGCCCCGTTCTCTTTGTCCTCTTTTACTCCTTTTACGACCTACTTTAAAGCCCGTCCTTGTTTCAGGCCTCGCCTTTTACAGCCGTCCGTTCGTTCCTCCGGCGTTCCCGAGAGTGCCGCATCTACTCTCCTCCGGTCTCCTGGACGCTGTAAAGCGGTATTACCAAGTCGGCATTACTTCAGAAGTCTTCACCAGCTTGCCACCGGGTCTGTCTTCTGTTGTAATCCAACCATCTTTTCCACGCTGTGGTTCCTCCGAACTGACCGGAAAGCGGCTCCGTGGGACTACTTTAGACATTCGGGCCGTCGTGGCTCCCGAACGCCGTTTTTCGTTCCAACCCCGCATTTCCCACCTATATTACATCCGCAAGAGAACCAATCTTCAGCTAGGTAGCAAATCTCTACAGCCTAACGACCTGCACTCCTACTGTAGTGGTCAACGCACCGCCCCGACTCAATGGCCCCAGGTTGATCAGTCCTTTTTGGCCAAAGCCTTTTTGTGTAGCGCCGATTTGGTCGTTCCCTTGGTCCTCTTCCACCTGCGGAATCGAGACACGAAAACGACTTCATCACAAAAAGGGGTGCCCCGTTTCCTTACGTGCCCTAGCGCGCCCCACCCCAAGCATTTACTGTGCAGCCTCGTATCCTTGCTGGTCAGCTACCATCCAAGCTGGCGCAGCGTGTCCTCGGTAGGGTTCCAGGCGGTCCACATGGACCACCCCCCCCGGTTTCCCTCGTTTCTTCCGTACTACCACCCGTCCTCGGTCAAGCACCTTGACGATCAGTGCAGGGCCCATCCATGGAAATCGCAACTTCGTTCCTTTGTCCCTATCCACTACCGTATCGTGCACCCAGACCAGTTCTCCGGCGTGGTATTCCCGCCGAGTCACCTTCCCATCGTACTCGTGTTTCTGATGGATGGCGGCTCGTTTCAGCCCCGTCTGGGCCTCCCGATAGGCCGCGACTAGCCCTTCCTCCAGGCTTTCCACATAGTCGCCTACCCGTCGGGGTTCCTCCTCTGGTCCTAGAGGTCTCCCATAAATCGCCTGTCGCGGCATCATGGTCTGTCGGCCCAGCATCATCATATTCGGTGTCACTCCCGTGCTGGCTTGCGGCGTTGCTCTATAACTCATCATCACGAGCGGGACCATCTCGTCCCATTCCCGACCCGTCGCTCGGCAGCTGGCTTTCAAACAACACCCCAAAGTACGGAAACTTCGTTCTATGTACCCGTCACTCCTGGGGTGGTACGGCGTCGTTCTTGTTTTGTGTATCCCGAATAGTGCACAGACCTGAGCCACCACCTCGGATTCGAAATTCGTGCCTTGATCCGAGTGTAGTTCCCGAAACGCGCCGTACCGTGCTACTACTTCTTCAACCAGTTTGTTCGCCACTGTCGTTGCCTTTTGATCCGGGATCGGGAAACACTCCAACCATTTGGTGAAATAGCATCCCACCATCAGGCAATACTTATTTCCTCGTTTGGTGACTGGGTACGGGCCCGAAACATCCATGGCCAGCCGTTCCATCGGCTCCCCCACTATGTACTGATGTAGCGGCTCCCGTCTTCCTCTTCCCTTTTTCAGCAACGCGCAATCACATTCTCGACATTCCTTCCGCACGTCTTCCCGGAGTCCCGGCCAGTAAAACCCTTGTTCCAACAGGGCCGTCGTCCTGGCGACTCCTAAATGCGCTCCTGCCGCGCCTCCATGGTATTCCCTTACCAACTTGGCCCGTTCCCCTCGGGGAACGACCAACTGGTTCCTCCAACCATGCCCTTCTAGTTCCCAGTACTTCCGATGCAGCACGCCATCCCTGAGGCTTAATCGTTCCCATTGCCTCCATAGGATCTTTGTTTCCCGGGATTCCGGAGATATGGCCTCCCAACCTGGCCGGTCCGCATCTTTTTCCATCCGTGCGACAATCGGCCCTATATCTCGATCCCTCCTCTGCGCTGCTCTCATCTCCTGCGGGGACCATCCGGGCTCGTACCCCCGGGCCCGCGTCACTACTCTCACTTTTTCGGTATTCTCGTGCTCCTCTCCACATTGTTTGCACGGATACCGGGACAACGCGTCAGCGTTCCCATGCTTCCTGCCCGGTCGGTGTTGGAACGACACATCATGCGAGTCGATAATCTCAATCCACCGAGCAGCCTGCCCCATCGGTTCCTTACTTCTCTGCAGCCAACTGACCGCGCTGTTATCCGTCCGGACTATCACGCGTTGACCATAGATGTAGCACCGAAAATGCTTCAAAGCTCGCACCACCGCCAACAGTTCTTTCCGCGTGGTGCAATACTTTCGTTCGTTTGACTCCAGGGTTTTGCTCGTGTAAGCTATCACCCGTTCCTCCCCTCTCTGCTCCTGTGATAGCACGGCTCCCGTTCCCACGTCACTGGCGTCTGTGTCAAGCCACCATTGTCCATCTTCCTCCGGGAATCCCAACACCGGGGCCTCCGTTAGCGCCTTCTTCATCGCATCAAATGCCTCTTGTTGTCTCGCGCTCCACACGAATGGTTCCTCCTTCGTTGCCAATTCATACAAGGGGGCAGCCAACTCCGTGAAGCCGTTTATATGCCTTCTGTAGTACGAACATAATCCCACAAAGGCTCGTACCTCGTGGAGATCCCGCGGGACCGGCCACTCGGTTACTTGCCGACACTTTTCGGGGTCGGGTTCGATCCCGTTGAATGAGACAACGTGCCCCAAGAACGGAATCTTCTTCTGGAACAGCTTACATTTTCGCGCCTTTAACTTCAGTCCTGCAGCGTTCAATCGGTCCAGAACCCGTACCAATCTTTCCAGAGTCACTTTAAACGTTGGTCCAAAGACCAGTATGTCATCCAAGTATACCAGACACTCCTCCCACACGATTCCTCTGAGGATTCTTTCCATTAGTCTCTCGAAGGTGGCTGGGGCGTTCACTAGCCCGAATGGCATCACTTTAAACTCATACAATCCTCCTTGAGTCACGAAGGCCGTCTTTTCTTGGTCCTCCGGTGCCATCTCCACCTGCCAATATCCGCTTGCGAGATCCAGACTGCAGAAGAATAGGCTTCCTCCCAAAGTGTTGAGGCTGTCCTCTATCCGCGGGAGCGGATAGGCGTCCACTTTCGTAGCCTGGTTCAGTTTTCGGTAGTCAATACAGAACCTCGTTCCTCCGTCCTTCTTTTTGACTAGAACGGTCGGGCTACTCCACGCACTCCCGCTCTCCTGGATAATCCCTAAATTTAACATATCCTCCACCAGTGCTCGTTCTTCCTCTCTCCTGGTGGCCGGATACCGTCTGACCCTCTGCTTGATCGGCATCTGATCCCCCGTTTTAATTCGATGTTGTACTAAATCTGTCCGTCCTAACTCATGTTTCGAGGTCGCAAACATTTGTTCCCGGGCCATGATGGCTTTCTCCAGCTCTTCGCCCTCCTTCGTGGTCAGGTCTTTCTTAGCCTCCCCTATCATTTCAACGAGCGCTCCTGGGGGTTCCTTTGCTTCACTTCCTATTCCTCGTACCTCTTGTACGAAGGTGGCTTCTCCGAGTACCCCGCCGGTTTCCAATTTCGCGCTCTCGGTCCCTCGGTTGGCCACCCAAACTTCATTTTCTTCTCCCAATGTCACCGTTCCTGGGATCACCTCCAGTCCCATAGGTAATCCAGCGCCGGTGATGACAGCCAGCTGTCCACCCTGTCTTATGTCCATTCTCGCTACTACTGTTACTCGGGTCACTTGGAGTGGGGGTATTTCCGTCGTTTTCTCGATTCGCACGACCTGTCCTCCGACGGTAACTGCCCGAATCCCATCCGTTCTCTGTTCTACTCCCGGGACTCGTTCCCCCTCTCCCTCCCCCTCGGCGGGCAGGAAGATGGCACTCGCGTGGGGCTTAACTGTCAGCCGGTATTTCACCGCGAAGTCGTTTCCCAGGATCCCTTCATCTCTACCGATGTCTGCCACCATGAACGTCCACTTCAACACGCGTGTTCCCAATTTTACTGGCAAGTTCGTGCATCCGTAGCACCGCAACGGACTACCATCCACCGAGCAGAGACGTCCTTCATATCCATCCAGTTCTTCCCTTTTTCGTCCCCACTCTCTCCAGAGGCGTTCCGACAGCAGACTGATCATAGATCCGGTATCAACCAAAAAACGGACGACACTCTCTCCCACCGTCCCGGCCACATAAAGTCCACATTCTCCCATGCCTACTACTTCTCTCGCCGCGCCCGAAGGGGGCCCCGCGCTTACTGCGACGGCGACTGTCCGTTTCCCTGACGCTGAGAACACTCTCTTGCGAAATGGCCCTTCTGGTGACAGTGATGACACTCTAAATCTTCTTTTCGCTTCTTAAACGCCTCCCTCCGGGCCGTTGCTTGTCTTCTAGCTTCCCGTTCTTCTGCCAATTCTTTCATCATCTCCTCCAACTTACCGTTCAAGGCCATGATCTGTGTATTGGCGTCCTCCTCGGGCTTCACTGCCCGCAGGAGGCGGCGTGAGTATCGTTCCTGTATTTCTACCACCTCTACCGCCTCCTCTAGTGTCTTGCATCCTTTCTCTGCACACTTCAGCTGAAGGTCTTCCCCAACTGCAGCCTGGAACGCATGTAATGCTGCTTTTTCCTGGCTAGCGTAGTCGTTGGAGAAGTAGGCTCTCGATGCCAGTCGCCGGGCATTATCAGCCAACTCCTTCGCTGTCTGGTTCTTTACACGTTTCAAGCCCGCCAACTCTTGCAGAGCATTACACGTGTCCTTCTCCTGACCGAACCTCCGGCGCAACGCATCCACCCTCGCTGAGTAACGGAGTCGTTCCCTGTCCGGGAGTCCGACAAAGTACATTCGTGCCGTTCCCGTCAGCGAGAGAAAAAGCATCGCCGCTTTTTCCTCGGCCGTCCAGCGTCCCAATGTTGCGTACTCCTCAAACTGGTTGATCCATCCCTCGAAATCCGGTTTACCGTCATACTTCTCTGGTCGTAAACTGAACTTCTTCAAACTCGCTCCTTCCTGACCGGTCTGTTGTTGTTGAGCCCGCACATTCTGCTCATCCGTCGGGGTGGACGTTCCCATAAAATTAAACTGCCTACCCATGATGGTCGTGTCCTCCCCTTTGGTCTCGGTTTTCGCACCTCCTTTCTCCTCCCCACCTTCCTTGAAGGCGACGTCAGAATCCATCTGCTCGAAGACTGCCGCAGTCGCCATGAGTATCCAATACCGATGAAACACCCAAGATCCACAAGTCCGTATGTGCCTATTTCAGCACCACCGCTGCCACCAGTGTGACGTTCTCTGGTAAGTCGGGGTTGCCGATTCTTACAACAGAGGAACGTTGGGGTTGTTCGGGTCTCGGGGCGGACGGGGAATCCGGGCCAAGAACCGAGATGTGTTTCTAGAGTCGTGCCTCGCGCACGAGGGGGGGCTGAGCGAATCGATCGGGAATCGGCACTCGATGTCGACGGAGGACTGCGGGGGAGGGAAATTATGGTAGGGGTACGGGTCGGCCGGGGGGCGGTCCACCCCTGAGTTCCGGTCCGCGGGGGCGACGGGCCGACGGTCGCCTATTGTTTGGTAGCGTGGGGCCGAGCATGCCGCGCCCTCGTCCCCGCGGACTTCGCTCCCTCGTTCCGCTCCCCATGTCTTCGTACCATACTACGCCTCGGTTTCCGGTACTACTTCGGGCCTTCGTGCCCTACTCCGTTCCCTCGTTCCTCGTTCTTCGGGCCATCGGGCCCCTTACCCTATGTTTCTACTACCTATCTCGAACTTCGACTGTTTTGTCCTAACTTCGGCTTAATTACTCTGTTCGGCTCATCTTTAGCGGTTGTTTCAGGAAAGAGGACACGTCTGGACACCAGGAGAACTGTTAAAGAACTCTGTTTATTCGGGCCTCACCGCCCCTTTATATACTAGAGAGGTCAGCCCTGATTGGCTGCCTTCGGTCACGTGACCTACAACTGACGTCACTTCCGGTTTATATATTCCGTTTCCGGTTTACATTTCACTTCCGGTTTACATATTTCCGGGTTTCGTTCCATTACGTTTTCGTTATTCGTTCTTTACATATTCGTTATTCGTTCTTTACATATTCGTTCTTTACATCTATTTCGTTCTTCGTTCTTTACATATTCGTTATTCGTTCTTTACATATTCGTTCTTTACATCTATTTCTATTATTACCTTATTTCTATTATTTTAACCTCTATGTATTTTGGCTGAATAGCCGTTCATCACACTTGGTTAGTTTTTTGAAGAGTATTTAGTTTGTTTGATGGATTGTTAAAGAAAACTTTCAATAACTCGAGGTACTACCGACACAAACGCAATAATATTCACTTACTGCACCATCAGGACAATGTTTGCATATTATGGTTCTCCATATTATCCCCTTCCAATGTTATCTACCCATAAATCGAAGTGTTTCAAGAGATGTAATAACAAGATACTTCTTCTTAGAAGACTTGGAAGTCTAGGGAAACAGCAATGCTTGGAAATCTGTGAATGATTGAGCATTAACAGGCATGTAGCAGCAGGATTATCCGGCCACCACCGGGGAAGTGCTTTAATCCCAACATCATAAATCTGCCTATTCTAGGTTCCCCAGTCCCAATATAGAAGGAGCAGCTCAGAGTTGAGCCTCAAGAGTCGGTCGATACTCCCCTTTCCCCGTGGCGATATTTCAATAATTCAACTATATTTAGCAGTTGTTATGATATTCTTAGCTTTAGGAGTCTGCCGCAGGTCAGGGAGCATTGGTGGGTGTTGTTGGTGAGGGCTCGTGACATTCTATGAAGGACGTGGATACTGTAAACGCCTAGGCTGTTGTTTGGATGGGCCCAAGAAAAATGGGAGATGATGGGATTTGGGGGTCTCGAGATGGTTTAGGGTCCCAAGGGTTTTTGTGTGTTGGGGCTTGGGGGAGTTTACTCAAGAAGATCTAATAATAAACGGGTGGTGTCACGGGAACTATCCTAGTTTCATGTCATATTCGTTTTAGCTGTTACAGAGTGGTAACTGTCTCACAGATCGGGTCATCTCAGGGTCACCCTCCATGCACCTTCCCAGGACCCCTTGGGTTGGCAGGTGCTCAAGTTGCCCTGCAATCACTGTGTCATGGCTGAGACCCATCCTCGAGTCTTCATCATTATACTGCTATATTTCCTCAGGCAAAAGCAAACAACAAGTAGATCTTAAAAGCTGAGCACCTTGAAGGACAAAGATTTATTTCAGATTAAGAGGCCGCCTTATATAGGTTACATACGAATAGCTGAATGGTGTTTGGGTTAGGCCATATCACATAACATAGCCCCAAACATTTCATGTTACCTATAAACCTTACGTTTGAAGTTACATCATGACTATTTTCATTCTTTCTGGTTATGTTTGAGTACTTACTTTATTGAGTCACTGTACGTTTAGTTTTTTATAATAATCATATGATTATTAGAATCCGATAGTCTAAACTAGTTATCTACATATAGTAAATAGCATGAATTCTGCGGAATATATGAATATCAACTGTAAAATCAAAAGCAGAGAAGTGATCTGACAGGAAACAAGTGACACTTAATGCAGTTTAGTAAAATATTCACATATTGTATGGTATGAAGAAAGTTAAATCTTAAAAAGTAACCCTATTGTTATTGATTTGAAACTATTAGATTTATGTGTGTATCGCAGATTCGAAACGCATACGAATGACTATTAGCTCTTAATCTCAGTTGAACAGAGCTGAAGTTCCAAGAGAAAACCAGGCGATCCAGCGGAGATGGTGAGGCTAGTTCTCTACGACCAATTCCCGGCCTCTCGAGACCCGCATTAAAGGGATGGTCCGTTTAATTTGACCGCTTGCCGTGGCCCTTAACGGCCTTCCATATTGGGTCATAACAGCTTTTTATAGGTGGCCTTAGCTCAAACTACCAGTGGCTGGGTGACAAACGTTGGTATAAAAATAGGCTCGTAAGTACCCTATTCAGATGTTTACCAAGGATAACCTTGGAGCAGCATCGGATATCATTTCTACAGTCCTTGGGTTTTTATGTAGAGGAATCCTTTTTCATGTCCTTGTGAAAAGTTATTTCAGTTGGCAAACGCACACCCACATTTAGGTACATTAGATACATTTAGGGTTCAAAGTATACATAAAAATACATAATTAAATAATAATATTATCACGCGTTGTTATGTATACTTTGAATATATTATATGAATCCTTTCTTTTTTTTCAGTTTAACAATGAATTAACAATATCAAATACTACGTAAATATCAATTGTCGTGGCAATCATCACCTAAATGCCTATGGACCAAGAATAGTATGTCAGCTGCCCTGCTGACCGTTGCAGGGCCGCCCCCATTACTTCTCTCAGAACACACTCAATCCCTTCCAGTGGCCCTCAACGTTCACCCCTATCCAATTGCCCAACCCCGACATGCAATCCATCGTGCACGCAAAAGAAAGGTCTTTCAGGTGGCCTGACATCCAAGACGAATGTTTCTATTAATAGCTTGGGTCAACACTCAGATTAGGGTGCAACTGGTGGGGGCTTTTCCTCCTGGGCCGGCGGCCACTTACTCCAGGGCCGCCCTCTAGCTGGCCTTTGGTCAGCTTTATTGAAGTAATGGAGAATTGCTCCTGCATACATCGGGTCGAACCCTATACTATATCTTTGAAATATAGTTATTTTCCTAGTTATGTATATCTGAAATGGGCTTTAACACTAGCGTATGCATATCGGCTGATATGATATAGCCTGTTAAGGACCTTAGGGAGGTAGAGATTCAAATGGCTTAGGTCAAAGATAAACAATTGTGCAGTGACAGAACAGAGTGCTTTGACCAATAAACAAAGCTTTAATGCATAGACCTTGAAATTACTTAACATATCGTTCCACGTGATAACGTTATTTCGCAATGTGATACAATAATGCATCCACCTTAATTACCCAAGGTTATTTAATCCTACAATAACAGTTCATACATAACCAGTCTCAGCGTAGGCTACCTATAGGTACATATGAGCTTAAACTGAGTCATAACTACTTTCCAACGTGGGAAACAAACGTTCTTGATTGATTACAAAGATGCTTAAATTTAATCTTTTCACCTAAAACGGTCAGGGGTTTTGACACCATCTGCCCTGGGAGGCCCAGATTGTTTTTTCGTTCTTGTTTGCCGTTAGGGATGAGTTTGTCGAACATGATAACATGGGTCTTTTATTCTATCGTGGGACAGATTTTCAGTTTTTTACTACATGAGTTTTTGAATGTAAGGTACAAGACCAGTGTGTCCTATGGTGCAACCTCGGAAAAGAAGAATCGTATATATTTAGTTTATTAGATTTCTATTGTTATTACTATCTGTACAAGTGATGTAAATGTTTCAATTAGAGTGTGAAAGGCGCTCTTTGTTTTCAGGTGTTAGAGGTTTCAAGGATAAAGGCTTCTTAAAGGAGATCCATCCTCAGCAAGTGTAAGGAAAACTAAAAGTTCACAAGCGTAAGTAGTATATGAAAATGCGAATAACTGCTGTCAAGAAATCACAATGCCGTATGCCTTTTCTCTTGGGAGTATGCCTTCATTGGAAATAAATAAATAACGTCCTCCACGTTTGACTATGTGGAATTAGGTCAAGAAATTATTGAACCGATGATAGCGGCACTTGAGTGAAAACGGACAAAGGTAAATTTAAATGGGTTGCGGGAAAGATGCTGCCAGGTGATTGTATTATCCTCAGCCAATTGGCATTGGCATCTCAGGATCTTGGTTTCCTTCGCGTTTTAAGGTTTTGCGCTGGAAAGACTCCAAAACATTCAAAATGTCGTTAAACGCCGCCTTCCTTCAGGGGTTTTAGGCCTCCAATTGATGTTTTAAAGCTTCTAAAACATTATTCTTCTGCAGCATAACGTATTGAATAAAAGTGTTAAGAACATCTTATTTTTGAGCGGAACACACAGAATTCTACCAAATTTCATTATGGTCTACTTTGAAGAACTGTCCGCAGGATTTCAGTACCTTTCTTGATCTCCTTCCAGAAATTGAGGTATAAAATCTGATGTATGAAAAATATTTGTTCTATATGTTCAGAGGTTTAAAAAGATCAAATATAAGGGAATGAGGCTCGAACAAGATTAAGAGAGGGTTTAGCCAGTTTTTTTTTATTCTTGGAATACAATTTCCTTCGTTTCTTTGTCTTTTTTTCATTTCCTTTGGCCCGCCAAAATATCAAAGTACCGTCACACCCTAAGTATGAAAATAAATACTTGTTCAATTTCAAACTGGCAAACTAGATCTCTATACTAACTGGTAAATTTAGTTTACTCATATACCATGTAGTCCTCTTCAACCGTCTGTGGTGGTGCAGGACTTCTTTATCTATCTTTAGACACAGACCAATCACTCTGTCAGTACAGCTGGGATGACCAAACTTGAGATGTGCCATTAGCCGATTTATCATACATCAAGTACCATTAGCCCATTTGCTGTATGTCAGATACTGATACCTCAAGTCTACAAAGGTAACAATCTCTTATCCCAGACGCTTTTATCCCTTTCGTTATTTCCAGGGAACCATTAAATCTGCTTATTACAGCAGGCTAAGTCAGACTCATCCAGCATCATGTTAGTTTCACATCTGAACAGACTGGTATCGGAGATTACTATATAGCAAGTATGACTTGGTTGCGGATGCTGAACAGACACTATGATATTGTAAGGACCAAGAACGCAGAAGGCAGGACATTGTGTATCAGAAGCCCCATAATCTTAATTACGAATCATCACATAAAAAGGTTAATCATTAGTAGGATTTCTTCTGAAAATAGGGAACCTATTATTGAAAGTGTCTTGAAATACTCGGATAATGTACGTGAATTACATAGATACTCAAAATACTTGAATACTCTGAAAGTAACTCAGAATATAAAATTTCCCGGAAAGTATGAAAATAGTTGAGGTATAACACGAAACTCAAGGTTAAAACAGGAGATTTATGGCGGATATGTCAAGTGATAAGGTTTAGCCAATCAGCATTTATCTGTAGCCTATAAAAGGCTCACCATTTGCCAGAAATATACCAGTGTCCTTTAAGGCACTCATCTGTGAACATCTGATCTGTTGTTGTCTTATGCTTGCGAAGGAGATTATTATGGCTATCACTCATACTCAAGGAGAGTTCCCAACTGGGCTCCGGGAAGGTGCCTTGAGGGCAGCCAGAAGATGACACAATCCTCTAAGTTATATATGACGATGTAACAGTAAACATGAACAAAGACATGATGACAGAATAGACCTCGACCCGCAATGCCCCACCCTCCAGTTTCCTAGTGGAACTATTCAAGTGGATTCTCTCCCAACCCCCAAAACACAAAAACTCTCAAGTCGAAGCTCAAGGCCTCTTGATCCCATTTGAACCCCAATTTTCTAAAGCACATACAAACATCGAAATAGGCCTTACAATAGATTGAATATTGCGGTGATTCAGAAAAAAAAAGAATAATACACAATTTTTAGTAAACACCGCCATTCACGGTAGTGGGTGTGATGCTTCAGACATTGTGCTTACTTGAATTGGGAATGTAAATATGAGACTTATATTAGTCAAGGAAAACCTACTTTCTTTAGCGATGGTTCTTCCGACAATGGACATAATAGCGACATATATCAAAGCTTGGTGAGAAGCAGTTGCAAGAACATCTGTCCTTGCAGCAAAATATCTGATTTAGCGTGAAATTGACAACTCAAACACTTCACGTTTACATGTCTATTTGTCTCAGTTCCAAGCATTACAACTCCAGCTATTGGCAGCGGGGTATGATGGAATAAAAAACGTGGTTATAAGGTCTCTTGCGCCGCAGGTATCATAATTAAGAAGTTGGATTTATTTGTAAAACCGAGACAACTATACTAGAGACGCAATTTATGTCAGCAGTTATTGGTAGTCCCCTGGATCTGGGCCTGGGCGTATCTGTAGCTTATATCATCTTGATTAGGCAAGAAGAAAACCAGGCAGTTTCAAGACCACCTCCTTACCCACCAATTTGTGACTGACAGTCGTTTTGTCTTTCAATCTTCTTCATGGAAGAGGAAGGCGTAAATTGAAGGATTAGTAGCGGTGAAGAAGTCTTTAAGTCAGGGGTGTCCTCGAAATCCAATTAAGACAAAAATGTCCTTTTCCAGTATACTTCCTTGTGGAAATTGCTTTTTCGCACTTGTCTTAATATACCAATTTGGGGATAATTTCCTGGTGTTACATGTTTTGGATTACCTTTCTAAGTTTAGTTTCTCGACAATGCATTTTACTTCTGAGCAACAGGCTATCTTTAATAGATATGTTTACAGTCACAGGCCAACTCCAACAGAATCACAGAAATGTTAATCCCTTTACCGGGAACCTTCCCCCTACATTGTATACGAAGAAGTGAGCTACTCGCCTGAAGCACCCAGGCAGACCTGCGTTTCGCCTACAAGGCAGGTTAACAAAGACAGATCTGTTCGTCCTACTCCCACCACCTGGGCACAGCATAACCTGTAGCTCCCCCCAGTAATTGTAATCCCATGTTGGGCACTATCAATGATCTGCTTATCGCTAAGGGATGATCCGACCACAGGCTACGTTATTGGTTAATTGAGATTTGTACAGGCTCTCCTCCTGAGCCTGATTTACGGTAGGGGACTGTACAACGCTAATGGCCGCCCTCACGCCATTTTGTCGGTACCGCACTCAACGTTACCTCGACTCTGATTGGTTAACATTCTCTCCGCTTTTTAGCCTTTACAGTGTGACCCAACTGCTGGTGGAGGGGAAGCATTTTACTTCAATTGCATGCATTTCTATCAGGAACCCTGGTAAAATGTAGGCTGGCTACCAAAGGGAGAAGCAGGAAGAGGATATGCATGAGGTGGGGGAAGAATCCAAGCTGGTTATGAGGCTATTCATTAGTGGCCATTATGGTGTTAATGTCTTCCACATAGAATGGGGCCCAGCAGACTTGTCCCAGAGCTTTATGGCCTATACGGCGACGACTGTAGGCCAAATGACAGCATGAAGCCGTTTGGGGCGTGTCAAATGACCGCCTGTTTCCTCCTATCGGCCCACTTTGTCCCCGAACACCGATCAAAAGTAGTTCCATTATTTCTATCAAGAATAATTTATGTCTAAAAGGAGGAATACAATGTAAAGCTGAAGGAACTTTTAGATGTACACCGACAAGTTTTACTTAAGAAAAGTGAACGGTTACAATTCAGATTAGATTGAGCAATTGGATTGAGATTGTGCGAGTGGTAGAATACTGACAGGGGTATTTTCTTTACATGGATCCATTGTTAATACTTCATATCGCTATTTCCCTTTTTCATTGAAATGAAAAGAAAACACTAATACACCAGGAATACTGTCGAGCAGACTAATCATACATTCATGGAAATTGCTATAGTACAGTCGCTGTTTAATCTACTAAAAGGTTTTTATACATATCTATAATCAAAATATCATTAGGCTATTGGGTTTTCACGAATAACAAACTAGCTCAAGCTCGAGAGAAGCTTCGGTTAAAAAAGCACATTGTATATTTTATATCACACGTGTGGGCGTCGGTAAGTCTATTATATTATTGTGTATAGCTTTCCTGAGCTGCTTTCTCATTGATATTACATATTGTCGAGCCGGCAGCTCAGTAATGGTAAACAATGATTGGAATGATGAGTGTCTATTTTGGCTCATTCTTCCTACGTTTACCGATGAGAAGACTTTCTGTTATTGCCAATCAAGATAATGACAATTGTTAGAAATCAAAGTCCATGCAGCAATATTCCAGCTATATCAAGACAGAAGTTGTTTTTTTTCCTATGGTTCAGACCAACAGAAATCTCCTAACTTATTTGCCATGGCGGAAGAGTAAGACAAGTATTGCTGACAATACAATATCCAAGTAATCCACCAAAGTGAATTACCCCTTGTGTACTGGGATGGACTGAAGGACACCCATCCCTATGGTACATCATCAATAGCAAACCTCATAGTCAGCCTTGGGCCTAAGTCTGGCCCTAGCTAAGCTGGCGTGAATTGCGCTGAGTCGGCACAATCCATGGCCAATGAGTACTAAATTCTGATCACCCAGGGGACTCCGGGGGCAGTGGAGGTCGTGGTTTCTGGGCGGATCAGGTTGTACATCATACCGCTAGGGCCCCTGCCCTGACCACGTTTGGCGCATCGCTATTATCCCTAAGGAAGTGGGGCAGGGTGAGGAATGTGTATGATGAATAATGGCTGTATTCGCAAAGTGTCTTGCCGTGTTACATGTACTGGTGATTTCGGCTTTCTGGTTATTTGGTGGGAAAATGGTATCCTAGTATGTATCATTGAGAAATTGAAGTCTAATGCAAAACGTCGATCAGACTTAAAGAGAAGAACATTAACAATAATTGCAAATAGAAATTTGAGGATTCCTTTAAAAAAACAATCTGATGTGCTACTGGAAGAAAATGTACTCACATGAAGTTTCCAATAAAACTGATTAAATAAGAATTAAAAAAGTTAATCAAAATTTGACGCAACAACAATGATGAGTGGGAACCTTCATGTCATCCATTTACGTTTCACAAATGAAGCCTGTGAATACAAATCCAGCAAGAAGTTCAGAAAGATGCCATAGGCCTTCATATAACAAGTCAGAAAAAAAGGAAAAAATAGTAAAATATGTCCAATGAACGATAACGTCAAGACCTATGTTACTTCCAGATGGTCTTGAGTGTAAGAGACATCTCAGACCATTTAGATGGCTTCTTGTCACAACGGCCTGCCTACCTCGATAAATCCCGGTCACTAACATATATTGTAAAACGTTACAATTAATCCATCGGGTTTTTGCTAAGTAAATACATCCTAAAACGTCGATTGTTTATTAATATTGTATGCCACACTTATGAAAGAAGTAAAAGTTAGAATATGAGTTGTTTGCATCATTTTTGCGATTAAAATTCCATTGATTTAGGATATAGATATATGGAACCAGCCAGGGAGAGGGTATGAGATGGGTTATCAATCCAAGGTGTGTCAGGTGTATCAGTTATGGGGCAGGGCCTACAGGGCCTGCAGGAACGCCTGAAGGCTGATATCCCTGACACACTGTGAGTTGATAAACCCGTTACATTAACCTATTGAGGAAGTCCACGCCGGTTTGTTATTAATCTACCATACACTGAAACGTTGTAAAGTTAAATTTCAAAGAGTAGACTCTCTGAACTAGAGAACTATTTCCCCTACTGAAACTTTCTTGTTTCACCCTCTAGGGTTATAACACTTGGTTACACCCTCCCTTTCTCAGTGATACATTAAACTCTCAACTACCTAAGATTATAACAATTTAAGACCCATATTCAAAATGCCTGAAGACCGTTATTCAAATATAACTTTCTTTTTTTAAGTGTCTTTTTTAATACTAGCTGTCCCTATCTATGCGAGTGAGTTAGTGAGTTAGTGGATAAGTGTATATTGTGGTGGTGGAGGCTGATCCTATCATGACAATATCGAAATGCTGCCCCTTCTTGGTCTATGTGCCAATCATCAGAAAAGACCCGTGTATCATACAGTTATGAGCCCAGCAGACCGATGAAGCAGGAAAGAAATACTTTTTCGCCAAGCCTCGCAGGCCCTCCTTTTATATCAGAACCTTATCAGAGTGGTATCCCTAGATTCCATTGTAGAAATATTTCTTGTTGTCATATCAGGAAATTCCCTGCAAACTGCAAAGCGCACGTAGCTCAGAAGAGAGCTCGCATGTGACGTGATGTCAATGCTTTGTGACAGCCGCTCCTATTGGCTCTGACAGTTGGCTGATGCACCAATCAAACACGCCGTCTCATCCTCGCCGCCAGGTCAGCCTCGGTCTGAAGTCGATCAGAGACGTCTGGTGGACGGGGGCGGAGTTAGGAGCCCGGCCGCCGTTATGAAGTTGTAAACTCGTTCCTCAAGGTGCTATGCCATGTCCCTTTAGGCTCAGAGAGGGTCCCAGTGGTCGTGTATGCAAGTGAGAGGGGTCATTTACGGCCATGATTCAGCGCTGTGTACAAAGGGCTTGAGAGATATGTGTGTGAATGAATCTCCCCTACGACCTTGGTCTATTTATCAAATATTTCCACAACACATTGTTTAGACTAGGATAAGAGCTTACATTTTGGCACTGGTGGTGCGATGATAAGGTATTAGAAAGGCTGAGCAATTAATACATTGCAGGGTTAGAACCAAAGGCCTCATGGTAACCATCCATTATTTGAGTTAGTGTTAAAGTTAAAAGCTACAACAATCCAGGAATATTCGCTGTGATTCATGACTGATTGTTCATCATTATCATGAAGTAAAAGAAGGAAAAGTAAGAAACACCTTTCCCTATTTTATTATAGAAAAACGAGGAGGAAAATAACCTACAGTCCAAACCTAAAATGTGTACATAATTGGCTTCAAAGTAAACAATACTACAACGTTGTAGAAAAAATCTCTATGAAGTCCAAAATTATCCAAAAGTTATGACTTTTTTTTTTAAATGTAAGGCAAATGGCATCGATATACCATTGGTAAAACAATAAAACATATATTGACCTTGTGACTAGCGCCTATAGTGTGGACTGGGTATGAGAAAGCTGGACACTGCTGCCAGCTATCTGTAGAGAGGTGATGATGTCAGAATCAATGTCCGCTATACACCTATCAGCCCAGACGGATTTATGGGTTGAGTACTCTGAGGTGAGACTAGTACCAGGAACCAATTGCCAGTAAGAGGTAAGGGGTAGGCAGGCCGGGCCAACATATCACCGCTGGACAATAGCTGTTGGTACAACAAATAGAATATAAATCCCCTCTAGGAGCATATACGGTCGATTATCACCAAATGTGACCACAGGCCATTTTCATATATTTTTATATGAAAGTGCGGGGAAAATAAAATTAATGGCGTTGCCGTACACTTAATGTGTACGGCCCTATGAGGTCTTCAATGGGAACCCGGTTTTTATGACTTTTTATGAATATTTTGCATGTTACAGTCGAAAATAAGGCAGTTTTGGAGTATTTTTAGGTACCAAACCAGTTCTTTATCTACTGAATGTCTTGTACAAATTTTCTAACATTATGAAATCAATAAAAACCATGTTAATATATTTTATTAAATACGTTGCCGTACACTTATTTTTTAATTTTTTTTTTTTTCAACGTTGTCTTCATTTTATATGGGCATATTCTGTGGTGTAAAAATCGTGAAGCCGTACAGATATATATTGGCAATGTCCGGAACATAAGAAAAAAGGAAATAGATAAAACATTAAATATATTACAAAAATCACTCATACATTGGATTTATATATCGAAATAATGACAGGAATTACTTGGAAATCGACTTGATGAGGGGGTAAAAGCTAAGTGAAAGCAGGTTTGGTGTAGAAATCGTGAAGCCGTACAGAGATGCTTTAAAATAGCATAAAATCAGCGAAAGTGGGAAATAGTGAAAAATATTGAACGCACATAAATAAAACCAAGCAGGGCTTACAATACTTACTATTAATACCCAAAGATCCTATTTACGCGCTCAGAATGGCCAAATATAGGCCCCGTGAAGCCGTACTGAGACAGCGGTAATAGTGAAGCCGTACAGAGAAAAAAACCTTGGCGGGAAAAAAGGGCCCGCACGTGGCGCCATCTGCAGTTAAACGGAAGCGGATACCCGGAAGTGACAGAGGGCGTCCCGAACGCAGCAGATAGCAGACGATCGGCAACACGTAAGCATGTTTTCTTATTATTTTGCACGTTTTTCTAAAAATCTAGGCCCCAATGGTGTACATAAGCCATTGGATCGAGTGAAATGAAGTAATGTGCACCGCCGTACAGCAAAAGTTAAGCGAAAATACGGCGTATGTCCATATATGCAGTGATTTTGCACCCGCCAAGTTGGTTTGTTTACATCTAGTTCGATAGGCCACAGTGTGTGAGTTTCCTTAAAAGTACACTGTGTCCTGTCTCTGTACGGCTTCACGCTTTTACATGCGGCTTCACGCGGCTTCACGCTTGTGAGTCCAACAGGGAAATCAGTATAACTTGAACTGTTCTTATGCTATTTAACCCAGGTCTCTGCCACACTCACTGTCAGTCATTTCACTATGTTTAACTGTCAGGCATATATTGCCAGAATGCAGCTATCCATGTTTTCTATTAGTTTTATGGTGTTACTTGAGAATTTGTGTATCTGAAATTTTGTTTAAAGTAGGCTGGTTATTGCTTTAAAACTGTGAAACTCAGGTAAAATGCTGAATTTGTGCTATTTACAACCTGGAGCACTGTGAACTGTGGTAAAAAATATTAATTTCGATGGAAAAACATGTTTTTACCCCCCTTTTAAGTGTACGGCATTGCATTTATGGTGACAGGGACGACACCTGTAATCATCATTATCTAGGCCTTATTTCTATTTTAAATGCACGCAATACCTTGTGAGAAGCCTATAGATGCCACATATTTATTATGTAGTGTTGAATGTCATCAATTTTTCAAGCAGGTAATATATATTGTATAAAAACACATGGTAACCCCTCCCCCACCCGCCCACCTTTTTTTTTTTTTTTAAGTGTACGGCAATGCATTTAATATAAAAGTTGAAAAGTGTACGGCAATGTATATTAAATTGATTGGGTTCACAAGCCTTGCATTTATGGTGACAGGGACGACACCTGTAATCATCATTATCTAGGCCTTATTTCTATTTTAAATGCACGCAATACCTTGTGAGAAGCCTATAGATGCCACATATTTATTATGTAGTGTTGAATGTCATCAATTTTTCAAGCAGGTAATATATATTGTATGAAAACACATGGTAACCCCTCCCCCACCCGCCCACCTTTTTTTTTTTTTTAAGTGTACGGCAATGCATTTAATATAAAAGTTGAAAAGTGTACGGCAATGTATATTAAATTGATTGGGTTCACAAGCCTTGCATTTATGGTGACAGGGACGACACCTGTAATCATCATTATCTAGGCCTTATTTCTATTTTAAATGCACGCAATACCTTGTGAGAAGCCTATAGATGCCACATATTTATTATGTAGTGTTGAATGTCATCAATTTTTCAAGCAGGTAATATATATTGTATGAAAACACATGGTAACCCCTCCCCCACCCGCCCACCTTTTCTTCTTTTTTTTTAAGTGTACGGCAATGCATTTAATATAAAAGTTGAAAAGTGTACGGCAATGTATATTAAATTGATTGGGTTCACAAGCGACCATACTGGTACTCATCATGTAAGTGAGATCAACTGCGTTTCATAAAAGCATTGCCGTACAGGAGTATCATAAAGAAAACATGGTCGCTATGAAATATATGCGATGCCGTACACTTTTCCCATAACCCAGTTAGTGAGATCTACTGCGTTTCATAAAAGCACTGCCGTACAGGTTTCCTCTACAAAGACATGGTCACAACGCAGTTCTTTAATGCTTTGGAAAAGTGTACGACAACGAAAATTACGTATTATTAAATGTATGCTTATTTTACCACCGGGCTAATAGCAAATAACAGCAAAGTATCCAAAACAAGATGGCAACATTCCACTGGATTTCATGTGCCATGCACAATGGCAAGAGTAAGTACTAGTCACAGAAAATCTCATTGTTGGAGTTGTGTTCAGCAGATGCGTTTCTATTCACCTAAAAGTCTCGTGTTGTGTTATGGTTCTTGTTAAATGGTCATTCAACTATACATTAGCTAACCATATTACTTTTTGAATTTCAGCTTTTCCCAAGTCCAGCACCACACGATGCCACCGCGAAGGCAGCGCGTACGGAGGACGCAGGAGCAGCAGCTGCTCCATAACCGGCTGCGGTCGAGAGTAAGTATTACTATTTGCCAAACCCCCGTAAATTGCAAATGTAAGAACCCAATCTTAGAGCTACAATCAAAAGCAAAGGTTCCTAACATGACAACAAAAACCATAATCATATGCTTAAAAAAAAGTAATATTAACTGCTTGTTATTTCACTCTGTAGTTTTAACATTTATTCTCGCTCTTGCAGAGAATCCGTGAAGAGTACACGCTGGGGTTGCGGCCGCCGCCCCTCCGCGAACTCTACCGGACCGTCCAGCAACTCGACTTAGACAGGCTACGACGGAACGAGACGGCCAGGGACCGTCGAGAGGCCCAGAACGTGGCCGCGGGCTACCCGGATGGCCGACGCCCGCGGGGCCGTCCGCCAGGTCGAGGTCGAGGGCGCGGCGGCAGGGGTGGCCGTGGTGGCAGGGGTGGCCGTGGTGGCAGGGGTGGCCGTGGTGGCCGTGGTGGCCGCAGGGCGCGTGGCCGCAGGGGCCAGAGGGGCGGCCAGCAGCCTGCTGTGCCCGCCCAGGAGGACGACGGGGACCAGCAGCCGGCTGTTCCCAGGGATGTAAGTTTTCAGATTTTAATCTGATTTCAGATTTTTTCACATCATCACCTCAAATAATAATTTTCAAACGGAATTCCTTACATGACGTTTTATGGCATTTTAAGATTATTCTAAATTTTCTATCTGGGGTTTCAGATTTTTTCATTAACCTTGACTTACATCCCTGTGTTCCTGCCCAGGAGGACGACCAGGGCCAGGAGGTCGCTGCCCCCGCCCAGGAGGACGACCAGGGCCAGGAGGTCGCTGCCCCCGCCCAGGAGGACGACCAGGGCCAGGAGGTCGCTGCCCCCGCCCAGGAGGACGACCAGGGCCAGGAGGTCGCTGCCCCCGCCCAGGAGGACGACCAGGACGACGGGGGCCAGCAGCCTGCTGTCCCCGCTCAGGTTTTCCAGGACGCCCACCAGGGCGGGCGGCGTGGTGGCCAGCGTGGTGGCCAGCGTGGGCTCCGGCGCGGGGCACAGCGGGCCCAAGACAGGGAGGTCCCCCCCTTTAGGTAAGTGCATGTGCATCCAATATTGCAGTAACTAGTGGGAAATGACCAAAGTGCTATATTTCTATGTCGTAAAGTAGCCTGTCACTTATTTAATAAGTAGAGGTACAGTTTTCTATATCGTAAAATCCTTCAAAAGTAAAATATATATGTCGAATATTAAATGACACTATAGTAAACTTTAAAATTCTGTACGGCGTTGCATATAAAGTCCTTTTAAAGTGTGCGGCAATAAATATTCAATACTAGAAGAGTGTACGGCACTGTATATTAAATAGTTTGGTTTTACTTCTTCGTATATATATGTTTCCCTATCTATATCACTTGTACTTTATTTGGACAGAGCACGAGAGTACGAGGAGGAGGAGGAGAGGGTGAGGCCGCCGCCACGAGAGTCTGCGGTTCTGGCAACCCAGAGGCTGGTCGCCCTCCACGCCGAGGTGGGGTCGGACCAGGCGACGTCGGGGGAGGAATTTGTTCCTCAACCGGCATCGCCTAGCTTCGCCAACTGGAGACAGACCCCCCAGGAGGAGACCGCCAGTGAGACGGACACGGACATGGAGGAGGTGGTCAGGGAGCCGAGGCCGGTGAGGAGGGCGGCGACAGCGGCGGCACAGAGGTGGACAGCCCTGCATGCAGCGGTGGGGTCGGACGTGGTGAGCTCTGGGGAGGAGTTCGAACCTCCCCAGTCCTCATCACTTCCGGCCTCGCCGCTGCTGTGGAGGCCAATCCGCCCTCTGCAGTTTAGGGAGGAGAGTGAGGAGGAGGGAGTCGTGGAGGACGGAGTGGAGGAGGAGGGAGTCGAGGAGAGAGTGGAGGAGGAGAGAGGAGTTGAGGACAGAGTGGAGGAGGAGGGAGTCGAGGAGAGAGTGGAGGAGGAGAGAGGAGTTGAGGACAGAGTGGAGGAGGAGGTAGTCGAGGAGAGAGTGGAGGAGGAGAGAGGAGTTGAGGACAGAGTGGAGGAGGAGGGAGTCGAGGAGAGAGTGGAGGAGGAGAGAGGAGTTGAGGACAGAGTGGAGGAGGAGGTAGTCGAGGAGAGAGTGGAGGAGGAGAGAGGAGTTGAGGACAGAGTGGAGGAGGAGGTAGTAGAGGAGTGGGAGATGGAGGAGGAGACGACGGAGGAAGAGGGGCAGAAGGAGATTGAGGAGGTGCAGAGTAGTGAGAAGGGACGTGAAGAGGTGGAGGATTGGGAGTTGGAGGAGGGAACGACGGAGGAAGAGGAGACAGGAGTGGCGGAGGGGGTCGCCCCTTCTCGCCCGGCACTGCACCCGGTTACGGGCCGAGTTGAGTGGGTGGGAGTCCCCGGGTTTGATGGTTTTCAGGCGGCCCAGGGTCAGCCCTAGACCCGGCGACTTCCACCCACTCTTCTCGGTCATCCGCACGTAGTGCCGAGCGAGGAGGTGACGACCCGGGATCTTGAATAAAGTTTTTATTTTTTCAGTATACTGTCGTCCAGTTTTGTATGTCCTATGTAAGACAAGACAACACAAAGTAAGAATCCGAACAGAATGCCAGAATCAATGTAATGTAACACAAGTAATAATTTTTATTTCATGTGAAAGCAATATAACAACCAAGGCGTCGGCAAAGTAGTTAAACATATGAAAAATAAATGTGTAAGTGCATAGGCGTGCACATTTTCCTTAACACCACATGGTAAATATATATTTGGTCACCATATTTTTCTTTTTTTTAAAAATATCTTTACTTATCTAGAAATTCCGAAGCCTCGTAGATCAATTAACTAAATCAACAAGCATATATATTTCATTGCAGTACACAGTTCCCTACACATCAAAAGATGATATATGCCATGCCGTACAGGTATTCCAGGCCACGACATATCTATTTCATAAATGCGTTGCCGTACACATTTCCCAAAGTATATGCGATGCCGTACAGCTTTTCTATGGCGCGACAAATCTTTTTCATAAATGCATTGCCGTACACATTTCCCCCCAAAGTATATGCGACGCCGTACAGCTTTTCTATGGCGCGACATATCTTTTTCATAAATGCATTGCCGTACACATTTCCTCACATCAATAGATGATATATGCGATGCCGTACAGCTTTTCTATGGCGCGACATATCGTTTTTTATAAATGCATTGCCGTACACATTTCCCCCCCAAAGTATATGCGACGCCGTACTTTTTTATAAATGCATTGCCGTACACATTTCCCCCCCCCCCCCCCCCCCCCCAAAGTATATGCGACGCCGTACAGCTTTTCTTTGGCGCGACATATCTTTTTCATAAATGCATTGCCGTACACATTTCCCCACATCAATAGATGATATATGCGATGCCATACAGGTTTTCAATACATATTCCATATACTGATAATTTGTCTTCTACAGCATTCATCATGGACGAGCTCGAGCAAGATTACACTCAAGAAGAAAAAAAAGAACGGAACCGGCAATATCAGGTCAACTACAGGACCAATCCTGATGTGCAGGCAGCTGCTGTTGTGCGTGCTAAGGTAACAGTTGAATCCATTAACATTGCTTGACTTAATCACATGCACAAAAAAGATTGTGCAATTTTTATACTGAACAAGCTGTACATTTTTGTAGTATATTTATGAAGTGCTGAACATCTTCTAAATATGTCACTGCACAGCTCATACTTTCAAACTGCAGTGCAGTTATACTTGTCTTGAACCTTACAGAAACATCGAGATGCCAACAAGGGCAAGAAAAAAAAAGTGCCTAAGGAACAGAAAGAGGAGCGGCTGCGAAGGAGGAGGGAATCCCTGGAGCGGACTAGGCAACGATGGCGTAAGTAACCAGGAACAGCTCAATGCCATAACATTTTTACATTGTGTTGGATTAACATTAGATTAATATTTTATTATATCAATGAAATGTATACCGTAATGCATTTTTCACCACTTGACAAATTAATATCTTATAATCTGACCATCTTATCTTTTCATTAATTTTTCAAGGGGAACAAGGCCTGAACGCCCAGGGGAAGCCTTACAAGCGGAAGCCCGCTGACGTCCCTCCTCCTAATGATGTCCCCGCACCTGCCGCAGCTGAGGCTCTGCGGACATCAGGCAGGATTGCCGGGGAAGTTGTGGCCCCGATTGCGATCGCGCCAAGGGTTCGACGGCAAGCAGCCAAAGAGCCTGAAAAGTAAGTTTGGGTATACATGTTAATTGTACATCTTAAGATAAATATATATTTTATATGTGTGTGTGTGCAGTCACTACTAGCTAAATCCGGTAAATTCAATGCCGTACACATTCAATTGCGCAGTAGTTACGATGCCGTACACTTTGTCTGTAGTTATCAGTTGAACTCGGTAAATGCATTGCCGTACACATTGAATCGTTTTAAGGTACACAACCTATGTTGAATCTCAGTGTCATAGAATGAGCAGAAGACACCTGAGAAAGAGTTAATCAGTTTACAATGATATAATACAGTTGATGAGCAAATTTACCTTCCAATGTTTTCCAGGTTGGTGGTGACTCTTCCTAGCTTTAGCCGTCAACCCAAGGCGCGGTCGCTCAAGCGGGAGCTTGAGACTACAAAAGACACACTGAAGAGGACCCAAGCTACCCTGGCTGCGAGGGACAAGGAGGTAGAGGACCTCAAGAGGCAGCTGGCGGAAGCGCTGGGACGCCGTGGCGTTCGGGACCAGGAGGTACCAGCCACGCCTCCCGCGCACGCAGCTGCCGAGCTTGATGCGCCGGCGGCCCAGGTACATTAGTTTGGCAGTAGAAAAATCACATTGTAATGTGATATGTGTATACATGTCATATGCAATTGTAATCAGTTAAACTCGGTAAATGCATTGCTTAAAATTGTTATATATGGTATGCGCGGTAAATGCGATTCCGTACACTTCATCCCTAGTTAGAAGCTGAACTCGGTGAATGCATTGCCGTACACATTGAATCGTATTAAGGTATGCGCGGTAAATGCGATGCCGTACACTTTATCCCTAGTTAGAAGCTGAACTCGGTAAATGCATTGCCGTACACATTGAATCGTATTAAGGTATGCGCGGTAAATGCGATGCCGTACACTTTATCCCTAGTTAGAAACTGAACTCGGTAAATGCATTGCCGTACACATTGAATCGTATTAAGGTATGCGCGGTAAATGCGATGCCGTACACATTGAATCGTATTAAGGTATGCGCGGTAAATGCGATGCCGTACACTTTGTCCGATAATTCCTATTGTGTAATGAAAGAATGTATTGTATGTTCAACAGGCACAAGCGATCCACCTCCTGCAGAAGGGCCTAAGCGTGACCCCCACCAAGGAGCGGGTCCGCAAGATTCTCCCGTACACGCTGACGGTCGAGAACGTGCGCAACGCCCCTCGGGAGGTGAAGCGCACTGTTTTCGACCGGAAGCAGCTGCGGGGGACAGCGAAGGCCCTTGGGGAGGTGGTCGACATCTCACGCAAATACCTTAGAAAGACCCAGCGGCCGCCGGCAACAAAGAGGAAGATGGCAGCAGCAGCGGTGAAGGCAGCTGTCGGGTCATTTATGACCCGGCCAGAAAACGCCGCGGAACTGCCATCCCAGAGGGCCAGCAAGAAGGGGATACAGGCGTACACCCTCCTGGACACCCTCAGCAGCCTGCATTCAAGATACCAGGAGCAGTGCAACTCTGATATCTCCCTGCTGACCTTCTGCAGGTACAGGCCGGAGGGTGTGCGCCTCATCAAGTACGCCACCAGGGACGTCTGCCTCTGCCCTCGGTGCGCCAACCTGGTCCTGATGTCCCAGGCATCAGGGGTGCTGTCCCACTCCCCCAAATCGCTGGCCCTCTTGGAGGACGAGGACATAAAACGAAAGTTGGAGGGGCTGCAGAAAGATGTGGTGCGGTTCCAACAGTGGCGAAGGGCCAACGTCCCCGCCCGCGACGGCTCCATGATCGTAAAGACGCGGCTGACCGACCTAGAGGCACCCACCGACAGCTTCACCACAATGTTCCTGGGTCTGATGGGTCCCCATCGTGAGCACATGCAGCGGCTCACGACCCAGTTCCGGGAGATCCGTCGGCTCAAGGATGGGTTGCACGAAGGAACCGAGGCCGTGGTTCAACTGGACTACTCCGAGAACTGGGAGGTTAAGTTCAGGAAAGAACCCGCCTCGGTGTTCTTCGACAACCGGCAGATCGCCTTGATGCCCATTGTGGTGTACTTCCGGAAGCCTGGTCACGCCACGGTCTTCACGAAGTCGTTCGTGGGTGTGACGGACGAGCTGTCCCACACAGCCCCGACAACTTTCGCCTTCATCGCTCCCTTGATGGAGGCCCTGCGCCAAGAACTTCCCCTCCTGGAATGGGTGCATTTTATCTCTGACGGTCCGACGTCCCAGTACCGCAACAAGACGGTTGTGGCTGGGGTCCGGCAGTTCCCGGCCCGCTTCGGTGCGAATGCCACATGGACGTGGCTTGAGGCGGGGCACGGGAAGGGCCCGTGTGATGGAGTCGGCGGGTCTCTGAAAACAATGGCGACGAACCTGGCAACAGGGGGCTTGCCACTGCGCACGGCGAAGGAGTTCGTCGAGCGCATCAGGACCCGTGCGACCAAGATCACACTGATCCACGTGACCGAGGAGATGATTGCGTCCACCCGGGAGGAGGTTGAGGCGCAGTGGCAGCTAGTTCCCGTCAAGGGAATTATGAAGGTGCATGCCCTCGCCCCCACAAGCAGCGGTGACCTCTACATCAGGGAAACCTCGTGTTTCGATTACTGCTGTTGGAATAACAGCCAGTTCCACCCGCTGTGTCCTGGTTGGTCGAAGGTGCAGGCTCCTCAGGTTGTGGAGGTCGAGGAGGAGACGGACCAGGAGGAGTTTGAGGAGGAGGACGACATCCCCCTGGCGCAGCTTGTGCGCTCACAGGACGAGGCCCAAAGCCCTGATGCACCCAACAGGGTCATATGGCGTCAGATGACTGCCATTGGCAATCATGCCGTGGTGACATGGGGTTCCAGATGGTACCCCGTGGTTATCACTGGCCATGATTGGGAGGAGCTGTTGATCAGCTTCATGACCCCATCCAGAGGAAAGTGGAAGTGGGGCAAAAGGGAAGAGGGCCGAGTCCACCGGGCTGGAGTCCTCGCCTACATCTCTCCTCCGGTCCAGGTCTCCCCGACTCTCTACAGGTTGCAGGAGAAGGACCAGCGGGAGGTCGAGCACCGGTTTTCCCTCCTGTAAATGTGTCGCCGCTGCTGTTATTTTTCATTTGCCCCGCTACCGGGCCTCAAAAAGTGATAGTAGCAGTTATTTTTAATTTGCCCCAGCTACCGGGCCTCTAATAGTAATAGTAGCACTTCAGTTGTTATTTTTCATTTGCTCCAGCTACAGGGGCCTTATATTTGGAATGGTAGTAGTTAGAAGTTATTTTTCATTTGCCCTAGCTACGGGGCCTCTAATAGTAATAGTAGCACTTCAGTTCTCATACATGTACAAACATCATCACCTTATATATATATCATCAACTATTTATTGCCACAGCTGTACGTTTGTAAATATGATCCGCGTACATGTATTTATTTATCTAACGCAAAAAAAACGACGCCGTACACTTACCTAATGTTATCTAACATCTTATTCAAGAAAGAAAATACGACGCCGTACACCTATTTAAAAAAGAAAATAATTCAAAATAGAAAAATACGATGCCGTACACATCTTTAACACTAGTGTTCTTACAAACTATTAGAACCATTGCCGTACACTTACATACTTGTGATAAATTCATATGCGCAGAAGATCCTGTGCTCATCATTCGGCAACAAAGATAAAATCGGCATATTTACCTTATTGTACAGCATCTAATTCAAGAAAGAAAATACGACGCCGTACACCTATTTAAAAAAGAAAATAATTCAAAATAGAAAAATACGATGCCGTACACATCTTTAACACTAGTGTTCTTACAAACTATTAGAACCATTGCCGTACACTTACATACTTGTGATAAATTCATATGCGCAGAAGATCCTGTGCTCATCATTCGGCAACAAAGATAAAATCGGCATATTTACCTTATTGTACAGCATCTAATGCAAGAATGAAAATACGATGCCGTACACCTATTTAAAAGAGAAAATAATTCAAAATAGAAAAATACGATGCCGTACACATCTTTAACACTAGAGTTCTTACAAACTATTAGAACCATTGCCGTACACTTAGATACTTGTGATAAATTCATATGCGCAGAAGATCCTGTACTGATCATAGTTATTTCTCACCTTTACTCATACATACTACGTAATTAAAACCATTGCTGTACACATGTACTTGTGATGTATACAAAGTGTTATCGTGTAATATCTGCTGCATCAGACATTATCTATGACAAGTCTTATATTAATGAACTTGAACTATGGCCACTAGTACAGGGAATAGAAGTATGGCTGAGCCAACTTAAGGGCCATAGTGTCAGCATTTTCACTGTTAATACCCAGGTGTTTAGAAAAAGAATCCGTACTAACCCAACCTGCATGACATTGCTCATACCTGGTACTCCACTATACAGACAATAATTTAATGCCGGATACTTTATCTCGCATTGTATATATGTAAAGTATGAAGTGGAGCTAATTGAAATTAATTAAATCCGTTGCTGTACACCCAAACCTTGTCTATGATAACCTCTCATATTTCATTATGTGTACGATGACACTTTTGATTTTTAGCTGATATCACGTGCTGTTTGGCAACATGTATAGAGAGCCAATAATTGTATGCAAAGTGTTCGTGAGGAATGCGCTCTAGGCATCTGCCATTGCAATTTCTTTATTTCGGACGCATTAGCCCAATTAAAACCATGTCACATTCATTATATATATTGGTAGGTATGTGTCAATGGCTTTAAATGCATAGCCGTACACTTATTTCCTATGATACTAATTGTAAATATTATAAAAGTAGCAGCATTTGTAGATGAAATCATTATTTTGCATTTGTATATATCACAGGCTACTCAATGCCATGTAAATATGATCGCAGTTCTTATGAAAATTCATTGCCGTACACTCACTACATGTATATTGAAGTTTAACCCATGATTCATGTGTACGGCGACGTAATATATTGGTAGGTCTGTGTTGATGGGTTTAAATGTATAGCCGTACACTCACTTTGTGTAAATGCTAACATATATTATATGTGTACGGCAACGCTTTTAATATTTAACGCTAAAGCATTTGTAGCAATATATTGCATTTGTGTGTATATATCACAGGCTACTCAATGCCATGTAAATATGATCGCAGTTCTTATGAAAATTCATTGCCGTACACTCACTACATGTATATTGAAGTTTAACCCATGATTCATGTGTACGGCGACGTAATATATTGGTAGGTCTGTGTTGATGGGTTTAAATGTATAGCCGTACACTCACTTTGTGTAAATGCTAACATATATTATATGTGTACGGCAACGCTTTTAATATTTAACGCTAAAGCATTTGTAGCAATATATTGCATTTGTGTGTATATATCACAGGCTACTCAATGCCATGTAAATATGATCGCAGTTCTTATGAAAATTCATTGCCGTACACTCACTACATGTATATTGAAGTTTAACCCATGATTCATGTGTACGGCGACGTAATATATTGGTAGGTCTGTGTTGATGGGTTTAAATGTATAGCCGTACACTCACTTTGTGTAAATGCTAACATATATTATATGTGTACGGCAACGCTTTTAATATTTAACGCTAAAGCATTTGTAGCAATATATTGCATTTGTGTGTATATATCACAGGCTACTCAATGCCATGTAAATATGATCGCAGTTCTTATGAAAATTCATTGCCGTACACTCACTACATGTATATTGAAGTTTAACCCATGATTCATGTGTACGGCGACGTAATATATTGGTAGGTCTGTGTTGATGGGTTTAAATGTATAGCCGTACACTCACTTCATGTATGTGTACGGCAACGCTTTTAATATTTAACGTAACAGCACAGGATGCTTCTGGATATTCCCTTTTTGTGTAAATTACCAATTATTGTACAGAAAAACCTGATTATTTATTGAATTAAATTATTCCTCTTGTTATTTAAGATGCATTAGTCTGTGTTTTGAGCTTAATTATATAATTATATAATTGGTGGCTGAATAATATAAGATCGTATCTCAAAAAGATAAATTTTATATATAGTTTCTGAGATGTTTCCCTTACCCTAAAGGTATATGAAAATTTAGGAATTTTTTAAATTCTCCAAATATTTGGAATGTTATTGATCAGTAAACAAAGGCCCGAATATTTTGATAATTTAATGGGCAAAAACGTGAAAAATGGTGAAAATATGAAAAAAGCTAGACATTAATGCAGGAAAAACAACTAAAATAATGGGATATTTGCGGAAAACGGGCATTGAAACGATAGAGAGACTAGTTCCGTTGCCACAGCTGGCAGAGTGAAGCAGTACAGAGATGCATGAAGCAGTACAGAGATTCCGTAACCATGGAAATTATACAAGTTTACGGCAACAATTTGTGTTTTTTCCGGTTGGTGTTGCGTTACCAGAGGTGATACCTACGATTTGGCCGATTATTTCCCGCTAATTATGAATTTTCCCATTTTTATGGCTTTCTGAAGACGCGAAAAATGGGCTTTTCATTAGGTGAAAAGCATGAAAAGGGCCATAATTCCCGAATATTTTGATAATTTAATGGGCAAAAACGTGAAAAATGGTGAAAATATGAAAAAAGCTAGACATTAATGCAGGAAAAACAACTAAAATAATGGGATATTTGCAGAAAACGGGCATTGAAACGATAGAGAGACTAGTTCCGTTGCCACAGCTGGCAGAGTGAAGCAGTACAGAGATGCATGAAGCAGTACAGAGATTCCGTAACCATGGAAATTATACAAGTTTACGGCAACAATTTGTGTTTTTTCCGGTTGGTGTTGCGTTACCAGAGGTGATACCTACGATTTGGCCGATTATTTCCCGCTAATTATGAATTTTCCCATTTTTATGGCTTTCCGAAGACGCGAAAAATGGGCTTTTCATTAGGTGAAAAGCATGAAAAGGGCCAAAATTCCCGAATATTTTGATAATTTAATGGGCAAAAACGTGAAAAATGGTGAAAATGTGAAAAAAGCTAGACATTAATGCAGGAAAAACAACTAAAATAAGGGGATATTTGCAGAAAACGGGCATTGAAACCAGAGAGACTAGTTCCGTTGCCACAGCTGGCAGAGTGAAGCAGTACAGAGATGCATGAAGCAGTACAGAGATTCCGTAACCATGGAAATTATACAAGTTTACGGCAATAATTTGTGTTTTTTCCGGTTGGTGTTGCGTTACCAGAGGTGATACCTACGATTTGGCCGATTATTTCCCGCTAATTATGAATTTTCCCATTTTTATGGCTTTCCGAAGACGCGAAAAATGGGCTTTTCATTAGGTGAAAAGCATGAAAAGGGCCAAAATTCCCGAATATTTTGATAATTTAATGGGCAAAAACGTGAAAAATGGTGAAAATATGAAAAAAGCTAGACATTAATGCAGGAAAAACAACTAAAATAAGGGGATATTTGCAGAAAACGGGCATTGAAACCAGAGAGACTAGTTCCGTTGCCACAGCTGGCAGAGTGAAGCAGTACAGAGATGCATGAAGCAGTACAGAGATTCCGTAACCATGGAAATTATACAAGTTTACGGCAATAATTTGTGTTTTTTCCGGTTGGTGTTGCATTACCAGAGGTGATACCTACGATTTGGCCGATTATTTCCCGCTAATTATGAATTTTCCCATTTTTATGGCTTTCCGAAGACGCGAAAAATGGGCTTTTCATTAGGTGAAAAGCATGAAAAGGGCCAAAATTCCCGAATATTTTGATAATTTAATGGGCAAAAACGTGAAAAATGGTGAAAATATGAAAAAAGCTAGACATTAATGCAGGAAAAACAACTAAAATAAGGGGATATTTGCAGAAAACGGGCATTGAAACCAGAGAGACTAGTTCCGTTGCCACAGCTGGCAGAGTGAAGCAGTACAGAGATGCATGAAGCAGTACAGAGATTCCGTAACCATGGAAATTATACAAGTTTACGGCAATAATTTGTGTTTTTTCCGGTTGGTGTTGCGTTACCAGAGGTGATACCTACGATTTGGCTGATTATTTCCCGCTAATTATGAATTTTCCCATTTTTATGGCTTTCCGAAGACGCGAAAAATGGGCTTTTCATTAGGTGAAAAGCATGAAAAGGGCCAAAATTCCCGAATATTTTGATAATTTAATGGGCAAAAACGTGAAAAATGGTGAAAATGTGAAAAAAGCTAGACATTAATGCAGGAAAAACAACTAAAATAAGGGGATATTTGCAGAAAACGGGCATTGAAACCAGAGAGACTAGTTCCGTTGCCACAGCTGGCAGAGTGAAGCAGTACAGAGATGCATGAAGCAGTACAGAGATTCCGTAACCATGGAAATTATACAAGTTTACGGCAACAATTTGTGTTTTTTCCGGTTGGTGTTGCGTTACCAGAGGTGATACCTACGATTTGGCCGATTATTTCCCGCTAATTATGAATTTTCCCATTTTTATGGCTTTCCGAAGACGCGAAAAATGGGCTTTTCATTAGGTGAAAAGCATGAAAAGGGCCAAAATTCCCGAATATTTTGATAATTTAATGGGCAAAAACGTGAAAAATGGTGAAAATGTGAAAAAAGCTAGACATTAATGCAGGAAAAATAATTATAAAAATAAGATCTGAATTGATAAGAGGTGATAAAAAATGTGCCTTCCACCACTCAGTTTTCATGGCTTTCAGGCTTCATGGGCTAAAGAGTGAAGCAGTACAGAGATGGGCTAAATTCCTTTAAATTACAAGAAAATACAGCCAAAATTGAAAAAAAACTTGTACGATTCCTTTGTACTAGGTGAGATGAATACACTAGAGTAATTTTTTTTTTTTTCAAGTTTCCTATTTTTTTATGAGTTTAAAAAGAACTTCAAAAAATCCAGCTTCACCATTTTGAGCAAAATTTGACATTTTCAATAAACCCCAAAGTTGGAAAGAATTATCTAATTAAACAAAAAAAGGTACCTATGTTGTCAAGAACACCCATCCCTACATGCATAAATGTTTTTATTGTTCCCCTTGAGATTTAGAGAAAAATTAAGACTTTTACAAAATTGGATTTTTCATGTCTCTGTACTGCTTCACTCTTCTTGGGTGTCAGGTAAAACTTTGCCATAAATCAATAAATTATGGATATTAGTGTTCCCAACTTGCAGGGAATATCAATAATGGTCTTAGCAACATTCCCTAGAAGTTTTATCAATATGTGAACAAATTTTCATTTTTGGCACATTTACCCCCCTGTGGTCACAATTGGTGATAATCGACCATACAATGAATCATAATGCTTTTTCAAACAAGTTACATATCAACCCCCTCTTTGAAGCTGTCTCGTATAAATTATCTGAGTTTTGAATGACACACAAGCTATATCAGTTTTGGGATGATTAAAACATACCATAAAAGCGGACGTAATGTCTACGGGCATAAACATTTACTTAGATACGTTGGTTAATTCTTAGCTGTTGCTATGATTAAATCCTAATAATCAGTTATCTTTGACTTCATCGGAGGAAATTTAAGTCTACGCCAATCAAACAAAAGACTTACCCTTCAATTGGGATACATTCGGGGTGGATAAAAAATACACGGTTTTCAATATAAAATAATTTTACTGATTTGACAATTACTTTGGCATGCATTGCGTCATTTATAACAGAACCTTTAGTAAGAAATGAGTATCCTCTATGAAATGGGATGAATCTATGCACAACCTTAATGTGCCAACGAACTTCGCAGACTGATCAGGGTTTGGTCATACCGTATCTTCTGACAGAGAATCTTTGAAGCGTTTGAACGTAGGAAGTTTGTATTTCTTCTTGGCAGATAACGTGTAGCAATTTCCCGTTACTGCATCAAAAGATGCGTAGGTCAATATTTGTTGGAAGGCATCACACCATAATAAATCCATCAATAAGTACATTTATTTCCGCAGAATCCGTTTGATTCTCTTTGCGTTCTTATGCAGTTTCAGAATGGCTGCCAATGTTTCTTAGATGTGTGTTTATTTTGTAAAAGGCTTTCATCTAAATTGGTATTATGCGGTCAATAGTAGAGACTGCTGCTTTTATTCTTTTTGGTCAAATATTCAAATTCACCTCAGGCAGATCTAACATAGATTAGGCTAATTGAAAAAACTGTCAACCGCCTTATGCTAACATAGCAATAACATTGTGTTTATATTGCAATAACATCATTTAGGATCTAGGGTAAGATGTTGCGGTATTCTGTGTTGAAGCAAGGTAGCACACTGTTAGGGGAAGAAAACTGCTCTCACTGTTTCTTTACATACCCCCCCCCCCCATTTAAAGACTACAAATATTACATTTTAATAAATGAAGAAAGGGAACTTAAAGTTTTGAGCATGGACGTTTTCCAAAAGCGCCACTCCTTTCGACATAATTTCTAGATCCGCCACTAAAATCCAATAAATGCGTGCATAATAAAAGGGAAAAAAACAATACTAGATAATATTTCTGGATAAAGGTGAGAAATGATTATGTCAACCCTAGGCCTAAACATATCAAATTTCTCTCATTAATAAAACGATCTCTATATGAACCCAGCAAATCTCCAGTTGCACTTGGGGTTTTGTTATTCATTAAGAAACAAAGAGCACAGCCATTACGAAGTATTTTCATGACCTAGGGAAAGGGTTCGTGTCAAAGGCTTTCCTTTTATGTCGTGCAGACCTCCATTTTGGTCCGTTATAATTCATTTCTGCACAGAATAAGACCATATCAATTAAACCCCTTCTGTGTAACATATTGACCTTCTTCCTCAATAACTTGTACGTGAAATATTGCGTTGCAATTGTAAAGCATTTATAAGCTTTATGCCAAGTTTTAAATAAATAATTTAAGACTGCACTTGCTGAAGTTTCTTTTTGCGCAAGAAAGAAAGTACAGAGACATCTAAACAGGTCGCGTTTACTCGGGACAGTCTGTCATAGTTTGGCTGAACATAAAAACAGATAATAAGTCAATGTCAGTACATATTCCCTCAAAAGAAGCTGAGCTTTCCCCACGCCCGCCGTGTGGCGCGCACCTCCCCACCAGACTGTACACACAAAGCTCTCAATGCTGAGGGTGTGGCGGCCGTAATCAATGGTCAACGAGCTGCTCAGGAGCGACTCGCTGATTAACACTGCATTAACGCCATCTTGAGACCGCCAACGGCACATCGGGGTATTGACGGTTGTCCCGTGGAGGGGGGCGGGAGACAAAGCTGTACCTCGTCCCCCACCCACAGGAGGAGCACCCACCCTGGAGAGGGTATCGAGCCGGGTGTACCGCGTAACACTTCATTATAGCAGCAGACCGCGTTAGGGAGAACTGAGAGGGGTATCGATATCAAAGTGTACCCTGCGGGTAGGATTGGCAGTTTTTGTCAAAGAAAAAATAAGGGCCCGCTTTTTAATACATTAATGCATACATTAAGCAATGTAAGTTTTTTTTAATACTGTATGAAAAAAGTCTCCATGTGCTCATTTCCGTGTAGGAACATATACAATCAGGACTCGGAGCAGCCTTCCATTCAGGTTTTTTCCACGTGTATTATTAAAAAACATGCACGTGAAGGGTGAGGTAAATATACTGAGCGCGTCTAGTTACCAGTTAGTACTTTTCCACTTGTATTACTAAAAAACATGCACGTGAAGGGTGAGGTAAATATACTGAGCGCGTCTAGTTAGTACTGAGGTTAGAGAGAGATCAGAGGAGAATGCAGTTTAGATATATGGATTCTCGATCACTAGTGACATGTCATTAGGTTTGTGAGGCCAGGGGCGGAATCCCTCAGAATTGAGTTAAAAAGGTGTTTAGAAATTAAACATGTTTAGGGTCTAAACATGTTTAAAGCCTAAACACTTGTATTTTCTAAACATGTTTTGGATTACAGATGTTTATTATCTAAACACATGGGATCCCACATGTTTAAAACCTAAACATTAAACACCTAAACATGTTGAATATCTAAACACTTGAACCTAAACATGTTGAATATCTAAACACTTGAACCTAAACATCATAAATTTCTAAACATGTTTAGGGTCTAAACATGTTGTCAAACTGGTTACAACAAAGTGTTTAGGAAAGTGTTTAGGTTCTAAACACTTGTTTTTACAGTATAGTCGACTTGAACGACTGACCACATCCCAACATCCCCGTTTAAGGCCACTGCCGCCGCTAGCAAAAAGATCCAATTAATGCGAGCCAAATTAATTAAAACCTACCGACAAACTATAAAACGAAGCCTGGGCCTGGTAACAAAACGACCCTTATTGCCCTGCTGCTCTTGCTTTTTGGTGCGGTCGTTTTACTATGTTTTTTGGGCTTGTTTTTGGTTTTATCATGTTGGTCTGGTTTGACAGAACAAATTTGATTTGTACTGTGTGATATTTTCGATTAAATGAGCATAAATAAATCTTTAAAAAATAGACAACTTTTCATGTATATTCTTACTTTAATGTTTACATGTTTCATTATTCTGTATGCTCAATTGGCACCTGTCGTGCTAATACAACTTCATTTACCTAGCTAATCATCTATTAATCAAAATGTTTCTTGGTTATGCACAGACCGCATCAAATACGTCTGTTATGAAAAGTATAATGGTAAAGACATTTTAATTTGAATGCTTAACAAGAAATGGCATACTTGTAACAAAGACATGTATGCTTTCCTCTTGTAGGTCCCCAACCTCATGAACTAAGTTCATATATAAGCTGTTCCTTTCGTACTTACTAAAAGTTGTTTTTGTATCAGTTTTTTTCATGTGCCTTTTGGGGAAAGGCAGTATGCAGGTAGGGTGACAAATTAGTAGGGAATAATGAAAACAGATTTAGACAGAGCTGCAATTGACAGGCGGGCGTGGGGCGGTGAGATTTAGACAGGCGTGCCCCCGGCATACCAATCACTGAACAAGCGCCGGCCCACCCGGCACAATACCCGTATCAACGTGCGCAAATTAGGGTCAGGCGACGTTTTCCGGTTCCGGCGGAAGCAGCGGCCAACGGCTGTAAAATAAAGGCGAGAGTTGCAGCCGGCTGAGCTTTGCCTCACGCCTAACTGATCCTATTAAATCGCCACGTCCCGACAGATGGGGTGTGCGTCGGTGCTGGAGCCAAGGGTGACTCCCAATTCTCCCCGCAGTGCCCCCTTTGCTTTCCTGTTGGTGTGGAGGTAGGAGGGTGAGCTGTGCCAGAATTGCGGTCCTCACAATATATGACATCTAGAGCCTGGACGTGTCGACGCTGCGGCTAGGGACAATTGGTGCAATTAATAGACAGAAATTGCATTTGGTATGTGGATGCTAAAACCCTGCTGTAACGTGGGTTCCAATTGCAGTCTCATTGGTACCCAAGCTGACCTAATAATGACAACATTCCAATGCCTGCACTACAGCCACGCCATCACATACAGGAGCCCACACTTAAGTGGAACCGGCTTAACTGTACCCGCGATCTGAGACCTCTCTCAATGTGTCTATAAAGGTGCCGAGCCCGTGTTCTATATACACATCTAATCTCATTAGGGCCCAGCCCGGCCCCTTATTAGGGACCACGTCCCCGACCGGATCCCTTTATTTATTAAACCCGCCTCCCATGTGGGTGGCAGGGGTGAGAAACAGTTCACTGGTTCCCGGCGCGGGGAGTAGGTCACAAGGGTCAAGTCGGCCAATACCGGCCGACGTTAAGTGGGGTTCCATCCGAGCTGTAATTTATCTTCTCAGGGACTGAGTCGCTCAGAGCTGCTCAGGTTGGGAGCAGCTCGCCGCGCCGCCTGGCGGGCTATGACGACACCGCTGAGGGCATGCAGGCTGGTCATCCGTCCCCTCCCACACACACATTATAGCCTAGGGCCAGGTCATCCAGGGGAGAAACTGAAGCCTTGGGGCAGGAGGGTTCTCGGGGAATAGGTTAAGGAAATGGCGGAGGTTGGTGGAAAGATGAGCGGGAGGAGGGACTGAGGTGAGGTCAGGTATGGGGTTTGTGGGTCAGGTATGGGGTTTGTAGGTCAGGCATGGTAAATAGAGATGTGCTCAGAGGTACCAGCAAATAAACTAGGTGGGCCCTGGAACCGGGTCTAAACTTATCAACAAAGGAGATTCAGTTGTTAGGTTTATGCTACTCTAGCTTACAGGTTAAGTGTAATATCAAACAGAAAAAAGGTTGCCTCACAACCGTCTTTTAGTTTTCAGAGACAACAACAGGGTAGTGTAGTAACATGTAAACATTCTTTAACCAGACTGCACAAGGTAAAGTCTTTTACCAGAAGTAACATTGTGCAGTCTGGTAAAAAAAACACGAAGGGTTGGCCGGATGTTAAACTAACCCGACAAACAAACAAATCTCACAACAAAACCAGTAAACATCTGTAGATGTGAAATTATATTGAAATGCACCCAATAATACTGGTTTTGGCAATGCACTCTGCCAAGCCCTGAAGCCGTCATGCCGACCTGCAGCCGGATCTGTAAGGAGAGTTGATGACACGGCCCTCCCGGCGAACATGTCAACTAACGAGTCGGGGCATGGGTTGGACTGATCGACGTCAATACCCACAAAACGGACTGAGCCTATTCCACGGGATGGAAGGTCATACAGACATCCACGGGATGGAAGGTCATACAGACACAATATTAAATGATTTACAATTTTATAATCGGTTTAACACTAACATTTTTAGATCGCAAGATACTCTCATGCATTTTTATCACTGTTTATAGTTTTTACCACTCACATGGTCATTTATTTCCTATTTAGACTTTTGGTGAGACATCAATATGATTCTGTCAGTAAGAAAGCAGTTTGAAAATACTAAAATGGAAATTCAAATTGGGACTGGGTATATCGACGATGCACAATCTCTAGTAAAATGAGCTGTGCCTGGTTGTCACCACTATTTCCCTATACTACTGACTGCACCTCAACACACGCGGCACCATCATGGAAATCATAGATTTGACAGCAGACATACTATAATATTATACTAGTAGTAGGGAGTTTTATCAAATCTAATGGCAGTGAAAATTTCAGGGTCGCGTTAAAACAAAATGTCACATTTAAAGTACAGAAAATGCGTCCTCGTACCATTCGAGATTTCAAGAGACATCAGGTTGTACAAGAATGGCGTATTTTGGTCTCATTTAATTCAATGAGGTGTGCGCCACTGTCGCACTCAAATTGTTTGTGACATAATCACTGACTAACGCATACCATAACGTTAATATAATGTATCTTTCATCTCGATTATTATGATAGAATGCATTAACTGAATACATGAATTATGTAGACGGATTGAAATCCTAGTATTTAGCAGAGTGCAAGACGGGTCACAGACGTATATATATGTCTAAATTATAATGTCAGATATCGAAATCACATTTAAAGGTCATATGCAATATATATAAGCTTCCTTTCTAATGTCTCGGTATCCGTTAGACATACTTTTTTGCTGTTCCCCAGTTGGTGAAATGTCACAAGAAACATTTGGTTTACCTTGATTTTTCAACTGCATGTATTGACAGAAATAAAGACCACAAGAAACTTGTGTCCTTATGGCCTGGGGGTACATCGCCTTTACTGTACGGGCCGTTCAATACAAGTTTCCTACTACAAAGTAATCGACGTTACAAGAGTGACCAACTTTTTCCAACCATAGACTTGCAGACAGCAAAGAAAATGGCTTTTTAAAAAGTTAGAAAACTAAACGTCGGTGAATAAGAATAACACCCTTATCACGTGACTAAAGGAAAAAGTTATTTTCAATTCATAAAAAATAATATTCGTATTCACAGAAACAAGAACAAATAGCATTAAAGCTGATGTCTTTCACGTGAATAGCTACCATTTGCCTTCGAATAAAAAGGTTCAAATTGAATTATGGGGAATGTTTACAAAGGTTTAATGGACCCGGCGTTCTCTAAACTCCAATGTGTTTGTCCGCCATAATAAGAAAACTTCGTTTTGTAGGCGGGACTGCACGGCGGCAATGGCGACTGACGCTAACAAAGACTTCCAAAAGGGAGTTAAAGTTTCAATACAAACATCAAAGTAAAACTACTCTTGTTTTCTAATCTATACAGACTTCAACTGCTTCGGTTTTCGGCCATTTCTTTTTCTCCTGAAACTGCAAATTCAAAGACGTCTGCAATGTGTTTAGTTCGGGAGAACTAAAAGGAAACTAGCAATCAAGGACAGACTCTTGAACAATGCAGTTTTTAACACTTAGAGCACCCCCCATCTATTCTAAATAAGTTTGCATAAACCATTTCAGCAATCCTCAATAGGGACAAGGCTAGTGTCCGGTACCTTTCAAGAACCAACCTGTCTCCACCTCTTTCACTATGTTTGGCACTTAGTGATTGGAATATCTATGTAGTTTGTTGTCTTTTTCTGTTTCACAGAATCCTCGAGGGGAATCAGGAGATGTACTTATAATGTAATAATGTGTCAGCAGATGGGTACTACTCCTGTGTGCCTACAATAACTTCCACACTAACATTAATCTGTTTAAGCACTCTTACTGCTAATGAGAATAGAAATTGCTTATAATAAGGGTGAATTCCCTATGGGAGTCCGGCCTGCTATGTTCCATGGCTGGTATATATATAAGAGGGCCCTTTTTTGTTGAAATGCACCTAATTAGATAGCAAAAGGTTAACGATTCATATACAAGCTTATATTCAGAAAAACATGTGTAGTAAGGAAAAGGTACCTTTATGGGCAGCCTTATCTGGGTACAGATTTGGCTTAATTAAGGAGGGAAGGTTGTGGACACTTTACATATCAACCTGATGGAACCTACTTTGATAGGTAAAATTTATTGATCCCTCTGAATTCATTCATCTTATTATCATTGCACTATCTCTGATCAACAGGAAGGCCATGTATTTGTAGGATGTTGTCAATAACTAAACGAACCTGTGAAAAATATAAACTCTAAAAACAAATGGACTGTGATGAAGGAGGCCTGTTCATTTTCCCTACAGATGTGTGTCCCTCACGTACATCTACCCATCTCATTTCCATTCCCATTTAAACAATGTCAGCTCATTATCTTTTTCAACAAGTTCCTTTCTCCGCCAGCTGGTATTGCAAGTACACGTATTTTGCGACTGCACATCCGTATAATTATACAATAAAAAAACGTCCCCTTCTGTATAGTTGTTCCACACGAATGCATTACTGACAGAAGTCCACACAAGAGGAGACATTCCTCTCTGCTTTTTCTGTGGGAAATCAATCCCTCTGGTTTTCAAAGGCAACTACTTCTTCAGATGAAAAATTGATAAACTTCTCACGGTGTATTTATGTTAATCAATGGGGCAGGTAAAGGCTTCTACCCCTCGGGGAAGAAGATCTATGAAAATGGATCTTTCTTGTCCAAAAGAGATATACTGAGGATGTTTTTTTTGTCTTTGAATATGTTGGCCTGTTTCGAAACTTCAATTGTAATATTTACAAAGAAATTCTGTGTTTGTTGGGCATATATGGAACAGAATACATGATGATAGGTGTGTAGTGTCACGTTGTGAAATCGTGACAGCATGCAGGGAATACGACTCTGCAGCAGAATATACCCGACTAGACCATAGGAAGTTAGTGCCGACACTGGAGTTGTACATGCAATTCACAGATCAGACTTCAGACTATTGTAATGAATGCATTTCCTGCATGCTCAGCCCGGACAAAGAATGAAGTGTATGTCTGGCATTTGTCTCTGCAATCATTTATTTTCATTCAGTGTGCAATACTGCCCAAAAAAAACCAGCTGCATTTCAAAAACCATGGAACATAAACCATAGATCTGTTACTACGCCCGCTCTGAATGGACACAATCTGTGCTTCCAAAGAGATATGACAGAATTCCCATAAGTCTCCTTCCCAAAATGACACAATAGTTTTGCAAAATGAGTGAATACCTGGAAGCTAGGGTCGTAGCTCAAATCCTCACGATAACGAATCATTATTATGTGTGATCAATCATCCTAGCCATGCCAACGACCATACAATCTGTGGTGTCTCAGAAAGCCCCTCAAGTCAATGCACCTTTTGGTTTCTTGAAAAGTTTAGAAACCAAATCACTTAAGAAAATACTCTGAGGTTGGCAACCCAAACTTTATCATCCCTGATGCCCTTTAACATGAAGCAACTTTGACAGGGCTTATCAATCTCATACATATTAGGAGGCCAGGTCTAGCTAGGTCATTGCCTAATCTATCATTGCCACCAATGACGAGAGTAAAATGGAAAGGTATGCCGAGAGAGGTCTGCCCTATTCCACAAACAAAAACCTTTTCTCAAGACTTTTGGAGAGTTTACTATAAAAAGACTTTTCTTTAAATCACTTACAAAGAAATACAACACAATGTCTGAACAATAACCCTCAATGCATAAAGAACTGCCATTATATGTATATTGCTATAGGTTCATATTCCATATGTGACATTCTTCCGCAGAAATTAACCAACATTGCGAGGAAAAACCTAAGAACCTAACTCAAAGAATAATGCTCTACCTTCCCATTGTATCTACTCCTGCATTCCTTAAGTGCATATCTTCATTCTTTTCAGCATTTAACATCTCCAAGTTACTCAAACTATCCAATTCAACAAAGGCCATGTTTTTTCTCTTCAAATAATTCAAACAAAGAAACACAAATAATGTTTTTTTTCCCTTTTCAGCAGTTGTGACTGTCACATGAAACAAGAAGAAGCTGTTTTCAGTAGTCAAGAGTAAATCACTTAGTGAGCTCTCTTATTTACCTAGAGCTCAGATAGCACCATCTTCTTATGAGCCTGCCATGACCTAGAGGCCCTACCTTCTAACCTTCAGCTTCTACTCCCTTCAGTGCCATCCATCTACCACTCTCTAATGGACAGACGAGCACTGGAAAGTTCACAGTTTTTTCCCTTAACACCTAAACCTTCATTCCTTGCCAACATTGGTTGAAACCGCCATCTCAGCACATCTCCCCCAAGACGTTTACGGTCACCAAGAACTCATACCCTTGCTTCCTGACAGGCTTTGCTGCCTCGGCCGAGCAGCCTCCAGGCGTTCAGTGTAGGACAGTCTGGGCGATAATAGAAGGACCTTAGTTGCTTGCTGAGTGGCTGTGCTGTCTCAGGTGCAGAGGCTGGGTCTCGTGGGAAAATGGTCTGGAGGAGGGTGGCAGGCAGGCAGGGTAGAGACACGTGAGGTCGTGTCTAAGGACGCCCAAGACTCTAATAACATGGGAATTACCTGGAAGTCCTTATAAAAAAGAATCCGACTAGGGTGCTGGCAAGCTTGATCTAGCATACACGTAGCCTATAGGCCTAATACTGACTTTGGCACAGTAATAATGGAAAAAAAGAATCTTAATAGACTTGATTAGTTAGTTTCGTATATATTCTACTGACATTGCATACGGTTATATTATATGTGACATTTAGAAAAAAACTGATGTAATGAATCTACGGCTCGCACTTCAATCCATCCTATCCTAAGTCCGCTTTTATTGCAAGCGTCATGATGCCTTAGTTAAGTCCTGAGAACATTTCTTTCTTGAATATAATATATTCCTCATATTATGAGGAATAAGGTGGCTAAGATTCGACAAACAGGAAATGAAAATATAGTGATAACATCGCTCACAACCTTCCATTGACTCCAGAGCATTACGTAGGGACATGGTGGTTGTAATTATGTTGACTAAATAAGCTTCTCTTATGTATATTTCAATAAATCAACAAAAAATCTTCAGCGAACCAGATGCCTTGCCCAAAACACACGCAGATCAACTATTTGGTCACTTGAGTGTAAAAAGGTCGTTTCTACTTGTTGAAACAGTGTCCTCGTTCGTTTTTTTTCCAGAAAGAGCGCTGGAGCATTCTTCGATGGTTTTATTTCTCATACCTGACATGCCTTTCTTACCTCCTTTTAAAGTAAAGCATTTCAAAAACCTGTGTCATATTCTAAACACTTACATACCATAATGCACTTAAGGTGTTGAATGTCACCTTAAACTTTCAACACCTTAAAACATCTGCGGTCAGATTCAATGACATCCATTAAACTGGTCCACTCTGCAGTGAGAATGATAGTGAATGCATTGTGTGGCAAAAAAAAACTTTTGAAGGTGCGTGGGGGTAAAACCTGTTTGTATTTTGGATATACCTTGGTCAGCTTCTCTGACATGCCATTAAAATCCGTTCTGATTAGAGGGTGCTAGTAGTGTCAGGTCAGGGCACATGAAAGTACACCTCATGAAATCCATTTCATCTTATCAAATATTGTTACTAAAGCCCCATACCCACTAAGCGACTCTAGCGGTGACGGCCGACCGGCGACTGGAAGAATCGTCGGCAAAGTCGCTGAGCAACTGGGTTATCAATAGATCGCCGGGCGACACCCCCGTTGGTATGGGGCGAGTTCTCAGCGACGGTCGACGGCCGACTGAATCGCCGGTAAAATCGCCGGTAAATTATCAAACTTGCTTGATATGACAGTCACTGGGCGACGACGACGGCCATTCTCAGAGTCGGCCGACGGTTAAATCGCCTAGTGGGTATGGGGCTTTAAAGTCATTAAAGAAGACCCTAAAATGATTTCTATATACCTACATATGGATTTAAACCAATACAAAGTATATAAAATTTGTTATCATTAAGCATTTCCCCTGAGTTTGGCATCTGTAGATTTTAAAGCTAAGCTCACTTCATCGCTATATTCAATCCACATGTTTATCTGCAAATAAAACCACTTCAACTATAAGAGTCCATCATCTTCACTAACTGTATCTATTAGACAAGACAAGTATATAACGACAAAAGTTCTCCACGCAATAAAAGTGTTGAGCATCTCCATAAACAGATAAAAGATAGCTCACTTCAATGCCAAATATATTAAATCCACATGTTTATCTACAAATAAAACCACTTCAACAAAGAGTCACATCATCTTCACTAACTGTATCTATCAGACAAGTATATAACGACAAAAGTTCTCCGCGTAATAAAAGTGTTGATCATCTCGATAAACAGATAAAAGATAGCTCACTTCAATGCCAAATATATTAAATCCACATGTTTATCTACAAATAAAACCACTTCAACAAAGAGTCACATCATCTTCACTAACTGTATCTATTAGACAAGTATAAAGTTCTCCACGCAATAAAAGTGTTAAGCATCTCGATAAACAGGGAGTATTCATGAGAGTCATGGGTCACCAACTATGGCTATCAGATTGGAAACAACTCTCTCCAGTCTCCAGATCCCATAAGCCGGGCTGGCTAAGTCTGGCGTGAGATCCTCCCTGCGTGGTCTATAGCAGTGGAGCCGAGACTGGCCAGTGGCCAGGCGTTGGTCACTTTGGTCACGTTTGTGTGCGTTTGATGGAGAAATAACGAGATGAGTGACCGCTCAGTCCGTCCTGCTGGGGGGTTTTCAGGCCAAAGAACCTGGCAGTATAATGGGCTGAAGCTGGTGAATGCGTGAATGGGCGTAGCCAAGCGTTTAGGGCAGTGCCGACCAATTGACTTTTTATTGTTGTGAACCGAGGATGGGAGTGGCCATGATGGGCCTTGGTTGGCATTTTATGGTGAATATCTTTTTCATCTTGTTTCTGAATTTATTTTTAGTTGGCATTTTAGCCCAGCATTATGTATTAGAGGTGACCGTCAATGGTCGACAGGCTCAGTGGATTTATTTTTCAATTCTTAACTCCCATACCAACTGGGGTGATTTAGAACCCCAGCGATTGCAATTCCTTTTGCCCATCAGTATGCTCTGTTAAAGTGTACAGTCATGTTTTATCTGAATCGCCAAGAAGATCGCTGGATGATTCGACCAACGATTTTATCAACCACAGTTATTTCAATGTATCAAATTGATGGGCGATCATATAGAAAATACGATTGTTGAGGTCCAAATCATCCTAGTGGGTATGGGGCTTAAAATGCTTCAGAAATTCTGGTATGGAAAATCTCTAATAGTTGCCGAGTATTTCATAGCAAATATAAAGATGTATATTGCATTCTGGTATGAAGTATGCCTAATAGTTGACAAGCACATCATCAGCAAAAGTGAAGATCTAGGGAGCTATTAATTTTTAACACTTGATGTCTATGATCAGGGAATGTTGTAAAGTAAATGTACGCTTGACGGGTACTTTAACTATTTTACTATCAAGTAACAGATGACTAGCTGTAAACACCCTGTTGGATACAGTGACGGCAATTTTCCTGGAAATGGGTTCTGAAATTGTATACTGTATACTGTATACTGGTCTCTTTCAGTGTGTCCTATCCACTAACTATGATGAATCACCTCTATCATTATGACATCAATTTCTCGTGAGATCGTTAGTGTAGCTCATCTTCAGTATGTGTGATATACTGATACTATTGTAATATCTACATTAGTTGCAAACTGTTGGGTCTGGATGAGACAGAAAACTCTTGAGCTGTGAAATATGTGAAATTACATTAATTGTATACTGTATACTGTATACTGGTCTCTTTCAGTGTGTCCTATCCACTAACTATGATGAATCACCTCTATCATTATGACATCAATTTCTCGTGAGATCGTTAGTGTAGCTCGTCTTTAGTATGTGTGATATACTGATACTATTGTAATATCTACATTAGTTGCAAACTGTTGGGTCTGGATGAGACAGAACGTTGAGTTGTATGTGAAATTCTATGTGTCTTTATCTCAAAGTTTATTTCATTGTTAGCCTTCCCATTGTAATCCCCTTCTGTTACTCCTCAAATATACATAAGATGAAGGTTCTCACAGTACTATAACAAAATAGTTTGTATTCATTTGCTGATTAATCCCCGTGGGCGACGTAAGAAATAAATTTGCCAATTTTGAAAGGTGTGAAGAATCGAAGAACGACGACTTGGAGGATATTGAGTTTAAAGAACGTATTGAGAAGGGGTAATTAGGATCACGTTGAATTAAAACTGGAAATGAGGTCGTGGGTTTCAATTGCACCACATCTGTTTTACCACTCACTAATTCAAACGAAACTTCAGCGCCGAATTTCAATGTTATTCATCCTGATAAATTTACAATTTTTTAGAACATTTAAGATTTTAAAGTAAGGATAATAAGGAGAGCAGCAATGTGCCAAATTTCTGATGAATAAATCTCCAGAAGCACCTTTGAACTTTGCCTTTTATAGAAGGCAGAAATTCCAAGAAACTAAAAAATTAAATAGGCAATTTTAAAATGCAATTCACACTAGTACATCAGGGGAATTTCCATAATTCACACTAATACACCAGGTGAATTTGCCATAGTGCTCGGAGTCATCGAATAAATTGAACGGCTTAGATAACAAGAGAAAGGTACTTGGGTTTGCGGTGTAAATATTCCAATCGTTTGAATCGGATTCATTTCAATACATTATATTACAACAAATGATACTGATGATGAAACGATGATGAGAAAAAGAGAACGAGGAGTAATTCATCTTGTCTTTGCCGACTGATCACAAAATAACAACCATCAATCACCAAATAAAATGTCAATCCGTCACTACTTTAAAAACTTAGAAATTAATCATTTTTAAGCAGATTTCTTTATTTCGAGTAGAACCTAAAGGAGGTACTAGAAATATAGGGTATGGCATATACAACAAAAAGTCCCTATTTTTCTTACCTATAAAAGTCCCTATTTTTCTTACCATAAATCAAAGTTCATATCCAATCAAAAGCCGTTCTAGGCAGAACCCATGCAGCCAATAATGGCGGCGCAAACTTTTCAGATTTCTTTGGCCCACCATGTCCATATTAACCTCCGGGGTAATTGGCCGGGTGTCTGCAAAGATCAATGGCTTCTTATTAAAAGCCTCGATAAGCGCGGAGGAATATCGCCTGGCACCTTAGACTTAGGGGGGTCGTATGGAGATTAGCTGGTACGTGACCTGTGGACGGTCTATTTTGGGACCGAGCTCAGAGAGGTTCCTCCAGTAGCTTGCTTATCATTGCTTCCAGTATAGATACAAGTATTGACCTTGTCTGAGAATGGCAAAGAAATGCTATAGGTGAATAAAATACGAAACTGTTTAAGATGATACAATTTGTTTGACTCGCTCGAAATGTCAATTAGCAATATGTGTGTTTTGATTAGTACTGGCGTTTAAGGTCTTGATGAGAGTCAAAGGAATGGGGAATATTAAAAGTATAGTGTTGAGAATAGAGGTATGTTGGCATTACAAGAGCTGCTTAGTCATCAGTTTGTTGCCAAAAACTATTTCAATCGTTTCTTTAAACAAAATTACTATGCATACACTATATAAGATTAAGGGCGAAATTAATCTAAAATATATGGAAAATATTCAATGTCCAAATAATTTATATGGAAACAAATTATACACGTATTTCTAAATAGATTGAGCATGCTATGAGTATCATCATATGATGTGAAAATGATTATCATAAGAATTCCCACAAATTGGCAATAGGTAGTTCACTAGTTGTGAAATGGGTTCTGATTAAATACAACAATCTTCTCACTGTAGACCTTAACTATTTCAGGAGATAGTAATACTGGATGTACTGTATAATTATCTGGAGCATCTCCTATTCAAATTAACAAGTAGAAATTCCAGTAAAGGTCTCACTGGTTACCTTATTCTGAAACTGAGGTGCTACACAAATAGGCTTCTCTCACAGTGAGCTAGTTTTGTTTAATGTACAGTCGCAGCTAAGCAGGGAGACATCATTTTAATCTGCATCCTTCTGAGAACCCTCAAGATTATCCTTGCACAAAGTTCTGATTCCTTCATCACAACTCATTACCGTAACATGAAAAAAGAGTTGATTAATATTCTCGACACAATATCCGCATTGCGATGGTTAACATAGATAGTGTACGTTATGTGTAGAAAACTAATCCAGAGTTCTTTTCCCGAAAGTTCCATATAATGGGACGGATGTGACGTAGGCAATATGCAGGCAGTGGGCTCTCATGGTGATACGCACACTCATAATGCTTTGTAAAATCATCTTCATCGTTGGCTTTGATTTGATAGTTTCCGTCCATCACATCCAGACATATATGGCAATAAAATAAACTTTAACAAATGTTATCTGACAGGGTTGCCACTTACCAGAGATGTCAAAATTCCCTGACATTTCCTTGACCTTTCCCTGACGAATTTCATTTTTCCCTGACTAATAAGATAAGGAAATCATTTCAATAAACAGCCTTGCAATACCCATAGAACAGTCCTTTCCACCAATTTAGGCTGGAACCTTCAAAACACAATACCTTAATTTTTTCTTGGCAACTGCTGTAGCCAAGGCCGTGCTCCTGGCTCACATCAACACTGATCAAAATCCCAACATGCCTATCAGGAGGCCACAATTTACAAAGTTCTATTGTTAGTTTTCATGACAACCAGAAATACACAAATTTTGAAAGTGTCAAAGTTGGACAGCTGTTCACTCATGGGTTTGGAAATTCCATTTTTCCCTGACCAGGGTCAATTTTCCCTGACCTTTTTTAAAATTCCAGTTTTTCCTGACCAATTCCAAAATTCCCTGACTTTTCCCTGACCTTGAAAAAAACACTTTTCCCCTGACTTTTCCCTGACCAGTGCCAACCCTGTTATTAGAACATGCTGTAGATCTTTGACCAAAGAATATTGAAAAACAGGCCGAAGCAAGCATCACACAAAAAACTCATGTAGGGAAAACCAGAGGAGAAAGTGTTTTTTCCCAATAACCCTGACTGACATTCTCAGAATTATCTAAAAGGAAATTTTACTGAAATATGCTTCACAAAGAATTTCAGTGGAGGTCGTATTTCCATTCCTAGACTGTAGTTAAAGTATCCTATGAATCATGAACCTAGAGTTGACCAATAGACCTTGTGTAGACGTGGTCAAGTGATCAATTTTGGTGATCACCCCGTCATGATTATGACCATGTGACTATTACATTAATTAAAAAAATGTATCAATTCTATGCAATAGTGAGTTATTTCTACGGTGTTGATTATATTCCAGGGATGTTATTTATTTTTATGTTTCACATTTTGAGTAATGAAGCCTATAGGTTGATCACCAATTTGTCGGCCAGCACAATTTTGGAGATGTAACATCATGTGCCCAACGTCTATAAAGTAGGACTATCAAAATCAATCTTTATTCCTCCCCGAAAAAATAGAAGAGATTCTCGATCGGAGAAATCCATGTATAAGTCAAATGGTTACAGTGAAAGTGTCATATGCATTTATTTCTATATGCCAATACAATGCGATATAATGTGTCAGAAGTCAACTTTCATTAAGGAACCAAATGGAAATAATTACGCAGAGGTAAGACGTATTAGGAACTATCCATGTTTTGCAACGGTAAGCATCACTTTAGGTAAAATTCACATAAATTATGGATGACAAACTTGCAAACGAGCGTCATGAATATAATGGACTTCACTGCTTGTCACTCAAGACAACTTCTTATTCTTCTTGGAATCTTACATAATAGATAAGGTATGAAAGTCAGTTAAGCATGCTATATGTCTTCGCCCACACTCCTGTCGCTGAATATATATCAGTCTGCCAACAAACTAAAAGGAATAGGAGAGTTGGATGCTTTAACTGAAACTTTTGAGGTGAAGCAGCAGGGTTTTACTGACAAAAGAAACCTGCCTTCTTGGCGTTTTGTCATGCCATGACCCGCTAAAATTAATTGCACGGCTTCAGTATGATAAAGCCTGCATGGGCGACATAGAAACGAGATACAACGGAACGATTTTCTTTTTCAAATAGTGTGGCTTGACAATACAAATACGGTTTAGATGGGGACACCTATTTCCAGATGTTAATAAATTAATGGTGTAGGTAGTAGGTAGGGGGTGACTGAAAAGGGTTCATCCAACTCCCCCTTTTAAGAAAGAATACTTAAATTTGCTATTAAAAGAATTAAATAGATTAGTTTTAGACTATATTATTCTATTGCTATCACTGAACACAGACATTGTAGTACCTGTACTGATTTATGTGGACTCACAAGAAAACCGCCCTGGAGAAGTGAGCCACTCTAATAAAAAAAAGTATTTTAAAAACTTATACCGGCTGGGTGTGCTGTTATCTATGGGCTTTTTGCTCGTCTATATATATACGTTATATATAAAAGATAGACACTTGTGACGACACTAAATAATGGATATCTCAACTGAGACCAAATCTAATTGTAATGCCTTTAAAAGATTTACAATCTGATGGACTCCTTTATTGTGTTGTTATTTTACAAAGACTTAGAACATGACTCTTTATGTTACCCCGCTGTGATTTATACTACCTTTTAAAAGAATGACAAAGCATGCCTGTTAACTAGATTTATACTCTTTTCTTTTTACCAAACAGGTCTTTGCTGTCTATCTTAAAAGCATAGTTTTATGATGATTGAGAAGGGTGTTTGACACCGTTAAATATCCACATAACCATGCTATAGCAACCAGTATAGTGTTGCATGTGCCAACGGCAGCTAGGCTACCTTTCCTAAAGATATACATCCCGTCTACATTAGACTTCATGAAAGTGTGGATATATAGCATTGAAAAATAATTGTGAAGGACGTGTGCACTTAGTGAGAAAAAACTGAGGAAAAGCATTTTGTGCCGTGTTCACGCATGTATGACACTGTATGGAATAGTCATTTCAAAATGTAATTACAAAAAGTTAAAAGATGGTTGTCTACATCAAACTCAACGTCTGTTTTGTTGGACGAGGGAATGTTGTTTTATTGGTAAATCAGCAGTGAAATTTAATTACCTATTACTTTCCCCTAAATTCTTAACCCCTTCCTTCCCTTCTCCTAATTCTGGCAGTACCGACAGGATTCATGAATAAACCAACATTCTTTGATGGCTGGTATCGATATCTATACCTATTCAGACTTCGGCAAAGTAGAGTGACAAGTAGGAAACCCCAATGATTTTCTTACTCCTACCAAGACAGCGCCAGTATTCGAAAACGACATGATGTTCTTTCTTTTCATTTGTGGGAGGTAGACACTAGAACATAGGGCCCCACGCGACCTATATTTTTTTCAAATAGCCCGAAGTTCGATCTTTAAGTAATGGGGATGTGATTTTGCCTCCAGCAAATGTCTAAGTTTAATGATTCCCACATTTACAAAACAATATTTGCCCATTCCCTTATCATAAGTCTGATCATCACAAGAACTATATTGTTTTTATGAACACAGCATAGCTGATCACATACTAAGAATCATTTTAATTAGGGGCTTAAGAGATGTGGCAAAGCTGCCAAAGAAAGTTGGAGAAACATTGCTTAGGGAATGTATTGGATCTACTCAGAAATAACAATTTCACGAAGAGTCCGTGAACAAACCATCACCTACCTGTGACTTCCCCACGAACCAACTGATAAGCTGTCACTCACCTGTAATGAGAAACAAAAGATATTGTCACGAACCAGCCTGAAAGCAGATACCTGAATTCTCTACACACCAATTAGGAAATTGCGCAGGAAGCTTTCTTAACGTATCGCGAAAAATGTAATTTATACCTGACAATCTCTATAAAGTATATGTCTTTCTCACCTCATACCATTAGGATTTATGAACACGGCACGATTCGAATTTTAATTCATTTATTCAACCGGTTAGCATGTTTAGGGATTTAACCAGAAACTTACAATAAATGTAAAAGGTACAGAAGTGATTTGGCATCATTGGAAACAATTTAGTATCTAGGTTAAGTCGTTTGGGAATATAGATATTTAGAAAAATAACAGCCTTCTAAATATCTAGGGTCAAAATCTCTGGAAGTATATTTGTATACACGTTACACCTGTATAGCAAATGTCAGTTTACTTTCTATGCACGTGCAATATTGAAAACGATTTTACTTTCCCTTCCTGGATTTTATCGACGGATAAAAACTTGTATGGCAAAGAACGCGACATTTGAAGCAAACCTTTTTTAATCAATTTTTCACCACTTTAAACGAGCATTACGACGGAAGGTTAATTGAGTAGCAATAACTTAAAAAGGTGAAAAGTAACTGTTGCCTGATGCAATGTGCATGGGACTATGCATGAGAGGCTAATCCTGCTGCAGTAATGTCTCCTGACAAGAAATGCAAGCTTTCTTCGGCGATTTTCACACCTCATTTCATGTATTTTTTCTTGCATGGTTAGATTTTAACCATGATTTCGAACCTCTGTCAATTTGACTTTCTGTAGTAATTGCAATAAAGTGGTGGCTTGGGAGGGTTTTAAGTAGCCAAAGTGGATAGTTTAGAAGGCTTGACACGTTTTACAGACTTCACAGGCGGCAATCTTTACGTTTCACTGACACAGCCCAAGAGCAGACGACATTTTCACCACTTGATACCAACGCGTGACGTCATCAGGGCATGCAACAAGACGATTACATTCCTCTTGGCGGGAAATTCTGTGCGTGTATTACATCTATTTGTCAAGTCTGCGTGTTCATTGCCACACGTTTTACGTGCCAGTATTTCACGCTACTTTAGTCCTTTGCGACCTGTCAGGTAATGATACCATTTTAGAGGATTACGAACGAACACGTTGTTGAAAGCCTTAAACACTCTCTGCAGGGGTGAGAGAGCGCCAGCGCCACCTGCCTGATTCCTCTGACATCTCTCTGCATGCGACAAGGATCCATGCGTTCAGAGATATAGTCTATGTGAATCCAGGAAAGACTACCCCCAAAATTGCAAGAAATCATGAAAGACCAAACATGTAAAATAAAAAGTTGTACAGGCCTTTTCACTCCAATAAGATTCAGGGGAAGACTTCATGTGAAAATTTGCCAGTCAGTCATGTCAGCATTCTTGTGGATAAGATAAACTGCTTTTACATATTTGCGCAGCTCATTGCCACACTGATTTAGTCTCTTATTATTAGAAAAAAAGGTAGAAAGCGAATTGCTCGAACTGGCCTGCACGAAGCAAACTTTCCAGATTCTGGAGAATATCCCTCCAGATCACTTCTCAAGCCACGTGTCAGAGATGAATAAATGGATGCTTATAGATTAACAAAGACTAAAGTTTAAGAGATGGCTTTCCGAAAGGCAATAACACTTTGAATGTCACCAGGCAACGTTGGGCATAAAAATGAACCTGTAACCCTGGCCGATTCTGGTTAATATATAGGTCTGTGCATTTTTGTAATTTGGGGCTGATGATATGAAAGGTAAACTTTCTCTGGGCCATCGCTAGGCCTTCGCCGCAGTTTTATCGCCACGTGGAACTCTTGTTCAGCTTGGTGCGGACCCTTAAAGAGGTGTGGTGATGGGAGAGGATGCGGTATAGAGTTGGTTACGATGGGAAAGGCTGCAGGGCGGTGGTTTACCTTTGATTGGGCCAAATTGAGACCTGCACGTCGTGCCGTATACACAGGGCTTCCACTAATCCTTTGATCACCTCCTGATGGATTGAACTCTGACACGGGAGGATGGGGCGGGACTGACGTCAGGAGGAGGTATAGGAGAAGATAACACTGGTAGCTCGAGAGGGCTACAAACAAGACCTGGGGACCCAGGAGGTGGTAGGCGTGGGAGGGCCAAAGGTGGGCGTCTTGGTGAGGTAATGACTACAGAGGCGCAAGGGTAATAGAGACTGAATAAGATTGGCAAGGATGGAAGGGGTGGGATGGCAGGGTGTCTGGATTTCCTCTTGGAAAGTTTCAAATTTGGTTCTTTCCTATGTATTAGGTTTAAATTGTGACCTTTGAGCCGGAACTAAACGGGATGAATATACAGCAGTTTATCAATTCAATCGGTCGCCGTTTTGACCGAAGTTGGTAGCAACTTTATTTAAAACCTCCATTAATGAATTTAAGTAGAATCCGACAATGATATAAAACACCATGTACTCTGAGAAGTGGACCATGTCTATACCTAACAAGTGTAAATACCAAGGAAAAATCTTCTGGAAAATGAATACTTCTGTTTAAGAATTCGACAAAATTTCATGAAAGAAACAAGGTTAAACAGACAAGTCTTTTAACATAATTATTCTATTGACCAAAAATGTTCTATAAAATGTCACAATGACAGAGGCTTAGAGTGTAGTAGTCGCACTTTGATAAGGACGCTTCAAAACCCTTGTCCGCGATCGAGCTCAAGTTTCAAATTGACGGTACCGTAAGGCTGTTCCGTGGAATTTGATTCCATATGAAAGTAACGTAATAACATCCTATTATCCCCTGATATCTTCTCACCAACAAATCCTCTAAAAGGGACGTGTAAGAAGTAATCCTATGACAAACTAAACTTTTTGTTCTTAATTTGGCCAGGTGTTATGGCTACCCATTTGACACCTGCCCCGCCACTCCCGCCAGCCCGAGATGTCAGTTGTCACCTGTAAGGTGAGTTAATGTTCACCTGTAGTGCAGTAAACAGCAGTGTCCAACAGGTAGGACAACCTGAGCACCTTAACCTTATCACCTCTAAGTATATTCCCTGGAAACGGACCCGGTTCCACGCAGGCAGTGTGAGGTTTCCCAGGTAGTAAATGTCCTGATATACGGATGAAAAACTATAAATAGGCGATAAGTAGACTTGAGTATGTACTTGAGATTTTGTAACAAGACAAGTCTTCTTGTCTTCCTAAAAGAATGGAACACAAGTATGTTGGGTTCTAAAGAACCCAAAAGCTCCGTCTTATCCACCTTATTCAATAGCTGAAACAGAGGGAGAGGGAGAGGGAGAGAGGGAGGGAGAGGGAGAGGGAGAGAGATTTATCAGAGTATCGACGTTATTGGCTGGATGATTATTGGAGAATAACACCGGCATATTTTCAATATGGCCGCCCCCAGCGGAAGAAGGGGGTATTCCCGACTTAGTTAGTCTATTTTTAGAATATTGTAATGGTGTCATCCGATCAATCTCCAATCATGATTTGGTCGATATGAAAAATTTTCAAATCCCATAGAGATCCTATGTTAAAACTACACTCTCCATACAGAGTTTGCCTTTTCAATTTCGTACAGTGTCCCCCCTCCGCTGGTTCCCAGCAAGACAAGCTATAGCCCTACGCCAGTTTACGCTGGTATCAGACGTTTGGTTCAACTTCCTACTCCGTAGAGTAGACTTTATCGACTTAATCGACCGGACGATTACAGAGAATAAAAGGTTCGATATGTGTAAATACAATATCGCAGTGACTCGTCAATGTTTCTTTATGATAATCACAAACCAGAGAGAAACATCTAAGAAGTATCCATCATTGGTGTTGCGATTTTCTATCAAAATTGAAGCATTTCACCCTTTCCACTTATTTGTGTAATGTAATATGAAAAGGAACTAAATGGAAGCTGGAAGTGTCGTAAACACTTTAGAACTCTATTACAAATTGGTTAAAAGCCACTCTAGAATTCTCATGGACCTTTAGCATTGTTTCTTTTAGGAAAAATCTTACTCTGCTAGGGAAGATTTCACATTTGTGCCATTTCGTTACAGCATAACTGAAGGACCGAATAATGGAATTTACAGTGTCGAGAACTATTCTTCTGAAAGGTACTTTAAATTTTATCTGCCATGGGTCCTTAGCCAAAACGACGGTGAAAGATTAGGACTTTGCAGTCTTTTGTGGCACATATCTTCGTATTATATAAATGGACACGGTTCAGCAATTGCCTTTACACCAATGTAATAAAACATTTACGATTTGCATTAAGAAATTTTACAATTTGCATTTAGAAATCCTATTTGGCATATGAGACTACAGCTTACGCCTTACAGTTTGAGTCTGAATTGAATAAAAAGAAGTTTTTTTCTTGCACAAGGAAAATATCTCCAATCTCCAATTCACCACATAACATTTTGAAACTTGTTTTGCAGATATGTCCAATCATCTTTTTTCATTGCGTGGCTTCGATAAAACTTTAAAGAATAAAAAAGTTACAATTGCCGGAGTTGGGCCTCTTCAAGTTTTATCTGTCTTTTAGATCAAATTGCTTGTGTAAGCTGGTCTGTCCTGAAACTGAGCCATCAAGGATTTTTCTTATAGCTTCACACTTGTCTCATTTGGCATCCGGTTTGGGACAGGTTTATTTCTTTTTTGGCTGTAGAATCATTGGTTGTATCGTGAACTCAGCTTTCCGCATTACGCATTGACAGAAGTAAAATGATCCTATATGCACATTGCTATCAATGGAGCTTTAAGAGTGAAATGGTTCTCGTTTGTAAAGGTGAAAAGGTTGAAGTAATGAATCTCTTTACAAGCAAAGGTGAAAAGGTTAAAGTAATGCATCTCTGTACAAGCCATACACCTTACTATTCTTATAGAGATGACTAAAGGCCATGTCCGTCATCGTTACATTCTATCAATGTGCAGTTATATACGGAAAACAAACATTTGATTATGGAACAAATTGGCTTAAATTTATCAAAACCTTTTTAATGTACTAACAAAGTAGAATACCTGAAAAAAATTAGTACAGTAAGAACAAATCGTGAATTTTCGAAATGCCGTGACAGTATTTTGTTAAAAAGCCACGATGTATGAAAATGGCAGAATCTATTATTCTTCCTTTTCAAAAGACATGATTTTCCGACATTATTTGTGACTGGTGGATGGTATCTCTTCCTTAAATATTTACTGTGCCTCCTGCTTCTGGCTGAATCTTTATCATTTTCTTGTAAGGTGGAGAATAGACCCTAATTTACTCTATGAAGTTATATTATAACAACCTTGTATGCCCTTCTCAACAATAAAATACTTCTTTAACACATACCCGATGCCTTTCCCAACAATAAACAATGCTCCTTTAACACATACCTCACCCTGCTTTTGTGAATAAAGTCTCTCTGGTGAGGGAATATCACTGATGAACAACAAAGTTCCTTATCTTTATCCTCATCTCCTCTACTAAGGCCGAGTTCATTATCAAATCCCATGAACAAATACAACATTCAACTGGAAAGTAAAACATCTACACCAGGAACTTAAAAACAAGTCACATAACCGAATCTATTTAACAGCCCAGGTGTACTTATGAAAGGAATTCTATAAGATCTGCAAATGAGAAGTTTTGTGAATGGGATTATTTATGATGGTCTTTATTTGCAAGTTCAGGCACATGCATTACTTTCCTGAAATCAAGCATCAGTAAGAACACATTTATTGAATTATGAACCTTTGATGTGCAATCGAAGAAAATGTTGTATAGGGAAAATAACTGACAGCAATCGTCTCTTGTACTGATCCTAAAAATTACTCAATCCTTCAGTCGGAAATAATATGATGCACGTCACGCAGGGCCATGTATTGTTCCGTTACACTAATTGGACAAAATGAGGCACACTAAAAGGCATCCGGATTAAGAAGGGTCCGACAAAATCATCACAGCATTTCTATGAGTACCTCAATAGGTGACCCCTATTCCAGGCAGAAGAACAATGACTGGTGGTGAGGTGGCGGTCGTCTTCTTAACAGGTCGGCAACCGTGCTATCTTTGCCTTATTGGCCTAGTTTCCAGAAGGTCAATAAATGGATCATTTTTCGTTCTTATTCAAAGGCAACGTTTTGTTCAAATCCATCCACCCATTGACTTTTGCGACATGCTATACAGTTTGGTGTGTGTGTTTTAACTAAGTTAAATGCATAGTGGACCTTCCACTGTTTTGCCAATGCCTAACTATTATGGGACATTGTGCATACGATTGGCTTCACACCATAACAGGGAGGACTATTAGGACTAGTGGGCCACCTAACAGAAGCTTGAGGTGTCTGTCCAAATCTGAATGTTGAGGAACTGAACGTAGTGAAAGTGGGCATGATAAGGCATATAAAAATATAATGTACTAAAACAGTGTTACTCTACAAAAAAAGGTAGACGACAAGAATGTAAGCAGCCATTCACTTGGCATTTTATGAAAAGGTCTTAGAGGAAAATTATAAATAATTGCAGTTCATCTCCACATTTGTGAGTTATTTCTGTCCGGCACTGGCCATAACTACATTATGTCAAAATGATAAATCTGAACGGCTATGTTCAACTACAATGTTAGCTGCATTAACGGTTCCGACACTCAATATCTCACAAGGGAAAATGGATTTAAGCATATGATTTAGTCACTGCTCTCCCAGCGAAGGAGACGTGCCTGACTCAATGGGTCCGACCACACAATTCTGATGTAATTTTACGATATCGCGAGTTCAATCAATCTCCCGGGTGCTATTTAAAGCCTGGAGGAACGGTTGAGAACACAAAGGGAAGGGAAGGAGCGCTAAGTAAATGGAGTTTCAGCTGTGGTAAGGAAAGAAGCTAGTGTGGAAAAAAATCCACAAATTATACATTTTTGCTACACTGGAAATCTTCAGATAAACACTGATGTACTGGGTTTATACTCACTGTTATAACATAATATCATTATCTTTAAAATAAAAAAACAAATTATCTTATAATTGTAAATAGCCTAACATGATAATGGTCGCATATTTTCTTGCCGTTTTACATGACATGAACCCGTTTATACAGTCTTGTGATACGGATAATTTTCCTTAGGATGTCTATCTCCCACTGGCACTAATCATAAAATCACTAAAATTTAATTCTTGACACATAACAGGGACAGTCAGCATGCAGTTTTTAGAAGGTTCCACTTGGATAAAGGTAATCATCATTAGTGCACTTTCAAGTGAGTCTTGCTAATCCAAACTTGCAGCAAAGTTAAGATTCCCAGCGATCTCGAATGCCTATGACAGGATGTCATAAAAAAAGTTTATTAGATTTCAAGATGCAATCAAAACTATGAGAGTTGGATATCTCCACTAAAGATCACGCACTCCTCCATCTAGATTACATGATTACTGGAATACTAGACCTCTTCTCCGACTGACAAGAACTTTCACTTGCTTTTACGGAACAAGTTATGGAGAATTTAAATTCCATCTTAAGCATATCTATGGATAAGAGACATGTGATGGAGGGCCAGGACATTACAATTGTAATACCTCTATCATTGCATTAAGGCATGCAATACCTGAAATAGAAACGAATGTTTCTCTGAACTATGATACCGGCTAATAAAAGTTTTAAAAAATTAAACTGGGTTTTCACTTTTTCCTAGCTATAGTTTTTACCTTACTTATTATTTACCTTACTCAAACATACTTCAATGGATATCAAGTGATATGTTTCAGTTAAAAAAAAAACAGTTGAAAATGCGTTTTTCAAGTTCCGGTTCTTTTAGGCTTCCGTCTAATATCACGTTTCATTTTTTTATGTGTGTGAATGTATTAGGTGAAAAATGAATTATCATAAGACCGAAAAAATATTAACAATGCATGACCGAATTAAACGCCTGTATTTGAGAGGCTTTGGGGACAATGGTTACATCTTTGCACCATGTGCCGCTGCTCTTTCTATGTAATAGCAAATGCTATTGCTGTGGAATTTCTAAAGATTATTTGGCCCATTTACTCTACTTTATTTTCTAAAGGTGTTATAACGTTTCTGGACCTGTCATCTTTGGGGTACTGTCTTTGTAACACGGATAAAGCACCTCGCCAGCCAATAGGAATAGTGGTGCCAATAAGTGTTATCCATGCTATTCAAATTAAAAGATTTAATTAGTGCTAACTAACAAACCATTAATAATTTATTCTAATGAAAAAGCAGCCATTAATACAGCTTCTCCAAAGGCCATCTTCAGATCTAAGCCTAGGCCAGTCATGAAAAGACGTGACTGTTTTTGTTTTTAAAAATTTCTATGACCTTTTCAACGCTGGATTACTAAATATTATAACGAGAATTCTGTGATTCTCCAGAACCTGCATTAGGATTTGTCATTAATAGAAGCTATAAAAACGTTGATATTGTTCTCTAAAATCTACAGGTTGTTCTACAAGACAGGTGGCAGTTCTGTTTCGTCTTCTCTTACCGATGTTGGACAGGCAAAACGCATTCATCATGAATCCACTGTAAATGTATAATTTATAGGACAAATCTAGGACGGGAATCGGCGGAGTATCGGCCCATTTCAACTGAATTTCATTTGAAAATGATAAATTATATTATATTTGTCCATTTTGCCATTCTGCTCTATGTCCCCTAATTCCATATTGCCCTGAATAGGGTCAAGAGGTTAAGCAGTGCATAGGGCTTGATCATAGCTGTTAGTAAGGGGCGTGTAGACATACTGTCAAAACGCTAATGATCCAAGTCGTAAGTTTTATGACAGTCCTGACAGTTCTCCTAATGGTCCCGACAGTCTTCCAACAGTCATGGCAATAATTCCTTACTTTATATCTTCCTATGATGGATTTATATGACATTTTATTGAAATTATGTCTCGTTTTTCTTCCAATATTGTTTAAATGATTCGTAAAGTTATCTATCGTAATGTGCAGAAAGGTTTATTGTACCATCAAGGCTGGTAAGAAATCATTACTGGCTGCCTACAATTTCTAGTAAATTACTCAAATCAGACTTAGAAGCAGTAAAGTGTCCCCTGATGTCTTCAAACACAAGGTGCTTGCGATAAACTTTATTTGGTAGTCTCTAAAGTTTATAAGAAGAAAAAAGCCCGGAGGCTTGATTAAGTATCACTCAGAGCACCAGGAGGTGGCGTTCATTACACCAATACCAATTGCTGTATGGGGTCCCAGGGGAACCTAACTTGCCCCCAAAGCTACAAAACCTTGTACTGGGATGGGGCCTACAGGGAAATTCCGATTTCCACAACGACCGTCCTATTCCTTCCAGCAATGAAAGCCTCGCAAGAGAAAAATGCCATCTCTTGGGTACAAGATTAAATCCCGGGAGCTTTTTCAGAAAAAAAGAAGTGATCACGACCTGCAGTGAAGAGGGCGACCCAGAGAATACTCAATTTGTGATTAAGAGGTCAAGAAGGGAAAAGCAATACACTTAAATGAGCGGGCCGTAGGTGATTAGAGTGTTTGGTCTGCTCAGGAGCCATATTTTAATAACTTATCTTGGCCAACGGGTAAAATTTGATTAGCGTTTTATCTTAGTAATTATGTCTAGGACAAAAAGTATAGACATTTAATAATTCCCCTCACAGGTAATTTTACAAAGGCATTACTACTTTTTGTGACATATAGAACATCAAGATATGAGGCCCTCATCAAAACGTAAGTGATTAGCCTGATCATTTACCAAAATATGGCCCTTGCTTGAATTTTAACATCATATTGGTACTACTGCACATGCCGAAATGAAAATTGATTTGTGAATGCAAATGAATATCGGGTGGGCATACAAAAGATAGACACGTTATTCAAATCACTGATCTTTAAGCAGAGCTTCGTCTCACTGGTCATGTTCCTACATCAAAAAAAAGTGCAATTGAATAGAGGCATTTGAATGTGCTATGTTCACCCATTGTTCAAAGATCCTCGGTCATTAATGTCATCCGTTTTTACTAAATAAGTGTATAATGCTTTTCAAACTGTTCTTTGCTCAATTCTTATTCGGTATCAATATGGTCTAACATCTATTCAATTTTATGATAACCAGCCTGCTTACATTAACTGATGTCTAATCATGATTCTCTAAGAACATTATTGCATAGATCTTGGTTCATCCTTTGCCAAGAACGTGCGGGATATCTTTCCCTTTTTCCCTGATCTGTGCCAGCTATAACATTTCCAGCGGAAACTTGAGGTTAAAATGACGAAAACAATAAGTCTTCCTATTCTAATTGCAGCGGGTATAATATACTCTTGCTGTATAGCCTAGGTGAAACATAAGAAGACTTATAACTCATGTCTGGATGGCAATCTAAAAGCTCGACATTATCTAAATGACAATGATGTGCCGTCAGTTGCCAACTGGCATCATGTGCCATTAGGTACTTTAGGTGATCCTGATAAATACAATGAATTAAATCTAGATATAATTACTTTTCTCATCACGACACTCGAAAATAAAAGTACTTGGTATTGTAAGGAAACAGTTGAGTATTTATATTATTGCTATGAAGAGCAATTCACACGCACTCTTTACGCTGTTTATTATTAATTTTGTTGTCATTCTTCATATATATATTGCTGCATGCACGTCATGAGTCATTAAGCCCATTGCCATTGGATATAAATCGTATAATCTATGAAGAAAGAAACCGTACATCGACTGGAAATTAAAGAATAAAATCTTTCCCTTTTATTTCTATACCGGGATCTTTCGGTAGATAAAGACGAGAATTACATAAATATCATATTAAAAGAGATAGAACAATAGAAGCCTTCATCTGATCACGTGTTTTAAACTTATTTGTAGTATCGGAAATAATAACATTTTTCTTAATCCGCTTCTTATCGCAAGAGCCTTACCTTTTATAAGTCGGACTTTTGTATTAGTAGGCCATGGACTACCATGGTTATGATTGCATTTATCTTGTTCCTTCTCCGAAACCCAGCATGGAGAGGAGCATGCAACAGGGACGATAAAAACTCCATCCTATTTTTTTTTTTTTTTTTGGTCCTTACTTAAGCGGTGGAGCGGTGGAATTAAGACTCTTACCGTTTTATTATCCATAAAGAAGCAGGTGTTTTGGACCTTGAGAGTTCCGTTGCCGGTCTGTATTTAATGGGCCTTTTCTTTTCCAATTGAAAGAAATGAGTCAGATGTCCCTTTTGATTATCTTCTTTGGTTTCTAACCGCACAGTATGACCCAATGGGAAATAAGGCGGAGAGGTATCACGAACAGAAATGTCAGAAGTAACAGGTTCCAAAGAAAGCACGAGATCAAAATAACGCAATTTGTGGCCAATGCATATCATTTGCTGTTCGATTGATCAAGGTTATAGTTACAAGGTCATTTTTAGATGTACACATATGTCATTAATAACTAGTATTTGCAAACACAGCTGGTGAATGTAAATAATACATTAGTCCAACTGAACATTTATTTGAGTGTACACAATGTTTTGTCATTATTCGATTAACGTTCTGTCTTGTTCACATAAACAAAGTATGGGACTGATTTTTTAAATCTAAATATATGTTTCTGATTGTTGACCTACAACTCAGTTTTACTGTTACAATATGATGACATCATCAGTCTATTGATTGGTTGAAGAATGATTGTAGGTTAAAAGTAGTCATCTGTCATGCTGTAGTGTTGCCATTTTCTATATGTATCTTTGAACATTTGAGCATGAGACATAGTAGACAGCCAATCTGCTGGACAATGCTGATATGACAATTCTTTTCATCTGTTAACAGATACGACAAAACGATCTGTTACAGATTACTAGCAATGTGATACAAACACTGGCTGGAACTTGATAAATTGCTTCTATCATAAGGTATCTATGACCGAGCATCAACTTTCAATCTCAGGATATAAGTTTCGAACTCCGCATCTGATATCACCAGCATTATCACTTTGATAATCTCTTTCATATATATAAAACTTCGAAGGCTGCCGCCTTTTTATATTACCAGACAGAAAACTTCATCCCGTCTACATTGTATAGTCGAAAGGTAAAGAAGACTAATTTACATTTAAAAAAATTAAATCCTGGTTTATTTCTATGAGATAAGAAAGGTATCTTATTTCTTAAAGTGACTGTCTGACTTATCGTCCACAGAATATTCATTGAGACTCCATAGCACTTTTTCAGCTGCATATTCTTTGCTACCTACTTTCCTTAGAAGCTGGTGTTGTAAAATTGAAAAAGACGGAGAGGATAATATAAAAAGTTGTTTCTGATATTCTAAAGTATTTGTATTTGCATACTCATTTTACTTCAAAATGTCCTTTTATCGTATAAAATGAATTACTAACTCGTTCACAATAGCAGGTCTGGTGCAAAACTTTAACTTGCATTAACTTGTATATTATACAGGGTTCCCACGGACTTGGAAGAATCAAATTCCATGACTTTTCCATGACTTTTCCATGACCTATTCTGATTTTCCAGGTTGACTTTCCAGGGTTCAAACAATTAGAACCATTATAAATATGATACAATTAACGGCCTCCCATCACCCCTATAACCGTCCTATCCACACCAGTATATGTGACAATTGAATGAGTGCAAGTGCTTTCCATGAAAGATCCAAATACCTATGGAAATAAGGCAATTAAAACTCATCTCTTCTATTGACAGTGTTGCCAACTTTTAAGAGGGTAAAATAACTGATATTTGAAATTTGATGAAAAATTAGGGTGTTTGAGGGCTTTGCCCCCAGAAACATTTTGTGTTTTACTAAGCAATTTTAAGCAAGTTCATTGATTTTCATTAAAATACTGGAGGTTTGCAGGGGTCGAAATAGCACGGGCCTGGGGGCCCGAGGCCCCTAGAAAAATGGTCGGACCCCCAGATTATCTTTTGGAGGGGCCCGACTGGCTCCTAGAAAATTCAATGTTTGGATACAATTGATAATAACAGGCAATATTAAAGTTGCTTGGGGACCCCGGACTTTCAGGGTAGAGGGCCCGACTGGCCCCTGGATATCTATACCTTATTTCAACTGCTGGGTTTGATGAATTTTGGCATTAGATACTGGAGCTTTTCAGTGAGTATTTGCAGAATAATGGATTTTTTCCATGAATATCGGATAACAGTGCTGTCTACAGAAATAATGGAGGTTTCTGTGGTTTTAACAGATGGTTGCCAGCACTGTAAATAAAAGCAAATTTATTAGGGGCCTTCCATTAAGTATGTACGCACCAAGGGGGGGTGGGGGGGTCTGATATTTTAGGAATTTTGTGTACGTTCCTATACAAATCTAATGCGTATTTTCACCTATGGGGGGGTGGGGGGGTCTAGAATTCGTGAATTTTTGCGTACACAGGGCTCGACAAATCGGGTGCCCGGACGCCCGGGACAACCAGAAATAGGTATTGGGCGACCAGAACATAATGCCTAGTTGCCCGGCGGACAACCACAGAATTTTCTGCAGTTTTTTGGGGTTTTTTTTAGAATGTAAACGCACATACATAAACTCCCAAAATTGTGCAAATATTTGTATCCAATTTTGACAATAGAAAGCCTTTAAAAAGAACTAAGTTGCGTTAAATTTTTACAGAAATTTCCAGGCATCTAAGTTTAGTACTGGGCAACCAATTAATGGTGACTGGTTGGCCGATGGGCAACCATGTATGTAGGGGATTTGTCGAGCCCTGGTACATACTAAATGGAAGGCCCCTTATCAGTGTTGGCAGATTTAGAGGGGGAGTGCATCTTTTAGCAAATTTAGTTGTTTTAATGTAAAATTCTGAAAATTAGGGGCTGCGCCTCACCCACTTTCTACAAGTGTGCCCCCACCTTTTCAAAACTACCCCCCCCCCCCAATTACACAGGAAAATATTGATTATTGTAAAATCCAATTTATAAGACACATTTTTAAAATGAAACTAGGGTTGGGTTTGCAACCTAAAAGCAGGGGTAAATCTTGCAATCGTAGTTATCTTTGAAACAAAACTGAATTCTATATAAAGGATATACAATTGTAATATCATGTATTATTGAAAGAGATGCTTAATCTTTAAGACTAGAAAGTCTTGAATACAATACCCTATGAAGTTCTCATATTTTTTCTATAAAGTGATGATGGACAAACAATGAGTTACTGGTGTAAAAAAAATTCCTCCTTTTGAGACTTGGAAATTGGGGGTGCATCTTATAAATGGCATTTTCCTGTGACCAATGGGAGTGAAAATATTAAGCCAAAAGTAAGGGTGCATCTTATAGTTGGGATTTTATGATAAACAAAAATAATCACATTTATGGTTCAAAGCCATGTTCATATATTTTACAATATCATAGATACAGACTTGGACTTTCTAATCATATATTCTTCTCATATAGTCTGCTAGTCTCTCTTTATTCTATTGCATTTTAATGTGGCCAAAAAACCCTGCTCTTCAGATGTACATTGGCCACTCCAAAATCAGCCTGAAATCAATCATGCCAGTGGCCAGATGGAACCCTGGTGAAGTATATCTAGAACCACCCTTAGCAGACATATTTAACAAAACCTATATAACAAAGCAGGTAATCCAGTTGGACTACAGTGTCCTTTATAGAGATCTAAACATTACTTTTGGTTACTGGGTAGGACTGAATGAGTGTATGACTGCAGTTTATGGTAAAGATTCTGAAAATAACTTAATATTTTTATCACTCAAGCTGATTTTCCATGACTCAGGTCAAAATTCCATGACTCTTGGTCAAATTTTCAAATTCCATGACTTTTCCATGACTTTCCATGACCACCTTCAATTTCCAGGTTTTCCAGGTTTACCAGGTTGTGTGGGAACCCTGTTATATACGTTTATCTGTGAAATCTTATTCAGAATTTGTTTATACGGCATCCAGTATTAAAATCATACATGTATGTTGAAACAATCAAAATAATGTCTGCTCATTCACCGTGCTGCTGGCGTAAAGCTTTTTACTTGTGATTGAATTATCTGTGTATCAACAGCAATCTTGGGTCTTTTTGCGTGAACACCTTCACTACAAAATATTCCCAATTAATTTAGGTCTAGATAGAAATTAAAGGGACATCATCGAAATGAGGTTCTGCCATTCGTTCACTAGCGTCGGCTAATATGCTGTCATGTGCATTTGGCTTTCATAACCTGAAAGACGACAGGTTTTTACTGAACCATGTTTGCTGCAGTATCTTGAACTGCTACTTTTCATTAGACATTTTATGATAGTTGATGTATGCAATTTGTTCGTTCGCTCTACATAATGAGTGTGTCATTACATATGTTAATTATCAAATGGTGCCATGGTGCGTTATACATTAAGCGTTCCTGGTTCATGAAAATATTCTATGAAAAGTTTCATTTTGATGGGGTATGGAAAATCTGAGGTGTTAGCCTGACGATGCGACGGCCAGCGACGTGTTTTCCATTTTTGAAACATAATTTCTTCAAGTTTTATCATGTTTTCTTTCTGGCAAACATGGTCACGTCCCAAATTTGGCGGATGGTTACAACATAGCGAGCAGCGATGTCGTCGGCGACAAGAACGCAGCTTTAAGGAAATAACCTGTTACATGAAGAAAGCTGGTGGCATTTTTTCTTTTAAAACATTGAATGCTACGATATTATTTTATTTATTTAGTGTCTTTAGCTACTATAGGTCCCTATTCTATTTCAAATGTAGTTTTGTAGTTTATGTATTGTAGCTTTCCTATGCCTCATAATGAGGAAGTGAATAAAATCATTGTCAAATCATTGTCATAGAATGAAGAACTTTTCATTATTTCGATTCTTCAAACAGAATTATTCAACAATTATGCTTGACTCCTAGCACCAAATCAATCTTCTTGTCAGGGGCATGTTTAGCACGCACATTGAGACATTCCATCTTCAATTCGCTTACCATGCAGGGTCGACGACCCCAACACTTTGATATATCTGATGCTTTGGGTAGGACTATTACGGGATGGACTATTGGTGTCAACGGAAATACGGGTGGCGGCAAAAATTGATTCCCGGGAGGCAGGGAGGCCATATTTGTCATGTCAAGGAGGACGGGGTGGCGGCAAAAGGGCGTCAGTGGTGGGGCAGGGGGACTACAGAGTGGGGAAAGCCAACTGTCAAGATGTCAAGAGTTTGTGAAAGAATTCCGCGAATTAGGCTTCATATATACTTTCTTTGAACACACGCTTCACATCTTGTTCATATAATTGCCTCTAACAAAATGTATAAATTTCATTATGTTTATGAAATCATGCAGGGCAAAATCCGGTTCACAAATCTTCACGGAATTCATTACTGAACAATTTGTGGATTTTTGATTTTTTTGTTTTTGTAATAGGCCTACTTATAAATTTATCTCTTTTTTTTATTTTACAAATTTGTTTCAACAGACTTAATAGGAGGAAAGACTTTATACCATTAGTCTCCAGTAATAATGTTTCAATTGTTGAGGACATTTGGTCCCGAAAACAGGAAAGGGGTCTGCAAAGGGGACATATACAGTGGTCTGGAGGGGGGAGGGGGAGGGGGGGTTGGCTGTGACAGAGGGCCATAGGCTTGACCCGGGCAGGGCTTCATGTTTAATTCTGCCACCCATAAGCACTGACGTATGTGCTAAAGGGCCATACAGTGTAGGTCCGGCTTCTACCATTCCCAGTTAAAGTACGACCCACCACGCCATGGGGAATCAATACACAGATCAATCATTCGCCGAGAGAGAGTGCTGTAGGGTGTATATGTCTGTCTGTGTGTCGACACGGTCAGGAGTAAAACAGACAGGTATGCTGGTATGACGTTAGTGGTTTATGGAATTCAATATATTTTTCAGTATTCCTATGGATTTATGGGTAATCAATAGTCTTTATGGAAATCCATTGGTAATGACACCTGGAATTAGAGTACATTGGGAAAATTCGCAAAGGGCATTGAATTGCTGTATTGTATTGCATAATAATTGCATCAAGATCCATCATTGCTAACATGTTGGCTGAAGCTCACTTTCAGAATTCTGAACACCACCTATATAATAGGTTTTCTGTTACTGTCAAAGTGTGGTATAGCCATTCCCTGAAGAGGCAGTTCTGATTTACAATATATAAAAGCTAGCAATTCATTCTATTTCAATGTTGTAGATCCATCACATAGTATGGGCTATATTCAAGCAGACAACGTATGAAATTAGCCAATAACCCGGTCGACCATGTGTCATTTCTAATGTGGAGTATTCTTGATCAGACATGGGCATACCTATTTATAATATTTTGGTTCCATCTGTCATAAGAAATATTTCGTTGCCACGTGTGTATTATTATATGTGGTTGCTTTTCAGGAATCATATAGATAGGTAACATCCCTTTACCAACAAATCTGTGGCTCGAATATTTTGATTAGATCAAATTTATATCACAGTATAATAGCCTATGTACTTTTTTGATAGAGATATAGGGGACATGCAACGCCAGAGCTGTCTGTTAGACCACCCAAATTAACTTTCACAAATGTCTCACATTTTTTGTCATTATGTCAGCATAATTTCTTAAACTTTTCAAGTTTTATCATGTTTTCTTTCTGGAAAACAGGGTCAACTGCAAGCATCTGCTATCGCTACAATGGAGAACACGGCAAGCTGATTGTTTTCTTACAGGTTGTGAAACTACCTAACTCCTTGTATCTGTCAGTACCTGTACAGTAAACGACCTTGTCTCATCTCCTAAAATGCAATTAATCTGTCTGAATGTATAGCCATGTTGAGGAGGATGGGCAGCACCGGAGCCAAAGTCACATTACATCTCAGGCCCCACGTCCATCATGACGAACAAGCATGTGGAGTATGTGTTTTATGATGGGGCCAGACGACATGGTTAACATTGGCCACCCACAGGCTATCTCTCTTTGACAATCGTCATTTTTTACATTGAGTATAGCTAACTAATAGTGCTATTATTATACATTCTTCGTAAAGAACCATACAAACCCAATTTCCTTATAATTGTAGGCCCATTTGTCTGGCTCTAAGTAATAAGTATGCCTAAATGCTAATCCAAAGAAAGGCAATGTTATATATCCAATGTTTCTTTGTACTCTTGTTTGCCTCAAGCTTGCCCTGTTATCCCTTGTTTTACTTTCCATAGGCCTATGTCATTCTGCCCCAAGGATGTATTATCCTGTGATTATTGATTTTTCTCTAGTGGAGTGGTACTAGGCCTACAAGAAAAGCAAAATATGAATTTCCCCCTCTTCCTTGGCTGGGTGGCCTTACTTCATTTACCAACAGGAGGTAGACAGGGGTGTGTGTATTGGCAAGGTATTCCAGCCCATAGCCCCTCCCTATGTGAGAACCACAGTTTTCCAGCCAACCGCCCCCCGACGTGCTAGAAAAACGGCCATAATTCTACTCTCATATCCGCGCCATTTTCGTCTGGAGGAATTCCGGAGGTGATAGATCAGGAGCATGGAGGAATGGCGGGGTGGGGAGGAGGGTCTGATTTCGGAACACGCGAGGTGCCGACAGGAGAACCGCGCCGAGACGCCGCTACGTCACGCCGCGCGGGTGGCGCCCTCTGTCGTCTCTGACGCGCCCTCTGCCGGGCTATGGCGGAGTGATCTATTGGCGGGAGATAATTTGTCGTCTGCCGCGCGGGTCATGGGCAGGTAGGCGTGTAATAACCTCTGTGGGACTGACAAATCTATCACACTTGCTCACCTCCTGTGCAATAAAGACAGAGTCACACAGGATCCACTTATTTGCTCAATCCGACAGCCTCATGCTTTCTTACCACCTGTGGGGCATTTCTTTGGACGATGTAGGACGGAAACTGGTTAAAAAGGCCTTTCCACAAGCAGTGAATCAAACCATCCGACCACTAACCGCTGTTTTACCCAAGATAACATTAATATTTCTTGTTCTTTTTGGCGTGTACTGAGGTAACACGTGTTTGTAGAAGCAAGTGGAAGCAATTTCTATCTAGTTATTTTATTGTGTTTGCCTTAGATTTGCATTTAGGGTACATGCACCGGAAATAAGACTCAAGTAGGCCTACACGCATTAAATTATTTCAGAAAGTTTATATCATCCAAAGTTTATCATATTGTTTTAGCTTTCTGGAGTAGGCCTATACAGGAAAATAACTATATCATTAGAATTTAACTTCACGTGTAGTCAGCCTACATGATAATGTCTTTATAAATGCGTAGAACCTTTCCATGCAGTAGGCCTAACTCGGCAATTGCAGGAAAAAAGTCGAACTAAGTGTAAGCCCTGCCGGGGGTTATTTACAGAGACAAAGGATAGATAGCTTGTCTCCCATCTTCTAAGACACAACTGGGATTCACTTCTGGCAGCAGTGTGACGCTTCAGCAGACTGATACCACGACAGGGGTAATCTTTAATAGGCCTCCTGCCACGATCAATATGGACTTTTTTGGTGAAACAAAAGACACGCTGCATGAGTGGTTTTATCAGGGCTGTGCCAGTGGAACTGGTGGCTATCATTGGAAGTGGCCTAGGGAATAGGTATTGACAAACAGATCAGATTTCCCTTCTGACCTGAAGGCTTACACATTAAGCCCACCGCCACTCCCCCGTCGATATGCTATCGAAAGCTTCCCTCAACTGGGGTTTACTGCTTCGTCATCACTTTGTCTCCAATGTTTAGCATTCACATTTCAAACCCAGGAAATAGGCAGTGTGGATAATTTATGCTACCAGAAAACAATCTTGATGTTCCAAGTGTCTCGATGAGATCACTGTGCATTGGTATGCCACTCAATCCTACGATTATCCGCTAGTCCTATAGACGTGATCATCAGCCTGAATAGGCAAACAGGGACTATTGATAGCAGACCTAATCGAAAGAGAACCATGCATTATTCTCCTGGAAAAAATCATTTCAAACCCATGGAGATCCTAAATTGGCAAATAACAGAAACTTAATATGCGTGTCAGTAAATCTGATGATCTGCTGGTCCTATCTTGAGGACTCTGACAGTCGTTTAGGGTGTTTCAGGGGGACTCCAGACGTTGTGTGCCTCCAAACACACCCTGGAGGAGGGGGAAGGTGCCACTGGCGTCACACCGTCGTCAGCACTCTTAGAGAATTCATGAAACGGTCCCCAGGAGGGCCTGCTCTTTGGGGAGACCACTTGTCAGAGTACAGAATAATCTGGCAGTTCTGGATAAAAAAGGAGATTGACGTAGCACCAGTGGTGGCCTTTCAGACTATGCTGCATTGATCAACACTGCCCCCATTTGAAAATGGAATGAGGTAAAAAGGATAGCGGTATAGCCGAGAAAGTGAATGGCATATTCCAAAAACTATAGTGGAAATAGCTGTATTGGCTTCCCGCTACTTTTACTGTGTCGACATCTTTTGCTTATGAATATACATGTATATATTATAGAGTGGAAATGGCACGGATTTTAATAATTATTTCTCATGCGAAATACAATTACAAAAATACGGATCAAGTTGAAAGAGGATCACTATAGTGCTGGACGTTCATCTCTTCAAGATAGTCAGGAAATGCTGAGCTTATTGATTAGATTAAGCAATTGTTTGATTGAATTGTTAAACCAACTATTATAGGCAAAACCTGCACTGATTAACACATAAGCCAAAAGAACCTTATAGCTCACAGGACAAGAAGGGAAATATATGATACTAAGGATCCTAAAGTACTTTATAGTTACGCTCATCAGACGTCTATAGGTTCTACTTTTGGCTGCATTTAGTGTCTACTGTATACGAACCTGGTCTATTTGTTTCAAGGCTATCGTTCTCCATTCCCATTTAGCCCTCTCGCCCCAATGCACAGATCGTGTTCTTCCTATACAGGTCCAGTCACTACATAAATGGATTCTTTTACCCTTTGACATTTACCTGTTCTGGACTCTTGCCGCACATCTCAGATACTTCTGAAGCCTGCACACCAATGCGTTTCTTGGAATTTGTTAACAAAAACCCTATCGTATGTGGGGAGAAATAGTTGTATGGATACCTCCAATGTTTTTCCAACACATTGGCGAATATTTCTGTGTAATCGTCGAACGGGTTTGTAGAAAAGGATATTAACAATATATTTCTGAAGTATTTCAAATCGCCAGGAAATTGCATAAGAATTATCGCATTAGATCTGAATGGATCCTTGCTATTAATAACTCTGTTGAATTCAATATCCATATGTGGAATGCTAGTATAAGACATTACACATGCTGTTTAAAAAAATAACCTAAGAGGCTATATCTTTCTTAGGGCAAAATCCAAAAAAAAAAGAAATCGTTTTTTAAACATTCTTCTTCCAACCAGACATGGGGCACTAGATCTAGGTGCAGACACAAAACTTTGGTCTTCCAAAATAGTTTGTTACTTAAGGAACTGTTAAAGAAGGGAAGGTTAGAGAATAAAACCTTGCTCAGAGTTCTGTGGCCCTTTAACGTTAATCCTTCACAGAGATTTAAGTCATCGCGTGGATCTATTCATTAAAAGTGTAGTTCTGAGGTGATTGATGGAAGGTCGCAGGGGGAGCCGTGAGGATTTGCAAATGTATACGGACAAGAACCAAACGAGGGAAGCCACAGTGGAAGCCATATTGGAAGCCACTACTGAAGCCACTTCAGAAGCCAGTGGATTTGGGGTTTGTAAAGAATAATACTTAAGGTAAGAGCATTATTCAATGTCATGCAGACAGACAGTTTATCAATAAACAGTCCCTAGGACTGCAATTTGTCAGATATATTGATATTAAACTGCTATCAATTACTGCTTCCTGCTTTCACTTCTATCAGGCGCAAAGGCGTATTCTAAGTACATTCGATTCCTTATAATGTCATCTGGTAAACATAACCATCTCTTTAGAAATTATCTCAGAAATGATGACTTGTTGAATCCCCTTGGAGATTGTGTTATAGGAAAGGAATGGGCGATTTATATTTCTTGGTGACAGCATTATATTCTTTCTTAAGGTCATTAGGTATCAAATTAAGTTATAAAGAATCTAGGAAAACAAAGAAAATGAGAAGTATAACGAGAGGAGATGTGTTTTAGGGGACATCGAATAAGTACCAATCATCCATGTCGTTTCATATACATCCAGACGATGTTCTTTTATGAGAAAAAAATAAAGAAAGTAATAAACAGTGCAGGAAAAAAGTGTCTACTTTGAATCCCCTAACTCTTTTTGCTATTGACAGAGAACGCAATATATGATTGGAAATGTTGGGAAGGGATATAACAGTTAATGCCAAATGGAACCTGTCCACCTGGTCGCAAGAAATATGGATAAGTAATTAGCTTCGTGAAATCTAAAAGGTGTTCAGAGAAATTGAAACATTACAAACAATAGGTGAAATGATTGCAGTTTCGGGATGTCTTTACCATACTACCACGTCTCTATGAAGCGTGGTGTCTAGAGATCTTTCAGCTTAAAATAACCTGTAGGCCTATGTTTTCACTTAATAATCCACCACACACATTTCAAGCATTCTGCTACCGGTATAGCGAGTGAACCAGGTTCTAAGAGTTATTCACTGCCACACAGAAAAACCCTGCTTTTAAAAGTGAGGTTTAAATCAGCTAAAGAGGCAAGAAGCAATTACTTTCCAATTCCAATGACTACTTGAGGAGCATTTTATGTATCAGCATGAGCGGCACTCGCTTCGTAGCTCACTCTGGTCGATTATATCCTGTTCCTCACGGGACCGAGCCGGTTTAATAAGGCAATGGGATTTTCCTATATAGATTTACTGTAGAGGAATGAGTGTGTCTCAGAGCTTGTCGACATTACGTGAAGTACATTTCCATCTGGTGTAAACCGTAGCAATACGAAGTAATGATATTTAAAGTAAACCACAATGTGTTATATTGTCATGTTTCTCCTTTTTCGAGCGTTCTTTTTCGACAGTCCACGAATTATGTGTTCTTTGAATTATGAAATATAAGGCATTTGAACCCTATGCTATAATTCTTATATCTACTTGCGCAAATCAAACAAGAAATGTACCATGTTCTCCCCCATTATGCAGTCAATCTGCCCTAAGGTTGCGCCAACAGAAGTGGCGCTACCCAGTTAGCTGTGACTATCATTATGTGGAGATGATATAGATCTAGGTTGACCTATCCACCCCAGCCTTCCGGACTAACACAAGAAGGTCTGATGAGGGCCGAAAGCACCCAGCAATCACCCAGCCAGTAGTTGGTAAGTATGTACCTCATTGTGGGGCGTCCTAAATCAACACTGTCTGGGCGTGCTTATATTCCCCGCCACTGATGGAAGGTTTGGTCCAAGTAAATGGGCAGCTGTGGCCCCTGTGAGTGTCTATATTAATGGGCAGTCAGACCCAAGGCTCTCCACACCTCCGCCGAGGATGTGGTCCTCATTTGGCCTTTCTCTCCGGTAATGATGACCCTGCGTGGAGCCGCTCATCAGTGGACCAGACAAGGCTGTGTCCAAATGATGACTGACTCAGAGCTGCTCACACCTACTCAGATCTACTCCTTATATCTATGGTAATACCGACAGCATCGCTACGATAATCACTGCCGGGTCGGATATGATTTGTGTAAGGAAGCGGACCCATTAAGATCATTAATTGTCGGGTGGTTTAAGGGGCTAACGATTTCTATTATGGATATGACATATCTAATGAGGGCTTCTAGCGGAGAAATATATGGGATAGGGTCCATACATATAAGAAAAGATTTGAGGTGCAGGAGTAAAGCAAATGGAGAAAGAGAGTAGGGAACCTATGAATTTCACTTTTCATCCCTTCATGGGAATTGTCTACCGTAACGTTTTCTCGTACCTATTTTAACATTTTGTGAAAAGGCATTACATTTTCTGTCGGAGAGAGAAACTAGGTCAGAGTGTCAGCTAGTCAGAATTGCAATCCTACATCATTAGAAAATATTCCCTGAGTACAGAAAAGAGTCTATGACCACAAGCTACCTAGAGTCCTTTCCAAGATCCTGGCCTTTTGGTACTTGATCACTCTCTGACCTTTGCATGTCCCAAGGAATGCACCAGAAGGAGAGCTGCGTGATGGTATCGTCAACCTTACCCCTTCCCCTACCCCCATTCCCTCACCTTCCCACTGCCCCCTCCCAAAAAGGCATCCATCACAGTGTCCCCTGGTGGGGACGTTTCCGACTGCCCCCTAGCGGGCGTTGCACGAGGTGGGATCTGCTAAGGGCACCAAAGGCCCTTTGCTGACAGCAGGTGACGCCGACCAAAGCCCTCAGTAATGAGCATGGGAGTGGTCAGCAGGGTAAACGGCAGGGGTACGCTGATGGGGCAGAGGGGGTGGTTATAGTCATAATGATAAGGAGGTATTTGAACCCTGGAGGAATGGGGAAGGTTAGATATGTATTGGGTGAAACTACTCTTTTTTTCTAAAACGTATGTTTATCACCTGGTATAGATGTATTGAGGTAATGGCACGTTACATTTGGGTGAACGTAGAAGTTCCGGTAACAAAAACTACTTGCGTAAACTCTAGATAGTGCGACTAAATAACAGCTTTGTATAAATGGATATATTTCATATCAACATCTTAAATATTTCCTGTAGTAATCTAACATTTCCGTAAAGATAAATCAGTGTAAGGACGATTGGAAATGAGCCAAGGGATACTTCTGTTTGATTTAGATATTGAGCGGACGGGCCCTTACTTTATGATGAACAACCCTAAAGTTTCTGTTAGAGAAGACATCAATGAAGTAAACATTAGATAGTGGATGGCATATCGGCAATCCAGAGATGTCTATACTTCCTGATGTAATCCAACATTCCACGACTGATAAGTCAATGCCATGTCGTATGACCATATAGACTTAATTTCCTCCCATCCTTCAAAGGACGTCGATCGTCTTGGTAAAGTGGCCTCTGATATGTCACCATCGGACTCTGACATGACTGGAGACGAGGGCTGAAAAAACCTACGCGTTTTTCCCTCTGGCTGGCCGGCTTTCCTGTTTCCGAGTGCCTTGCTGCAGACTTTGATCTCTGATTGACATGGCTTCAGATAGGGCACGTTGGCCAGCATCAAATTGCAATATCCCGACTAGCGAGATAATAAATCCATCCTAGATAAAATAAAATAAAAAGAAAACTCAAAGAAAACAGCGACAAGGGAAGGGGGGGAGGGAGGGAAATAGTCAAGGTCTCAGAAGTTCCCGCTTCTGGGCACGACCCTTTTTCCTGCCTAATCAAACCCAAAGTTTGCTCAACGCGATTTCTGTTGGCACAGCATGCCACCGAGAGGGCTTCACTTGATTCTACTACACGCCCCCACACCTCACGTCGATCGGACCGATTGCCCTGGAGCTGGAGGACGGGGTGGGACTCCTCCTAGGTCGACCCTACGACTTCCCATTCCCAATACATACATGTATGAAGGTGCATCCCTGAAAGCTTATTCATATAGGCATTCAATTGTGAGGAATCTAATCTGAAAGTTATATTTGCGAGGCACAGTAAGGAAGCCACATGGGAAGCCAACCAACACTGAACTAGACAAAGTGGTGAAAAAGGCAGAATGAGGGCCAACTGAAAATATCAGTACTTGGTTGGTTAATTGCATTATTGTGTGTGTTTTTTTCCTAATACAAAACTTTAACGGACTGACTAAACTATATGATATTGAAACTATATACGTTTTAAAGGTGACGTCACATGTCCCAAAATTGACCAGGTGCCATATCAGTGATAAACTTGAAATCATAAGTGCTCACTTTTCAAAATCAAATAGAAAACAAATTCATACCTTATCTACTATTAGCATACAAATATGCTTGATTTAACATTTCTTTAATAGCCACGTGCACAAAGTCTATAGACTGACACATCTCATATATATAGGCATGTGTGTGAACAATGAGAGAATATTATGGGTTTAGACAATAGCATAGAGAAACTTGAAGGCCAAGCCTTGATTCTTTTATTCTTTACCGTCCTTTATACCTTCTACATACGCGTTTTTACTTTAAATGTCCGGTTTGCAATCAGATAATGTAGTAAAACTTTAATGCGCGACTATAGTATACAAACGATTTTTTCTCATATAAGACATGCAGTAGTAATAGGCATTTAAACTCGTTTTGTTCAGATTTACATACGCTGTACGTTAACAGATATTCTTCATTTTCATTTTATCCTTCATTCGTTTTCTCGTTATTTCTCTCTATAAGACCTATTTTTTAAACGGGTTACTGAAACAGGTAGGCATGTAAAAAGACCTGTAAAATGAGAAAATATTATCTTATATGTACGTTGTTATAGTTAGGCTGGACCTGCCTAAGAGGCATCTGGCCGACGGGATGGGAATGTCACAGCAGGCCGAGCGATACTGGGCCCTCGCCAAGTCTGGGAATCAAACATCAAAGGTTCACCACACTTCAAAGTGGGGAGGACTTCGATCCCAGCCCGCCGGCCAGCGCACACCTAGGACTCATTGTGGTAGGGATTTAAAGATCCCCACCCTATTAATGGGTGGATTACATTCTGTGTCTGTTTACACTGCGGTAGAGTTAATAACTTTTGTAGGGTATATGCCTTAGTCTCAGAAGATAAAGGTCTGAACCTACTGTTTTCTATATGAAATGATAATACAGTCAAGAATGAGGAACAATTTCTTTTGAACGTGATTTGTCCCCTTAACTAACCACAACGTTAATCTTTCATATCTCTGAATTCTCTGTTTATCTTTTACGGTTAGGAAATCGCATGACTTAAAACAATGTTAGAGGATATAAGCGATGATAGCTAAATGTTCTGAAATCAAAATTTGGAAATCCCTATTCATCAAGAAACACTTCCAAACAAGTTAAAAAGGCAATAAATACAAACTTAGTTAATAGGTTAATTATTGCAATAATTAAAGCCTGGGCCCTGATGAAGTATAGAAAATTTCAAAGAAATCCTAGTTTTCAGTTGAGTGACTAGAAATGAGTACAAATCTCTGCAAAGTTTAAAGATTTGAAATTCGTGACTAATTCCTGGAGACCTACCTAATCATGAAAGAATAAAAAGTTTGAGAGGAAAATTTAGATTTAAAGATGTTAAACTCATACCTGTACATCTTACTAATTATGAATATGAAGTTACATTGCTGTGATGATGCAACGACGTTGACATGACATTTGTTACAGTACTAAGTACAAAAAGGCACTAAGTGATGAAATTATTGACGTTCATTTGCTGATTATTTATCATTAATTGATTATTATGTCGGTGTTCCTTTAACTACTAATTTGTTACTAGTTATCTTTTTGTGACTGACGTTTGCTGACTTAGTCCCTCTTAGTAAGTTTATGTGGGTCATGTGGGTCATGTGGGTCATGTGGGTCATGTGGGTCATGTGGGTCATGTGGGTCATGTGGGTCATGTGGGTCATGTGGGTCATGGCATCCCCATGGCATCCCCATGGCATCCCCATGGCATCCCCATGGCATCCCCATGGCATCCCCATGGCATCCCCATGGCATCCCCATGGCATCCCCATGGCATCCCCATGGCATCCCCATGGCATCCCCATGGCATCCCCATGGCATCCCCATGGCATCCCCATGGCATCCCCATGGCATCCCCATGGCATCCCCATGGCATCCCCATGGCATCCCCATGGCATCCCCATGGCATCCCCATGGCATCCCCATGGCATCCCCATGGCATCCCCATGGCATCCCCATGGCATCCCCATGGCATCCCCATGGCATCCCCATGGCATCCCCATGGCATCCCCATGGCCACCCCATGGCCACCCCATGGCATCCCCATGGCATCCCCATGGCATCCCCATGGCATCCCCATGGCATCCCCATGGCATCCCCATGGCATCCCCATGGCATCCCCATGGCATCCCCATGGCATCCCCATGGCATCCCCATGGCATCCCCATGGCATCCCCATGGCATCCCCATGGCATCCCCATGGCATCCCCATGGCATCCCCATGGCATCCCCATGGCCACCCCATGGCCACCCCATGGCCACCCCATGGCCACCCCATGGCCACCCCATGGCCACCCCTTCACCCCTTCACCCCTTCACCCCTTCACCCCTTCACCCCTTCACCCCTTCACCCCTTCACCCCTTCACCCTCTTCACCCCTTCACCCCCTTACCCCCATATGAAAATAAAAGGGTTGAGTGAGACCTATTGTGGCATTGATATATTCATTATGTTAATTAGACTTGCATTCCCACAATGCTGTGAGACAACAATAATGCAATTTTCTTTTGTCTTTTGGGAGGAACTGGAAGCGGAAGTAGAAATGTTCTGAAAGCTGGTTCCCACAGTCATGCTAATGCATAGCACTTTGACAGTTTTAGGCTGACACCAGCAATCTCAAAACCAGTTCCTATCTGTGTCCGAATGACAAATTTTACAAGGTTCACCATCGGGGCCACTCCGGGCCCAGAAAAAGGTGTTTAACGCAAGTTTTCGCCACATGTTAACTTAATATGAAGATGTGATTTCTTTTTTAAATTTGCAGCGTGCAAAGTTTTGACCAGGTAGGGTTTTCAGGAATAGAAAACGTAAAAATTCACTACCCGTTTTGGGGTATTCGCCAGCAAAACTAAATTGTGCTGTTAACTGCACCTTTAAGGCAAAGGATAGGTAAAGCTGCAAGGGTGCCATGTAAATGTTTCCATGTTGCAAAACCTGATCTAGCCTTCAAAATGCTGGTATCAAACGCTGAAGGAAAATGATTCCATTTTTTGGGTCCTGCTTATAGTCAAAGCCAGATTTGTAATTTCAAAACATGATAGTGGGATATTACAGATTAAGTATTTTGTCCTGAAACAATCTGAGGCCTTATCTTTACAATTACTAAATATGAAGTGCCTAGACAGCAACTTTTTCATTCGGGAATATAAAATATATCTGAACTTATATTACATCACAATGTAAACAGGAAGGGTCTTGAACCGAAAGGGAATTTTCCAATTTGATAAATTTTTAGGTGTTTACTCCAAAGTTAGATGATCTCAACTAGATTACTTCTCTGCAAGGTTCGCAGACAAGAAACGTTTGATACACTTGAAGCCAGACTGTAATTAAAGAGCAGCAGTGCCATCGTCAGCTGAATGTCAGACATAATTGCGAAAAACAGAGACAATTAATGCACTATGTTAAAAACACAGCAATAGTTCTAATGTCTGGCTGATATCAAACTTTTCAAGTCTCTATCAAACGAATGCAACATCCATCCTCCAATTTGTATCCAATAATCAGCGGCCCTCAAACTAGACATAACGCTTACCATTAAATGCGCACAGCTTCGATTATACAAATCATGCTTAATGGGTCCCTATCGTATGTTCGGCCATTAGCTAAATGCGATATTCAATTCTATCTGAGTAGACAATGTGCCAATTAGGCCCTTTTCTGCATATTAGAATCGGGAAGGCCGGCTCCTTCCAGCCTAAAAATCGCTGCCTATAATGAGAACTACCTCCCAATGCTGACTCTATTGATTGGAATAATGGCCCGCTTGGTGGCAGCACTGCTGCTGCTGAGCGACTCACGAGTCAGACACTTGCTCCTTGTTAAAAGTTGGAGCCGTCCAAGAACTTTCTCTGGCAATTCAAGCTTGTGCCCAGTCATGAGCCGTCAGTTAAGGGTTTCATTAAAGGACCAAGGTCAACCCTGTACATGTAAGTCATTTGATGATACATTTCTTGGGATTGGCTATGAAATATTAGAATAGTCTTTTACTTCAGGAATGTCCACCAGTCAACATATCGCTTGTCCAGAGGTAATAAGCAATTCACAAGCAATCAGCAATACGTATTTTTTAATCTCCAATACTTGAAAGCTAGATTGAAATGAAACTAAAACATATCCGCACAGGATATAATTTCCGTCATAGATTGTTGGGCACGTCTATACATTTACAGTTAACGATTTGAGTCAAGTCCAAAAGAAGTACATGATAATCAAAAGTTATTTTCCTTAATCCAAGGAGTAGTGACGCACTGAGAACGAGCTTTGGCGCGATGGAATCTCATGATTACTAGTATTAGAGATTTTGAGAACCTCGTAAAACATAAAACGCCAATTATTTGTAATTTGGCTCAAGTACCTTTATGATCAATTAGGCCTTTGGCTTTCGTTACCCCAACCTGTTACACGTGCCATCTAACTAGGCCTATATGACATTCCCCCAACCTGACAGACGTTTTACCTTTCAGCTAGGTTTAAATGTTGCTATTCTCCTTATAAAGTAGCCGAAGTGCACTTCAATCTGCGGCTAGATGGCAGCTTCTTTAAAACCTAAGATGGATGATGCAGCCATCTCTTTTTTTAGGATCTAGTAATCACGTGCAGCCGTGCCAAATGCGGGGTGATTCAAAGTGTGGTGAGTTAAAATGGGCTTTTTGAGCGCTGAAGTATCAGACGGCCTGGGATGTAGATGAGAAAATGCAGGGTTTATATTGATGAGATGCTGAGCCAAGTATTTTTGTATGTTGGCAACAGGATCTAAGCATGAATATATTATAATCCCTGCTGCCTAGTTACTATCTGATGGGATAAAGTGTAGCATCCAAGGATGTGAATCACAGTGTTTTACAATACGATACTTTAATAGAAGTTATTGTGCTAGTAGTATAGGGTGTTTATATATGAGAAACAGTAACGTGCGAACTGAAACACAATATACCACTTTCTTTTCAACGTCCAACAGGTAAAAGAGGCCAAAACAGATTGGAAAAATAGAGATCAAACCGAATCACATTGGTTTGATTATGCAAACCATTGCCATATATACCTGCACACAACTTGTAGAGTATTTGCTTTAGTTAGAAAGAAATAGATATATACATTTGAGAGATATGACAAACGTTACCCTACAGCATCACGCTTCATGAGACTATCTCTTGTTATGAATTTGCTTAGGGCCTATCTAAACACTATTTAAGTGAATATCTTATTCATATAATGATCCTGTGACATAGCACTGACCGACGGGCGACTATGCCCTTCCAAAGGTTCTGTGTACTTCAACTATATTTCAGCTTTGCCACTCTTCAAACACAAAAATTACGGCACCCCATTTCCATATTTCAGTAAGGAAACAACAAAAGTGGCTTATTCTCCTGTATCAAAGCTCTGATACTGAAACAAATCAAATATTTACATGTAATAGGGTACATAAATACGTTATTTGAAATCATATACAAAAATCATTTCCTCTCCAAATAAGGGAAGCACAGAAAAATACTGCAGAAATCCGTATTCAGACGGAAAAGTGATACCTTTGTAAAATCAAGTTTCCCCTGATATTTCACTTGTAAGTTTCTTTACGAAGATTTTGTTTTCTTACCTGTCTTGACAATACATCCACTCCTTGACAATACACCCACTCCCTGATACAAGGGTTTCGATACAAGCACCAGGTGTCCTGGTCCTTTATCATACCAATGTCATTGGCGCAAAACGCATATTTTCAAGATTCTCAGACCCGCCCCTCTTAGTGCGTACTTTATTAATGGACGGCCCCTTAATTAATGATTAATCCCTGAACTTTGTCAAGTAGAACGTTAGGGAATGCTTCATGCCAACCCTTTGCTGACATAAGTTGTAGTTGAATGAAGCCATACACCGTCTCTTGATGGTCTGTGATATAGCTGAAATGTATATTTACCAGACCGTTGGGCGGCCTATATCGTAGCAATTGTCTCTTTTTGAGATATTCATTGTACAGCTGCAGTAAACTATCTGAATACGTAACACTAAACAGGTATGCCCTCTGACCCAACCAATAGCAATCATAACATTGCAACGGCCACAACCTTGAAATGCTTGTTGGAAAAGTTTCAAACCTACTGAATGAATTGGTCCTAAATTGAAACTGAAAGTTGGGCAAGGAGCAATCTGTCTAGGTCGGATTGATTTCTTTCCATCGCCTCTGACAGGTGGTCAATGGGTATGATAACGTCCTTGTCAGGGGCGATGAGTAATGATGTGTGACCCTGCCCTCAAGGCCCCATCTCCTCAGTCAACAGCGCCATCTAGCCGAGTCTGGGGGCACTAAGGTTTACATCCGGGTAAGCTGAGGGCTGTCAGCCATCTTGTTTTCTGACATCCCAGTTCAAAGATGATCAAGTGAATAGAAGCATAATACTTCAATCTTTTGGGGTTTTTTTTCAGTCAGTTTTCAATTCATTTCTTTGGATGCGGTTCTCGTCATGTTCTCGGCAAAATTTTTGTGCCATAATGACCTGGGAATTACTAGATCTACCTAACAAGTATATACTCTACCAGACGACGGCAAATTGCTCTACAAATTCATTAAAGTATAATGAAAACCTAGACAATTCGGTCCCTTCCTATATCGCATACTTTTTCCGTGCATGCAACACATACTAATTCATACTAATGCTCGATGAAAATGCATCCAATTGACGATAATATAAGCTTCTTGTTTAGATTTACCTGGATCGTTCATTTGTAATTGAACAGGCTTTAAGTGGTGAAACTCATTAAGGAAGGAAAAGCAGAAATCAACCAATTATTCTTAGGCCAAAAGGGCCGATTTTTAAAATGAAAATGCTTCAATTTGACCAGATTAATTAATTATCTGATTTTTGGAGAGAAAAAACAACTTAATTTTCTGGAAATTGATGACAAATTGGTTGCCATCTGATTTTTCTGACGTTAAACTTTCTCATTTCAGGTATGGGTCCTATTGAGAAAGGAGAGGGGCATCCTAAATGTCTTATCAACACATGGAATTGGGTTATCATGGTAGGTCTGAGGCCGACACTGGCTACAGAGAGATGGAACTGTTGGAACTTGCCGTTTGCGCTCCATAACATGCTACTGGGGCGGCTCTTGTTTCATCTGACATCTCAATCACCAACATTGCAACATGTGTTTTATCTATACTTTCTGTTGTAAATAGGTTCTAAGAGGAATGATCCAATAACACATCCTCCTAGGTCAGATCTTTATTCCTTACTAAAGAGTACATGCATGCCTACTAATTATTTCATTATGCGCACACAGGGCTTTGTTGCCTGCCACCTTAAACATGTAGTAACCTGTGCTAGACAATATGTAAGGGCAGTTTTCCTATACTTCGCAGTATTCCCAATAGAACTCTTCATTTACCTTGGGATGTCACGCGATAGTACTGAAAATTGAAAAAGAAAAGGAATTTCTGGATAAAAGCCCTTTAAATACTTTCAGGGATGTGAGTCGGGCTTGATGAAAAAGTCTGAAACCTTACAGTTAATGCCAAATTGTATTCAGAAGTGGATTATCAGCCATTGTCACTGTCAAACATGTCTTTGGATACTATTGAGATTTTATCCATGTTTTGACTATATTTGATCAATTTTATGCCAGTTTCCTTAAGTCTAAAAAAATCTAAAATCAGACTAAAGTCTGAAAACTGACATCCCTGATACTATAATTGCTAGAAAATTAGCTGAAACTAACCAAAATCTATGAGAAACGAGAAATAAAGGTAAGACAATTCTCAAGACTAGAGGTTAAAATCAAATTCTAGGTATGAATATTTGATGTCCCTTTCCTCTTATACCAAGTGATTGTCATAAGTGGCTAAATAAGATCAGAAATCTTTATCCGCTATATATTTATTATGAGAATTTAGGTATTCATTCATTTAACCTAAATCACCTTGAATCACAAGGCTGACACATGCTTTTATCAAAATTGATATATCTAACGTCATGGCTACGAGTCTTTTGATTACCTGCTTTTTAGTTTAACGTAATTTTCGATACTCTGAACTCAAATCTCAAAAACGTCTTCAGTGAAGGGAAATGTGATGACTTGACGGCAAAGAAGACCTTTCGAGCATTAACCATCAAAAATAAACCTATGGGGCAGATGTCACCATGCTTTCAGATTAATGGAGATAAATTGAATTTGTTTTCAACAGCAATTTAAATTACCGATTCACATGCCTTAATTGATCATTAAAACATTACAAAAATAATTTCATCTCCAGGGGCACAATTTTTCAAACTCTTGTTTTCTTTTCACTTTCTTGTTACCTGCATTGTGCACTGGCAGATTTAAGAGGCGATGCATTGGCCTAATTGTCCCCAAAAGAAAAGATGCAGACGAAACATTATTTGTGAACTCTAAAAAGGTCGAGAAAAGCCAAATTTCAGTTACAATTACAGTTGGATCGAACAAATTAGCCGGTAGGTTATCTCCTATTAAACCTTTCAACTCTTGACGGAGTTGAGTTACACTCCAGGTGTTGGTTCTCTTTTACTGCACACGGTGGCGCTACTGAGGCATTCTGGCTAACTGATTAGCTCCTGATACCGTGGCGCCCCCGTATGGAATATTCCGCCACAATGCAAGCACTGAACTACGCTAAATCTCTAGGTGCTCCAAACAGATAGATTATACATCATGTATGTGGCGCCGTATCAAACTGGGGAAACTGCCTAGTTCTTTCAACCTTCCATATTGACTTGCGAAAGTTTAGAGTGTTTCAGAAACCCATTTATCATATGAGTTTCCGCGTTCATGGTTGAAAGAAAAGTATTTTTTCTTATTCACATGTGCAACAAGACCTTCTTTTTCTATTGAAATGATAACTCAATTGACTTAAAAGGGCCTTTTAAGGGGAGTTTTGTTTCATGGCTCACCTTCTCTTTTTCTCTCAAAACCCGGGCACAAAAACGCAATTGACACTGTTCTTGTGTTAAAATTATGACAAGATTTTTTTAAAGAATCACAACACAAGATGTTTAATTGTGTAGAAGGCCTAACTTTTAAAATTAGGCTCAATTTACTTTGGGTTAACTTTTATCAATTTAATCAAAATGCTATCCACAAAGTTGAGCCCTGCCTATAGATATAATGGGAAATAGTGATACACGTGTACATGTTATTCATAAATATTCCATTTACTCATTATTATATTATAGTGAGTAAACACAATATATATTCCTTAATACAAATATACATATTTACAATAATAACACATACATAAAACATGTTTGCGTTCTAATGGAATAGCGACCAATGTACTTTCGCGTATGGCACCAACCTGCCTGATCATGTCAAGTGTACCAAACGGTGACCCTAACCATGGTGAGGTGTGACAAACTGGGTCAATGTCAGTGGCGGATTACTTCTAGACGAGGGGCCAATTTTCGTTTATGAAATCTTATTAACGTAAAATTCCGTTTAGAAGCAGCAACTGAAAATCAGTCACATACTTACTTTTGACTTGATTGAAAATAAAGTTAATCACACCAAACCCGACTCCGGCAGTTGTTGGACTAAGTTGTTTTATTAGTGAGAGAGTTGTGCAATCAACATGTTTCGACTTTTGACAGTCTTCGTCAGGATTGACTTATACTTCTCATTGTATTTGTCAGAGAGACAAACCCTTTTATAAATTGCATCCTAAATTTTCCCAATATTTTTCATGGATAAAGAACAGTAATGTTTCAATACATTAACGTATCATTTTAACATGTCTTCGTATACAGTTGTAACTCATGAAGTTCGATAACTTAGAAATATTATATTCTAATATTGGCCATTTACGTACGTTTACCTGTGCAGAAACCAGTTTAAAAATGGCACTTGTACTTTGGGTTTCAATGGGCAAAGTATTCTTAACATCGACTTAGAAGCTTTGACGAAAAGATACAATGTGTTTATCAAATCGTCTGACAATAGAATAAAATATTGTTCTTTATTTCTATCTTTCAGAAAAACATATATATGTACTGTCTGGAAGAAGAGGGTTTTCCCTGAAGATATTCAATCGATAAAAAAATGTTTGCGATGTGTGCATGACATGCACTTTTAGGCTGCTTCCCCAATACGTGTTGGGTCACTCAGGTGCTACAAACCGTTATGGGGTATACCGTCGGACGTGCCTACCACTGGGAAAGGTATCGTTTATCACAAATAAAGGTACGGTTTGTCACAAACCCAAGCCGCAGCTGTCAACCCCCACAACAGTTATTTTTTCTTGAACACGCTTGGCAAAGTAATGTAGATTGCAAATTAGTAAAGACGCCGACGTCAGAGGTACCGGGTATAACTATAAGGTGCTGGACCGAAGTGGGGGATTTGGCAGATGCCTTCTTCATCTCTGAGTCACAAGTTCTCTATAAAAGCGCCCGTCTTTTCATCCATACTGGAACATTAACATGTGGAAATATTGTTTCATTGAAACCCAGAGCCGGTCATAGTGTTTCATTGAAATATCAATGAAACTCACAGTAAAGGATTCCTAAGCTACAGCGATGGATACATAAAAAAGTGGACATTTCAGCTACGCATATTCTCCAACGAAAATGACCGGAGTGAACCGAAAAACGTTGGGCATGTCATTGGATGGGATTCAGTTGCAGTATGGCCGGTGCTTTGAGAGTGTCATAAACAACTTAATATGTTAATGCCTTCATTGGGTTCCGCGGGTACATCCGCGACTCAACGTTAATGCATTTACTCACGGACCTCAAGCTTTAACGCGAAGCTTTCGCGCTTTTATACATTATAATTGCCTCGTAAAAGCTTATATTTGCAACGGAACTCAACAATACATAATCCTTGTTCAGATGATTGCCTGGGCGAAAAAAAAATCAGACTTGAAAGAAATACAATTACTTCAGAACTCGACTCTTCTTTAGACTGAAGTACCGTCCATACAGGTACAGATCAGCAACATATTAGGTATCAGCTGAATCGGTCGGGACGGACTAATAATTCTTTAGGTCAGACTTTAAAGGGTTTAGGCGGCGCACGAAAGTCCCGTTAATTCTTAAGGCTGTTCACCCAAGCGTGACCGCTCTGAGCGCCAGTCACCCGTGACAGGGCTCAACCACAGGAGTAGGACTAAACATGTCAACGGGTCTTGTTGACCAACAGTTGCCGCGTGTGTGACCTTCAGTAGTGACCAAAACACCTCCTGGCAGCACCCCTGGATACCGCCCACCGGTCAGCGGCTGGACACTCAGTGACCAGTGCTCATTCATTTAAGTGCAGACCACTGACTACTCATGCACAGTTATACACTGCATGGAGCATAGCACACTACTGGAGGATTAACATACAAAGATCCGGACTTTGATTCAACTTCCCTGCACAATAAGAGGTAATATTGGAGTTCTACTTAATGATCTGTTATTCCATAGAGATACATAAGATGTATGTCTATGGTTATTCCGAACAAATATGTCTAAATGGTTATTTCCATTTGTTATTGATAAAGTTAGCAATGTGTGTGTTAGTGGTTGATATTTTGGCACTTGCACTGAAACCCATATAGCACATAGCAAGAATCCATTTCGCAAGATTGTACATTTTTGGCGATATCAAATTATATATGTATGTATATAATATATGATCAAATTTGGATATTTTTTCCTCATAAGGTTTACTTCTGTGAAGAAAAATTCACACATAGTGGCGGGGCATAGCATATTTAACTAAGGTGACCATGTTGTATTTATAGGGAAAAGTTTGCATTGTACAGTCTTATATTGGTTTTAAAGGCTAAAGCTATCGGAATAAAGCTTTGTGTGTACTGCTGGTCTGAGGGCATGTAATAGGTCAACCGGCCAATAGTCTTTGGAAACGGAGGCCATAATTCAAGGAAACGTTTGAGATAAAATTTGGCTTTATACGCTATATATGGATATAACAAAAGCACCACTTTTTGTAGATAATATTTACATTTATGACGTAATTTTCGCACGTATCAAAACCTGCAGGTACCAATGGCTTAGAGCTAAACTTTGTTTAAAATCTATTTTGTCTTTTGTTATTATGAACAGAGATGTTTAAATCTCTATGGTCTGAATCGGGAACCCGTGGTGTGTAAAACCCATAAATAGTATTAATCCTAATGTCGAGATGTGGAACAATACATGCTAATCCATGGGCAGTGCAGAGTAGGCTTGCGCAATGTATGGCAAGGTGCACTTAAGTTAAAAAGCCCACAATCGCGTTACATCATACTAATTGAGTGAGCGCTCTAGCTCATGCTCCAACCGAAACATATCCAAGTCAACAGTAGCTCAAACAACCTGACAACCGTTAGATTCTGATAAAGAAATGTTGGAAATGTAGGATAAGTGGCTAAATGCAGCATGTGAATTATTTATCCTTTTGCACATAAGGAAGCCATCTATAGATTTCGCTGGCTGGCGCATGTCCTGAAGGTTATCACCTGATAAACACATTGAGAAACATCTTTAGATTTATCTGCTTTATTTAGCTCTTCGAAACGAATGCTCCTTTGAAAAACATACATTTGTAATTCTGTTCCATTTTGGTATGGAATTTAGGCGAAAATTAGGAATTCTGTATTGGTTTCAACTAACTGTTGATTGTGACCATAAACCTATATACAGACTCAATATTAAATGTCATTCTCTTCAGATATCTCTGGATCTACACCCACCCTGTGTGACCAGTAAATTCGACCCAGCCTAAAGATGATGAACCTATACTTCTGGGCCGTTAAGCAGTTCTTCCTCTCTGGTTTCTACATCTTCACACTCGAGCCCGACGGCGACAGAGAGGTCTACGGAAATATGCTGGTATTCGGACTCAATAAGAGATTCCGCAAGTCCAATGCGGCCTGGGAAAAATACTTATACAAGACTCTGATCAAGATCCTGAAGTAGTGTGTTTTATATATGTTTATATTTAGACATCTGAGATACATCTGTGCCATAATTAGCAATGTTCGAATTGCGAACTTGTACATTAACTGTGTGATAAAACTGTACATGAGGTGTCTGTGATACGATAGTTGAAACGAATGGAGAGTTGTGATAACATGTACATGCAATTTACTCAGATCTGTATGCATGTAATTTCAAAAGAATGTCTCGCGAGTTTGATAAACATTGTAATTACACAATCTCGCAAAATTGCTCATCATTAATGATTGGACTTATATGACAGTAAAGCGGAGGGAAGACCGAAATACCTCGAAGCCTGTTACGACGTATTTACGCTAAGTTATTTATTAGATAGCAGATATCAAAGAAATATTGGTGCTCTGAGCTCATTCAGCGGAGGAAGTGCCTAGAAATTATTATATGATTATACTCATTCAAAAATAAGACATTTCTTGCGTTCCAAACTGTATTAATCAAATTGTTTATTGACGGGGTGTGTGCATGTATTCGAGAGAAAACCATAAGGTTAGAAACAGTTCTATAAAGTGAGCCATTGCGTGTCTGCACCCCCCCCCCCCCCCCTTACAAACGTGGTAGTTTATATATGTGAAAAAAACACAGAGTCACAATGATTGTTCTTTCTAACAACACTGCTGGTCTTGTATCAAGTCCGGCCTCCACCAACATCCTCTTCGCCCTTCACCTGCTGGCATTCGTTGCCATGGCAGCGGCCGGCTTCATCACCTGGTTGGTGGTCAGGGTAACTGACCACCTCCAGGGTCTGAGGACCTACCTGGTGGCCAGCACGGCGCTGGTCAACTGTGTGTTCGGCACCCCCACGGTACTGGTCAGTATGGTCAACGTAGCCGACAGTGGGTCGTGGTGGCACGGGAGGGAGTCCTGCCTGCTCGGACAGGTCCTGGAGGCCTGTGTGCATGCGGGCTCCTCCTGGGTGTTAGTTGGAGTTGTGCTTGACCACTGGGTTCAGTATGGATACCCCGCAGTGTATAGCGGTTTTAACACCCGCCGAGCCCGATGGGTTGTACCTCTAGTGTGGGCGGTAGGTTGTGTGATAGGGATCCTTTCAGTGGTGTCATCCACTGGGAGTTTTTACACTAAGGAGTCAGTGTATGACTCTTGGATGTGTACCCCAAGCCCTGAAACCCACATATTTACAGTTGTAATGTTAATTCTTGGCTACATACTGCCAATGGTGATTACATGTGCCTTATACATTTGGTTGGTGGTAAAGGTTAGACAAATGGTCGATTCTCAAGTCATCCCTATCAACGGTTCGAACGAAAAAGCATTCCTTGTTAGTCCCGATTCGCCCAACGGATCACCAGAGCTTTCTACCATTAGACAGAGTCCGTATGTGAGTAGTAGGAGTTCTATAACAGTATCCCCAGCCTTCAGGAGCGTTTCCCAGCCTAACGTAAAGACTGAACCAGCGGGTCAGATGGGGCATATTGAAGAAAAGGTCGTTATGAGACCAGGGTCGGCTGACACCAGGACCCACCTCAGCCTTCAGGTCCACCACGGCACCCCCCGTAACAGTGTGAGTCTGTGCCAACTGGACGGCCCCCTCCTGGACAGCTTATGGTTGAAGGTCCCCGCCAAACTACAGCCTTTGACCCCGCCCAAAATGGACGCCCTGGAGGCCAAGGTTCCTCCATGGTTTGGCCGCCCACTCTCCGGGATCCCTTCATCAGCGGGGACCTCCCCGGGTTTGAGATCCACCCACAGGAGGAGTTCGGCCACTGACGGATTCCCTGAGAGTATCGTTTGTACAGTGAGCTCAGGTAGTAGTGAGAGCAACTCGGTGAGCTCACAGAGTGAGGCCATACAGAATGGGAAAGATGCAATGCAAAGAGCAGCTCCGAGCAATACAGTCACCCTAAGTGGAGCAAATACTCAGAGTGACACGGCCTGCCAGCCTACCCGCTTCTTGTACCGGAGAGATGAACTCCCCAAAGACGGTAATAACTGGCCTACTGTTTTCTTAACTGCCGACACGGTCGATGATTATGCATTGGCTGAGGTGGAGAATACCAATGAGCCTCATCAAGTGCACCAGCCAAATCAAAGAGCTATCCAAAAAGAGGAACGTGTTCCTGAACCTCCAGAAGTCACCGACCATGTTGTAGAAGGTATAATTGATACTAAAAAGCGAACAAGTATTATTAGAAGAATCAAAGTCCGTCCTATTCATCGTGAGTCTCCCGCCTCACCAGCTCTTGAGTTAACTGAGGACTATAGCGGAATCAAAAGGCTCTGTTTCCTAATAATCCCTCACCTGTTGCTATGGTTTCCACATCATGTTGTGACTACCGCTATTGTAGCGAACTCTTCATTTGACATAAGCTTCGAGGTATTTGTTTTCATTGAACTTGTCGGGAAAATCGCTATGATTGTAAACCCATTGATATTCTTTTTATCTTGTGGAGATTTTAGAAATGCCTTTGTAAATATACTTCGATGTCGTGATCCGAATTACCATGTAGGCAAGGATAGAAAGTAGCCCATTGTAAAATGTACAGTACATTATTTTATCCGATTCATTTTTTCTACTTTATCCAAGTATGTGGCTCATATCCATACAAGAGTTCTTGTAATTTGAAACAAATGATGATAAATCAAAAGAAAATAACGTTCTCAACTGATCAAGGTGTTGTAAAATTAGTGTGTGTATATACCAAATATTGTATGAATGTAGTTCCGAAGTTATGTTTTTTGCCAAGGAATTTGCATGTACGTTTTAATACATGCAATACTAGTGTGTCGTGAATATTAGTCCTAAAGTTTTATGCCAACAAGAACATCTGTGATAAATGTATTGAGGCGAATAATTGTATGCAAAAGATGGGTAAAGACTGAAGACATGTTCAACTGTGATCCGTGCAATTCATGAATTTCATCTTCGTCTTTGTATATAAACATATTTATTGAGAAAATCGGTTTTATCTTTATTTCTATTTTAGTAAACTCGTATTTTAATTTCGCAATATGTTACAGTTAAAAACTTGTATGCTATTTCCGGCATTAAATGAGAAACTAATGAATACTTCCTACGATAATTAGGAATATGCTATCAGTGTCCGACATTAAGGCTGCACCCTGCACCCGAACTGCATATTTTGGTTTCCGGATGCATGATTCTTTAAAGAGTGCGCTTAGTAGATGCATATATTTCTGATAGAAGAAATAGCCTTAAGTAACATTTGGTGTATGGAAAGGCTCTCATGTCCATACTTTTCAAAGCTATGCACTCAGCAAGTGCGCAGATTTTCACCTATATTTCGGACACTACAGAACAGTCTGATACACATATGAGGGAAGCACATCAATCATTCTGTTCTGCCTGTGACACCAGCCGAAGTATAACCTATCGTAAAACCCCTAATTTAGCCCGTGGTTGAAATAACACGTAGTCTGTTGGCAGCAATACTGGGGGTGTCGCCTATATAAGGGTTTCTGCCCGACCAGTACAATATGACAATAAGTAAAACTATACCAACTGTTTTTTCTCTATTTGATTAGTTACCTTGGCTATATAAAAAAATCAAAAGTTTATATCTAAATGAATTAGCTTTGTATCGATATATTTGCTACGTATAAGACACCTCGACTGTAGCAGTCTCTAATGGGGCGACGTTTAACATTGAATTTTCTTGGGGCCAAGTTCCTGAATAATAGGCCAGAAAGAAAACTATAACTCTGGCCGCGGCTCAAATTGAAGGTTTAGATTGTTACGGTATTGTAAGCCATCCTTTGGTCCATGCCAAGAAATGATTATGGCGGTAGATATATGCCAAGACGTCTGATGGTAAACCAAATGGCCCATGCTATTTACATAATATGTAACGCTGAGTACGTACTATGTGGATATACTGCACCTTTACCCCTCCTGCTGGCAGGTGCGGGAGAGGGAAGGTTGCCAGCCTTGGCTTGCTGAAACGCGTTCATGTACCATGAATTTTTTAAATTGAAGTATAGTCTACGACCTACCTTTTTCTATCCTGGGTGGAGGTTTATACTTGATTCCTGTTTGACTCCAGTAGACCGGAACGGAGCCGCGAACCTGGACGAAGGAGACTGTGTGGTGGGAAAATTCCAAGATCTGAAATCGTAGAATAATATTGGATTTTCAAACATAATTGTAGAAAAATATATATGTATATGGAGTTTCGTTCACGTATGATATCAATTTGAAATATGATCATAAGTTGGGCAATGTTTTATGGCCTACGTATGCAAAAGGTTATATTGCCAAAGGATGTTTGCCCTTTGTAAAAGTTACAATGTAAACCTTACGAGTGACAATGCTTCGAGTGGACATTGATTTCTATGCTAAGCAATCAAACAATGACACTCAAGTGAATCTCTCTTCGCCATAAAAGATACATAACTAAGTGTTAATTCAATGAATACTATTCAGTCTATTAATTGGTTTCCATGCTTTATCAATGTGAAAAACACGCTTTAACACAGGTAAAGTCCCCCTTTGCTTGAAAACGCCAAAGTATGATTCTTTGCTGACTTTTTATCTAGTCAAATAATCACCCCTTTATATCATCGATAAAACCTTTTTTTTCAAAATTATAGAAGTGATTACGTTAAACATAAAGGGATTTACTGCTTTAAATCTTTTAAACGATCTGGCTGTTCCCACCTGTTCTGTTTCGACGTAGTTGGCACAATGTCCATCCGCATCCACTCCTCTTCTTTTATATCGCGTGCCTAAAAGGATATTTATTCCAAATTAAACGGACATAAAAGTTTCCTCTCCTAATGGAATTAACAGAAAACATCTCACACAATGGTTTTCCTGGAGAAAATGAGAAAGTATTTAGAGGTTATGTTACAGTGTGCTTAACAATCAGCATGGGAGCATGTTTCTGTTTTTACTTTAAACACCTGGGTGCCCCATATTGTTTGTACGTTTTAGGCTGTAGTCTGACCCATTTGTACTAGATTAAGACGATCCATCCACTCCTTTTAAAAAAAAAAAATTGTAATGCAAGATTGTGGAAAAGGCAGAAATCCAAAAGAAATGCACACGTTCACCTCCATTACATAATTTATCAGTTTGGGTTTTTGGAATGCCATGGAACGATCTTATTCAGACAACTATTTGATCGGATTTCAGCGAGGACAGCCAAAGGACGCGGAAAATGCAAGGGTGAAATGATTGAGATAAAACCCCATAGAATCAGAAAAAAATGACCTAATTTTCATAACCCCTCTCAGAGGTGATTTGAAAACATGGTAAATCACAGTATTTCCTTTTCGTCCATCTGTTTTTGTTGTTGTCATTTTGTTCAATTTCGAATTTTGTGATTCTAAAATGTTTTGATAAATAGTGACAGTCGCAGTATGACTCATACGTTATTATGATATATCATTTTCAAACTAAGTACAAATATCCCTATAGTTCAATTGTTTTAGAATTAAGCCAAAAGTTTGCCATTAAAAACTGTAGCTTCACTTTACCTCTTTATGCTACTATGAAAGCCTTTCAGCAATGTTTACATTCGATATAAATTACAATGCTCATATGTTTGAAATATGAAGTCAAATACAATACTGACTTAAAACTGGCATTAGACAGGTCAAAACAGGATAAATGATTTGTAACAGCTGTCGGCCATTTGACCAACGGGTAATCCCCCTATGTTTACTTTAACTTCTTTTTTTTATTATTATTTTTTTTTTTTTGCACATGTTTACTTTAACACGCTTGGTCGTCGGCCCCAGTCCTAATTGGGGCTCATGAAGGGTGGGTCCTGCCTGGCCCCACTTCCACAGTTTTTAATAATGCTGAATAAACTAAATATATATCCCTCTCTTCTGACGACTACCTATTCCTACTGTTTTGGGGAAGAAACTATTATATATCCCTTTCTACTGATAGATCTTCAGGATTCACAGTCACAAATTTGACATGGACCAATGATGGAACCCACCATCAAGAGCCCCATCTAATCCTTAAACAAACAATGCCCGACGGTCGGCCTTCCCGAGGTGGATTACTCATTGGTCAAACGGCTACTAACCCTTATAACAAATCTAAAAAGAAATGTCCACATACAAACTTAGACTATATCCCTTATAAAGGCCTAGGACCAAAGAGACAATAATCATCTTAATACAAAACAAGTGGCTTTGCCAGGATTCAAATCCACAACCTTTGGGTTTTGAGGTGAGGGTCTTAACCACTACACCGTGAAGTCACATGGAGGATGAGGCTGGAACTAATAAACAGGGTCATGACCTAATTCGCTGGTTCCCACAGGTCCTTTTGAAAGCAGTTCAACAAAACAGCAACCAGATGGACAGGTTGGTTATGGCTCATTTCGCTGGTTCTTGGTAAGACCTGAAGAAAGTTCAGTATATACGCAGCAAATGAAGTTTATGTGAGCATATAGCAAATTCTAAAACAAAAAATAAAGTTCCTGTTGCTAGACTTGCCTGCTCTATGCCTGGAGCGGCGGGAGATGAGGCTGATCTTGTACTCGATGGGGTCGTCCTTGGGGCTGGTTTTGTTGGGGAGACTCTCCTGACTGGAGGAGTCCTCGTCAAAGTCCATGGTGCACAGTTCGATCTGCACGAAGCCCTGGATGACCGGGATGATCCAGTGATCGGCCAGCGTCCCCTAGAGGAGGCGGGGGATGGCAAGGTTTTATTAATTTTATGTATTTCAAAACATTGTAAAAGTCACCAAATCTTCCTTAGGCAAAAAAAAAGAATTGTTGTGTTCAGGTATTCACTACAACACGTAAAACACTACAAAGATATTTAGACGATCTATCTAAGATTATTAAAATGTCTTTAGAGAATATTTTGATTTTTTTTCAACACTGCCTGCTGTCTTTGATATGTAAAAAAAAGAAAGCACATATAAAACAATTTCGACCTACCTACCCTATTTTTTTCGACCTATGTTACCTGAACACAACAACTTTTTTGGCCTTATCGATGTCAACATAAACTAAACATCCGAGGACGTTCTGGTATGAGTGTTGCAATCTTTCATGTTAGCATTAAGCTTTACATTTTTGGCACGCATTGTCGAGTGCTATCATTTGATTGTCAAGTTATCTAAGGGAAAAAACACTCAAAGAGATGACCTCACAGACTCAAGAACAAAGTAAAATTTGAAGTTCCTCTAAATTGGCAAAAAAAAACACCAGAGAACTCGTACAAGTCATCGGTAAAACGTAGAATTCTTCATGCCAAAAAAAGACGTCTTGTTTTTCAATATCAGGCATAATTCAGGGAAACTGATAATCTCACAGGCACCTTTTGATCTGTATCACCATTTTCCGAGTCCATAATCGTTAGTCGATCAGAATTTTGGCCTAGGTTTTGTTGATGTAGAAGCCATGTTTTGCAGGACAAAAGCCTATTCATTTATCTTTCCCAGATGGATGAGGTGCTTGAAAACAGTTTCTTTTACTGGGTTAACGCCTTTTACATTCCGTGACGCTTGCGCTAATTTTCTTGTTTCTTGAATTTCCGAGAGAAATTTGTAAGTGTTTATTTAAACCCATAGATTATAAGTAGCTTATGAGCAGGTTGAGTAACCAAACAAAATAGTTTAAGGCCTCCTAGTAAGAGCTGCCACCTTGATGTCGATGCCGACTCAAAAGAGTATAATTTCCCTCATTATTATCAAGAAAAAATTCTAAACAGAAATACCTCTATACAAAAACAGAAAATAAATCTGAACAAAACAGCCATCTTTTTCTATCAATTAATCCAAAGAAGGCCGAAACAAATAATTAAACACTGACAAACTGGGACTGGAAAACGGCATTAAAGGGCCATTTCTTACTTAACTCTTGCAGTGATGCCAAGGGACAGATCACATTTTTTTTTTTTTAAAGACAGCCTTAATTACCCCATCGTTAATTAGGTCCTGCAGCATGAAGCGGTTCCAGAAGAAGCGGTCGTCGGCTCTTCGCCACAGGGGGGCGTCACTACACTCCCGAAGGTCATGGAGACGCTGGATAGAGTTTGTCAGGTCACCGCCAGGGCAGTAGTAAAAAGAGTCCGTGTCGTTGAACATCTTACAGATCTCCTGAAAGTGGGTGATTAGGACACGGTGAATATTACTATCTTGCCAGGTAAAAAAGAAAGCTAAATTGTATTCTTCTAGGATAAATAAATGGAATAAAAAAATAAAAAAGGTGTTATTAGACTCGTTATTAGCGAACTGATTTATGGTCAAATAGAAATCCCGAAAATTACAGGATTTTATAAGCTCTAGCATCTAATTGAACAGTTTTTAGTTGCTGATGCCTTAGTCTTATTGATTTTCATCAGTTTTTAAAATGATGAAATTATTGTCTGGTTATCTTATTAATACATTACAAACTAAGAAGCTTTAACGGTTAAATATTGCTTCGTGGAACATTGCCGACTTTCTTCCATAGAGTTTACATTGGATATAGCCCCAACAAAACTGCGGTCATACAAATATAAATGGAAAATCTTGGTCTATTCGTTCAAAATTATTCAATATATCAAATCATATGTGTGGAGGAATAAAAGTTGAGAAGCACCCATCAATGGAAATTAACACTTACATCAAGTACTCGACGTTCGGACTTTTCCTTTTCTTTTACCTCCCTCTGGAAGAGACATTTACTACAAAGTCAGTCTCAAAAATATTTATATTACCATTTGAAGATCGATTATGGGAATATTAAATCCTGAATGATGCTGGTGCTGGTTATGACATCTGGGTTAGTTAAATTCAAACGAGCGATAACAAATCTATCTGAGATTCAAATTGCATTAAAAGGTCTCAAAACTTATTAAATATCTAATAGGGGAGTCATAACACACGATATTAGAACAAACTAACATATGTATTTATCTAAAGAAAACTATTATTTAGTTTAAATGTATAAATGGATTAAAACTAGTTCAGTATAAGCCAGGGCTTTTTTGTGTTCAAGCCTTAGTGTGTTACAGGACAAGGAATAAGCTTGGAACGTGGTTATTTGTCAAGCTTGTGTGTGCTGTGACCTGTCGCCGATACCGCAAAAAAGCACCAGATACTTGAAAGTTGTCTGCAAAGCGGATTATAGATATTTAAAGTTCCTGAAGCCCAGGCCTAGGTAAGATATACATAGTCAACTTAGTTCTACATGGTTAGAAGTAAGTACCTGTACGTTCGAGACTTACGTCTTTTTTTTCTGTTTTATCTATTTTCCTACTTAACTGCTTCACATACAAGACATAATATTCCATCACAGATTATACGAAAAACAATTTAATTTTTCTAAGTAGAAAGTTAGTTCCGTTGCATTTACTTAAGATTTCTGAAATTGTTTTGAATGAAGTGAGACTCGATTTTGAAAATAGAAATTTCATAGGTCGTGTGCTGGACCAAGTATAACTAATTGCTGGATGATTTCTTTTAGAAATCGTTGCTGTTAAATACTGTATCAAAGCAAGCAAGATACCAATGCTCCATACAAGCTAAGGGAATATGTTACCGATGGGGAATCTATGTCTGATGGTCTATATTTGTTTCCCTATGAGAACCAAACTGAATAACCACGTTTTTTGCCCACACCTAGACTACTTGTGAGTGTTTCTTCTATTTGAATTTACTTTTCATGCTATGTTGCAGGAAGTAAATTGTTGCTGTCAGTGCAAAAATACAATAGATACCACGTGTCCGAATTTAACGTACAATGTGAGGAGACAATGCTACATTAGTCTAGAAAATAAAATGATATATTTTATTGTTGCAGATTCTATTTTATTTACAGCATCCCCTCCATAAGCAAGCAACCATTGTGAGACTAAATAAAAATGATTATGTCGATCATCTTCACAACGTACCGGCACAGGCTGTTTTTTCTGTGAAGAAATTTCATTATGTAGAATATTTATTAACTATCAAAAGGACGTAATAATCTAGAAAATGAAGGTTTGGTTAATTGGAAAACTATACAGTCGGCAACCACGATGGGATATAGCACGGATAATGTGATCACCTTATATCTACTGCGCTAATACCTTTCTAAACTAGATCAAACAAATGGACTAGAACTTCGTTCCATAAATCAAACCTACAGAAATGCACTCAAACACATCACTTAGAATTACACTGTTGACTCCTAAAATTCTAAGTATTCTGGAACACGAACTATGTGACTAGATAAATGACTACCATAGTGTACCAATATTTACAAAACTGAAAATGTGCAACACTTTAAATGAGCCTCCTACGCAAAGTTTAGTTACTTTCTCATTGTTTTATTTAATTCATTTCTAATTGTGCTATGAGAGCTGGTCACACCTCTCCTCGATGGTGGCGCCCCCTTTACAAGAATCTATAACTATATACAGAGGGCGGTAGTGCGCAAAGTTCTACTCATAATCCATACTCCGCCGTCGCTTCACATGTTCAGTGTAATCATTGTAAGGGACAGTTGGAGAGGAACAAATCAACGAGGTATGACAGGGTGCTCATAGTCGTCATGATCAGTTAGCTATCAGGATCAATTGCAATTGTATTATGTTATTTTAACTAGATCAATTTCTTTAGATTTAAAGAACACATGATAAAACATACATTCTTATCCTTCTTGCAAAAGCTGTATGATTTCTTATTTAACCGCAAAATACCATAATTGTAAAAACATCTCGGAAAATATATGTACACTTTGTTTCGCTCCTGCTAATACTCTTGTCAGTGTGTTTACCTTTAAAATAATTCAAAATGTTTCCAAACCAATAATTCATTGTGAGCCCACGATTCAAAAGACGACTATATTGCCTCAACGTTTCTATATTGCTCAGGACCTCTTAACTTCCTTGTGAGATTTCCCATTTCCGTGCTGCCACCTGGATTACTTAGTGAAACTATGTTTCCTCCTTAGCGCCACCTGGTTGTTTTCTATCGACATACCCAGGAGGATCATCCCATTTACGTTTATTTTCTAGTATGTTTGTCTATACTTGAAATGTTGCAGCTCAATCTTCATAGTAATACTTTCTTCAAAATAAAAAGATTCCTTTTTTCTCGAACCCCAAATCGAATCAAAATGTTGAATAAGAGCGAAATACTTCCTGACCTAGTCGAATTCTTCTGGAAATACCGATGTGTACGACAGATAATCCCGATTTATCTTCACTATTTTTATGTCAGAGATTTAGGTGGAATGAGAAACAGCTTGTCTAAAATGTTTATGTCAGCTCACATACATTTTCCAATAAAGAGCCAAGATGGCCGTGTGAAGGAATTGGTTTAGAAAAGATACTAATATGAGAATATGAATAGATGAAGTACACCCTTTCGATGTTTACAATCAAGTTAATGTTGCTCACTCATTTACACATTTCATCTCAATGTATGATTTGCCCAAGGTTTGGTAATTTCCATAAGCTTTGATACAAACTCTTTTTTTAACCACTATTTACACCGCCCTGCGTGCAATGGCCCTAAAAGATGTACACTGAATACACAAGTCTTTTTTGTTTTTCTGTCGTGTGAACGTACATACAAGGACCATAGGCCAATATGTTAGTGTGACGTTCTCTGGTAAGTCGGGGTTGCCGATTCTTACAACAGAGGAACGTGGGGGTTGTTCGGGTCTCGGGGCGGACGGGGAATCCGGGCCAAGAACCGAGATGTGTTTCTAGAGTCGTGCCTCGCGCACGAGGGGGGGGCTGAGCGAATCGATCGGGAATCGGCACTCGATGTCAACGGAGGACTGCGGGGGAGGGAAATTATGGTAGGGGTACGGGTCGGCCGGGGTTCGTCTCGCTCTATCTCCCAGACCAGCATTCACCCCGACCGGGCGGTCCACCCCTGAGTTCCGGTCCGCGGGGGCGACGGGCCGACGGTCGCCTATTGTTTGGTAGCGTGGGGCCGAGCATGCCGCGCCCTCGTCCCCGCGGACTTCGCTCCTTCGTTCCGTTCCCCATGTCTTCGTGCCATACTACGCCTCGGTTTCCGGGACTTACTTCGGGCCTTCGTGCCTTACTCCGTTCCCTCGTTCCTCGTTCTTCGGGCCGTCGGGCCCCTTACCCTGTTTTTCTACTACCTATCTCGAGCTTCGACTGTTTTGTCCTAACTTCTGCTTAATTACTCTGATCGGCTCATCCTTAGCGGTTGTTTCAGGAAAGAGGACACGTCTGGACACCAGGAGAACTGTTAAAGAACTCTGTTTATTCGGGCCTCACCGCCCCTTTATATACTAGAGAGGTCAGCCCTGATTGGCTGCTTTCGGTCACGTGACCTACAACTGACGTCACTTCCGGTTTATATTTTCCGTTTCCGGTTTACATTTCACTTCCGGTTTACATATTTCCGGGTTTCGTTCCTTTACGTTTTCGTTCCTTACATATTCGTTCTTTACATATTCGTTCTTTACATATTCGTTCTTTACATATTCGTTCTTTACATATTCGTTCTTTTACATATTCGTGCCTCTTTTTCAGGCTTTCTATACTTTCGTTCATTATTACATATTCGTTCCTTTACATCTATTTCGTTCTCTTACATATATTTCGTTCTCTTACATATATTTCTACTATTACCTTATTTCTATTATTTTGACCTCTATGTATTTTGGATGAATAGCCGTTCATCACACCCTCCCGCACCTTCTTGAAAGGTGGGAAAACACGTTTACAAAATTTCAAAACAGTTCATACAGCAACGACAACAGAACATACTCTAGAACCAGAAACATTTCAATCCTACGCTCCTTATCGGCAGAGGAGGAGGTGTCACCCTCTGTCCTCCCCGGTCTACTTCGGAGGGCCCCCGGGGCCTATCCGGCTAATTATTATTTCTCTTCTTTCTTCGTTTTTCGTTCTTCGTTTTTCTCTCTTCTTAATGAAAGTTCATATAATTCGTTTTATATATCCTAGTCTCTTTTTATCTTCGTCAGAGTTCTTTATCCTGGATCTATTTAGGACCCGTTCTACACCTCCTCTTTTTTTTTCTCGTCTTTAGGATGAGCGAGCCGGTCGTGGCTCTCCCACCCGGGACTGGGGATCGGTCGTGACCCCGTCGCCCCCGCTCCTCTCCTCTGGGCTCTACCTACTTAGCCCCTCGGCGCGTTTTTCCTCGCCTTTTACCCTCATTAGGACAGAGGGACCGGTCGTGGTCCTCCTGCCCGGGGCCATGGGTCGGTCGTGACCCGCAGTGCCCCCGTTCCCTTCGTTTTTCGTCGTCCAGACGTTCTCCCCTAGTTCGGGTGGAGAATCGGTCGCGACTCTCCCACCCAGAGGCCAGGGCCGGTCGTGACCCTTAGTCCTCTCGACCCTCGGTCCGTTCTTCCGTCGTCCAGACGTTCTCCGTTGTTTTTGGGTAGAGAATCGGTCGTGATTCTCCCACCCGGTCGGTCGTGACCCCTCGTTCTTCCGTAACTATTACTCTTCTCTGCGTTCTCTTAGGTGATGATGATGATTTTAAGGATGAGTTGAAGAAGAAAGACTGAAGTTTTTGTAGATAGAATGTTCTTTTTGGACTTCGCACCCTCGGTCGCCTCGGCATTCAGAGCCCTCCAGTGACTTTTTCACGTTTGGCAAGGACAACATGTTCGAGCCAGAGGCCAAGGTACCCAAAGAAGAAAATGGCGTTGTATGTGGAAAGGAACTTAACTTCATGCATCAAAGCCTAGAGTGGAAGCTTCAGCAGACGACGTCGCGGGTTTCGTGCTATTTGTCACAGTGAAACTTTGAGATGGAGTCCGGGTGAAGGTAAGACTGAGAAGATTAGAATCATTAATTATCGATGAGGTGTCCGTTTTCCGTACAGGAACTGAAGTTTGACTTTTACGACACATGTCCTCGTGGTTAACCCAGCACCAAGACGTTCAGTCCTCGACCACGTCGACACACTCGAAGATTTCAGGATTTCAGAAAGAGATGTCGGAGAGAGTCCACCATAGTAAAGTATTTCCGTCACCGTTCCGGGCCCAAGTGGCATGACAACAACCGGAACGGAGACCCGATTCAGAAGATAATTTTGATGAAGTTTCTTTTGATGACAGGAGCCGGTGCCTCTCATTCCTCCCCCCCTCCGTAAGCAACGGCAGGAAGACAATCCTCTTTGGGGCGAGAGGGAGGCTCCTTCGTTCCACTGATGAGATGATTTTCCTAAGAAGAGGATTCCTGCTTCGGGCACTCGGGCCCTCGTTCGTTTCCTAGGCTCTCGGGCCTCGCTCTGTTTACTAAGTTTTTCTCTTCGTCCTCCCGGAGGACCATGCTTTTAGACGATTTTCGTGAGACTGTAATACCAACAAATAGTTCGTTAATAGAAGTAAGTTTAAGATCTGGTCTGGTTTGATTCTGGAGTAAGGCCACAGTCGTCCACGGTGCCATGTCACCTTGCATGAAGCCACTATGCCTATGACGAACGCCGAGACAACAGCTCCGAGCCGTTCCGGGCTGCTCCTAGGTACGGCGGTTCGAAGTTGGTAAGTTGAAGATATTAGTGAGAAGGAGAGGAAGAAGCCGTAGAAAGTGAAGATGGACGACATCAACTGGGATCTGCACCCAACGTCAACCTCTGAGATCCGGAACGGGCCCATCTCAAAAATAGCATATATAGAGAAGAACTCATCCGATGTCGAACTCCAAGAAGGATCGCTCCTCGTCGCTCTTTGCAGACCTCTTGAGGCGTCTATCAAGGCATCCGCGGCCGACGTTCCAAGCACCACCTCCCTGTATATTTCAAAGACTACTTCCCTATATGTTTCAAAGACTATTTTGTTTCGTTCCTCGAGAAGAAGATACCAGGAAGTACGACATGGAAGCAGTCACTGTCGTTACCGCAGGTAAGATAATAATATAAGTTTTTAGTAAGTCTATTAATTTTCGTTTCTTGTTCATGTATTGCTTCGGTCGGTCACGAGCCAGGGCCCCTAAGTTATCGTCCCTGCTCGTGCCTTGGTCCTCCGGGAGACATCTACGACTCGCCGCAATCCTTTCACGACTCGCTGCATCAACTCTGGCACGATAAAACCAGCATTCAGGTTGAGAAGTTCCATTTTGCCGCTCTTCGTATGCGGTAAGAGGCTGAAGACAAGGAAACTCAGAAGATGATGGTACATGAATCCGGGCTCATCCACATTCTGATCGATCCATCCAAGATCAAGAAGACGAAGTTGCAGGGAGTAGAAGTGCCGCTAGAGGACAGAGGTCGTCTCCTCCTCGCCCCCAGATCGCTCAAGGCAGCACGGGAGAAGGGTTTTCAGTCTTGGCCCGCGCCAGCCTTTCCTCCAGCGGCGAGTCGCCGGCCCACCGGTACCTTATTTACCCCGGCACGACCGTCGACTCAAAGACTACAATGACAACACTATCTGTCCATTCTGATTTCCTTTCTTCGATTCCGCCTCCCAACTTTCACTCTCGCTCCTGGGCCGCCCGGCCCGCTATCCATTTGATTTCCGCGACCGGACGATCCCGTTCCACCTGCTCGGTCCCAACCAACGCAGCGGGCTCCAGGGAAGAAGAGGAACAGCTACAAACTTGTTTTTCCTCCTAGCGCCTCCTCCCGTTCCGTATTCGCCCCGCAGGCTTGGTAAGTTCGTTCCAGTCATGGACCCTCCAGCTCGCTGATTACGCTCAACACCTCCTAACACATGTGGTTTCGCTCACTTCCGCAAGAAGATTCCCATAAAGAAACTAGTAGGAATAAATTAAGATAAGAATGTTCGAGCCCGCCAGTCCGTTCCCGATGAGTTTAAGTAAAGTTTCGGGCCCGTCCAGCGGTCTCCAGGAGAGTCTTTTATCCAGGCTTCGGCCTCCTGTGCGGCTCAGGTACCTCCGCCTCGGCCCGGTTCTCTCCCTGGGGGTTTGACACTATGGGTGAGGAGCCAACGCCCCGTAATCCCTCCCCACCCGACTCGCGACGCGCCATATTCCGCCTCTGGTTCCGTCGCGCTTTTTCTCTTCCGTGCAAGACCTCGAGCAGCATCTACTTCACCCTTCTTCTTGGCGTCGGATCGGTAGCAACAGCCTCTCCTCCCTAGCGGGGAGCTCGAGAAGCTGATCCACCATTCCGCTCTGTTTTACCGCCTCTCTTGTCGCCTTCAACAAGTCATCCAGTTGATCTTCGTTTTTGTACATCACTAGGGTCTGAGCCAATTGGACGGTCCGGTTGTGTTCGTTAACTAGCCGGTCGACCCCCGGGAACTCCCTGGTCAACGGCCCCAGTGCCGCCGTCGGGAACTGCGCCATCGCTTCTTCAAATGTCTCTGGCTTGCGGCCCGTTTCTAGTGCCATCAGGAACGCCATAGACGCCGAAGCCATTGCTCTTGTCTTAGCCGTCATTCCTCACACCTCCCTCGGGGGCCACACCAGTTGCACCCGAATGGCCTCTTCCGCGTCCCAGTCTCGTACTGCTCGCGCCGTCACCGGAAAGTGTCCCTGTAAGACCTGGTGAATGGCCTGTGTCCGTAATAACTTGAGTCTCGGTGTTTCTTTAGATGGTCCTGCCGTCGGTATCTCCGTTCCTATGGACCCGAACACTGAATCCGCTCCCGACTCGTCCAATTCTTGCTTCTCCGGCTCATATCCTCTGGTCTCGGCCTGCCCCAACTCCATGTCCTCTGAGTCTTCCACCTCCGCGTCCATGGACTGGGCAGCCGGTATTTGCAATCTGTGTATCACAACCCGCGGTTGTAGCGCTCGCCCGTGTTTATCCTCGTCCTTGAGTGGGGTATCCGGTCCTGGCGGCGATCCCATACGTTCGGGCGACGGTGGTCCCGGGGTCTCCTCCGATCCTTGCGACCCGAAGAACGAGCTCCCCAAACTGGCTCGAGTCAGGTTGTCAACCGCCGCCCGTGTCTCTGGCGTGTCTGGTGCTACCGTAATGTCTCTCATTCGTTTCAGTCCCGGGGGCGGCACTATCGGCTGCTTACATACCATCTTCTCCAGGGGTGAATCCGCTCTCGTCGGGGTAGGGGTAGAGAACAGCGGCTGTGTCGAGGCCATCGACGCCGTGTCCTCCGGTCTGGCCGCATGCCGAACATACTTTACTTTCTCCACTCGCCCCGACGGTTTGAGTCCCTGCCTTTCTGCCATCTCGCGTAGAAACCTCCCTAGGTACAATGCTTCTCTTTCCACCAGCCGGCCTCCCTGTGCTTCCCGAATGCTGTCCTCCAGCTCCCGGTCGGATCTTGCCTCGTGGTAACCCCTGAACGATCCCTCCCGGTTCATTGTTCCTTTTAAATATCCGGGGTACCTCAGGTGTCGTGATTCGTATATCACCGATTTCTTATGAACTGTCATCATAGTAAATTGTGCGTCGCTACAAGGTGGTTCTAGTCCCGTGGTCCGTTTGACTCCTGTCGAGGTCTCAGGCTGTGATGGTCCCAGCTCTCCCGTGCTACTAGACTCGGCAATAATCAAGGACCGATCGCTTCGGACCGACATACTCCTGCCCGACTCCGACTGGTCCGAACTCGTTCCCTCCTCCAATTCTCTCGGGACTTTCTTGACCTTTTTCCACTTCTTCTTTCGCGACGGCTCCTCCGCCGGGCATCCCTGCGTCGGGGGCCTCTTGAAAGCGAGCGGCTCCTCTTCCTCTTTTACTTTCAGACGTTGGTCGTCGGACGAGCTCACCAATTCCACCACCTCAGCCCCCGGTGGTATTCCTGAGCAACCCGGCTTCGGGTTGGGTGTGGATGTCCGTCCTTTTCCTCTGCCCGGGAGTCCTCGTCCTCTCGGTTCCCGTGGTTCTCCCTGGGCGTTTAACTTCTTAATTCGGCTCTGTACCAACCCTGATATTTGGTCTGGTGTCAGAAGTGGTTTCGGGTTGACCACGGCTCGGCTCGCGCTTCGCGGCGACTCGGTGGCTTCCTTCCGCACTCCTTTCGCGGCCCTTCGAGGGGAACGACGCGTGGGTGTCGATCGTTCCGCTACCTCGGCCAGGGGTCCCTTCCCTGCTGCTTTGGCTGCTTGGGCTCCCTCGCCGGCCTCGTCGGCCTCTGATCCTTCTTCGGTTGCTACCTGCTCCGGCTGCTCGGCGTCGCTGTCCTCGGACCCTCTCGACGCCCTCGGGTAGTAAGGTACGCGGATATGCCGTCGCGGCCTCTCCGGTGCCTCCTTATGCACCGCCCTCTCAGGGGGTTGAAACCCCTCCGGATGGCGCACCGCGTAGTCCCGTTCCATGTTGGCTACCCGGGCCGCCGTTTCATCCCCAGCAGCGAAACTGGTGTACGGCGGTCGTCCTTTCGGGTCCAAGGCGAACGCCGCAGCATACTCCAGCCTCAGAAGGGGGTCTTGCTTCGGCATCCCCCTCTGCAGGTTCCCTTCGTGTGAGTCCGTCATGTGCTTCTTCCAGTCCTGGTGTGTCGAATAGGCTCGATTCGAGCACACCGGGCACATGTAGTACTGCTTCCGTAATCCATCGTGCTGGCCTTTAATATGCTTGACCAAGTGCTTAAACTCCTTTCCGTGGCAATGTCCTTCCCAGCACTGTCCGCTCATCGTGTCCGTTTTCCGGGCTTTCGGGGCTCGTTCCAATCCTGAAGCTCGTCCCGTCAGCCTTTTCCGTTTTTGTCTCGTGGTGATGCTGCTCGTCTCGCTTCTCTGCTTTTTCTCTTGTTTTCTTCTCCTTAGCTCAGTCTGTTCTTCTGCGATTTGATGAATCCTGATCGGCTGACCAGAATGACCTGCTCCGGCGAGCGCTCTGCCTTTTATAGCCGCCGCAGGCGGAAGTGGGCGTGGCCTGCACTAGCGACCCCTAGCGTCAGACTCACCATCCACTTCTACGGTGGCGCCCCCTACTATTTTCCGGTCCCCGGGGCCCGCCGCTGGTCACCGCCTCGCCTGCTTTTTACCTCGCGGCCCTTCGCCCGTCCACGCGTTTTTTTCCTAGGCCTTTTATTGCCCCACCGGACGTCCTCGGTCTTTTCATCCTCCGTCGCCTTCTCTTGCCTTTTTCATCTTGGCCCTCACAGTGCTTCCGCACACTTCCCGGAGAACACAGGGGCTCGACGTTATCATCTCCTCGCCGCCGCCCCGTTCTCTTTGTCCTCTTTTACTCCTTTTACGACCTACTTTAAAGCCCGTCCTCGTTTCAGGCCTCGCCTTTTACAACCGTCCGTTCGTTCCTCCGGCGTTCCCGAGAGTGCCGCATCTACTCTCCTCCGGTCTCCTGGACGCTGTAAAGCGGTATTACCAAGTCGGCATTACTTCAAAAGTCTTCACCAGCTTGCCACCGGGTCTGTCTTCTGTTGTAATCCAACCATCTTTTCCACGCTGTGGTTCCTCCGAACTGACCGGAAAGCGGCTCCGTGGGACTACTTTAGACATTCGGGCCGTCGTGGCTCCCGAACGCCGTTTTTCGTTCCAACCCCGCATTTCCCACCTATATTACATCCGCAAGAGAACCAATCTTCAGCTAGGTAGCAAATCTCTACAGCCTAACGACCTGCACTCCTACTGTAGTGGTCAACGCACCGCCCCGACTCAATGGCCCCAGGTTGATCAGTCCTTTTTGGCCAAAGCCTTTTTGTGTAGCGCCGATTTGGTCGTTCCCTTGGTCCTCTTCCACCTGCGGAATCGAGACACGAAAACGACTTCATCACAAAAAGGGGTGCCCCGTTTCCTTACGTGCCCTAGCGCGCCCCACCCCAAGCATTTACTGTGCAGCCTCGTATCCTTGCTGGTCAGCTACCATCCAGGCTGGCGCAGCGTGTCCTCGGTAGGGTTCCAGGCGGTCCACATGGACTACCCCCCCCGGTTTCCCTCGTTTCTTCCGTACTACCACCCGTCCTCGGTCAAGCACCTTGACGATCAGTGCAGGGCCCATCCATGGAAATCGCAACTTCGTTCCTTTGTCCCTATCCACTACCGTATCGTGCACCCAGACCAGTTCTCCGGCGTGGTATTCCCGCCGAGTCACCTTCCCATCGTACTCGTGTTTCTGATGGATGGCGGCTCGTTTCAGCCCCGTCCGGGCCTCCCGATAGGCCGCGACTAGCCCTTCCTCCAGGCTTTCCACATAGTCGCCTACCCGTCGGGGTTCCTCCTCTGGTCCTAGAGGTCTCCCATAAATCGCCTGTCACGGCATCATGGTCTGTCGGCCCAGCATCATCATATTCGGTGTCACTCCCGTGCTGGCTTGCGGCGTTGCTCTATAACTCATCATCACGAGCGGGACCATCTCGTCCCATTCCCGGCCTGTTGCTCGGCAGCTGGCTTTCAAACAACACTCCAAGGTACGGAAACTTCGTTCTATGTACCCGTCACTCCTGGGGTGGTACGGCGTCGTTCTTGTTTTGTGTATTCCAAATAGTGCACAGACCTGAGCCACCACCTCGGATTCGAAATTCGTGCCTTGATCCGAGTGTAGTTCCCGAAACGCGCCGTACCGTGCTACTACTTCTTCAACCAGTTTGTCCGCCACTGTCGTTGCCTTTTGATCCGGGATCGGGAAACACTCCAACCATTTGGTGAAATAGCATCCCACCATCAGGCAATACTTATTTCCTCGTTTGGTGACTGGGTACGGGCCCGAAACATCCATGGCCAGCCGTTCCATCGGCTCCCCCACTATGTACTGATGTAGCGGCTCCCGTCTTCCTCGTCCTTTTTTCAGCAACGCGCAATCACATTCTCGACATTCCTTCCGCACGTCTTCCCGGAGTCCCGGCCAGTAAAACCCTTGCTCCAACAGGGCCGTCGTTCTGGCGACTCCGAAATGCGCTCCTGCCGCGCCTCCATGGTATTCCCTTACCAACTTGGCCCGTTCCCCTCGGGGAACGACCAACTGGTTCCTCCAACCATGTCCTTCCAGTTCCCAGTACTTCCGATGCAGCACGCCATCCCTGAGGCTTAATCGTTCCCATTGCCTCCATAGGATCTTTGTTTCCCGGGATTCCGGAGATATGGCCTCCCAGCCTGGCCGGTCCGCATTCTCTTCCATCCGTGCGACAATCGGCCCTATATCTCGATCCCTCCTCTGCGCTGCTCTCATCTCCTGCGGGGACCATCCGGGCTCGTACCCCCGGGCCCGCGTCACTACTCTCACTTTTTCGGTATTCTCGTGCTCCTCTCCACATTGTTTGCACGGATACCGGGACAACGCGTCAGCGTTCCCATGCTTCCTGCCCGGTCGGTGTTGGAACGACACATCATGCGAGTCGATAATCTCAATCCACCGAGCAGCCTGCCCCATCGGTTCCTTACTTCTCTGCAGCCAACTGACCGCGCTATTATCCGTCCGGACTATCACGCGTTGACCATAGATGTAGCACCGAAAATGCTTCAAAGCTCGCACCACCGCCAACAGTTCTTTCCGCGTAGTGCAATACTTTCGTTCGTTTGACTCCAGGGTTTTGCTCGTGTAAGCTATCACCCGTTCCTCCCCTCTCTGCTCCTGTGATAGCACGGCTCCTGTCCCCACGTCACTGGCGTCCGTGTCAAGCCACCATTGTCCATCTTCCTCCGGGAATCCCAACACCGGGGCCTCCGTTAGCGCCTTCTTCATCGCATCAAATGCCTCTTGTCGTCTCGCGCTCCACACGAACGGTTCCTCCTTCGTTGCCAATTCATACAAGGGGGCAGCCAATTCCGTGAAGCCGTTTATATGCCTTCTATAATATGAACATAATCCCACGAAGGCTCGTACCTCGTGGAGATCCCGAGGGACCGGCCACTCGGTTACTTGCCGACACTTTTCGGGGTCGGGTTCGATCCCGTTGAATGAGACAACGAGCCCCAAGAACGGAATCTTCTTCTGGAACAGCTTGCATTTTCGCGCCTTTAACTTCAGTCCTGCAGCGTTCAATCGGTCCAGAACCCGTACCAATCTTTCCAGAGTCACTTTAAACGTTGGTCCAAAGACCAGTATGTCATCCAAGTATACCAGACACTCCTCCCACACGATTCCTCTGAGGATTCTTTCCATCAGTCTCTCGAAGGTGGCTGGGGCGTTCACTAGCCCGAATGGCATCACTTTGAACTCATACAATCCTCCTTGAGTCACGAAGGCCGTCTTTTCTTGGTCCTCCGGTGCCATCTCCACCTGCCAATATCCGCTTGCGAGATCCAGACTGCAAAAGAATAGGCTTCCTCCCAAGGTGTTGAGGCTGTCCTCTATCCGTGGAAGCGGATAGGCGTCCACTTTCGTAGCCTGGTTCAGTTTTCGGTAGTCGATACAGAACCTCGTTCCTCCGTCCTTCTTTTTGACTAGAACGGTCGGGCTACTCCACGCACTCCCGCTCTCCTGGATAATCCCTAGATTTAACATATCCTCCACCAGTGCTCGTTCTTCCTCTCTCCTGGTGGCCGGATACCGTCTGACCCTCTGCTTGATCGGCATCTGATCCCCCGTTTTAATTCGATGTTGTACTAAATCTGTCCGTCCTAACTCATGTTTCGAGGTCGCAAACATTTGTTCCCGGGCCATGATGGCTTTCTCCAGCTCTCCGCCTTCCTCCGTGGTCAGGTCTTTCTTAGCCTCCTCTATCATTTCAACGAGCGCTCCAGGGGGTTCTTTTGCTTCACTTCCTATTCCTCGTACCTCTTGTACGAAGGTGGCTTCTCCGAGTACCCCGCCGGTTTCCAATTTCGCGCTCTCGGTCCCTCGGTTGGCCACCCAAACTTCATTTTCTTCTCCCAATGTCACCGTTCCTGGGATCACCTCCAGTCCCATAGGTAATCCAGCGCCGGTGATGACAGCCAGCTGTCCACTCTGTCCTATGTCTACTCTCGTTACTACTGTTACTCGGGTCACTTGGAGTGGGGGTATTTCCGTCGTTTCCTCGATTCGCACGACCTGTCCTCCGACGGTAACTGCCCGAATCCCATCCGTTCTTTGTTCTGCTCCCGGGATTCGTTCCCCCTCTCCCTCCCCCTCGGCGGGCAGGAAGATAGCACTCGCGTGGGGCTTAACTGTTAGCCGGTATTTCACCGCGAAGTCGTTTCCCAGGATCCCTTCATCTCTACCGATGTCTGCCACCATGAATGTCCACTTCAACACGCGCGTTCCCAATTTTACTGGCAAGTTCGTGCATCCGTAGCACCGCAACGGACTACCATCCACCTAGCAGAGACGTCCTTCATATCCATCCAGTTCTTCCCATTTTCGTCCCCACTCTCTCCAGAGGCGTTCCGACAGCAGACTGATCATAGATCCGGTATCAACCAAAAAACGGACGACACTCTCTCCCACCGTCCCGGCCACATAAAGTCCACATTCTCCCATGCCTACTACTTCTCTCGCCGCGCCCGAAGGGGGCCCCGCGCTTACTGCGACGGCGACTGTCCGTTTCCCTGACGCTGAGAACACTCTCTCGCGAAATGGCCCTTCTGGTGACATTGATGACACTCTAAATCTTCTTTTCGCTTCTTAAACGCCTCCCTCCGGGCCGTTGCTTGTCTTCTAGCTTCCCGTTCTTCTGCCAATTCTTTCATCATCTCCTCCAACTTACCGTTTAAGGCCATGATCTGTGTATTGGCGTCCTCCTCGGGCTTCACTGCCCGCAGGAGGCGGCGTGAGTATCGTTCCTGTATTTCTACCACCTCTACCGCCTCCTCTAGTGTCTTGCATCCTTTCTCTGCACACTTCAGCTGAAGGTCTTCCCCAACTGCAGCCTGGAACGCATGTAATGCTGCTTTTTCCTGGCTAGCGTAGTCGTTGGAGAAGTAGGCTCTCGATGCCAGTCGCCGGGCATTATCAGCCAACTCCTTCGCTGTCTGGTTCTTTACACGTTTCAATCCCGCCAACTCTTGCAGAGCATTGCACGTGTCCTTCTCCTGACCGAACCTCCGGCGCAACGCATCCACCCTCGCTGAGTAACGGAGTCGTTCCCTGTCCGGGAGTCCGACAAAGTACATTCGTGCCGTTCCCGTCAGCGAGAGAAAAAGCATCGCCGCTTTTTCCTCGGCCGTCCAGCGTCCCAATGTTGCGTACTCCTCAAACTGGTTGATCCATCCCTCGAAATCCGGTTTACCGTCATACTTCTCCGGTCGTAAACTGAACTTCTTCAAACTCGCTCCTACCTGGCCGGTCTGTTGTTGTTGAGCCCGCGCATTCTGCTCATCCGTCGGGGTGGACGTTCCCATAAAATTAAACTGCCTACCCATGATGGTCGTGTCCTCCCCTTTGGTTTCGGTTTTCGCACCTCCTTTCTCCTCCCCACCTTCCTTGAAGGCGACGTCAGAATCCATCTGCTCGAAGACTGCCGCGGTCGCCATGAGTATCCAATACCGACGAAACACCCAAGATCCACAAGTCCGTATGTGCCTATTTCAGCACCACCGCTGCCACCAGTGTGACGTTCTCTGGTAAGTCGGGGTTGCCGATTCTTACAACAGAGGAACGTGGGGGTTGTTCGGGTCTCGGGGCGGACGGGGAATCCGGGCCAAGAACCGAGATGTGTTTCTAGAGTCGTGCCTCGCGCACGAGGGGGGGGCTGAGCGAATCGATCGGGAATCGGCACTCGATGTCAACGGAGGACTGCGGGAGAGGGAAATTATGGTAGGGGTACGGGTCGGCCGGGGTTCGTCTCGCTCTATCTCCCAGACCAGCATTCACCCCGACCGGGCGGTCCACCCCTGAGTTCCGGTCCGCGGGGGCGACGGGCCGACGGTCGCCTATTGTTTGGTAGCGTGGGGCCGAGCATGCCGCGCCCTCGTCCCCGCGGACTTCGCTCCTTCGTTCCGTTCCCCATGTCTTCGTGCCATACTACGCCTCGGTTTCCGGGACTTACTTCGGGCCTTCGTGCCTTACTCCGTTCCCTCGTTCCTCGTTCTTCGGGCCGTCGGGCCCCTTACCCTGTTTTTCTACTACCTATCTCGAGCTTCGACTGTTTTGTCCTAACTTCTGCTTAATTACTCTGATCGGCTCATCCTTAGCGGTTGTTTCAGGAAAGAGGACACGTCTGGACACCAGGAGAACTGTTAAAGAACTCTGTTTATTCGGGCCTCACCGCCCCTTTATATACTAGAGAGGTCAGCCCTGATTGGCTGCTTTCGGTCACGTGACCTACAACTGACGTCACTTCCGGTTTATATTTTCCGTTTCCGGTTTACATTTCACTTCCGGTTTACATATTTCCGGGTTTCGTTCCTTTACGTTTTCGTTCCTTACATATTCGTTCTTTACATATTCGTTCTTTACATATTCGTTCTTTACATATTCGTTCTTTTACATATTCGTGCCTCTTTTTCAGGCTTTCTATACTTTCGTTCATTATTACATATTCGTTCCTTTACATCTATTTCGTTCTCTTACATATATTTCGTTCTCTTACATATATTTCTACTATTACCTTATTTCTATTATTTTGACCTCTATGTATTTTGGATGAATAGCCGTTCATCACATTAGTATGCATCGCTAAATGTGCTTCAGATATCTGGACAAGATGCAGCATTCCTACACAATCTCAAGGGAAGAACCATCTGGACGAGGAATAGTAGACCCGTTACTCTTTTATAAAGAACCAACGTTGAAGAATACCATGGAAAACCTATCATCCGTAGAGAACCATGATCCTTAAAGATTATTCCTCAGGATACAATTCATACACAAAGATTGAAATCCTACAGTTATACCTATATTTGATGGACAGTATCCTTTTAACTTAGAACCTATATTTTGTGACAATATATATTTGTAACGGCTACAGGGAAACAACATATCTTTATTTTGAAAGAAAACAAGATGCAGGGAAAAGTAAAACAAAGTTCTGCTCGGTTCTCTTGGCAATGTATATAATATATTCACCGAATGCCTCAAGCATATTAAGAAAGGTTTCAGATTGCCATCATATACTTTTTTGTACTTTAATCATATTGACTTCAGTGTGATCATCTCTTCCTGTTTTGGTGGAATTTTGACTTTTATTTGTAATTTCTTCTTAGTTTTCTTAAAGTTTGAGTTTAGGAGCAGAAGTCTGTTTGCAGTATAAACATATGTACGCTGAGACAACACGGACGACGCATGCGTGCTGCTAAGGCCAAGGGCTACTCGAGGTCATACAAAGGTGACAGACCTGTTGCTGAGACTGCATGATGTCGCCTATAGCCTGTATGGGCGGCAGGCTAAAGGGGAGCTTTGGAGGAGAGAGAGGCCGACAGTAAAGCACATCATTGGGGGCACAACACTCAATAATGAATGGGAGCGGATAAGAGAAACACGTACAAAAACATTCCCTTTCGACGATTACAATTAGCACCGATTTTAGGAAAAAAATGAGACTGGAGGTATATAGTTACATCCACGTATTTTAGTATTTCATAAAATGTCATTATAAAAACACCATTAATTTGCATATCTATACTTTGTAACCTTCATGCAAAATATGAGAAAATATCATGGTTTACACAGGAGCAAATCAGGTTGAACAACCATTGAAAAGTATTGTGATTGAGACCACAATGAGGAAGAAATCCACAGAACACTTTCATAACGTGAGAAATGTCCAATAAATCAGATACCATCAAGATTTTTAAGGGAAAAAATCCAAAATTATATTACTGGAAAATATTTCTTCAAAACAGAAAAACACGAATGTCCAAGAAAACCTGCCAATAAAGTTTGAAATATTAATGGTGTGTACTGAATAACAAATAACCTATACTCCTACCTTTTTTGGCTTTACATTTTCGGCGGCAGATTTGATGGAGTTCCATGTTTTCTGGAATGCTTTTTGCTGTGAGTCAGGCACCTTGGTGATCTGTTTGGGCTGGGAGATCCCAAAGTGGTGTTTGGGGCACATCTGTCATAAAAACAAAGGTAAGTGACCCTAAATCTACTTAAGTTATACAATAGAAATGTGAGGGTGCGTACAGCTCTATGGGTTTTCTCACGGAATAGTTTATGTTAAAGATAAGGGCCATCCATTAATAACGTACGCACAAAATGGTTGACCTATTATAGATCCTTATTGTAATACACAATATGCAACCCCGTAATTTCATGAAATGACTTCTTGGTATTCCCCTTTACACCAATTTCATATGGATACCGGTATGGGTTAAAACATAAGAATGTTTAGAGTAAATATCAGTTTCATGGATAATTCTTATTGATTCTTTTTATTCATTGAGCAATAGCCAATCATATAAGAGACAAAGATTTAGAACATAGCACAAATGACCAATTTATGCGTTATGGCCGTATTCCACATACCGATTTTGCTGCCGATTTTGAAAATCGACAGTGGGAATAAAGGTCAAATATAGGTATGTAATACATCAATAGAAAGCTCTTACAATTCTCTTTTGAATGGTATATGAGATGTAAGGTCTTTTCTCATAATCTCAGAGAAAATCAAACAAATACAAAATCGGCAGCATCAAAATCGGTTTGTGGAATACAGGCTTTACTTCAGTACACCTAAACATGCAAATGCTACTGCTCCTTCGTTTTGGGATAGGGGAAAGTTTCTAACAGGTTGTACCGACTGACCTCGAGATCCAGATCTTTGGGCTCGTCCAGACAGAGGGGTAGAATGGACACTTTGTTGATCTTGTAGACCTCAATGTCACCCGGCAACGTCCCCACCAGGGTGCGCTGCCGTATCAACAACAACTTCCATTCTGACTCTGAAAAGATAAAACAGATAAGTATTTGAAAAGTACCCTAAGTAATTCAATATCAGTTACAGACGGCATTTTGAGAAATGTAAGAAATATTAAAGGGAGCCAAAAGCAATATAGGGTCAGAATTTTGCAAATTCTGTTTACTGTTGAAATATATTCAATGACCATAGCCAAGATCTGTGGTGACATATAGGCTGTGAATACTTACTTAAACTACATTAAAATACATCAAAACTCACCCTAGGTCAATTTTGGTGACCCACCAAAATTGGTTTGTTTACAAACATAGCTGTTTTGGGGTATACATGGCATGGATATTATGGAGTTTGAGTGAAATTTTAGTTAGCTACTATGATATATTCCCTACTAATGGCTAAAGTTAGACTCTTAGAATGTATTTTCATAGTTATTTGAGTTTGCACAATTTTGTCATGTTTTGACACAATATTGCCTTTGGCTCTCTTTAAGGAATGCTTCCACAATTTCTTTTAAAATCTGTAACCGATGTTAAGGTTTCATTTTAGGCACACACGGTGCACAGCTTTGAAAAGGATACACCCGGAACAGTGTGTACACCATAGGAACACCTGGTTCTCTTGAGACACTCTACCTGCATCATAATCTTATAATTTCGATTATCTGCACGCACAGAGGCTAAATATACCTTTACAAAGGCACACCTGCTGTATAGTGAAAAATGCAGGTGCTGACATGTTATCTGATCATATAGAAACTACACCTTTCCTATCTTATGATAAAGATAGAAAATAATCATAGTTTGATGCATCAAAGCATTTTTAGAGGTCGATGTGAATATGTCCTTAATGTGCGATATAATAAATATTCTCATGAAAAAAATAGCATTTTTCACTAGCAGAATTATTGATAGAACTATTCTCATTAACGTTTTATGGGCCTGCCGATCTTTGTCTTAAAACATCTGGGTTTATAAATACTATTTTCATGGCCTCATCATATCGTTCTAAAAAATCCTTCTCCAAATATTCCACCGTACCACTCAAGTAGGTGTAACAGCATTTCCACTTGAGGCGCAAGGAAATGACCCTATTCAATGGCATCATGGTGCCCTTGCTAACGCCTTTTCCTCACGTGATTCAGCCATCCCTTCCTGGGCTCCTCCTCACAAACACTTCCCGCTGTCGCCTGCCTAACACGTTCACTTTTATATACTACTTACAGGCCTGAGACTGAGACGCGAGCCTGGGAGTTTGGTCTTTGGCCGACTTGTATCGTTCTGCATGAATGTGTTAAATCGTTCTGACAGAACTGGCGGTGGTCTTAAATGCGGTCTGACACAAGGTTGGAAAGAACCATCAACACGTAATAAACTTAGATAAATTGGTAAAATAGCGTTTAATGATACTGTGTTTGGTATACGTTTACATCATTGTGTATTGCAATATAAATGTACATCATATAGCATTGTAATTCAAATTTTTGAATTACGATTGACATGCTTCTTGAATGGCAACGAAGAAAATTAAGTGTAAGGAAACTGTCCATATGCAATCAATGTCCTGAGTAAATTTATAGACGCTTCTAAAGTTGTACGTTAAGATTTGTTGATATTTGATTATCTATAGCCTTTGAGGCAGTACTCACGATAAACAAATGCACAACATAATAGAGTGGCCCGCATTGCATGGCATTACAACGGACAGGACCTGACAAGGCGAAATTAGCTAACATCCATTATGAGCTAGACCGGCGCTGCTCAATGAATAATGTATACAGCGTGACAGAGAACACTTGAATTATTGAAATGGCTGTAAAAAAAGAATACGTGAATGGCGGAATATTTACAGAAGAAGTATTAGCAACTAGGGGAGCTATGTTTTACTATGAAGTGAGTCTAGGCACGTCATAATATGTGGTATCTTAAAAGGGAAACTTTGACCGAGACCAAATGCCCAATTTTTGCTGTAGTGTTAAAGTTGTAATCACAGGAGTAAGGCACTGGGCAGGTAAGAAATCATCGTTCATAAAGAACCAGGACCTCCCATAAAGACCCTAATACCCTAAGCACTGTACCATGGTCCTTGTCTTTCTGTTTCTTTATTATGGGATTATACACTGGAAAGGAGTTACACCTGATCACAACACCATTTAGGGGCGGCTGACCTGGTTAAATAATCATCAAAACTAATCACGCGACGTTGTTTGCAATAAGGTCTACATGGATAAAAACAGGGGTGTCAGAAATAAAAAAAACATGAAGTGACCTCAGCTCTGATAAAGTTAATGTAAACCTTGGGTATGTATGAGACTCCGATAATCATCACAAGTAATGCCATGCGCCCCTATCTTTGACGCTGGCAACACGTTGTGAGATATTCATCGGTTTTGGCCTCTATACTAGGAGAGACACCTGTCGCCCTGATCTATGCGTCCGAGTTTCCGATAGCATTGCGTCAAATGGAGCCCGCATCATCCATTGATGAAGTATAACATACAAATACTGTAAGAGATTTATAAGTTGTACTAAACAAAAGGTAAACTACATACTTTCAGCATTTTTATATCTAGTTATATTCATGGACAAACATCCCTGATCAAGTATAAGCTGAAAATGATATGATAGGTCTAAAGGTTGGACTAAATCGAAAGATAAACTACATACAGTAAATGTGAATAATTCATCAGGGGCGGATCCAGAGTCGGTCAAAATATACCTGCTAAAACAGGGGGATGGATCTGGCTGGTCTTAAAGAAACATGTTAACGTTGTTCACACATTGAGTAGGATATGAAGAAAGAAATAGACAGTCTATTGTAGTTTGCCCTTGTTTGCATTGTATCTCTTTAGGTAAACAGATAAGAGGCTCTTCTCATCTATCTACGCTGTAAAATGGGGATGCTATCTCCATTCCCAGCCCTCCTCGCCCTTTAAGATGGTTCCCTCAGGCAGCATTGGCTTAGTGCTCCTTACCTGTGGCCATTTTCAATCACTGACTACCCCGGTGTATATTACAGAGACGCCATAACCTCCCGACTCTCTCCCCGACCTTTATGAACCATCCTATTGGATTTCTCATTACTGCACCAAGCTCTATGTTATTACCCATCCATTGTATGTGTTTTCTCCCAAGCATCACCATTTGTCTGCCTTATACTGGCCTGTTTCCCATTCGGCCCCAAAGCCATAATTGGACTATAACCGTTTTTTTTTTATTCAAGTATGAACAGTGCTCATTTGAAATGACATCTCTATTTTAAGAATCATTAAATGAAAGGAAATGTGAAGTGCTGTCAATGATTTAGGTGCCACAATATAATGTTTTGACCAACTGCCTCAGAAACAGTCGTTTTTCGTCATGTCTTAATCCTGCCTGGTGAGGCCTGGTTCTGGGACAATTTTTAAAGATGGTTTCAAAGATTCTGGCCTCTGAAATCAAAGAGTAAAATTAATGTCAAGACACAGATTCACTATTTGATTTCTTGTTTTCGGATTCCCCCTCCAATAAATCAGTTGTTTGTGGTAAAAAAAAAGTAGGAAGAAAACAATTACTGGTACAGAAGCCTTGCGTGGCGTACTGGTCCTTGCCAATGCCATTGGCGATCCCGAGATTTACTTGTCAGCCTTTCTGGTCCCTTTTAATTGCCTAATGAAATTATCTGCGTGCGACCTAATTCTTTCGGACTAATGGATTTTCTCAAAGCACAACGGCTCTGCAAAGCTCAGATTGTAGGATTGTTCCAAAACACTCGTTGCCATAATTGTTGTGTACAAATTGTTATAAGTAAAAATTGAAATAATCAAAAAAACATTTAAGTTAAAACCAAATTGCAGACTTTGCACTCTTAATACGTAAAGCAAATATAATTCTACAATCAGCTGTATAATTATTACATTATGGAGTCGGACAGCAGTTTACAAAATGTCCATTTCATAATCTCGATACTATTCTTAAATTGCCAATTTGCTACCAGGGAAAACCTTCCTTCACACATCAATGCTACGAGTCTAAGGCATACTCAACCAACTAGACTCGAAGGATAGCATTCCCAAATAGCAGGAAACAATCTCTGACATCCAATTAAATGGCGATTAACCTGAGGCAAATCCCGGAGGGATGCACTACTACCTAAGAGATGTAATTCCCCATAAGCATTCTGAGCTATGGCAGATCTCTCTGACATTGATCCTATTACATAAACGGACATTCTTAAGTAGTTCAATCAATCTACCACAAATTTGTAAATTATGAAGCTGTAATGAATTCATGTCCTTGTGCGCCATCAACAGTAATTCTCACAGTCTCTTAAGTCTTATGGTATCAAAATAAATGGAAATGCCCGCTTACGCCTACCCTTTAACAGAAATATTGTTTCCGGTGGACAAGGCTGTCAGGAATACTTTGGTGGGCTGGATATTTTTTTTTATTATTATTATTTTTTTTTTTTTTTTTTTTTTTTGGAGGGGGGGGGGTAGAGATTTCGGAGAAACATTTCAAGAAACAAACATTCCAGTCCATGGCTTTTGTAAGAGTGTATAAAAAAAATCTTCAGGAAACCAAGGCTTTAGATTAGTTTTGAGCATCATTCTGAAGATGAAATATGGGCTGATGGTTTAAAAGGTAACTGTGATAAGCATGCCATATTGGCAGATTCTGAGATGGCCAATATAGCAGAACTGACTGACACTCGTATGGCAACGTGAAGATGATGAATGTGGTATTATGTGGACTGTTCCCACTTCATCCTCCTACAAATCTGGGATGGCATTTCAGGATCCATCAGCCTCTTACTCCATCTTGGACAGCGGGCTGAGCAGCTCAAGGACTCACTGTCACAGGCCCTCAGACCATGAGCAGATCAATCACTCACTCTCAGTATTGCTGTCAGTATCTCCAAGTGGACCTTACAATTTTACACCACTTCAAATCTCAGTTTCTGATCAAATAGAAATCACCCAGTGCCACAGTTATCTGATGTGTTATCATGCAATTTGAAGAATAGGTTCTACTTAACCCTTTCACACATCCAGAAGCCTCAAGGCTTTCCAATGTGTAAAACAAGCATGGTTTCTAGGCCTGTCCATGCACTCTGCACCGGATGTCTACACACAATATTTTCCCCTTAATCTAGAAAGTATTTTCCACCAATAATAACTCTGTTTTTTTCTATCTAGAAACACGCCACCATTCCACTACCAATACTTGATACAAGTATTTTTTTTGCATAATTTTGAAACACATTAAGGAAACAATGCATCGAATGTGGATATTTTGCATTGAGTCTTGCTTACGTGGTGGCGTAAAGAAATGGTTAAAAGGCATAATTCGTCATAATATAAATCTACTGAATCACTGAGTAACAGTATCAGAGGATGTGTGAAATTGCTATTTTCATTATGGAGTGAGAGCTTGTCTATCTCTGAGAACAGGCCCTACGACTATGCTAATTTATACTACATCTTCCAAGTCCCAGAGGCGAATTTCCCTTGATACCACAGCTCGCATGGCCACGTTGATTCATAAACACACTGAAGAATGTATAATCATAAAAGAAAGTGCCCAAGCTGCTTCGTACAGCGTACAGTGTGTTGATAGTTATAAAGTTTGAAATTTGATTATTTTTGTTGGGCTATCATTAACATACTACATAACACATTAGTGTTATTCAACAAGGTCCATATGCTTACGGATAGAATTAAATGGCCTGGGTTATTATAGTAGAATTCACGTGGCCATCAAATGTCTTGGTTGATATTTGAAGACCAGAACCGCAGAATGGAGAAATACAATACCAAGTAAATTTCTTTAAACTGAAAGATATATATATATATATATGCACTACGAAAACCATTAAGGATTTACTTGGTTCTTTCCATAAGAAAAATAGCAGTTCTTATTTTGCAGTAAACGTGGAATGTTTCTGTGGGTGCCGTGGTCGTGTCACAAGGTGTTAACCGTACACTAACCAGCAGAGGCACACACCTTAAAGTGCTTAATCAGCAATTCTGAACCTCCGCCCGGACACTATAGGAAAGGGCGGCGTTGCGCATGTTGGGCATTGGACGCCCGGGTCCGGTTTCCCCTGCGGGTCAGGACGGGCAATATGGGAGTTGAGCACATTAACCATTTAGGTTGTGCCTTTCCTTCCAATTGTTTACAGTTTGTACGGCAACAGGTTCCCTTCCCGGTACACAGGGCTTAGATGCATTTTTCCTCCTATGGTTATGTTTTGTATTCATCACTGTCTGGCAGTTACCCTTCAAGATTTGATCAGGAAATATGTTCTTGGGTTAAAACTGAATTGCGATACGGTAAGTCACTTTAGTCACGTAGCCTCTCACTCGAACATACGTCTTTAAGTAATTTTATCTGTTATCTTATTAATCTCCCTGCTTACCAATGTGCTGTATCGTCTATGTTTTTCGATAATTTCTCTTTAAACATGAGACATATGATATCCAGTCACTGATCCTAAATCTATCAGGACTCCCTACCGTACGGGGAATAATTGATGCATTATACTAACTGAATTACTAATAACTGTCGCTATGCGCTTTCATCTACTGTTAAGAATATCTGATGATTATACCAGCTGAATTCAACACCTGTGCTAAGTCCCACATTCCCACATTCAATTCTCCCTACCACGGATAGCATATTTCCTGTGGTTTACCTGCAGGCTAGCCTAAATCAGTGTGTATCATGGGTAATATGTCGACAAATCACAGGGCTTAACTATAGAAATTTTCATTAATCATGGCATTATTTATGGTTGTAAAATATAGAGATCAATATCAACTATTTTTTCAGGTTGTATCCACATATGGTGATTATTTTTTAAGTTGGTTTGAAAATCTCTTTATTGCATATGGCTGTACAGCAAATATTGCTAAATTTTCAATAGATTTCCCTGTGTTTTTGTCGACAAAACTAGTCCAAATTAACCTGCAGGTGTTGAAAAACTGAAAATCAGCTATCCGTGGTAGGGAGAAATTTCCATATGTATGGACAAGGACATGCTACGCCTGTCTATCCATCGAATCCGTGATAATATTATGTAAACATATTTCGATGCAGCACCGTGGACACTGTTTCATAGGGACATTATGGACAATAATCATCAATGATTACTCTGAAGACTACGTCTTATTATAACTTCAGATAAAGGTGATAAACGAGCCTGTCTTCCTGGAAAAATCATTTTGCAAGATAACAGAATCTCACTCGCCTTTCCATAGATCACACGTCAACGTGCATTGTTCGGACTGGAGAACTGACAGGCGATTCTCCAGGGGACAATAAAACCTGAAATATCTGTTCCCTCTGAAGACTTTAAACTGTCCTTGTCGACCCACGGCTGGTTACCGACGACGCACGTGTTGACAAAGGGTCCCTCAAGGTACCAGCGAATGGCAGGGCCCGATGGGGTTAGACTAAGCCCCATCTCCAGCCCTACTCCCCATGGATGACATGCATCTTAGTCAGAAAGCTGCAGAAAATACAGGAATCGAGCTGCTTATGTGGCCGTTAAAACATTTGTATACATGTTGATCACCTCAGAGATGCTATTTGAGGTTGATGAAAAAATCGGAAATAGCCAATCAGCTATTACCTATTATTTATTTCACAGAACCCATTTAGATTTTTACTGGCAACATCTGCCCCATTTGTCGAAGGTTCAACGTTCTTAACTACCGCTTTGCTTTCATCTCGCGATTATATTCATGGTCTTTAACTTTTGTTTGGTGAAATCTTGCCATTTAGCAGTACTATTATAATAGGCAAATAGGGATGTTGATCATATCCAAAGATACCTGAATGGATTCGGCTATAATTTGTGTGAAGGACTATGCCTATAAATGCTGCTTTTCCTCAAAACCGTTTTATATTTGGGTATCAGAAACTTGTTTATATGTGATATCATTGCATTAAATGATTTGGAGTCCAAAGTCTCTTCAAATTTCAATAGACAAGGCATGGTCAATTTGCATTTAATGTCAAGGAAAATATTGACAAATTAACGAATTAATGTCTAATCGGCGCCTGAGAAAAGGTTATAAACGACTGTATCCCCACCCATTATTGACAGTCCCTATCGCAAGAGAGGCCCGAAGGTCATTCCAAAGGAGCATCTGTCACAATAACACCTGCGGCCAAATATTTACACCCAATCCCCTCCTATATGCCCATCCGTATTATATCACCCAGCCGGCCGCCGGCTCTCGCTACACAAAGTACCTCCAGGGTATTAGACCCTAGGATTAGGCGTGATTTATCTATTCATTGGGAGAATACGTGAGGACAGAGGGTAGTTCAGGGGGGGGGGCATTTTTTGCCCTTCAGATTGATAGTAGGGTTGATTACTATCAAAGTGTGTGGGCGGCAATGGTGCTCTGTGGTATTTGTAATGGTTGTGGGTGGGTGGGCGGGTGGTGGTAGATGGAGTTTGCAGCATGAAGGTCAATACTTGTTGTAGAGAGCGAGTGGCGGGCAGATGGGTGCGGCTGACCGATAAGCGCATCAGACGAGCCCTGAAAGGTTTATAGCAGCCCCTTGTGCTCACCTGATAAGATTCCCACCACTATTACCTGCCGCCCGTTTGTCCTTTCATCTTCCCTAATTGATGGCGCCCTTCACGAATCGAATGCCCTCTTCAGACTACAATCACCATGCACGATACCACCAATACCGGTTTTTATAATGCCTAGTTTTTTTCTTTTAAAATATTTCATTTCAAATGGCTATGGTAGAAATATCCCAGGTCAACTCATAATCTGCCTATAATGTACAAAACAATTGCCCTCCATACATTATACTCGCAGCAAGCTTTTGTGGTATCCTTTCTCGTTAGAGCTCTTATATCAAAGCATGGGCATGCGGCAACCCTATAACAGCCTGCATGTGTACATTTCTCAGCTATAGCTTGGTTGGTCCCAGGCGACAACACTGCATGTATTCAATTTTAGATCACAGACTGAGATAAGGTCCCCAAATATAAGTCAGATTTTCAATGTGGCCGCAAACACTGAAAATCAGGGGGACCAATTTCCATTTCACTAGCTCCTGGTCCATACATTCCGTTTGTGGGCCCTCTAACCTTTCGGATCCTGCTTATTTCTACACGGATTGTAACATTTTCACTGATGCATCATTCAATGTAAATTCCCGAATCCTGGTGCTTAGGGGCCACCCGCAAGCTGATATCCCCGACACACTAAGTCAAAGAGTTGATTAACCGTTTGAAGATCCATAGATCAGGTGGTTATATATCTTTTATACCCTAGCATGAGTAAACTTTTAAATCTGAAACTATCTGCCGGGACCACTGTCTGCATACAATCGCCAAGGAAGACAGCACTTTGCTAATCATAATCCCTTTTTCAGTACTGCATAAACTCATAACTAAACCTGCATCACACTAAGGTTTGGTACATCTGGAAACTTGCTAATCTTGATAACATCTTTTTTTTTTTTTTTTTCAAACGATTTTATTGCCAACATCATGTAAATACATGGTCTTCCTGCAGGTCACATGAGAATGATAAGATGATTATATGAGATGTTTTAGATGATATGTACATACATCAGGTAGATAATGATAGCAGTCAAAACATCATAATCCAATTTCTACAAATGCGGTCAATACACAGTTCCACTCTATATCATTGCCTATAAAGTGCCATCTGCTGTAGCACTCTATCTGCAATATTACTAATTGAATTTTTGAACTTCACCTTAGTTGTCGACTTTTGGACTTCCTTTGGGATCCTATCCCACATGGAAATTCCCCTAGACAAAGGACTCTTAAGGAACTTTTGATGTTTTCGCTTTGGATTCTTGAATTTTACATTTTTCCTGCTACGCAGGTTTATTGTAGGTCTTTTAAAATCTAACATATTAGTTCTCCTACTAAGTCTATACATGAGGTTGCAAGTATGTTCTAGCCGACGGATTTGTGGTGGTTTTATATTATAATTTCGTTCAATATTCGTAAGGTCAAGACCAGGCACTGAATTGTTATTGATAATTTTCAGTGCACGGTCATGGAGAGATTGGAGGCGGTTTATCTTGGTTACAGGGCCGGAGTCAATCATGAAATCAGCGTAGTCATTAATAGGCACTATCATCTGCTTATAAATCACACTGGCTATCTTAGGGTTGATAAATTTCCTAATCTTACTAAGTTGATAAATCCTGGTATTGACCTTCCCGTATTTATCATTTACAAATTTTTCGAAAGTAAGTTGATTGTCAATTATGACACCAAGGTAGTTATAACTTGCAACTTCATCCAAAGGTACACCATTTAGTTTCACAGCCAATGTGGGGGAACCAATATCTTCTTTTTTATTAACTATCAGTAGTTTTGTCTTTTGGACATTGATTGTCAGTTGGTTCTTTTGGCACCATCTTGACAACTTCAGAAGGCCATTTTCTAAACGAGCACATGCTGTCTGAGTGTTCATATCTGGGACATAGATGACTGTATCATCTGCATATAAAGTTATGTTTATATCCAAGTCATCGTATCTAAATTCTTTTAAAAGGTCATTGACATAAATTATAAAGAAAATAGGACCTAAAATAGATCCCTGTGGCACTCCACAACTTATAGGTAGTAAAGTTGAGGTCTGATTGTTCAATTTTACACATTGTTTCCGAGATTGAAGATAATTTTGGCACCAGCTTACAATATCCTTGGAAAGGCCCAAATTTGTTAATTTTCTACAGAGAATATCATGATTAATAGTATCGAATGCCTTTGAGTAATCTATGAAGGCACATGCAACTGTTTTATTCATATCCAGATTCTTATATAGAAATTGTGTTAACTCAAATATAGCAGTTGCCGTACTGTGGTTTTTACGGAAACCATGCTGTCTATCATCTAGGAGACCCTTTGTCTCCAGAAGATATACTAATTGGTTATACACTACACGTTCGATAATTTTGCTTGGGGCAGGTAGGACCGATATTGGTCGGTAGTCCCCTGGACTAGTAGATGGGCCATTTTTTGGTATAGGAGAAACAGTACCAATCTTCCAGTTGTCTGGCATAATAGACAAATATAAACATCTATTAATAATGTGGGTCAATTCTATCTCTAGGATTGTAAATGCATCCTTCAATATTTTCATTGATATCCCTCCTATACAAGTTGACTTATCATTCTTTAACAAGCGTACAATGTGCATTATTTCCTTCGGTCCCACAAAGTTAAAACCCACACATTTCTCAAGCTTACTTTCTGTTAGTTCATTTGTCTTTGTGGGAAATTTGCTGGCTAATTCCTCTCCAATTTTGGTGTAATAGCTATTAAGCTCATTAGCAGCATCAAGCCCTTGTACTAATTCACCATTCTTTGTCTTTATATGACTACAGGTGGAGCAGTTTTTATTTCGGCCTACATGCAGATTTATGTTCATTTCACGCCAAAATCTTTTTGGCTCTAGTCTATTATCCTCCAGCTTATTCATGATATAATCTCTCTTTTTTGCTACAAAGATTTTCCTAGTAGCTTTTTTAGCACTTTTGTATTTATCCCATTGCAGGCTATCATTATGTATAATTGCATCTTTATACAAAATGTTTTTGGCTTTAATTTGGTGCCTAAGTTCACTATCTATCCAAGGTTGTTGGTTAGAACGGATAACCAGTTTTCGAGGTGGGCACAGTTTATCAAGACTATTCAATATAATTGCCTGCATAATTAACCATTGTTCCTCAGGATTGTCTTGGACTTCCCAAAATTGGCGCCATCTCATATCATCCAGGAGTATGTTGCTAAAATCATTATATGTGTATAGGTTATATGACCGTGTGATAAGTTCTTTTTTTTCTTTTTTGCACCTAACTTTCTTTTTGTTCATAAAAATTGGTAAATGGTCTGTTATAGAAAAGAGAAGGGTACCGACTGACTCAATAGACTCTAGATTTATATTTGTTATGATCAAATCAATTACACTTCTACATTTATTTGTTATTCGAGTTGGGTCTTTAATTAACTGTTTTAAATTATGATCAGCTATAAATTCACGCAATTGACGTCTATCAGGATTATGAGATTTCGAGTAATCAATATTGAGATCCCCTATTATTGTTATTTCAGGCATATTGATTGGATATTTTACTTTTATTTTATTCATTATTATATTGAGAGAGGCTATAAAATTCATGGTCTTACCAGAGGGTGGACGGTATATAACACCTACAATGGTCCTTTTCCAACCTGGACGTTCTATTTTGACCCATACCTGCTCTGAGTCGAAAGTGCAGGAGCTATATTCTTTCAACATGGTGATATATGGTGACAGCTCAGGTTTATAATATATAAGCAGTCCACCACCTTTGGTTTTACATCCAGGACCTTGAGTTCGATCCTGTCTGAAAAGATTATATCCTTTCAAGGAGATAAAATCATCAGTGGCATTTTGTGTGAGCCATGTCTCTGATAGGCAGATCAGGTCACTGCCATATAGAGCATGGCACATCTCATCTTTATTCCTAAGCAGACTTCGGACATTTAGATGACTTATCAAGAAACCCTTTTTAGGTAGTTGTTTACATGCTCCAGCCATTTTAAGATGATCAGAAAACAGGTAACCATAATTATTGGGAGGTGTAGGGTCCTTAAAACGTGCACTGGATTGTATGACCTAATTGTATGTAGCAGTTCATTTGATCTTAGTGCGAAATGAGAGTGATGATGCGAAAAATGAAGAACAATGATGAAAATGACAACCTTAACAATATGGCGCCTACGCACAGTACACCTCCTGCTGCAATGTCTGCAGCAACCTCAGAAGGCTTCCTTGCTGCGGACAGGGACAAAGGCCAGTCAGGTGCAACACGGCACAAGGAGTATTAAATTAACCCTATACGCGCCCGGAGAGTGGATGTGCCGGGACATGCAGCAGCTGAGCGTCAATGCAAAGAAACACGCAAAAAAGACGCTGGAGAAATCTGCAGGAAATCCACCACCAACTATTCATTGAGGTTGTAAAAAGGACCCGCGATTAAAAATTACTTTTGAGTGAAAATTACACAGTCACACACCGTCAAGTGACAGTCTATGGTTAAGGCAAGTGAACGTGTAGGCTTATTAAATTAATTTTGCCAGTTGTACAGATCAAGAATTATTGCCGTTGATTATGTACATTGAATACGCGGTTTGAATCAAACATTGCATTTTCTTATGTCTAAAAGTGTTGAAACTACCTAACTTTGATAGACAGTGTCTTTTTTTCTTTTTTTTTATCAATATGGGACCAAATATGTTACATCAAAATATTTCTGTCATAATTTCATCAGGATTTCTTATTCTAGTATTTATGTAAACAAAACATGATCCTTTGCAGTATCGAAACAAACACGCACTCACATGACCTCAGATGGTCTCGGGTGAATCTGGCTGGGTTCAACATGCAATCACGAATCATGAAAGGATTTCATGCCCGTCAGACCCCTCATACTGTAATCAAACCCAACAGGCTACAGGCCATTTATTTTTCGACAGAAAGGTCTTTGACGTCGGTGGCCAGGGCCGGACCCCATGGAACTCTTTGTGAGGGCCCCACAGATTGGAGACACGTGATCAGTGTTCAGCCAATAAACGCCGTGGTATTGAATCCAGCCACTGAGTAAATCGAATTTTTGCGATAACAGAATTACCGTTCAATGAACAAGCCTGATAGTCTGGACCGAGCTGTTGAAACTTTATTTCCCCCTCTAATGTATCAAAGTAAAGTAATTACTGGTTTCTAAAGGTGAAGAGAACACCATACAGCGTAAAACATTATACAAGAACAGCCTTCCCATCAGTTTTTCTAAAGGGCTCAGTGTTGAAATGGGAAGGATCACTTAACGACTAAAAAGACTGTGAGGTTTTACAAATGGAAAACAAAAGCTGGGCCTTTTTCTCTCTCACGTCACACATAAAGACTCATCCATTCGGGTCCTCTTCAAAGCGGCAACTGACTCTTAGTACAAAAACATCCAATTTTGAAATTCCCCCGGCACAAATCTTTCTGATGCGATTTTATGTGTGCCTTTTCAATACTGTCCTTGAGTTTGCTGAAGGGAAAGGTCGTGTTACAGTATTCGTTATAGCAAAGTGCCTGAGGAAAGCGAAGTACAAGAAGTCTACCACTGTCCAGACCCCTTACCTGGGGTCCGGTATCTGCGGTGGCAACAGGAGGGTCCGCACACAGTCACACACTTTGTACACTTACACAGTCAAGGCCAATCAGCAAACGCTGTGACAACACCCCACCTTGACTGACCACAACTGATCCAGGCCTGAGTGGCGTCTCCCGACCCCTCCACCCTGACCTGATACCCGTGCAGGCACGAGTAGGACAGACCAATTGACCAATGAGCGTCGAGGGGTGAGGTGGGGGAGCAGAGCGGGACAGGGGCCACACGACCAGCCTACCCCTCCCCACTGCTTAGGCCAACAACAAAAAATAGTTGAGTTCAGGTTTCCTGACCGACCCCTAGGCTCGCGCTAGGATTGTATTTCTACAAACATAGAGCATAGACCATCCCCATAATTAATATTGATATCACCTATTCATTTCATGTTTCCTTTTACTAGATGATTATCCACCTACAAGTGCTAATCATTACGTTTTGTCAATAATGTTTGCTTATACAGTTATATGTATGACTACAACAGTATATGTAAGGTGCTGTATTTATAAACAAGCTAAAATATAACTTTTTTTGGGCAATAGGTATGTACGAATATGAATGTTTAACAATTCAAAAATAAAACCAGTGCATGACCCTAGACGAGTCAGACCCTATTATTTTGCCCCGACCCTAAAGTTTTTCTAGGAAGTAGGCCTATAGGGGAAATTAATTAAAAAGTGACTAAAATGAACGCAACTATTTCTTCTTTTATTTTTTTTGGCCTTATCCATGATCCCCGTACCCCACCTGTCAACTATACCTCTCACCTCTCCCACTACAAGACCCCCAGTGACCAATGAGGAGAGAGGTGCACACCTGAGAGACAGAGGGGGCAGAGCAGGGGTGGAGGGGGTAGGGGGCAGGGGGAGGTGGTAAGTCAGGTCCAACCAGCCGTGACGCCCAGCTGGAATCTATAATTGGAACAAATTTAGCAGGGGCCAACACAATAGAGTGATTTCATGGCTCAGTGACTTTATACAATGAAAAACCTCCGACAGTAAGGCTTCGTTGGCGTTGCTCTTAATCTGATATCATTAGAAACGCCACCGCAGCAAAAATGGACACATTTCTAGGGATCTAACGAAAATCTTTCACTTGTTTTTGCCAAACACTCCTAAAAGGTCACGGAATACTTTTTATTTTAATTCAATAGTTTGTCCAGCGTGCATTATTCACATTCACGTTCTTCATGTAAGATATTAGTTGAAAATGTTGTTTCAAGTACATTAAAACATGTGTAAAGTGATATGAAAATAAAAACGCTAATCCCAATGCAAATACGTTTCCCCGTTATAAATTAGTTTTTGCGTTTTATTGGTTAGAAAACTCCCGACGCGATTAGACACCTGATACTATAATATGGCCTTTAAGAGGCAAGATTACTGTGTAGACTGGTGAGCTGCTCTTCTCCCCTAAAGGTCATGGTGTGAGAGGTTTGCGGGCCGAGGGAGACGCCCTCATAGGGAAATCCGCACATCAAAGCACTTCATTTTGAAGTCAAAGTAGTGCCTCCCGCCCGACAGTCTACCTTCAAAGGGCTAATGTAAATGGGCTTCGGATATAAAGTAAGCGGCCACGGAGAAACGGAGAAAAACTAGATTAGATTAATGCAAGGTCTCTTTACCCTAGAAAAAAGGTTGACTAGATGTTTAAGTGACTGAAATGTACAGCAGCTTTTTCGCATGTACAATGCTTTTTCGTGGAATCATCAAAGCATGCAGCATGTTTGGGATCACACACGGAAATAAATGTTCCATTTATTTTGTTTACAAGCCTCCCTATATTATATGGCCATCTTTAACGTTTTTATGTGGCAAACATTGTTTTAACTTTTATATAGACATAACATTGTCCCATTTATCATGGAAAATATAGGAAGTTCTTTCCCAACCATCAGTTACTAATTTACTATTCGGAAGCTTACCTCTTCTCTAACAACTCAAAGTACAAAGCACAACATGAAAGAGCTATACTTTGATTGAAATCATCTTTAGTGGCCAGAGACCTTTGACTTGCTTTTATTTCGACCAACTTCCTGACTTGACTGCCTAGTTTACACACTACCCTGAGGAACGGGGTCGTTTATTGAGGTTAAAAGGACAGTGTGAACCAGGTCACGAGCAGCTCATCCTGAGGGTACCAACTATAGTGCCCTCAGGCAACTACCTGACCCACCTGTCACCCTGAGCCCCTTTGTGGACGCCTGACCAGACTATAGGGCCTGGTGTTGTGGGGAATAGTATATATCTTTCATTGTATTTGTTATTGCTAGGTTGACCTAGGCCCAACACTGATCAATCAAATAGAAAAATATGGTTCTTCTGCATAGGGCAGAATCTATATGATCGTCCTTTGTAGAGCGCTCAGGGCAGAAACCGCAAATTTCGATCAATATACAAAATAAGACGTTTCAGTGCAATTTATCTGAATGGAAGTCACCATGCTCTAGAAACTGTGTGCGGACTTTGGCCTGAACAACTTCATAACGATGCAATAATCTCTCATATAATTCTTATAGGCCCTATAGGTGCGTTATTTCCTTTTCCATTTTACGTAGACTATAAAACGTGTCTTCTGATTTACCAAAAGAAGACTTATCCTTCAGAAAACAAAACATTTGATTATATCCATTATGCACCGGCAATCTGTCTTCCCTATGTGAGTCGGCCTGACAGGAGAAGCAGCAGTTACACACTAGAGCGTTCACCTTGGGGCGGGATGGATTGTTCCAAGAGCCTGCGGCAAACACACATTTCCCTATACTTCTCACGATGTAGCGTGACTGGAGTTGACATTACTTATGCATCAAGAGAAATTCAGAGTATATTTATGTCTAAACATTCTTATAATCCAATGGGTATCTCATCTCAAAGGGAGGGGGTTCAATGCTTTAGAGGGAAATGTATTTGAAGGGAGCCAAAAGCAATGTTGGGTCAAAATTTTACAAATTCTGTTAACTATTGAATTATGTTCTATGGCCATAACCTAGGCCTGTGGAAAAATATAGACTGTAAATACTCGCTTAAACTACATCAAAATACACTAAAACTTGTCCCTGGTCAATTTTGGTGACCCTACAAAATTGGTCTGTTTACAAACATTGCCTGACTCCAGGCATAAATTGCATAAAATCATTGAATTCGAGTAAAGTTATAGATAGTTATCATGAATTTTACTGTACCAATGGCTAATTTGAGACTCTCAGAACATATTTTCATAGTTATTTGAGTTTGTAAAATTTTGTCATATTTTGACATGACATTGGATTTGGCTCCCTTTAAGAGCATTTGTATATCAATATACCTATTAGAGCGTTAGCCTTACGCGCAGAATACCGAGAGACAATGATGTAGTTGTACTACCAAGATAATTATGACGTCCATTAAATTGCACAGTGGTCGAATAATGAATCGTCCTCTTCATTTCAAATGGATGAGCCTTTGACCCCTTTAAACAGAACAAGTAGAATCTGCCTTCTGACAGGAAATAAAGGCTTACCAATCACTTGATGGGCGACAAGAACGCCCCACCAGGCATCAAAGACCCACTCCTACTGATTGAGACAGCATAGAACACGCGGATGAACACAGTAAAGAGACACATTGTTCATTTTATACTTTCTGATATCAACGTGCGTGGGTTTTTTAATGTCCAATTTCCTGTGACAGGGCCAGGTCGGTAGACTCTAATCATGGCCCTCAGGCGTTACACACTGGAGTAATGCTAGGTCCTTAGGTACTCTCGGTAACACTGCGTATGCTCACCCCTCATGGTAAATCACGATACCTGCTACTTCCCCCGACATATTGACGGAGTGTAGACACTCATATATTTAGGTACCATGAATATTATTGCGTGTTGTTCCCATTTTACATTAGACCGATTTCCTTGGCCATTCTGTTGAATACCTTTTCCAGACTAGGCGTCAGAATACGCATTGGGCCTCAAGTGAACATTCTGTGTCAAATGTGTAACACTAACAGTGTTAAACTTTACCTTTCCTTCGTAAACGTCCATTAATTGGTCTGTTACCCTGATTAAATATACCAACGTCTCCATTGAATAGTCGTATGGGAATTTATATAGTAATCCAAGTCACTTGCAGTCTGACCCAATCCAATTTACGACGGGACCATACATGGGCATACGATATCTGTAGAGATTTGGTTAGTTTATTATTGTATAATGTCTATAGGAATGTCTGGATTATGTGGGGAATGTTTCTCATATTTTACAGAAGCAGAAACAATCTTTTTCATTCTACCTTTAGAATTTAGTGAGTCATATCATTGCCGTCAGTAACCTCAAGAACACGTTATCTTTATTAATAGAGGCCTAAAGTTCACAGAACATTGGGTGTGATCGACAAGTGAATACATGTGAAGTGTTATCAAACCTAACCCAATCCGACCAAGCTGACTCCCCGGATCGAAAGTTCAACTCTTTTGGCCAAAGGTCGTTTCCCCTGGAGGTTACTGAAGGTCGTTCCCCCTGGAGGTCATGACCGTAAATAGACGACCCCTCTCACCCGATGCTATTTTCTCCCTTCCCGATACAGATCAATAATGAGTCAAAGCAGCAGGGTAAACTCAGACAGGAAATGGAGCCAACTTGCCCATTCAGACCTCTTCATTAGGTCTATTTAGACTAGAATATAAAAACCTTTAGGCCTAGGGCTGAAAATGACTTGGTCTCCAACGCAAGATCTGGAAATTTTAATGAGTATCATTTATCCAGTAGTACCTAACCTATAAAACTTGTCATTGAATTTCCAATGGTCAAGGATAAACAATTAAATTAATCTATTTCAGCTGCTGGTTGATTCCTAACTTACTAAAATTACAAATTAAAATGGGATAGAATGGAAAGAAGGAATACTTGGTCGTGGCGATTTCAAATTGGAGGCAAGTAAATAAACAGATTTTAAGGCTACAATAATTCCCAACCTGATGTTTTAAGGATGTCATGATTTTAACCAGACAAGCTATTTTCATTAATCTTACTCCTCAAGTGGTCTACAACATAGCAAATGCTGTGGGTCTCCAGAATTCGGATAACAAAATTACCCCAGATTCCTACCTGTATCAAAATATTGATATTGATCATTTATACCAGTGCAAAGTACTACCACGTGAAAAAAATTTTTTTTCCTTTTGTATTTTTCTTTACTCCGATGGAAAGAGCGTTTCATTTGTATTCTAAAACTTTTTGCCAAATATTTTTATCTTATGTAGAACCAAAGATATTGAATAAAATAGTAGTGAAAATGGGGTGTAAATTCTGTCACTTTTTGCCAAAATGTACATATATTGGCGCATTAAAAATGAGGACCTGCGCATTACTTGATCATTTTAAAGCTTTGATTTTCATAAACAAAAGTGTTCAAAGAATGCGTTGGTATAGTTATCTCAGTGTTGGATGAATCTTTCCCCCTAAAAATGTGTTTTTAGTGCGTTTTTGGTCACAAAAAAACATGCAGAATCTGTCCAGAATTGAACCCCCCTGGGTCATGTCTGGGATCCGAGGATTACAGTTGAATATATGATAAAAAGACATTTTAAATGACAGGCGCCGGCTGCAGCCCAGCTCTACACAACTCAGCTGCCTGTGTCTACAACCTTAATCTCATTGATCCCCCTGGCCTCAGACAAATGCAATTGATGAGGGCCATACAGTTCGTTCGCGAACTGAAGCCTTGAGCAGCTCGTGAGCAGCTCACCCAATCCCGAGAGTACCCCAGCCAACCCTATCCCATTATTGGGCCATAGTGAGCACCAACCCACTGTTTTTATTCAATTCTTTGTGCAGAGCGAACGGAGAACGTGGGTTGTGCCAGATATCAATGATGCATAAAGAACATTGGGAACGGGAAGCAAAAGGAATTTGTGATTATTTGGCCTTATTTACCTCATTTTTTTTATAGCGGGCTAATTGTACAAATTGCAAGAAGCCCCTAAGTCCATTTTACAGTTGAAATTAGAGATAGCAAGGATCCAAATTAAACAGAACACATGATAACGACTCATATTTACAAGGGATGTGAGATAGCAACCCCTGCCAGCCCTGGCTAAAGGCAGTTCTCACTTAGGGCATCTCACATGAGGCATTTGCACCAATCAGAATTCATTGTTGGAGCCTGGCGGGCACCATGTCCAGGACTGAGGCCTCCTCTATTAACGCCCATCCGCTGATGGATGGTCAATGACCTCTGGGGAATACTTTGTGTCTGCGTTTCCAGGGCAAGCTCTTCAATGCAATACAAATGCGGTTTCTTTGAAGTTAACATTATCGATAAGAAATAAGAGGAAACATGTTTCACCGACTGGAGTTATTGTATTTCATCTTTTAGCCCTAAGCCTGCTTATGTCATGCATCACTATTATGTTTTGCCTGGATTTCTATGATTTACCTAGGCAATCCAGATCAGCTCTGAAAAATATTTCACCTGATGCTCTGTTAGATTTCACCAATAAACCTGATTTTCCGAAACGGTTGAGTGCATAGGGCCTATATATATATGTAAGTTTTAAGTATGGTTAGTGTTCAATATCATAAATTTATATACTTTTATCTTGAAGTAACGTTATAGTATTTCTCAATTTTTTTTCTGTTCTAGGACCTGTCCCACCTTCGTTGCAACAGCAAAGAAATAGATAAAGAAAAGATTACACGATAATTCAGGGTGAGAAATGGATCGAGGTTGCTGCCCTGTAACGATCCACAATTTATCAGGGTGCTCGAGCCGGTGATGGGGTTAAGATCTGGCTTCCCCCTCAGGAGAACCCTCAATTTACGACAGGCGTAACGACCAACCAGCTAACAAGTTCTGAAGAAGCATGCAATCTTCTTATCTCTATGGCAACGTTTGGTTGACAAGGTGGGAACGGTTAGGGGGTCACCAACAGCGATCCCAAAGAGGAGTAATTATGGAAATAGTTTAATGAAAGAGATTAGTTTAACGGGAGGATTTGCAATGAAAAGAGGTCTAAATGATGTAATTAGTGGTAAAATGGGTAGTGTTGAAATGGTGATGAACACACCAATGGCAAAGGCAAGTTCATTTCAATAATGAGCCTTGCATTCTATCTTTTAATGGGGATTGGGGGAAGGTAGGGGATGCCCATCTGCTTATATTTGCTAGTCACGAAGGTGCAGGAAATCTCAAATAAAAATAACACAAGATCGATTTCCGGGCAGGCCGTCAAATAAATGATGCAGCGTGAAACCCGGAAAGAACAAAGAAAGAGTTCCAGAAATAGAAGCACTCAGTTTGCCGGCAATGTTCGTAAGGATTAAGCTTTCAAATCAGAAAGTCTAGCTGTTTTTCGCGGCTATAAATTCCCTGTGGATAATTGTTTAATTTATCTTTTTTAATCAAAGAATATAAGTTTAAAAAGATGACCGACATTCTAGAGAAAGGCACCATCAGTGTTAAAAGAAATACATAAAAGAAATGATTCAGAATCATTCACAACTTCCTCACGTTCAGGCGGCAGTTAGTCTTCGTGAGTTATTGGAAATATGGCAACCGGAAGTAGGGGAGTTTCTTTTGATTGTCGTGGGCGTCGTCAGAGGGCAGTTTAGGGGTCAGTGAGTGCAGATTCTGGTAGAGGAGACGGCATTTGGCGAATGTCTGAATGATGGATGTACGAGTTGCCGACTTTACAAGGACTTATATCGAGCAGACAAGAACTCACAGCAAGCAGCCAAGTGCAGCAGTTTGCACTGGGATCCAAAATATAGTCTGAACATTAATAGCAGTATCTGTCTGCATGTTGTCTTTTAGTTTTAATGGGATCGAGTACACTGCCGTTCTGTGTTGATTGAAATACGTATCGTGATCATATTATTCGCAAACATAGGCCTATACTTGTTATGTATTCGAGGTGTTATTGGGAAAAATTCTTGGTGTTACAGAACTTTAATTAGATCTAGTTTATTCAAAAATATTCTAAAATGTGTTGAATGGACGCAAGACTAGAACCCAAATAATAAATTTCAAGATTTAAAAACATATAAATGAATAAATTAGCATGATCGACAACCATTTATAGCCAGAGAAGTACGTGATCTATACATGTCTCTTTTCTAGCACTCTCCAGGCCCGTTACAGTGTGACACTCTCCACTCCGAGGTACTGGGGCGAGCTGCTCACATCCCCATTACATCAGCGGCAGACCTGCTCGCCATGCCCCACTGCCTGCGTCCCAATGCCGCCAAGCCTGAGTGCGCCCGGGTACACAAAGGGGTCATTCACCGTTCAGTGCGCAGTGGACATGTGCCATCCGATGATCGGCGCCAGCCGGCAACGTAACGTATAACGTAACCACCCGGTTGGCTTGAGCAGCTCCAGCTGCAATGGGTGTTGCTTGTATGGGGAGATGTTTCTTTAATTCTATGAAGTGAATAACTTTTCTTCAATTTAGGGGCCTTAGATTAAGTATGTACGCATCAAGGGTTTGGAGGGAGGTCTGAAATTTTTGAAAATCTATGTATGTATGTTCAAGTACAAATCCAATGTGTATTTTTTAACAAGGAGGGTGTGGGGTGGGGGGGTCTGAGATGTTTAAAAAAATGTGCGTACGTACTAAATGGAAGGCGCCATAATTATCCTAATGTTGTAAAATCTATAGGTTTAATGTTTCTTGGAAGAAAACTTCCCAACGTACATTTGAAATGATTGTGGTCACTTGATGTCTAACTAACTGACGTTCTTGTGCATGTAGTTGCAAAATTAGTTTAGCTGTGGTTTGTACAGAGTTGGTCACATACGTGAATCGCGTGAAAGACAAACTGATTCAATGTTTTGCAATGCCGATCAAAGCATTTTATGGGCTAACAATGTTATCCATAATTCATTCCATTCATGTTAAATATTTCAGCCGGTTTACAAACGGAAAGAATGTTATTGTATAAACAGAGTAGATGAGTAGATTTAGCACTCTCAATCACCATACAAGGGCCACCAGGGCTTGACAAAACGGGTGTCCAGTAGCCCGTGAAAATCAGAAATTCCTGCTGGGCAACGAAAGTGAAGGCCATGGCTGCCCAGTGGGCAACTGGCGATCGCACACCTTTGTGTAGGACTACTAGAAATGGACAACCACTTTTGGGACTGGGCAACCATATGCTTACTTGCGGTTGCCCAGTGGGTAATATGTCTAAAACTATTCATGAAGCCCTGTAAGGTGTTTGCATTACAGGGTATACTCAAGTGTTTCAAATCAACTGGAAATTCAAGTAAGCAACACATACAACTGGTTGATATCAAATTTCCGACTTGTGCAAATGAAAAATAGTAAACCTTCCTCGTCCCTGCAAAGGAAGCTTGATTTACTGATAGTATAGCTTTGCATGGGGACCAAGATGAAGCAAAGTCAGCAATATGGGAAGGTCTTTCATTTACTTTTTGGTGTTGGCCCTTACATTATACACCATACCATGTATAAGTGGGCCAGCAGCGCCAGTGGAGTGAGGATGATGACGTCTTTGGGCCCCGGCAGTGCCACCCCCTTTAGCCCAGCTCCCTCTCCTGCAC